>JAVJIX010000109.1:1625000-2825000 GCA_036785185.1 Paratrypauchen microcephalus
AGAGTGATGTCAGGCTAGCGGCTTTAGAGAATAGAACTGAAACATCTTTCAACCACACACAGACAACTATAAAGATTGTTGTTTGGTTTAGTATAGTCTGTTAGTAAATATAGTGTAGTCAAATGTGTTACTTAAATTTAAGCAAAAGAGGATTTTTTTTTTCTTCCTTTTTCCAATGTGGATCAACACGTCTATTATTTTTCCCTTCCCCATCATCTGTTTGCTGCTCTGCCTTTCCAATGGCAAACCTTGTTGGCTTGCTGCCACGGACACAGGACATGCCTGGCAATGTTTTGACACTCAGCCAGATACAACATAGGGGGGCGGTGGCTATAAGCCAGCAAGCTGATTGGACGGCGCCTACAGCAGAGAAGGAAAACAAACCACAGTCAGCTGGCCTCCTTAGCCAACAAGCATATGACTGGGAGTTGCGTGTTTAATACTTGGTGTGTAAAAAAACGGCAGACACATGAGAGAGGGAGGAAAGGAAAGATAAATATCAAGGTGACGAGTGAGTAAAACAATAGGTAGGAGAGGAGGATAAAAAAGGCAGAAACACGAGAGTCCAGTTTAAGAGCAAACAAGGGCTGAAATAGAGACACTGTGAATGAAATGTGGAGCAGCTGGGCGTAACCAATACATACAACTGTGTACAGTATCCAGCTATTCTTAGTTAATGAGGCTTTCGAGGGTACCACAAACACACTGCATCTTTTCAGTCACACTACACAAGCTAAAAACTAGACCAGACTATTTTTCCAATTCTGAAAACCCCATTAGTCCATTTATTGGCTTTTTCAAACCAGTACACATGACCAGCAGATCAACCTGTTAGACTAAAATATGACCTTTCCCCTGACAAGAAAACTGGGTGTGATCTAAGGTCCGTTTTTTTTTTCTTCTTTTTAAAAGTCAGCTACACTTTTGAGAACAAATCACAGCAGATGTTTGATTAAACTGCCAAATGCGTTAATGGCACTATCCCGCCAAGTGGGGTCAAATAATGGCCAATTAAAAGTCCATATGAGAGCAGCTACTGAGAAGGAAGTGGCAGGGTTCAGCTTCTGGATAGGTTTAAATCCTGTTGTCACAGAAATGTGATAAATGCCTTCCTGCCTAACCATTAAATTTATATGGCTCAAAGTCCTAAACTGCACATCAAAGCTTGGACACACACACTCAGTGAGCCTACGTTAAACACATTCACAACACACAGGAAAAGGGAATGCACTCTAATTATTGGGCACATGTTGTGCATTAAAATCCTGGAAGTCCGACTTCATATAATCCAAGTGTGCTGGCGGTGTGGAAACATACACTAAAATCCTCTTCAGAGGATAACTACCTGCAGATGGGAGATGCTCTTGGAAAGGAAAGTGCAGCAGTCATACACTTGCATGGATACTTCCAAGGGTCATGAAATGTAATGGCTTTACCCTCAAAAGCAACAGCTGCTAAATCATGTTAGGGTAACTTTCTGCTTCTATAATTCCTATTGTCTCTGACACAGAGCAGGCCAAGGGCTGATGAGAAAGGCAGGAGCCAACAGAGGAAATACCCCGAGTGTGTGAGAGCGAAAGGGAAAAAGAGAACCCAGGAGGTATAAACTCAAGTTACAGGAATTCCTTTGGCCTTGTATCAGCGTCAGTGCAGGGTTAGGTTTCCTTACAAACATTCTCTGCTCCAAAGCTGCGGAGTGGGAGAGACAAAGACAAGCCCACATATGTTTTCAGTGATGGTTTCCAATCTCACTTGGAGAAACAGACTGGCAAATATCTAAATCAAAATGTCTAAAGATCAATTTCCACAAATGACCCCATGCAGCGGGGTGTCCACTAAGTCCTGTTGTCATGGTGATGAGTCAAACTGATGTCTAGGATTATCATATCATTAGACATTACTCAGATGAGTAGCGTCTGTATGTCAGAGGCTGACATCACAGCAAGCAGAGAGCACCCCTTCATGTAATCCAATTTTCTATTTCCTCTTCACACACAGCATGGGAGCCTCTGCCTGACACAAGTCACAAATGATATTTAGATTGCCAATGCCGAAGTTCAAATATAACTCCCTTTCAAGCCATAATACCGCAGAAATTGGTATTAGCCTGACATTTTGAGTCTGTTTTCTTAAAATATCTACAACATTAGTCATACAACAGTACAACTTGTTATGACTTATATAATTACTGTTTAATTGCAAATGTTGGAATGGCCCTATATTAGGCAAAAGGGATGTGCTTTTGGCCAAGATCATACTAACATTTGACTGGGGGAAGTCCCAGAGTGGACTCTGGAGTTACTCATACTTTATACTAAGCTATATGTTAACTGAATTATAGGTAGCCAGATCCATATGTGAACAAAAGTAATTAAATGTTGGAGTTAAAAACTGATTTTTAAACTCTGAACTGGCAGTCACATCACGTTGACGTTCTCTAAAGCACAAGTGATCGCATAAGGATTCTTCATGTGCACAGTTTCTCATATCATGGAGCTAGTTGACAAAGGCTTGGCCAGTCCACCCAGGTAAAGAGAGACAAGCCTTCTCCTGTGTCATTCCCTCCCCCAGGCCTTAGGCACTCTAAACGAAGGAGGCCTTACTGGAAGATGGATCTCTTACTGGAAAACTGAAGCCAATTTACTGGCACTGGTGGGGGAAGTGGGGAAGTCTGTGGGTCACTAAAAATCTAAATTGGAAATGTGAACCAACCTTTTTGAAGCTTAATTAGTGTTTAGTTAAGTTTCGAATTATTTAAAATAATAAAAAAGGTAATAAAAAATAATACAGATCAGAAAAAACATGACATTCAAGTTTTGTCATTATCCATTAGAAACTAATGTAAACATTTTATTATATGTATACATTTTATATTTATATGTTTATTATCAAGCTTGTGGTAAAAGAAAAGTCCTCCAACTTGTCTTGTCTTTCCCATTATCAGAGAAAGGTTGGCTCTCCACAGTGACTCTCTGGTCAGACCCTCTATCAGAGCCAGAAACATGTGTGCGTTACTGGGGCCTCTCCTAGGCCTGAGTGGACGGTGTGGTACAGATTAACTAGACTCTGCATGTGTCTCTGCATAGAAGTGTATGAGTGTGTGCGCAAATCCAGCTCAGCACACGTGCCTATGTGTCTCCAGGGAACTAGGTGAAGAGCCACTCTGGACCATTTGAACTTATGCCCATATGGTCCCCTGTATGGCCCATACTACACAGTTAATCCAATTACACTATACGATATAAATGCTATTGTAAGAGAGGGGGAGGGGTATAAGAATGTTTAAGTCCAAGGGCCTCTAAAGCCTCTTGTGCTGACATGATTGTTCATTGATGTAACAATAAAACTTGAGAAAAAAGTAATGTGATAATCAAGAGATAATGTGTGTCACTCACCTCATTGTCATGGTGCTGGCAGAAGCTCATGCGGTCCTGGAAGAGGGACAGTAGGGCAAAGTTATTCTGAAGGGACTGGGCGAGAGAGACAGCTACTCCTGTCTGGCTTGAGTTGCTGTTGGCATTGGCTCTTCCTAAATGGAGACTCTCTCCTAAGCGTTCAATGAAGTGGTCCTTGGTCAGTCGCACTCTTTGATGCGCCCGCACACAATTGTCACACAAATACTCCTGGCAGTCAAGGCAGTGGGACGTGGCTGGGTTCTCCTCATCACAGGAGCTGCACTGAGGCTCAGCCAGGTGGTTCAGAAGGCCTCCGTGTGGGTGAGGAAAGCTGGAGGAGCAGCTGCCCAGACCACGGTGATGATGACCATTCTTGTTCTGGATCTGCTCCTCTGAGCTTACTACCACATCAAGCAAGTTGCTGAAAAGAAAGTTGGAAGAAGGCAAGGAGTCCACACCAGCTTCAGAGATAGACACCTTCAGGTCACAAGTGGGGCAGCGCAGTTTGAGCGGGTCTCCAGGACTTCGTTGTCCCTCTAGGCACTGCCTGCAAAAGGCATGGAGGCAGGGTAAGACGTGCAACCTCCTGGTGGTCTGAGAGGAGGAGGATGAGGTATGTGAGGAGGAAGATGAGGTAGAAGAACTGGAGGAGATGGGTGCAGAAGAGCCACACAGCTCCTTGCAGAGTGGGCATGTCTGCAGCTCTGAGTCTGGAAATGAAGCCATCTGCAGCAAAACGCAGGCTCAGTTTATAACATCAATGTTGCTGAGGTATTCATTTGAGGACACATGGGTCCGCAGTGTTGTCTATAAATTCAACTGGTGCTTGAGGTAGATTCTTGAGGTACTGAAGTTGAAACAGTGGATGGGGTCATACGGATCTGTAGCTTATAGATATCTGGCAAGACGCAAAAGTGATAGACACTTCTAGTTAATTGCACACTTTTTGGACACCTTCAGCAGAGCGTTTAAATGTCTATTTTAACTGTGTTTGGTAAGGCTTTGAGTAACATAAGCTCTTAAAAAATAACCAAATGACAACAGGCGGTGTGCACTCATTTGAAACTCATAAAAGCCGACAGAATTTGTAGTGGCACTGGATCTGTGCAGAAGTACGGGGGACTACGTCTCTCCTCCCCCACTGATTTGTCGACATGACTACAGGGCTCTACGTTTCAAATATCTAGGCCACTAATCATAATACACAGTTCTTGTCCAGCTTAAGCCCGTCTCGTTGAGGTGTTTCAGGTCTAGTCCACCATCGGTGTTGGTTCAGGCGGCGTTACGCGCAGCCTGGCTCAGTTGATAGTTGCGGCGCCTGCCACGATCCGCGGGATTGTAAATTATTCATCAAAGCGCAGATCCCACAGTGTGGAGCGAGTCATTGAGGCGCCATAAACAAACAGGAGCAAGGGGAGAGGACGTTTACGCGGAGTCCGTGAGTAAATTCATCGGTGCAGCGTCTGAAGAGGCCGCCTGGTGCTCTTTTCGAAGGCAGCCGCTGGTCACCCGTCCCTGCCCGGCTGTGCGTGGAGGAATGCGCAGCCAGTAGACTCCTGGAGCGTGCCCGACTGAAAACCTCCTATGGCATATAGCTCTACATTTAAAGCGTGTCTTGATCTCCTTTTTTCTGTTTATTTGCGTTCGCTTCCACACCAACGGGAGACGTCCCAAGGGCTCTCGTAGGCCCGTGATACTTTGGCGATGGCTCTTCCAGTGGCTCTAGTCCGACTGAGGAAAAAACAGACGGACTTCCGCCCTGGGGAGGAGACATGGGCGTGAGCGAGCACAGGCGCGCTCACGAGGAGCTAGGATGCGCTCGTGCGCGTGTGCTGTCATCACATAGTGATCTATCAATCACATAGTGATCTATCAATCACTTTGTGATCGATCACATAGTGATATATATCACTTTGTGATAGATCACATGTCATATAGTTTTCTCCTTGCTGCTCATTACTGAAGTTGGTTAGATAGATGACATTTAGCTTGTTCAGGTGTTGTTGCTGAGTTTAATACATTGGTTACCAAAAGCAGAGCATGGGAATATGACTTTGTCCTGGCTTTACCTTTACAATGCTCTACATTTAATCTTTTACCTAATTTAAGTTCTTCTAGGTGGGTACAGTAAAAATCTATTCAAGTATTCTATTCAAGTATTTGGCCAATAAATTATTAATAGGACTTGAGCTGTGATATATGATATGTGGCCACTCTCACAAAACTGTGTCCTGAATGAAACACTCTTCTTGTATCTATTCTTTCTATTATTTAAAACAGCGTGTGACAAATGGAGGGTAGGGTCAGGCAGTGTTTATCACCAAGGCCTAAGTTAAGTATAAGGTACGTTTTGAGGTTGCTACTATCTTATAACTAAAGTTATATTTAGTGATAGATTTAGTTATATATTTATAACTAAAGTTATATTTAGTGACAATTTAAGAGGCTGAACTAGTTAAGATATCAATTAATAGGTTAACTATATTCATATTGCCAAACTTTGTAACAAAACGTAGGCCTCATATAAAATCTTGAGTGTATGAAAGGCTCATTTGGAACACATAATCTACACTTTTATGTAAAAAGAAAATTTGGTGCATTATAAGCATACCATACCCGTATGAGTGTCTTAAATAAGCACACAGAAAACTGCCACGCTGTAAGAGCCTATAATGAAATCAACAATTTGGGGAAAATTAGCCCATTTTGTCACATATTTAAATAAGTGTAAGGTTAATAGGCCACTTACACCACATACTTAAAGAAAATACTTTCATCCACCTTAAGAAATCTGACCAAATATGACAAATATCTCCCCCTAGTGACAGACCTGAGTACATAACAAAATTAACAAGACGCACTTAATTTTTTCTTTATTGTTGTATGCAAAACAAACAAAAACAAAACAAAAAACAAGCAAAGAATTATAACGAACGAACCACGGAGGCTATAAGAACGAGGCCACCTGAAACATAAATGTATATTTACATAAAAATCTGCTTATCTCAAACATTCATAACAAGTCAAACAGATGACATAAACAAACATGCAGTTTATTTTTTATCTGAAAAACAAGATCTGTTTCATAAAACCCAATGTAAAAAGGAAAATTACAGCTTTTGAACCAGTAACTTTCTATTGTAGTCCAGTACCACAATACTATATTCAATAGCCTATATGATTATACATTTATATTTACACTCAAAGGTATGAAAAATATTTCAACAAACAATATAGTAAAATTACTAAAGAGATGCTTAATTTCTATGTTACAAAAACACTGTTATAGACCTTTAACTCAATAATTACAATATGTCAACATATTTTGAACAATAACTTTGCTTTGAAACAGTGTTCTGTGATCAGATCTGTTTTACAGATGCGTAATTAAGAGAATCCAACAGAAAATCTGATTCTGTTTCATCAGTTTAGTTATTAGACAGAAGTGTATGAATTTTGAAATTAAACTGTATTAGGAGGTATGAAAAAGGGTATTTTTATTAAGTAGAATGGGTCCAAACCTCACTGGCCCATAAATGATTATGTCGAAGCCACCGGCGAGCAGAGGAAATGTCAAGTATGAAGACTTGCTCCTGTGTGGAGTTCACGGCCATGTAGCGAACACTAAGTTTGGGCTGTGGAATACAAGCCGCAGCAAGCAGGCGACTACCAGCAGAAAGATAGTCACTTTCACAACTTTGAGTTCTAGACAGGAAAGAAAACACAGTTATCACGTGGGCCCCATGTGTTTGGTACCAACAGCAAAAGCTGGAGTAGGCTACATCCCTGTGTGCAAAATTTAATATTGAAAAATATTTTGCTGATGGTGTTTACACATTTTATAAAGTTTCAGCTTCAGATATAATCAAATAAAACAGAATAATTTCACTTTATTTTAAAAAAAAATAATTCCATTTTAAGTTACCTTATGAGAGTGATGGTCATAGTAGAGGTGTTGCTTTCTGGGAGAGCAAGAATGGTAGTTGCATTCATTGTAATGAACATCTCATATGTGAGAGCCAGTTCGATTTCTCCCAGCTGAGATGGGACCATCAAAGTCATCAATCCAAGAGGGGCAGACACCCCAGAGTAGTAGCCTTTTCTCATCGAGTCTGTAGCATTTAATAGAGATCAGAATCAAATAACCAAACATGCATCACCCTGTTAAACCCCTGAGAAGTGCATACATTTTTATCAACTCCACACTTACTTTTGAAGATTTCTCGTGCCTTGAGCCAAAAATTTTGTTTTCCCAGTCTATGCAGAAGCATCTGCAACATGGTATGGTCCACAGATAAGTTTTTGGAGAGCATAAAGTTCACCAGATCTGATGCCAACACCAGTATCTGTCGGTCTAGACACACTTGCAGATGAGCAGTAAAGAAAGCAGTGTACTTGGAGATGTCGATGTGGCCTAAGATTGGATAGAAAGGGTTCAACACTAGTAGTGATACATTGCAAAAGACATAATAGTTTTAAAATACCATTTGGCTCCTTAAGCCCAGGCAGATTGCTGAGGACCTCTAAAGTATCTCTGTGAGAAGTTTTTTCAGCCAGACCCAACAACACATGAGTGCGCTTTTCCAGATCTGCAGCTTCGCAAGGCCAGGCACTGGACATCAGGAACCACTCGTTTTCTAGATAAACCCAAGACAATTGTTTTACAATCAAAGTTTCAACATGTTTTAAGAATATTGTTTACAATAATCAGTTCTACCCACTCACCTCTTAATGTGTTTAAAGCTCCTTCAACGCTTCCATTTAAAAGGAAGAGCTCAGTTGCCATAGATATAAGGTGGCAGCGTGATGTGCCGTCTTCATTCCCAAACAATCCTTTCATTGTTGCATAGCTAACCTTTGCAGCAGACAGCACTTCCACAACTTTTTGACCCTATTTTAGAAAAAAAATTCCAAAATCCTACTAGATCAAAATGGCATAGTAAAATAGCATATTTTATCTTTACCTTAGCCCACTGGTGAGTTTTATGGTATCGCAACATGAGTGAAACCCCAATTCTACCAAGACAACTTTTAACAGAGCTATCTTCATCCACATTGTGACCAGCTGCCAAACATAAAAGGATTTCTTATGGAATACATATTAAGTGTATTTCCTTAGCAAAATGTTTTCAAAATACTCTACCAGTCTCAGCAAAGGCAGCAAATGGCAGAGTCAGCCTGTTTTTGCTTTCAGACAGAAGTGCCACTGCTATTCGACCACTGATACGCTCCACTTGGCTGACTTGGTTTGAATGACAAATGGACTGAAAAACCTCCCCCAGTCTTTTCCAGTCTTCTTGTTTTGTACAAAGCTTATATCAAACACAGACACAATTAAAATAAAAAATAAAACAATATAAACAATAAAAAATAGACCAGCATAAATAATGTTCAACTACATACTGACCTCCATCTCAACCACAGCATGAGCCAGGTTAAGGCACTCTGTAGGTATTACCAATCTTGGAAAAATACATAAAATCAGGTAACATAGAACAGATATGAGAAAAATAAAATATAAAAAAAAATATTAACTACTTAAAATATATACATATAACTTTTGTTCAAGTCACCTGTGTCCAGAAATAGATTTGGGAGAAAACGCATGATGCAAGTCAGGAGCACTTTTCACACAGTCCAGGCAATCCAAATTTAGAGGTAAGCCAGCACCAACCATCTGTCAAAATAAAAAGGGTTTGTGATCGATTGATCCGTTTTATGATGTCATTACTTTTTTCCACAATAAATTACATTTGGGCTACCTTAAATGTGAGCTGGATAAGTTCTGGTACAAAAGTCATGAGATTTTTTTCTCTGATGAAGTTGAAAAGGTTGAGAAGAAACTTGTACTCGGGCTGGAAACCACCAGATAAAACAAATATAAACTGACTAATGAAGAAAAACCTGCACACAATGTAAGTGAAATACTGCTGACCACTATGTTATGGGCCAAACTGGTTCTGAGAACTGAGAAAATATCAGACAACATTCCAGCTTGGAGAAGACACTGGAGAAGAGAGACCAGCACTGGCTTAGAAAAAAACAACCCTGGTTTGTTGTTTTGGTAATAGCCAGTATATACAGCCCCTACAGAACAAAAGATTTACATAACTAGATTAGTGTTTACAATTTATCTTCATATCAAAATATAAATACAACACACACCTGCTTTATGAAGGCATGCTGGAGATTTGGTAAACCTTGTCACAGTTTCTGTACAAAACTACATTTAAAAAAATCAAGACCAAGCAAAAAAATAAATAAAAATCATTACCAGGCACACACAGCAGAGGGTGTTGTTGCCTCTGCAATGTGTAGAATATGGAGAGATATGAAAAGCTCACCTTCTCATCACCTTCCATAGGCACATGGTGGAAACGACACAGTTTAAAGCCACAGTTTTGTGAGTCACTGAAGTAGTTTCTGCAGTACTGAGAATTTAGACAATATTAGTGCATTTTTTTCAAGTACTTCACTGTCATTCTGTCACTTACTGCAGGTTTCTGCCATCTAATATCAGCAACACTTTCTGAGTTTGTCATCCGTGTAGGAAGCCCTGCACAGAGCAGTGTAGCAGTTACAAGATTTAAGAATTACAGAAATATTATTATTAAAGGTTGTTTTTTTTTTACCAAGTCTAGAGGCCAGCTGGGAAGAAATATGACTAAGATTTTCAGTTGATAAGTGGTTGGTTCTGTTAATAAAGCATGTTATACATTATAAATAAACTGCATTTACACTTTTAATTACTGTTTATTAACCAGATGAAAAACCCATTGAGATCATAATATCTTTTTCAATGAGGATCTGAGCCAAAGTGATAAAATATTAAAAAAGCATACCTCTCCTCTTCAGAATTCACAATTCTTGCTTTAGCTGGACACTAAAAACACAAATAACATTGTGAAATATATTTATTTAGAATTTAAATGCAAGAAAATATTTCATAAACACATCAAAATGTATTATACATTTAAAAAGGAATGTTACACTTAAATCTGCCCCTTTTCCCAAGTTCAAATAATTCTTCAGATAATATTGACAAAGTACTTTAAAAAAATGACAACTCGACTTAAAATAACTGGTACATGTACGGGTCATTTTTCTCATTCTCCATGAAATCTTAAAGATTACCAAGACTTTGATATGCTTTTTAGTGTTACTGTGCAGATTAGAGCTGCTGTTGGATTGGGGTCTCCATGGCCTTCGGGGGCTCCCTTCTAAATAAGACCACAGAGGTGTAGAATAATTACATCACTGTTGTGAGAAAGTGGACATAATAACAAGGCTTTTTGGAGAGTACCTGGACTGTCGTGCAGGAAGTGCAGTTTTACAGGAGTAACACTGTAAGAGATTAATTCATTACTTTGCCTGGCAAACTACACCAAACTGTTTTGTCAAACAAAATGGAAAATGTACAATACCTGTGAGTCATCTTGCATGATTCAGGAACAGGGGACATTATTTTTACCATTTTCTTACACCCTTTTTCCGCAGTGTCACACGTCCTGACTGGTCCCAGTTTTAGGAGACTTTTCTGTGGTAACTTTTCAAATAGGTCAGGGTCATCTTGGAAAACATCAACAAGCAGAATATCCTGTTCATAAGCGTCAATTTCATTCAAAATCTCATGCTTCTCCAAATCTTCTTCAGGATCTTGGTTTTCTGATTGTTCAGATGTACATGACTCTTTGTCTGCAGAAGACTCACAATTACTTTGTTCCTCGTTTTCAGTACTGCTGGGAGAAAAGCTAGAGTCTGTTAAAAAAGATGATGGCTCCATGTTCGGTGGTTCCACAAATGTGGGGACATCAATATTTGGGAATGTTTTCTTTTGCTGCCAACCACAATCATGGTCCTTTTCATTCATGTCACACATTTCTGGGGTGTGATTTTCAAGTGGCATTTTGTGATTGTCTACATTACTGTTTTTATTTTCAAACTCAACTGAATTTGAAGAAACAATGTGTTTCAGAGGTGAGTTAAGAGGAGAAAGCAGTGGTGGGAGGAGAAGATCAGGGTTCCAGGCATTTGTTAGCTGATTTGTTAAATTATTTAAAGGGCTAGTTAGGAAATATGGTTCGAGTTTTGGTGGGCAGCGATTTGTAACAATTTCATCCAGAGACAATTCTTTGTCTTGACAGTTACTGGAATCATTTGAGTCAAAGTTGACTACAGTTTCCACTTGCGGGAGGATGATCCTAAAGACATTAGGTGTTGATGTTGGGAGAGGAGATGGTGAACTTGAGACACTGCTTAAGCAGCTATTTGTATCTATTAAAGATGCAGTAAAAATGTTGGGGGCAGTTTCTGCCAAACAAAGTCTGGATGAGGAGGGGGTAGAACTACCACTGTCTTTATTCGGGGAGGGTGACTCAGCTGTTTGCACAGATGCTGATCCTCGAGATAACCATGAGGTGAAATCTTTACAAAAACTGTTCTGTTTTTGTGGAAGTATCATCACACTTGGTTGAGACGAGTGTGATGGATACTGACTGTTTATGTTCCTTATGTCTGAAGACACACCCACAACATTATCAGCCTTTTTTAAAGCCTCTTCTTTGTTCTTGTCCTCTGCTCCTACCCTTTGGTTGGAAATAGAAAACCTCTTTTGTGGAAGCAGATTTGGATCTGTGGGTTCATTTCCACTCATTTTGTTCTGATATGGAGAAACATGTTCCGCCCTCGAGTCTCCATTTCCTGCAGCTTCAGAGCACTCTTTTTTTGACAAAAAGGGCCATGTCAAGTATGTGCGCGCACATGTGATGCTAGTCTTTCCTTGGTACACCCTGACCCGTTGGCAGGTGAATGAGTCTAGGTTCTCTGCATACTCCAAAGTAGGACCATTTAGGTTAATTGACTGTCCACCTCTAGATTTTCCTTCAGGACAGACTGGACTGCACATCTGTGCAGGTGACTCTGACTGACCTTCCACACAATTAACAGATCCAAATGGGTCTATGCAAAAAAGGTTTTTGCGATGGGAATCCTCTGGCAAAATGTCTGCCTTCCTGCCCACTTCCTTGTTGTTAGCATGCAGGTCCTTTTCCAAAGTGTTTTGGATGTAATCAGTACATCCTTTCTGCACGCCATTCATGCTCAGCTTGAGTCTGTGTTCAGTGGAGCAGCAGGCAGGCACATTGCTTTCCTGTTCTCTATGGCTGGATAATGCCTCTGAATCAGTGTTGTTTGTCACATCCTCAATTTGCTCATTGGAATTTGTGGACTGACAAAGAATTCTCTCTGAATCTAACCTGGGCAATCTTCCATTATTTAGAACTTGAACGCTTTCATTAAATGAATGCTTTTTCTGGCCCAGACAGCCAGGCTCAAACCTAAAGCCAGCTCTCATTTCTTTTGTAAAGCACCATACCAGTTTTGATTTAACATGATCTGGAAGCACAAAGCTGCAGTTCTGCTTGCATTCAACACAGATGGGGCCTATGTTGCAAAGATTCACTATGGGGTAGAGGTCTTCCTGTAACAGAACTGTCTCGCCATCTTGGTGGAGTTTACCTACTGTGCTTTGCTCCTCTGGTGTGTGACAGCCATATGGTGCAACTCCTTTTATGGCCTTCTTGGAGTTAGCAAACGCAAAAGGAAGTAAATTAATATATTCACCAAAACCTGTAAGCAAAAAATGTTGAGAGACTATTCAGAGTTTTGGACAACAAAAATAGAGCATGCCTATATTCCCGCAGCTCCATGTTCCCACAGCGCTGTTTTTTAAATGATATTTTCGAAAATTAGTCCATATCACTTCCTCTCAACCTCAACTGGAGAATCTCAAAAGCAGGCTCTAATCTAACCTTTCACCCCACAACCCAATATTTGGGACAATAGAGATGTGGGAACTACAACTTTTTTTTTTTTTTTTTTTTTTTACCCAAAATGTTATAATAACCGTGGGAATTTGGAGCTGACTCAAAAAAACGTATTACATTTTGTCAAATAGAGAATATCTTTTCATGGCCAAATGGATTCGCGATCTTTATTAGGATTAGCTCATAGTGTATTGATTAGCTTAGCACCAAGTTCTCCGATTTCTGCATAGTGGTCGAATGACAAATACAAACCTTTTAAAAACTGTTATGTGGTTTCAATATTTGAATTCGAATGATTTGATCGACACTTAGTACAGCACGGACCAACACGAGTTAAATAAAGATAAAGTTGAAGTTCACGTACCTGTCCCCTCGGGGCTCGGCGCACACGGCGCGGCTCGGACTGGCGCTGGTGTGGAGGTGGAGGCTTTTCTTAATGAACTCTTTTCACGGTCTTGTCCATTTCCAAACTCACTCCAATCTCCTGCCACACGGGTCTTACGTCTGTCCTGGCAAACCTTTTTTATTTTGTGAGTCGAATGCTTCTTAATGTCCTGTCGTCTTTTACTTTTTTGGCGATTCCCTAAACGGCGGCCGCTCTTCGAGGCCCGTAGTGTGGGTGTGGACATATTTACCTCGGGTTTTTTTGGTCCAGCACAGCAGGAGCACATGAAGCTCATCTTTTTGACTATGTTCTGTCTGTGCATGTTCCTAGTGTAAGCTTTGCTCTGACGGTGCTTTCCTCTCGTGAACGGCCCCCCTGTTGCGTCCATGACATTACTTTATTTTGCAAATGTGCTAATCCCACGCTTTTTCCTCGGCGCCCCTACCTGTAGCTCCATGTCGTTTAGATAGGAACATTAAAAAACATTAACGACAACTCACCGACAAAACTATTCAAACCCGTGTGGGGTGTTTTATGTCATTTAACAATAAGACAGTCATAACCTAACTACTTTGATTTACATTAGAACAGCAAATCTTGGGTCTTCGTTTCGTTACTGCGCCTGCGCAATGCACTAGAAACGCACATGTTTGCGACGCCTGCATATGCGCCAACTGCAAATAGATCCTAAATTAGAACTTTAGAAATTCGTCATGTTATTCACAGACCTATAATGCTCATGATTTACAAATATCTATACGTCTATTTTTTAAAAAAAAGTGGCATACTTTTAAAAGTACGCACAATATGGCCTGTGTAATAGCCACAGACTACTCAAAGACTGTATACTAGAATATGTACAGTCTATGATGTTAATATTAATTTTGGCAGTATTAGATTAGTCTTTTATACAAAACTTGATTAAAAGGCTGGAAACTGAAAAATTCTGCCCTGGCCACTCACAGGCGATACGGGCCATGTGTGGAACAGATAAGCGGTGGCCGTTCAGTTGACCTAAATACTCTACGTATTTAAAATAAATAAATACATTAAAACAATAAAAATCAAAAAGTACAAAAATCAACTAAGTCACAATAACGTGAGTAATATAGCCAGCAAACATAAACTTTATTTTTCAGTTTGATCAAATTCATTTCAAATGTGCAGGTCCACGTTGCATAAAGCTCAATTTACACACAAGTCTTATTCTTAATATGCAAAAAGCTACTCAAGTTCAACGTGAGCAGGAGCAGCTACAGCTCTCTGCAATTTGAAGTATTTCACACGTTTACAGGTCCAAGCAGGCTACAGTAGCTTCAAGCAAGGAGGATGAGTGGTGTAGGAGTGACCCTGGTGTTGGGAAGTAGCCGGTCCCTGGACTGTGGCGGCCTGATTCACAACACCAGCTGCCCCGCCTCACCGGACCAGAAGATGGCGCTCTCATGCAGAAGCATAAAGCCATTAGGACTGACGGAAAAGGGTTCCATCCATAGTTCCATCTCATTAGGTTCCTTCTGGGGTGCAGCGTTGGCTCTCCCACTCTCATAAGGCTGCTACATCTGTGACAGCTGTGAAGAGAATACACATGCAAATAAGAATCAGGAATCCACTCAGTGTGAGAGACACTGGGAGAACTCTATCTGCACTCTACGTGTTAATTTCCCATCACTGATTGAGGCATAAAAGATATTGAGCCTGTGCTTGTGGTAGGAATTTGGCCTCTTGCAGCAGTGGTGCCGCTCCACCTCAGCACACCAACATTTTAAATGCAAATTTTATAATCACACTTAGCAATAAGGGACGTCTGTGCGTATGTAGAATAGTGAAGGGGGATATAAGCTTTTACTTAGCATATGAAATGAGTAGGGATTAAAATAAGATACAGAAAATGCATGAACAGGAAGTGGTATGAAAGGTCATTCATTATTTTGTGTCAGTTAAGAAGTTAACATTTATATATTTGTACAAGCCTAGTAAACCTGCAGCAAATTAAGAAATGTGACGAAATGTGAAACAGTCTATGTGAGTAGTTTCATAGTGTCATATTTCTGTAGAATGTGTTCAGTGGAAGTGAGAAGTGTACAACACTTACACTAATTGGACTTTGACATCGGCCTCTACAATTATTTATTTTAATCAGTAGACAAAATAATCAGATTATAGACTGTGTGTATATGACAGAAAACATTTCATTTTAAGATACGTTTGGTTTGTTGAGCTCAATTTCTTTGTCTTTAGCTGGGCCAGTATGAAGCTGACGGCAATGCAAGCAGCAGCTGAATTCCTTTAAATAGCCTTGCCTGCTTCATCATATGGTTGCTATGGTAGCCAGCCCCTAGTTTCAAGATAACGTCCACATGCTTCACGAGACCTCCTCCACCTGCATGCTATAAAGATCATACGTTTCTCCAGCACTTTACTACACACATGTATCATTTCTCTTTGTCTTTACAGTTATAAAATGTCACAAGGTATTTTTTTTTACTTTTCCGCTATAATAAATTCATGCAGTGAGAATTTAAAAAAATAATTTTACAATAGTGAAACAGATGAGCACACAGCTGGGGCAAGAAATGAAGTAACACGGAGAGAAATGAGGGGTATAAAGGATTATGAATGATCAGTGACATTTTAGAGAGGCTAAATGAATTAAAAGATTGCTGTAGATAGTATTGTGAGCTATAAGAATGGAAAATGTCATCTTTAAAAGATGCCTCTTTTTGTTCAAATGAACTCACCCTGATTATATTTTCTCTCATCCTCTCATTTCTGTTCATTCCCAGCCCCCTTCCTTTGTCTGGCATCCTGCTTCCTTTCTCACCCCCTCATCCTCCAGTTTCTGCACAGGCTCTCAATTAGTCATATGTTTAGACCATCAACTAGCTCAAACATTTACCATATATCGCTGGATAGGCAGCTCTTGACCCATCCTGGCTCTCTCCAAAGTGTACTCTTTAAAGATTTGTGGACCTCAGTATAGGTGGAATTATAGGGAGACATTAATAACAAGAATTATTATTATTATTATTATTATTATTATTATTATTATTATTATTATTATTATTATTATTATTATTATTATTATGACCAAAATCTAATAAAATCTGGAAATTTATTTGAAAAAAGTAGTAATTCTAGCTCATACACAAGACAAAAGGACAAATTTAAATATATTTAAATGATAGAATTGAAGAGAGATGGAAAAAAAATGTCCCCAGACAAATGTTTTCGAATTGCTCAATTAAATATCAGTTGCTATTTAATGTTTTTGCAACTAAAATTAGAGCCAATACAATGTTGTGGGATAGGCTGTTTCATTAGAACAGGACAGATGGGACAGTCTGAACAGAAAATAGAAAGTACATCCAAATAGCACATTTATATGGCTTGAGCAGCCGTTTATAATTAAATATATACTAAAACAAATGTTTTTATGTTGAGCATTTTTGAGTCTGGAAAGTTGGAACAGATATTGGATTTGTTTTAAGGTTTTCTTAACTAAAACATTTATAACATTAAATAAAATAAAAGGATGGCTAGACAAACTTAATGTTGTTTTTGATAAAAAATTACTGGGTCATTACTGGGTCAAAGCCACATATAACAGCACACATAAATATCCAAGTTGACCGTAAGCACAGCCAATTCTTTGCAGTACTTAAGTTTTTTGGCATTTTTGAATGTTCAAAAATTTTTGAACATTCATATATACCTGTGGTATATATAATATTAATGTGAATAATTGATGTTTGGCAGAGGAAGTCAAATGGATGTCAGTAAAGATGGCACTCTCCATTTCCTCTTAAAACACACAGGCTAGCTGATTGCATTTGAGAGAACAGGGCGCGCCTCAGCATCTCCTAATGCGTCTGTAAATTGAGCTGGAAAATGATGGTGACTGTTGTCTGCTCCTGGGATGAGGAGCAGGGAGGAAGAAGCTTGTTTCTTGTCATTTTAAATCTGACACTATTAACCAGCAGGCCCTCACTTGTGTCAAACATTATACTTGTTTTTACCATTCTACCTCGTGCTGAGTGTGGCAGAAAACAACATTGTTCTTCTTTTCACGACCTGCTGTGGTCTTGCTTTCTCCCATCTCCAAACTAGGATCTGTTAATGCATGATTTAGAATATTATTATTACCTACAGTACACAATGGCGCCCTGTCAAGTAAATACAAATGAATATCGTACATACAAATGACTCTCTTGTAAGCTTGTGGTTGTCAGCTCTGAGAGCAGTTGTGAGGTAATTTCAAAGCATTACTTTTTGATATAAAGAATTATAAAACCACAATCAAGTAAGTATTTTCAGAAACAGAAACCCTGTCATTAAAGGGGAAATAATTTAAGATTATATAGCTTTATACAAATATATATAGGCTATGTATTTCATGGTGATCTTTAGGGATTGTAGATGATTTTTATATATATATATATATATATATATATATATATATATATATATATATATATATATATATATATATATATATATTAGTCGAACAAATGAAACAAATTATTCTAATAAATTTAATAACGTCTACATGTAAAATAATTTACTTTGCCATCAGTAAAATCAGATGGATTATCCTCTCTCCTGTCCTATAAACCCTCTCTACAGTGTTGTACATGGAAGGTTTACTCTCATGTACGATTATATGCAGGCACATCCGCTGACACACCCAGTGCCAGCCACATTCACACAAGCGGAAATCGCTTTATATTCACTACTTCTACAGCCTCGGAGTGGCTGTTTATATCTTTAGGCTATTCACTGGGACACAGTGGCCATACTTCTGCTTGACAAATGCATTAGAAACACAGCACAGATTTTACAGTGTAAGGCCGACCCTGTCACGTTTAAGTCTCTGAACATTCACAATCACACACAAGTGCACACACGCACCCACACACTCGCAATAAGCACTGGCAGTCCAGCTTTGTCTCTTTATAGCGGATCTCTGTTAAACGGCAGAACATGCCACCCATGCAGTATTTGAAATATTAGTCAAATGCCTGGGTTTAGACGTAAGATAGAAGGAAAAAGCTTTAGGAATTGTATGGGCAATGTAGGCACTCATAGATGTAATTGAATATTGTCAGTATATTGGATTTGGGACCTTGGAGGCATCATAGCTCTTTTTGCAAATCCTATATGAGCATAAATCATATTAGCCAAATTGCTGTCACTCAATATCCTCTAAAAGATCCCATTTCCATTTGTGTTATACTCTGCTGCAAGACACAGTTATGTCCTTGCAAGATAAAATAAAATTCCTTATGCAAGTTTAATATTTGATTGTTGGGGCTTTTTTATTTAACAGCAGAGTTTTACATTTACTGTTTTAAAGTCCCAGTTTGCTACTTGGCAGATGATTTTGGCAAAAACTTGAGCCAAAGGAGCACTAACCCTGATGACTCCTGCAGGTTGCCAGCTCCAGGGAGGGCAGGACACCAGCCTCGGCCGGCCCAAACGGATGGGTACGATGCAGCCACCATGCCCATTGGAAGCTGAACGCTGCGAAGAAAAGACATGGTCAGCTTTTTAAGTGAACACATTCAGCATCTTAATTGTAGCTCATGAGAAACGCTGACAATTTGGTATGCATGGACAAATTGGTATGCATGGACCTAAAAGGAACTTGGACACTAACAACATAAAAAAAGTGACTGATTTTCAATATACCTTGGAAGATGCCAGGGTGCTGAATATGCTAGAATACATTGTTCTCACACAGAGTAGGTGTACCAACATTGGTAATTATGGATTATCAATGGTTTACTTAGTTACTTCGAAAAAGGGGAAAAAGCTGGATGATTTTTACACAAATGTCTTTACAACCAATATGCGTGTACACAGGCGATCCCATCCAAAGACGCAGGCACCTAAGACCTACACACTTGTCGGCCATCACAGAGAAGTGGCAACAGCAGCCATTTTGCAAGGCTGTTCTGGAATGCTCAATTACTGTAATTGCAGTGTAAAGTTTATTTATTTAACATCACAGACATACTTTCTACTCCAGCACTTATTGTTGTGCATATTTACAGTCCCTTCTTTGTAACTAAATGAAAGCCTTATAGTTATACAGTATGTGTGACATGCGATGTGTCTATGTACAGGCCCACAGCAGAAAGCAAGGCATGTATGATGGCCAGCTTGTCAGAGAGTGTGCTGCTATGTGTGAGCTCCGCATGGTATCAATGTAAACGCGACTCATAGTAACGTATGTGGCGAAGGAGTTGGGGAGGGGTGTGTGTGGTGGGGGCACACCCTACAGCTTGACAGTGTACACATAGGGAGGAGGGGATGACAAGTGTGTCCATGTGAGAGAAGGGGGAATGGGTATGGTATGAAATAGATGAAAATCGAACAGCAGAAAGCCATCGAGAGTGAACAAGAGGAGAGCACTGAAGGGAAACTGTACAGCGTGTTCTTATCACCGCCTTTCAAAATGGTGTGGGTCGGTCACTGTTTCAGAGTTAGAGTTTTCAGAACATATGTCCAAATAATCTTTAGCAGTTTCACAGGGTTCAGATGAACCTCCTCTTTATAGTTTCATAGTTTCATTATTGGTCAGTCAAGACTTTATAACCCTACAAATGTAGATAATCCAGATATTTTTGTTCATTCTAATTAGATTTTCTGTGAACTTGTCAAATATTAGTATTAGTATTTGTGATAAAATTCAAGAACTATTCTCTAGTTGCACCCTCCGAATTGATGTACTGATAAAGTATAATTCATAAAGCAAATGGGCCATTACTAATGTATTTTGACACAATAATCAATATTACACATACGCTCATTATTGATTATTAACAGCCTAATAGCCAGATACTTCATTTCATACAAAGGAAATGTCACTAAAGGGTTAGGTACTCGTAGGTAGCACACTCCCTATCATCACATGAACTGAATTTAACAGAGGCCAAATAAGGATAAGATCATTACTATTACAGTCATTGACACAAATACGTGCTTGATAAACTGGTGTGATGTGGACACCATGGAGCCCGACCCTGCGAGTGAGACACTGCTGATGCGCTAAAAGAGCGGGGTCGGCGCAGGGGACGTATGACAAAGTGCTGTCACACAGGATGGGTTGAATAAGGGCGTCAGGGCCGACAGAAGAGGACTGTGCAGAAAGCGGCGCAGTGCGTACGGGTGCCAGCCGGACTGTACAGAATGTGCATAGGCATCAAAAAGACTGTATATGAGTAACTAAGAGCATTCGGCATACAGGTCTCACACACTCAGCATATGACACCAGACTGCACATATGATCGCCGCTCTTTGTCTGTGTTCATCGGTCAGTAATGATCTACACTTAGGCAGGTTACATGTCTGCTGCTCTACTCTCTACTCTAGTCGGTCTCACATGTACTCTCACACTAGTAGTCATGTGCACGGCAGATGACCCCCCTCCTCGCGCACACATGCACCAGCCCCCCTCTTACACACACATGTGTTTTAAACTCATTCTGTGTAGAAGCTCTATGACACATTACAGTAGACCTGGTGTCATGACCGCCATAACCCACACACCAGTGTTGCCCCCTTCCTCTCAGCCTCTGTGTCCTCAAAGCACACCCCCACCCCCACCCACTGGCTGATCCTCTGCTGTGACCATGTCCTCCTATCACCATGAGTCAGGAGACAGAGATGGGGAGGGAAGCTAAAACCCATTAGTTAACATTAGTTCTTTTCTTTGTCAATAAAACATCTCTGCTGACATGGAGAACTTTCCGATCGCTCTGCTGGCAGCAAAAGCAGTGGTGCTGGAGTGCCAGACAGAGAAGTCCCTTTGTCTCCCACCCACCGCCACCGCACAAGAAGAGATGCTGTACGTTCACACACAAACATACACATTAATTACACTGTACATCTGAGCTCTTGCTGACAAAATTGACACTGCACTGCTACTTTTCACCATGCTATTGTCCCTTACAAAAGGCTGACACACACTGACATACATCTTGGAGTATGTGAGTGAACACCTGTGCATGGAAATAGCTATGTCACTCTAGTTACTCAACAGCATGCATATAGAGTGTGGGAGTGCATAGTCTATACAAGCGTGTCCTCAAACTCACCTGGCAGTGCCTGGGAGCCGGTTGTCGTGGTAATGCCGCCTCAACCTGGGTTGCAGAAAGCTTTGACACCTGATGTCCCTCCTCCCTCCACACTCTCTTGTGCTGTAGTATAGGATCAGTAGCTACACCCTAGCACTGACCAGGAGGGGAGGGGGTGGGGGGGCACAGAGGCGGGGGTTCTTATTGAGCATGTAGGACGTACCACTCCGCCACATGTAGACGAGGGGCACTCAGCTGATAGTGATAGTAAAGGTTCTGATAGGCTGCTGGCGGATCACCCTCCTGTCTGCGCGCACATGGTCTCTTCCTGCTGCGGTCAACCTGATTGGATGACGCTCTTCCTCCTTCATCAAAATGTAAAATTCCAAGACAGAGAGCGTAGTGCAGTGTGTGTTTGTGTGTGTAAGAGAGAGAGAGCAAGACAGACAATGCAAAGTGTGGATTTTTTTGAAGCAATGTTTATTATAAATACTTGTATGCATGTGAGGGCATGATAATTTAAATTCATGATCATTTCGGCACACCAGAATCAATAAGCGCTTAAGGGCCTTTGTGTCACAAGCGATATACAGGATGCCATTGTCTGTGTGGGCGTGTGGTAGAGGAAGAGGTAGTCGAGGGAGGAATACAAGACAAAGAGGGAAAGCGATGGGAGGACAGCGGGAGAAGAAGGGAGCAGTGTGTGTGTGTATGTGTGTGTGTGTGTGTGTGTGAAACCTGCTAACTGTCATCATGAGTCTGCAGAGCCCGGTGCCCAGCTGCAAAGGGGGCTTGTCAGTCACTTCCTGTCACAAGCTGTCACACTAAATGGACGCACACTCGCATTTCAATACACAGTCCCACCGGGAGCCATGTCAAGGATGGGGCCGGTGGCACTGACAAGCAGATTCACCCCTTAAGCAACCTCTCACCCCACTCCTCTCCACTCTTCAATGTAGGGATCCATCACTCCTTTGTTTTCCTGCACATAAAACATTTGACAAAAGAGGAATAATTAAGTGACAATACAGAAAACTTTGCAGCATCAAAAGCACAAAGTGGCGGCTGACAAATGCTTTTGAGCATTGAAATTGTGCTGACTCACAGACTGAAAAGATGGGCAGGACCTCAAAGTGGACCGTGGTGAACCTCGACATCCCAAAATATTTCGCAAAGCTATTAGTGCTATGTGCAAGACGTTTTTGTGTGGTGGTATAGGGTTTGTCAAAAAGAGAAACTGCTAACAGCATGCTTTGATTGCAAGTGGTTTGGAGTAGTAAAGAGCTTTATCCTCACACATGAAACAGACCTTCTCCATTCCCTGGTTTTTCTCTGTCTCTCTCCTCCTGCCGATTTAATTACCTTCTATATTTATCAGAGCTCAAGATGCTATTTTGGTTTCAAGACTCTTGTCACTGATATCAGGAGCTACATTATTCAGAGTGAGCACTGGAGGCCGTCAAAAGCGGCACAAGAGTACTCCTATTAACCCTATGGAGGAACAATGGAGGTGACGTATAAATCACATTTGCAATGTGGTTGCTGCTCTATGGTGGAGAATCTAATACATGAGCTTATACTAATCCTAACAGTTGTCTACCAGTATTTGGCAAAAGCATCTGAAGTTACATCACAAGACATTGTGACTAATTTCTTAAAGGGGAAAAAGTTTGGATCACAAAAGTCAGAAAAAAAAATAAAATTGCAGTTTAAATGTAACGATTTTGAGAAGTTCTGAACAAATGCACAAAAGGCAGAAAGCACCCCCTCTAACTGCAGACAGAGATTATGAAGGAAACTCAGCTTGGATATGCAAAGGCACACAGAGCAACAGCAACACACACAAGGCGTGTATAGATTGCTGCCCTCCATATTTGGTTGTGATTTATGATTGCTCTTCAGTAGAGGCCACAGTCATCTGTGAGATGATGGCAATATTGATCTGATAAACAGTTTCATTTACTGCCAGAGTCTGCCATTCACAGCCTCTCATGCACTTGCACACAAACACCCTTCCCTCCACTCACAGGCAGTGCACAGCAAAGACACATAGATTCACAGCAGGAATAACCCAGCTTTCTGCTTCATCAATTCCCTACCTCTTCTATGTCTGCTTTTCTCTATCTGTTTCTTCTCTTCTCCTCCCCCCAGGACACCTCATCCTCTGCTCTCAACACACTTTAACCCATTAGACCCTGCCCTCGCTCCTCACCACAGCAGTGGTTACCTGGTTTAGTAGCAGTGATTTATGCCTCTGTGCTACAGTCTTTGTTTCTTCATTTAGCTCATCGCTGCATCCAGGTCAGGTTCATTACACTGTCTCTGCGCAGTTTGTCACTTAATGCACCATAAACCAACTTAACAACTTAGGTGCTTCAATGTTTTTTTTTTCACTTTTCTCCACCACCCTAGAACCATTTATTTTGAATCAGTAGCTTATTTATGTGGTGATTTATGTGGGACAACTGACATAAAAAAGCCATATGATTATCTGGTTTGCAAAGGTGACACCAAGGGAGCAACAGAAATAATGTAAGGACTAGAGATATACCAATACAGTATATAAGATGGCCGATATCTCGTGCCGACATTTTTACTTTTTAGCATATTGGTTATCGGCTCTATCATATGCCGATATTTTGTTTGGGGTGACCTGCAGCCCAAAAATACCCATAAAGCTTTATTTGCACACTGAGATAACTGCTGAAAATGTGACTGCATAGCTCTCTTATAGGTTTGTGGTGAAAAAAGGGGTGTGGTTGTGTTTAGTGCATTTAAATTACATAATTTTAGGGGGGGGAAAAGTCTGCCCTACATATCGGCCCAAAAATATCAGCAGAGTGGCCATCAGTTGCTCTGGATTCTAAACAATCAGCACTGGCCATGAAAAACCCATATTGGTTGATCTCTAGTAAGGACTGTTAAAGTAGTTTATCAGCTATTATTTATTTTAAAATAAATAATAGCTATTAAATAAAGCTATTATTTATTTTAAAATAATACTTTAAACGTATTACTATTTCACAAATGTATGTAAATAGTGGCCCTGTTAAACCGTGTGGTTTAAAAGATTTCATTATTTACTGCATAATCTATAGCTGACACTGTCCAGCTCCCGGGCCACATACAGCCCTTTGGTTGACTCAGACCGACCCGTTTAAGCTAATTTGGAATTACAAAGATAAACATATTTTATAATTTTGCTGGCTGGTTAGTCAACTGGTAAGGCACTTGACTTTCACCTGGGGGGCTTGGGTTCAAATCCCCCCTGGGTCCTTGGGCAAGACCCTTCACAGTATTGCCCCCTGGGCGCCTGAAAGATGAGCTGCCCACTGCTCCTTCAAAAGGATGGGTCAAATGCAAAATAATTTCCCTACGGGGATAAATAAAGGATGTCTTTTTCTTCTTCTATTTTACCTCATGCATGGACTAAAGCTGCATTGCTTTTATTTTAAAGGTTTTTTTTAATGACATTTTTGTAAGGCAACCTCACTTTTTCATTGCATAGCCATAACATACACTCTTACCAGCGAGTCAAAACAATGCTATTAACTGCTTTTCATAAAGAAATGCAATTAATATTATGCAGAATTGACTTATTTTCTGTTTCTCATGTGGCCCCATGGAAAGAATTATTGCCCACTACTGATCTACAGGTGTCTGTATTTTAAGAGGTCTCTTAGAACAAGCACAATTAATTAATTTTGTCTCAGCGCAATACATTTTTAATGCATTCCTCAGAAATGATTATGGCTTTGTTTTTATCACCAATTGTGCATTTGAAGCTGTGATGTTACAAAATGAAAGACATGGAATGTAAAATCATGTAAATTT
The DNA here is from genome assembly GCA_036785185.1 of Paratrypauchen microcephalus. Classification (NCBI taxonomy): domain Eukaryota; kingdom Metazoa; phylum Chordata; class Actinopteri; order Gobiiformes; family Gobiidae; genus Paratrypauchen; species Paratrypauchen microcephalus. The sequence continues at coordinate 1,650,517 of JAVJIX010000109.1, forward strand.
GCTATGTGCCTGTGTGGGCCTTCTTTATCTGTGAACAAATAGATAATGTTGGAGCTGAGGATGGATACACACACACACACACATACATGTTGGATTTCTATGCTTTTGGGGTAGATTGTGTTCATTCACTGTAGTGTAGGCTAACCCTAACCAGAATTATTATCTAAGAATTTCTACTTGTTTTCTACTAAACACACGTAACAATATATTCAACCCATATCTTAAGTTTACACTATGCCATTAATCCAATATTGACAGATTTGCATCCTGCGGACCTGACTTTTGTCCTCATAAGGGTAGCAGGTCTCCATGAATTGGGTGTGTACACAGTTTTTAGTCCCCACAATGTGATAAATACCCGCCCACACTAAAGGCTTTCAGTTTCTAAATCAATCCCACATCCGTAGCTAATGCAGCACTGTGCCCTCTTCAGGAAGCATTAGCCCTATTAGTCAAAGTGTGTATGCATTCCTGTATGTGTGTGTGGAAGCCGCACACTCAGCACTAGTCGATCTCGCTGGATCCTGTGAGGTCAGCAGGTGCAAGAGCGAATGAGGACCGGCTCTTGAGTGTGTGTGTGTGTGTGTGTGTGTGTGTGTGTGAGAGAGAGAGAGAGAGAGAGAGAGAGAGAGAGAGAGAATGCACCGTCCCTCAATATCCTATGGGCTCTTTATCGCTCTAAAATTATCCTCCATTTACTGGAAGACACTGGACAGACTGAGAGAGGGCAGTAGAAGCATGGACACTCCAGTCTGAATGGCTGTATCACTTAGGTCGCACTTAGCTCCAAGCACTCTTTTGGCTTTCCTCAATAATGCTTTGAATGGATCTAATGCGCATCTTTGTGCCATTGAATAGTTCAACAAGATACTGTACTCAAGTGTTGTGTGAAGATACTAGTACAAACATAAAGGCAAGAAAGGCCTTACAGACAAAGTAATTGCTATAGGGTCAAGTTACAGTAGAACTGACATAAACTAAATATCGCCATAAACGGGCAACTTTACTGTTCTAATACTGCCCCTTGTGGAGAGGGGAGACATGCAGTAAAAGTAGGGAGACCAAAAGCAAACTCCTAACATCAAAGTGGGCATACATACATCACATACCACATTCAAGTAATTAAGCATCTTTAGTTGTCAATTAGTAGTCATATATTACATATACATATTACATATACAGTATATAAAGTCAGGTTTGTAATTTATGTCTTTTGTCCATGACTCAACCTAAAGATGTATGCCTATGCTGCAATCAAGAGTACGTGTCAAATAATCCAATCGCAATTCATGAAAAGTTAATTATACATTTCTATATGTCACAATAGGAAAAATAGGAATTAGCCAGCAATGTCATAAGTCCAAAGTATTCTGATCATAGTTCTATAGGAGGGCTAATGAAGCCACATTAGAGGCTGTGGAGGGGCCAGGGCCAGGGGAAAGATCGAGGGAGGAGAGGAAACATGAAAGAAGTGGAGAAAGTGAGACAGAGACGGGCCATTATAAATCATATCCACTCTTGGCGCCGACCACGTATCCTAGCAACCAGACAGACCCTCCGCCTTCCTTCCACATCCTCCCTGCCTCTCTCTAACAGCCTGCTAACTCTGATTACCCATAGTGCACTGGGCAATGTCTGAGAAACACCAAATACTGCTGACTAATATGAAGGATACTGAATTACAGCATGTTTGGGCAAATATGCTTAACAACCAGTTAAAAGGGAAGGAAAATTTTACCTAATTATATTGCAGTTTTAAACTGCTATTCATTTTTATATGGGCCCAACTCAGAGTGTATGATCACTAACAACTACATATTGTAGGTTTTTTTTTTTTCTTACATTTGCCATGTTCTTCAGTCTGGTTGGAAAATGTATTCTTTTGCAAAATGTGTTTAATGTATGGAAAACAAAAATAGAGGAGAATTAGGCCTAGAGCCATTTACTAGGCCTATACCATTTACTAGGCTATAGATACATAAGAGAGAGGAATGACACCTCAGTGGGGACTAATTTAAATTTATACCAGGCAAAAAATCCATTATATGTTCTGAAAATGTGTGCAAATCAAAGATTGTGCTTTTGTTATAAGTCACTACAAAACACATAATTATAGGGGTAGAAGACTACACATCTCTCCAGGCCAGCTCAGGCTGCAAAACACATAAGTGTAAATACAGATGCAGGCATTAACCTATGGGGAGTCTATAACTACCTGCAACCTTATGAAATTTTAACTACTTGGATCTCTAGAAGGCTATAAGCTGCAAGTCAAGTGTAATAGCCAGCCATACAGCCCAAACACCACTGGAAGGAGGAGGAGGGACGATCAATTTTTCTTTTTTTGATTATTTTGTCCATAGTAAATCAGGCCTATGCTGTGTCTGAAGCAGGCTGCCAGCCATGTTACACTGTTGACAAGCTCAAAGAAAAATAATAAGCTACTTCTTGAAAATAAAATTAATTAAACTTATCTAGCTAAGTTTGGAGTTGCTAAAAATACCTTGGAAAACATGAGGGCGGTGTCACCTTTCCACTGATCTAACTTGTAACTTATCCAGGCTCTATGTTTTCAAAGATGCTGTTGTTTGTTCGTTGTTTTTTCGAATCGATCAAAATAAACAACACCTATCCCTACGTCATGGCCTGTTAATGCAGCATTTGAGAAAATAACAAAAAATCAACGCGGCCCCTCCAAAACACATTGTATAACCTACCCAAATGACGCTAATGCTAAAGAGCACCATCACATTGGCGTTCTCTACTGAAAATCCTCTTTTAAATCATTTTTGCTACTTTTGGTACAATTCTGAGAGGTTCACGTGCAGTCTGTAAATGGCAGTGTTTATAAATGAGAGTATGAGTATTTCGTACTTCACCTGAACGCCTCGGACACATGGTCCACACAGTGCGGACGGTCTGATGGAGCTGTCACATTAACCATGCGAAGGATGGCAGAGGAGGTCATTCCTCCAAGACAAGAGCCCTGGTGAGTTTGTCTCCGTCATTTTACAAGTCTGTGAAAGTAAATGTTAAAGTTAGAGGTTTGTTTGGGTTTTTGGAGAGGAACTGTTACCTCTTCACCAACACAGAGGCTACAGGAAGTTCTCTGTTTTACCCATAACATAATCTAACCTAACAGTCTTTATTGTCAATATATTTTAATTACTGATGAAAAGGGAAATATTCATATGCTCATCAAAAACACATTATTTAAAAACACAGTATTTAAAATCAATCAAATCAAGTTTCTGTATGTTCGAATTGAAATGATATTAAAATGCCATACTTGTCACTTTAAAAATGCCCAAAATTCCCTGTGTTTTACCAATGTTTATTTTATTTTTTTCCCCCTTTATTGTCTATGGTTGTATGTATGGGAAAGGCTCTATGGTAGCTATTGATTAGATTCCATGTTTACAGATTATAGTGGTCAAAGTTCACCTTCGTCTATGTACACTATGTTCTGTTACCTGCTTGTCTTGCTTTACAGCTCTTGGATCTCCAGTTGGCTTCCCTCATGGCGCCCCACCTCCCCAACACAGCTGAAAGATGCTGAGGAAAAAATGCTTAAAAGTACGGATGCAATATTTATATCAAGTATTATTTTCCTATCATTTTCACTAGTGTAGTTATGTGTTTTATTTTTATCAAAATCATAGGGCTGCTGGTTTTCTGTCATTGTAAACACTTCACCTACATTACTATGAGAATGTTTGCTGTGTCAACCCAGATGAAAAATGGAAACTGAATTTTACTTTTATTCCATTGCAGTTGTTAAGAAGCCATTTTCCAGGCAGCATGTTCGGATATCTGATGGTAACTTTCTGTGGACCTTGGCCTTTTCCACCCAGACCAGCTCCTCATCTCTTCCCTCCCATCGAAGGCTTTCTTTAGTTCTGCTCCATGGCATTGGAGGTGGTGTGGCACTTTGGTCACAGAACCTGGATGCTCTCTCCAGCTCAGTGCCTGTGTACGCCTTAGACTTACTGGGTTTTGGACGCAGTAGCCGGCCGCAGTTCAGCACTGACCCAGTCTTGGCAGAAGGACAATTTGTAGATACTCTGGAGGAGTGGAGGGAGAAAGTCGGGATAGAGAAGATGCTTCTATTGGGACATAACCTCGGGGGATACCTGGCTGCTGCATACACTCTCAAATATCCACAAAGGTGAGCCGTTTTTTTTCTTTACTTGTGGCATGTGATCTAATTACCTGAATGCAATGGAGCTCAACACCCCCTGGTTCTGGAACTCCTATTCATTATAATGTCAAGAGTTTGAAGGCACAATGGAGGCTAATCAGCTATGTGGAAACTAATATCCATAATGCACTTGTTTTAAGTTCAAAAAGCACATTTAAAAAGCAAGATTCTGAGAAATGTTTTAATACCTTGGCAGTTTGTAAAGTTTCAAAGCAGATTAGCCCTGAGCAAGCTTTCAAATTTAATTAATTCATGTATTATTATTATTATTATTATTATTATTATTATTATTATTATTATTATTATTATTATTATTATTATTATTGTTATTATTATTATTATTATTATTATTATTTTATTTATTTATTTATTTATTTTTTCAGAAAGTCTATGGGGAAAAAATTATGAGAAATGTATGTTCTAAACCAGGGTTGGGCAGTCACTGTTGAGCTCCATATTCTAGGATTTGGAAAGGTGATGTCCGCATGGACACAGCAATTGCAAATGATGAATGAATTTAGTTAAAAAAAATCTATTTAAAAAATTGCAAGTGCAGTGGTAACCAATAGGAAAATATGTGGCCTTGTGCTTGATTGACTGAGTTACATATTCCCTGTCTCTGATTATACTGCCCACTCTAGTTTAGATATTTCTTTTAGATACATACAATTTTTCAAAATCAAAAGGAAATCAAATCCTTTTTTTTTTTTTTTTTATCTATATGGCTTTGTAACAGCTGTAAAATGAATGCCTCAAACTCAGCCTTGTGTGTTTGACTTGCAGAGTTAAGCATCTCTTGCTGGTGGAGCCATGGGGGTTTCCAGCAAGGCCCGAAAATCCCAACCCCTCCCTCCCAGTGTGGATCCGAGCCATGGGGGCCTTCATGAGCCCCTTCAACCCTCTGGCCGCACTCAGACTGGCAGGCCCCCTAGGTTAGTGTGCATGTTTTCAAAATGCAAATGCAAATTATTTTCCTTTCAGCAATTCAAGTCAGGAGTTACCACTACAAATCATCTGACTCCAGTATTCCTGTCTTTTACAATTTCTTTCCAACTAAGTTTATATAAGAACCAAACCTATTTAGTCCAGCAAGATTTTTTTTATTGTCTCTAACACTGTAAATTTTAAACCTGCCCTGGAGCAGCAAAAGATGTTTGTAGAGACCTTTATTACAAGAATTAGACATTACAAGACTGAATATTAAGCTTTAAACTATGTCTGTTACTAGATCCTCAAATTCCATATCTTGGCCTTCTTTCTGGCAGCTCAGGCCTTGGACATTAACTAGTGTATTAAATGTCCCATGGCATGAAATTTTCACTTTCTGAGGTTTTTGAACGTTAATGTGAGCTCCCCTACCCTGTTTAGGGCCCCCGCCCCATAGCTAAAAGTTGCGAAATGTCTAAACTGAGCATTTGCGGTCCTTTTCTGCGTTAGAAAAAAACACAGCTCAAACGGGCGATTCTGAACAAGGCAACTATGTTACGTCACATCGAAAAAAGAAACGCAAATGCAGTTCCACCACCGTCTGGATGTCCATCCCCTGTCTTTGGAAATCACGCCCAGAGAGTTTGGACCGCGAAGGAGATTCGCAATGCGAAATGCGTTTTTTTATTTGCCTGGAGGCACGTGTGAGTGTTTCTAGGCTCGGAAGTCCTTTACCTGACCCTCTGGACCTCTGAAACAGCAGTGGTTTAATTTTATTTTCTGTGAAAATGTGTTTTTTTTCATTGAAATTCCTCTCCTTTCTTCCTCCGCGCTTAAAATGCGGAAGTGGGAGACAGCGCACAGTAACAAGGAACCAGTGGCGCATTTGCCCCCCCCCCCCCCCCACCTGCTCCTCTAACCTATCTGTGTCCTTCTCATTTGGATTCAAGCATCAAGGCCCAGAATGAGTCATTCAGAGAGAGATATTCTGACTCTGACTGTGTACATGTGTCTTTCTCATGCACTGAGTGTTGATTTTGAAGAAGGATTCATTTACAGTATTGGGGAACCATTAAGGCACCATATAAAAGCATCAAGAAGTACCATGTCATGGGACCTTTAACAATCTCTGACCCAATACAAGTTCAGCCCATCTCAACAGGGACTCTAACCCCTCACCTCGAAACATCTAACATGAACTGTCTCCTTAGTGACCCTCACCATCCAGCACTCTGTCTGAACCATACATTCGTAGGAATCACAAACATAAATAGAAAGCTGCAGACTCTAATGCTTTTACTTCTGTTTGTTGTTATGAAGCAGGGCCCTTGCTGGTCCAGACAATCAGGTCTGATTTCAAGCAGAAATACTCCTCTGTATTTGATGACAACACTGTGTCTGACTACATCTACCATCTCAATGCACAAGATCCAAGGTAGAGCACTTCAGTAGATGTACAATAATACATTGTATATGCTGTGACGTTGCTCTGCCTGTTTCAGTGGAGAGACTGCGTTTAAGAACATGACTGTTCCATATGGTTGGGCGCAGAGGCCTATGCTGGACAGGATCGGCCAGGTCCAGGCTGACATTCCCATTTCCTTTATCTATGGATCCCGCTCAAGCATTGACAGTGACTCTGGATATGCAGTCAAGAAAACCAGGCCAGATGTGGAAATAAAAGTCAGTATAGATAGCTTTTGAATCTATAAGACAAACAATATGTTTATATTTTTAATATAATAATTTAGAAGTGTAATCTCTTGTGCATATATTATCTAGGTGATCAGAGGAGCGGGACATTATGTTTTTGCCGACCAACCAGATGACTTCAACCAGACTGTCCTTGAGATCCTCACCAGGGCGGAGAGGAAAAGTCAGAACTAGCCCACCAATCCATGTAGTGCCCTCATGTAGACAATACATTGTGTGGGGTATAAAGATGGACTCATAATATTGTTAAGCACTTTATCTATTCAAATTTGTATTTGAATGTAGCCATTCTCTGACCAAAGGTCACAGAAAAGATTGTTGGTGTAAATATAATGTAAATAAATTTAGAATGCAGCATGTCACTCAAATGCTCATGATCTATTTTGTAATAAGATTATGGAAATCCTTTTGTCTTGAAAAATACACAAATAACTATTTTGTGACCCCTCACTCAGTCTGATATTACAGAAGGCTTAAAAATCTTTTCCAGGGTAAAACTGCCTTTACACATTGTGTTGCTCTCATGGTCGCCAGCAGAGGGCAGCAGAGTAACAGTCCAGTACACATCCCTTGCTCTGCATGAGGGGAAAAGGGGAAATTAAGTTTTAAAACATATCTTTATAACAATTACAATATTTTTAGCACAAGCGAAACATTGAAATGCTATAAATTTATTCTATTTTACACCTTTAATGCTAGACAGATAGTAACACTCACAGCTTTTAATATGAGTGTGCATTATCTGTTATCATAATATTTAGGATATTACAGCTAGACAAATGCATAAACAGGCATTGGATAAGAATACATGAATTAAATAATCTGATTTTGAATTTTAAATGCCACTGAATTTCTCACTTTGAATTTTTTAACTTTAATGTTTGAATTTATTTTATTCTGAATTTTAGTTGCTGAAACTTTAAGTCTACATTTTTAAAGTGTTTGAAATTCAGTATTTAAAAAAATCACCTTTTAATATTTAGCACATATATTTTCAAGCCTTCAAATTCAATCAAAAAAAAAAAAAAAAAATCTGTGAAAAAGATTTGCAGCAAAGATCCAATATGCCAAGGCATAAACAATCAGTCCAAAGTGATTCGATCTAATTTAGTAACAAGTAGGAAATGGTGCAGTGAAGTGATTTGATTGGTCAGATTGAGTCTCATCAAACCTCATCTCTTTTATTTCTTAAGTGTAGTTAAGATGTGGGTTAGTGTTAGTCACACGATCGATTGCTTTTGCCTTGGTTTCTTGGATCTTTGTTGTGAAATGTTTACATACATGTATTTTACAACATTCATACTGAAAAAGTATACTTAAAATTTCAGCAACTAAAATTCACATAAAAATAATTAAAACATCTTTTTTTTTAAGTTTTTAAGTTAAGAGTTAAAATATTCAAAGTGAGAAATTCAGCTGACTAGCACGGGCTGCCTGCATATTAAGTTGAGTGGCCCACTCTGGAGACCTGGACAGTGATGTTTTAAGAGCCCTACTATACTGGGCTGGCTGACAGAATAAGGTCAGACTGTGGTAGACTAAAAATAGCTCATTTGTTTCAAGCTATATCATCGGGACGTTAAATCTTTGCAGGAGTCAATGATTGTTTGTTTTTAACCATTATTACAACATCAATTCACACAAAGGGGTACACACAGATTTTGTAGGATTATAGTCAGGTGTATGATCAATCATTTATACCAAACAGGTGCTAATGATCATCAATGTTGCACGTAAACTGGAAATAAAGGTTCAAGAACACTCCATGCTCTGTAGGAGGCTTAAGACTGGGTGAGGAACAGCCAAACTCTGCTACCAAAGTGAGGTTGTGGAAGAAAGTCTCATGTCACAGCTCATACACCATGGCAAGACTGAGCACAGCAACAAGACACAATATAGTTCTACTGCATCAGCAAGGTCTCTCCCAGACAAAGATTTCAAAGCAGATTGAGGTTTCAAGATGTGTTGTTCAAGCTCTGTTGAAGAAGCACAAAGAAACGGGCAGCGTTGATGCTGGTAGATGCTCTGGTCGTCCAAGGAATCTTAGTGCAGCAGATGAAAGACACGTCAGCAGTGCCATCAGCTCAGAACTGGTAGAAACCATTGGGACCCAGGTACAACCATCTACTAGCCGGAGATGTCTGGCCAGAAGTGGTCTTTATGGAAGATTTGCAGCCAAAAACCCATACCTCCGATGTGGAAACAAGGCCAAGCGAATTAGGTATGCACAGCAACATAGGAACTGGGTTGCAGAAAAGTGGCAGCAAGTGCTCTGGATTGATGAGTCAAAATTTGAAATATTTGGCTGTAGCAGGAGGCTGTTTGTTGGTCGAAGGGCTGGAGAGCAGTAGAATGATGAGTGTCTGCAGGAAACGGTGAAGCATGGTGGAGGTTCCTTGAACGTTTGGGGCTGCATTTCTGCAAATAGAGTTTGAGATTTGGTCAAGATTAATGGTGTTCTGAGAAATACAGGCAGATACTTATTCATCATGCAATACCATCAGGGATTGGCCCCAATTTATTCTGCAGCAGTACAATGACCCCAAATATACAGCCAAAGTCATTAAGAACTATATTCAGTGTAAAGAAGAACAAGAAATTCTGGAAGTGATGGTACAGACAAGCCACAGAAGAGCCCTGACCTCAACATCATTGTGTGTCTGGGATTGTGAGTGTGTCTGGGATTATATGAAAAGACAGAAGGATGTGAGAAAGCCTACATCCACAGAAGATCTGTGGTTAATTCTTCAAGAAGTTTGGAACAACTTACTAGCCGAGTTCCTTCAAAAACTGTATGCAAGTATACCTAGAACTGATGCTCTTTTGAAGGCAAAGGCTGGTCACACCAAGTATTGATTTGATTTAGATTTCTCTTTTGTTCATTCACTGCATTTTGTTGATAGGTGAAAAATAGTATGCATGTATGTATGCATGCATGCATTGTTTTCTGACTTTTCTCCCATTCTTAACACAAAGCTTTCTGTGAAGATGACATTCAAAGACCAATTGAAATGGTCAAAGATACAGATAAAGCACTGGATTTTGGTGATGACATTTCATCTCATTGTGTAACAACCTCAACCTTTAATAGTGTCTGCTGCTACTTCTACCCATCACTTGTGAGACATCAACCCACCCAAACTGTTTCCTGGCAACGCGTCGCTGCAGAGATGTCTTTTGGACCGCTCCTCTCCTCTCAGGAAGTGATGCTGGGGCTTGGACAGGGAAATTATTATGTGTTGCTTGTTTTTCTTGAGACAGGCTGGCTGCTTGTCAAGTCAGCCACCAGAAAATACAGCAAGAGCTATGGTACATGTGCGCACAACCTGCTGGGGTGCGAAACGTGTACAGGCCTCTGCCATCCCATAATACTAGCAGGTTTATTCTGCTGTCTGCGTCGCTCTCACCCACGCAGTCACATGGGTACATTTGATTAGGAATAGTGTTGGTGAAGTGACAGTGGATTTCATGCTGGGGCTAGACATAATTGAAAGCACAAAAACCTTAAAATAACAACATAAAAGGGGCACACACAAAAGCACACATGGGTTAGACTGCCATCTGTCTTGTCTGAGCTCCAGTTTGTCTTTAATCAACATGGCCACATAGAGTTTGGCCATCCGAGGATCAGCGGTTGTGGGAAAAAATGGAGTTTGATAAGCAAAAGGTTTTGAGTTTAGAATGTTTCAGCAAGGGATGGTATAATATTTTTTGTTTGGGTTTCAAAAGTTCAGCAGCCTCTTTCATATTGTACTTTGGTGCCCATGTCTATTCTAAACTTCACTTAACTAACCCATCACTGAACATTTAATAGCTTTTGGTATTGTTTTTTTTTTTTCTCCTTTAAAATCAAGTTATGATCAGAAATGGATTACGAATTTATATGTTCATCTAAATCCTTTAATGTTTTTTGTTTATTTTATTTACTTACATTATTAAGAGACTGTGAGAAAATAAAATAAAGTAAGTTTTTGTCACGTTTTTAAATGATTGTTTGTTCCTGTTGCAGGGCATGTGTACATGTCAAACTCTTAAACTTCTCTATTGATTACATGATTGCTTACAATTATGAGATGTATATAAAAAAACAACATAGTGGGATACTTTGGGTCTCTTACTACTACTTCTTTACTAAAGCTTCCCATGGTAATCTGCAAATTACAGAATGCATGTTGTTATAAGCTTAGTTCTTAGTCTAGTCACCAGTCATTTTGCACATTACTTCATTATCCTCCTGTTTCCTCCTACTACGCTGATCAACTGCAAATCATTTTCCTCAAGAGTGACATAAAATCTATCTTTTTTACATTCTGCCTGTGGGGACAGCATTAATAATCACAGTGTTGAATGGAGTAAAACAAACCAAGAGGGATTTACCAGCTGCAAGATTTTCTACAGAAATGCTGGAGAAAAAGACTTGATGATGTAAGATGTAACCATTCACACAGACATAAAAATAAACTGTTGATGCCACTCTTGGATTAAGATTCAGAATTCCAAGAAATGGTTTGAATGGGTAACATCACTTGGACTGATTGACATGCTGAGCAGGCAGCATTTCAGAGCAGATCTTTCATAGTCCTCATGCGAAAAGGATTTCAATCACATATATTTCACGGAATACATTTGGACCCATTTAAAAGCCATTACCGGTCATTTTCCCCCTTGAAGGAGGCATAAATTATAACAATAAAATTACATTTGAAGTTCTGTTATATAAAGGATTTGTTTTGGTTTTAGGCTACCAATTAATTTGTCAACTGGACAAAGTTTGTTTGGTCGAAAACGTTTCGCCGCTCATCCGAGAGGCTTCATCAGTTCTGGTTAGAGTGGTGGTAAGACACTGCTTATATCTCGCTGCAGGGAGGAGCTAACTATACTGCACTTTTTCCGAAACTATATAGTTAGCTCCTCCCTGCAGCGAGATGTAAGCAGTGTCTTACCAGCACTCTAACCAGAACTGACGAAGCCTCTCGGATGAGTGGCAAAACGTTTTCAACCAAATAAACTTTGTCCAGTTGACAAATTGAATTTCTTATCATGGATTCTACCTGGACGACTGAAGGACTCTTCACGCTACCAATTAAGTTTCATAAAATGTATGCCCTTGAGATCAGGGGGTTTCAGAATATACTCCAACTAAACAAATAGGCCTTTTACATGCACGCTACTGTATATGTATCATTGTGAGCAAGTACCTTGTTGGAGTTTTGTCTGAATGTTTCTACTTTCTCTCCTTTTGTTGCCGGTGTTCAGGCTGTCAGGCATAAAAATAGTCTGTGAACTGACTCATTCTCTTTCCCTGGTTTCACATTGTACATGGTTTAAGAAATCATTATAGTTGTGCCAACACCCTTAACCTATCTCATGTACAGTTAAAATTTAGAAACAAACAAAGAAACAAAGTCATATGTTTTAAGAAAAAATGTGGATAAATATAACAAGCAAGATTGTGGAATACCTGGAATTCCCTACCCCCTTCAAATGTGCCAGAAAACATCATTAAAATTGACTAGGCTGAGTGTAAGTGTGTTGATTCGGTGATGGAGGCGATGCACATTTGAGAGGATTGTGATGGATTACACTGATGCACATGTCCTGATGCACTCTGCTCACCAACCGGCTGGTTAGCTCAACTGGTAAGTCATGGACTTTCCCCCTGGGGGTTGTGGGTTCAAATCCCCCCCTGGGCATTGAGCTAACCAGTGTGGGTCCTTGGGCAAGACCCTTCATGGTACTGCCCCCCGGGTGCCGAAAAAGATGGCTGCTCACTGCTCCTGAAAAAGGATGGGTCAAATGCAGAAGTCAAATTTCTCCCGTGTGTCACTGTGTGTCACTGTGTGTCATTGTGTGTGAGACCAATAAAGGCTTAAGACTAAACTTAATTCCAGTATACTATCCAAAATACCTTTTCTCTATAGCAAATACACTTGGATCATCAATTTATGTTTCAGATTCAGTTCACATTGTACATTTTAAACACTTCTATTAGTATTCACACTTGAGAAAAGACTGATACATGAACTGCTAAATTAATACAATGAATAGATACATTTTCAAACATGTATGCAACAGTCTAGAGGGTTATCGATCAAATAATTTCAGAAATTGTGATTTTTAACTGCACCAAGTAAAATGGCAATGTCGATTAAATTGTGCAGCCCTACACCACATGATCATCCCTGTCTGGTGTCTGGGGGGTTGCACGAGTTCATTACTGACCCAGAGCTTATCTGGTCTGATTTTCCTCCAGTCGCCTGATATGGAACAGTAGTCCAGATGTTGAGGAGATTACAGGCCCCATCTGAAACTGCAAGACCATTCAGGAAAACAAACAAGATGGGAGAATGTGTATTGCATGATCTTAGGATATAAATATTACTGCCAGTTGTTTCATAGGCTTCATGTCCTTTACTTCCCCTAAATTGTATTAAATGTGGTGAACAAATACATAATGTTCAAATAGATGTACCACAACAAATAAGGTAATTTCTTTAAAATATTTCAGTATTGTTGTTGTATTTTGAATAACCTTGAAATGATACAGACAAGACTAACTCAAAAAGTGACTGCATTGTAATAATTTAATAGATCTCTATCATATACATACAGTACAATATGCTAAGGACAGAACTTATGGCACATCCATTTTTATTTGTACAGTTTGCAGTTGCTGGTATTGCTGGGTGGTGGCTACAGTAAAGTGACTGTTTTAACCCGTTACTGAGATAACAGCAGGTGGTGGCGAAGAATAAGGTTGCTACAGCAAAACACATGCACTGTCAGAGTATATATTTCACTAAGAGTGGGTCACAATTCCAGCTACACTGATCAATACATAAAGGAGCTGTGATGATATGGTATAGTTTAAGACCTTATAGTGTTGGAATATGCTACAGTGGCTGCCATTATTCAAACACACTATGAAATACACAAAATACAGAATAGGTTTAGAAACCTATTCTCAGAATATTTCATAGAGCAAATGAATGATGGCATATGGAACTACATGGGTTCTACTGCAAGACAACTCTACTGCCATTACAAGTACAGCTTATGTCTGGGGGAATATTCACATATGTACAAACCCCATAGGGAAGCAGAGTAAGGGCCAAATAAATGTGCGTTTCGTTCCAAGCATATAGTATATGACATAGAAAAATAAAACTGTGATGGAGCACCACATAAGTGCTGCAGTTCAACAGATTTTCACCTAATTTCTTTTTGCAATCATTTAATAAAAAAACAATAAAATATCTCAAAAATAATTTAAAAGAATGGTATTAAAAATATAATTAATATATAGTATGTAACATGAGTGACTGTACATGGTACATAGTGAGACACACTTATGCAAGTGCTTTGAGCGCAGTTATGAGCAGACAGTGTCATTGTGGTTTCCATTTACCCAGCTCAACAAAGAGACCTTAAATAAACCTTTATGCTTTTATACATCAGAGGCACATGACCTGTTTCATAGACACTTTTTAAATGTGCAACACATGCAACTGTGGGTGTGCAGCTCCTCCTTCCACAGCCAATTATAAACAGTAATAAGTACTGGAATAACTAACCAAAGATGGCATAAATGGTGATGTCCAATTATACAGTTTACATATTTACATGCCCACGATACCCCTAAACATACTCAAGAGTGTTCTAATTTGGCCGTGTAATTGGTATAGTTGTTTAGCCCTGCATGCATTTGAGCACGTCTTAAGACACTTTCAATACCTATTTTTTTCTATATTAACAGCAAGTCAGAGAGGAATATCGAGTGCATGTAATCACGTGCAATGGCTGTGCATGTGCAGGAGTAAAAAATAGGTGAGGCATGTATCTATACAGTAGGTCACAGTAAACCTATATGACTTGGCAGCAGCTGTGAGGAGTGGGGGTGCACAGCAGTCCCTCTTTGGGGCTGCGGTGAATATTCACAGATAGTGTCTTGTCACTAAGGGGCATCTGAAGCACACGATTCTTCATGTTCCTGTGGTTTTCTCTAGCCAAGTCCAGCTCTCCCAACCTCAATGTTCCAGAGCATGGGCCATCAAGCAATGGATCTGCAAAAGTGTCTCCCATTGTGGGCTGGTGTTGTGACCGCTGTTGGCAAGGGTTCCCTCTAGGTGAAGGACCCCCTAAGAGTGAAACCTTATCCAGACTGCCAGTGGAGCCACCCATGCACATTCTCCATACAGGTCGGTCCTGAGGGTCACTGCTGACGCCCCCACTGCCCCCTCCTCCACCTGTCAGATTGTGGAACTGAGAGCTGAGACAGAGGCTCATAAGCTTCAGGCTTTCCACCAGACCACTCGCTGTTTTCGCTTTGGCCTGCCCAGGACTGCAGGGACTGCCCTGCCCTGTGCCCCTTCTGTCTTTGTCCTCTGTTCTCACATCTGTCACACTTAAGCTGTCCCGTACTGGCTGTCTGTGAGCACCTCCTGAATCATCATCACTAGTCTCTGAGCTCGGACTCATAGAAATAACAGTTTTAGGTGACAGCATTATTTGTGAAGGTGATTGTATTCTAGAGTTCAAGTTGAGGCTAAGGCTAGGTTTAGGTATACCCAGTCCAAGCAGCTCTTTACAGTCCTCATCTTCCTCTTCCTCTTTGTCCTCTTCATGAATCTGATTGAGTACAGGTGCACTCATTCTGGAGGTCAGGCGATTTCCAGAAGAGGACTTGCAGCGGAGCACCACTTGAGTTGGAAGTGAAGCCGGTGGTAGACATTTTCCTTCTCCACCTTCCTCCTCTTCATCCTCCTCCACACTGAAGAGACTAGGACTGCGGGGTTTACAGGGACCCCCAGCAGTCAGGGGGCCCAGGCGGTGTGGGATGGACTGGGGTTTGCCGAGTGGCCGAGGTCCAGGCGCAGCCTCCTGGTTTGTTGCTGATGTGTGGTTGTCATGGTGCTGGCTAACATCCAGTAGAGCGGTTTTGGGTCTAGGGCCTTTGTGGAGACTCTCTGCACTACGTGCAGGAGACTGTGGTCCCCCAGGGTGTGAGATAGGGGGCCCTCCTAACCCATCACTGACATCCTGGTGAACATCCACTCTGGTGGGCCAAGATTGTCTGCAAGTAGATATGTAACGTTTTTTATTCTTTCTGCTCTTATGATAACTGAAATACTAAATTAAGAAAATAGATTAGATGGATAGCTTAATTAGGCTGGAAAATCCTATAAATCGATCGTTTATACAACTAACTTACATTTTCTCTCAGTTACATTAGAATATCATTATTGTGTCCCTGTTTTAGCAGTTTGTAATTAAGAGCAAGTACCTGAACTGGGCTTTACTAGGGCTGGGTGATCGCGTCTGATTGAATGCCTCCTTTTCCTGCCTCTCCCTGAGCATCCTCTCAGCCAGTAGGAAATACGTAGCTGTGATGTGGTTGTACTGATTTGACTCCAAAGCCCTGTGAAGAGATGTAGACAATTATACAACCTCTGAAACATAATTACACAGCAAAATAAGAAAACCATAAAGTGAAATGCTTGGTCACAGGACTCAAAAGGAAATGACAGGTGTGAAGATTGAATTTGACATGGCCACTGCAAGCTGATTACAAAACAAAAAGTAGCCAACTGAAGTCCATTCAGAAATATGATAATCATTTTGCTTGTGTTGCTTGAGTAAACCATGACAATTGGTGAAAAGAGATCACAATAATCTCATACTCAGTGATGTTATCTCGGTCTGCGATGCCTCCTAGCACCATTCTCTGAATAATGGAACCATGTTCTTCTTCCGATACATTGCGATGGGACACCAGGGGGGTGGACAGCTTAGTGGCAGGGGAGGGGTCAACACCTTTCAGCCAGTCATGGCTTTCAATCTCTGCAAGGGTTGCCCGCTTCTTTGGATCCCTCTGCAGCATGCGACCTATGAGGCTATGGGGTAAAGCAAGAGTATTAGTATTCTTGAAAAGGAGCAAAATGGGTACAATGACCTTTCTTTATTTCTCTATCATTTTATTGAAAATGTAAATAGGTCTGTATAGCAATAATGTTTTCATTAAACTTTGTGATATATTATTTAATATCTGAAAATTTTGTGGGAACACACACATTTGTCCATATTTAAACTAGAGTGTGCATGAATCAAGTCATGAAACAAAGCTACACAGTTCATATTGGCCACCCACAGTGATGTAGTCCGCTCCTCTTTGACGCATGGTTAAACTCTTCACATGGTAAAAATAGAGGCCTGATTTTAAAGGTGCATTAGATACACTTAACGCTGCAGTGCATCTCAGGAAGAGCAGCCAAAAGGGCCTTCTCTCTCCGCTGCTTTCTTTTCGTAACTCGACACATGAAATATGCAGCACCTGCTGGGGACCATGTGTGCTTGTGTGTTACTCACTCTCTACATGCAGCGGAGATATGTGCTGGGACGTTGTATTTACAGTCCATAATCATTGTTAATGTCTCACTGTCATTAGCTTCTTGAAAGGGGGGCTGACCACAGACCAGCATGAAGAGGATTACTCCCAAACTCCAGATATCTGCACAAAGAATTTACAATAAAGGCATTGCATCAAATAAGAGATCATAAGCATGAGAGTCCAATTAAACAAACATCTTTTTGCTCAGTGTTTTAAATGTAAAACAGTCTCTCTCTTAAATGAAGGGTAAATTCCATTAGATCAAAACATTACCACAATGTTGACCACAACCCAGATATACGCATGATGTCTCACAAACGCACACAGAAAAGTAGGTTAATATATACACACGCCACAGAGTGACATACAAATGCAATTTTCATGGTAGAATGCATCAGGCCTGAAAAGCTATTTTTAGAATATCTTCTGTACCTCATGGCATGAACCATAATGCTGGTCAACAACGTGGTCTACTGACACACATCCTGCGGCCTGCTGTCTGACAGAGACAGAGGCAGACGCCCTGTCATTAAATTGACCTGCTTTTCATCAGTGGAAGAACAGGCTTTGCATTCAATGTCCTCCGATGTGGAAATGGTAGCACATAAATCAGTTTCCTTCAGAGGGCAGAAGCTTCATCTCATCTCCACAATCTGTTTCAGCAATAGACTATATGGTACATTGGTGCTATATCAGTAGCAGGGGATCAGGGGATCTTTTTCATACTTCGGTATTGGAGAAATTCCTCCTCTTCTAACTGCCCCAGTGCCTGGTTTCAGTTTGTCCTCTGTCTTCTTAATAAAGGGAAAGAGTTGCATTGGAAATAGCTCCAGAATAAAGAAAAGGACATAATTTTAGCGGAGATATACGCACACCATTAAGTAAGTCGGGAAGTTAGAATCAATCTAAAGATTTACTTTAAAAGATGCTCAATGAGGATTGTACAGGTAAACAATTTCATGTTTATTTTGTGCCAGTGTGCAGTTGGTAGGCCTATATTGTAAAGATTGTGAAATAGAAGAAATGCCGCCGCTGTATTCCCCATAACCATCTCACCCCTGACCAATGTCTCCTAGCAACCACAACCCCACTCACGCATCACTTGCGTCATAAGAGCGGAACTTCCTTCCAAGACAACTTTATTTATAAAGCAGATGGCTGACACATCACAGGATAACGGTATTCACGTCAATGCATATTAGCATGATGGGTGCAAACCTTGGTTACTTAGCAGTGCTAGTGGGGTTGGTAAACATCCCTTTTCCCCTGCCATGTAACCAGAAAACAGTAAGCCCTTATGAAGTTGTGACACAATAGCGGTGGGTATTGGCAAAGAAATCACGATTCAATTCGAATCACGATTCATATGCCACGATGCGATACTATCACGATGCATCACAATACTTGAATTATTGTGATGCATTGCAATATATTCGACATACTTCAGTGAAAATGTACCAAAAAAAAGAGGATAACTGAAATATCAGTGGCTGTGTATCTGGGTAGTGTCTTCAATTGATACATAACTCTGAGCAACTCAATTCATAACTGAATTTATCGAATAACAAAAACAAATAAACCAAACCAATAACAAAAAAAGTGCATAGGATTTTTTCTAAAACAAAAAATGATGTTCAAACATTTGCCATTTTGGAGGTAGCTACCATCATAACAAACAATACCCTTTCACAAAGAAAAAAGTGCATTAGGATTTATAAAAAAAAAATTAACTAATAATTAATTTATTTATTAATATTAAATATTAAATTATTGAATATTAAATTATTAATTAATAATAATCAATTTTTGGCATCAAGGATTAATGCAGTATATTGTGAAAGTTAGTATCGCGACGCATTGTCATAACGATTATTTTGCACACCCCTATGACACAAGCGGCAATATTTTTATTTTGATAAGATTAAAAGTGGTTATGAATTCATTTTTCTCCAATATAGTTGACCTGTATACTCATTGAGGAAATATTCTGGGTTACAATATGCATTTGCCACATGTTTCTAAAATTATAAATTCTAAAAACAGATCCAATCCAATCAAAGTTTATTTGTATAGGATATTTTATAAACAAGACCATTTCCAAAATGCTTCACATAGCAAAAGATTTAACTCTAAAAACTCTTAAAAGTCATCAGAATTATGTTCCAGACAAAAGGAACTAATCAAAATAAAAAATAATTAAATCAATAAATAAAAGCAGTACTAGCTTTAGAGTGAAATCTGTTTTTCTAATAACCTGCCAGTAGTCAATTTGGCACTGTGTGAAAAACCTGGTGATAGGATAAGATCCTTTACGGTTGCTTTTATGGTAGGAAAAAAGCTAAGTAAGAACAGCAGTTTCATCTCTGCCACAAAAAAGTTGGCTATGGGCCATCTGGCTTAACCCCAGTAGACTCGACACCCTGTGGATGGCACAGGTAGATTGTCCAGGTCAGGTTGGGAGAGTTAGAAGGCCTATAAATCAAGTCTGCTGTCCCTCTCTCACGTCTAACTGCCATATAGTCACAATATATTACAACTTAGCAGGATGCAAACATCATCATCTCAGTTGAATGAACATTGGGCAGGCATTGCAGAGTATAGAAGATGAACAAATGGCCTGAGCATGCTCCATGACATCTGATTTAGCATCTGGGTCAAGGGCTCAAACTGCTTTTTCTCAGGACAACCAACCCTCATATGAAACAATGGGATCATAAACAAGCATAATGGTGATAAGTGATAAGTAACAATAGGAAAGCCATGTTCACTCATTCAAATAGACGAAGTTCAAGCTTGTAACAGCTTTACATAGAGACTAGGGGTAATCAGGCAATGCTTACATAATATGCTATTGTGCGAAGAGTAAAAGTTAGTAGGCAATTATAATAATACATGGCCCTTGTTAGCAGAATGGCCCACGCAATAGCTAGATTTGCTATGCCAATTAGTTGGAGCAATATTGTACCAATGAAATGTCTACACTGCATGATGTCAGACAGAATTACACGCCTAGCTTTTTTATTTTTTATTTTTTTTGAAGATCAAAATTCTGACCTGGACTAAAACACACACAATAATTGTAAATATTAAAATAAAATAACTTCTGTTTCTTAGATAATATAATGTTCATGATCTAGATTATGTAAGAGAAAAAAGTGACAATGATAGTATTAGCTAACAAATCTTGAATATACTGATGCTGACAATAAAGATTAGGACTATGGACTCTGCACTATGATCTAACACCATGCTCCACACAGCAAGATTAATGACCCACAACTGATAAATGACAATGTTGAATAACCTAGATCTGATAGTAACTTACCGACAGCAGGGGCATCGTACTCATCTCCTAGTAAGATTTCCGGTGCAGAGTAAGCCAGTGAACCACATGAGGTGTTGAGTGTTTTGCCTGGCTGAAATCGATTGCTGAAGCCAAAGTCAGTGAGCTTCACTATGCCTTGTTTTTCAAAGAAAACCACGTTTTCTGGCTTTAGGTCTCGGTGCACCACATGGAGTTGGTGGCAATATGAAATGGCATGGACAATTTGGGCAAAGTAACATTTAGCCACCTATGGGAAAACAAGACATTGATGTTAGAAATAAATACATGCATACAACTGATTTCCTTCTGTTCTACAAAGTGTGGAAGCTGGAATTTTCTCTCACAGGGCACAAGTTATATATAAATATATACACTTTTTTTGTTTAAAAGTTGTGATTACCCCAAAAATAATTAATAATAATAATAAAGTGAATGAAAGTATAAAATTAGTCTTTGCCTCTTCACCGAGTCCTCCCTCATGCTTCATGATGCAGTCATACATGTCCCCTCCGTCTCCAAGCTCCAGGATGAGGTAGAGTTTGGTTGCCGTGTCGATGACCTCATAAAGGCGAACTACATTGGGATGTTGAACCAGCTTCATGCAGCGGACTTCCTGGAAAAGGTGACCCCTTGCCACTGGATCAAGCTTGGTCTTATCGATTACTTTTACTGCAACCTGAAAATAGAGTCCAAAATTTAACTACACTATATAGAAGAATTAGGGAATAATTTATGTACAAAATAATAGAAGCATAGTGTACCCTTTCCCCTGTGAACACATGTCGGGCCAATTTGACCACAGCGAAATGGCCACGTCCCAGTGTCTTGTCCAAGTCGTAGAGGCCTGCAATCTTTCCATCATGATGGCGTTTGAGTCCCGCCATCGCTCTGATGGTGGACATAGCTGCTGAGTTGCCGCTTGGTGCACGGTCAGTGGCCCATCTCAAGTATGTGAGGTTTTGGTCACTTTAGTCTCATGTTAAAGTAACTTCCTGTGGGTAAGAAGAGAACCAAATGATTAACTTTATATACCTAGATATATTAACTCCAACAGATAATTACTACTTTCACTTGGATGCTTTAGCTAATCAGTAAATGAAACTTAGAAACATAGCTGGAGGATTTGCCTATTCTGCATTAATATGTTATGAGCACACTTTTCAGGATACCTTATGGGTTATTTAGCTTCTGCAATATTCTGAAGTAGCAATACTTGACTTGAGAGTAAATGCCACATGGTCTAGTAAACAGACTGTGATTACATTACCATTTAACTCTACAAAATGTATGGAAAAAGTTAGTGTTCACATTGCGAGGAGGGAACTCACTCTGGCCAAGGTGCGCCCCCATTCACCTGGCTTTAACAGAAACAACAGGCAAACCAAATAGTGGTTGCCAGGGAACACGCCTACCAGCATAACATGGAAAAATATCAATCTCTCTTTTTCTAACCCCCGCAGTATTCAGTATCAAAACAAAACAGAAAACACAGAAAACTCATTTCAGTTTCCTTTATGATGGCTGCACCTCTCAGGTAAAAAGACCCTTCATTGATGTTTACAAATTAAATTGTATAATAGGAGAGTGTTCAGTCAAACCAGGGTATCATCATAATCTCATCAATGAATGATTTGCCATAAATGTGGTTTTAGTAAGTATACACCTAATCACATTAACAGTTCACTCTTTAGAAGTTGAAGACTGAAAAGTTGGTTACCTGTGTCTCACTATCAATAATTTGCACACTGAGAATCTTAGAAGTATATAGAAGAAGAATGACGGATATGAGATACAAACAGAAAAGTATGGAATGGATAATTAAATAATTTCAGATAATGGTAAAATATATGAAGTGAATCTAACTTTACAACTAGCCTATATGTTCCTGACAAGTTCAAGGTTATTGTTAAATCATGACAAATACACAAATACAAATACATGACGATTCACTGTATGTTGAACACATATGGCAGAATTGACAATAAAGCTGACTTTGAACTTTGAACTTTGAAATACCAGTCAAACATGCTTTTGAGAGTGGTTGTGTAACTGTTCAAGGTGCTGCTGGTGTATTGATTTACAAGGTAGGACTAATAGTACAAGTTGTGTGTACCTGCAGTACCAACACACTATTTACTACTTTACACAAAAGTGATAGTTGTGATAGTAGTTACTTCATTAGAGCCAAGTACTCAGTGTTTCATTACACTGGAATTTGCCATATGGCATTATTTAATGATGCATCATTATGGCCTTATCTGTTTTCCTGAATCAAGTCTAATCCATTATTTATGTGCAGCACAGTATTAACAAGCTACACTATTGTAAAAACATAAATTATTTTTGTCACAACGATCCCATAATGAATATGAAATGGCTGTGATAGTCCCCCCACAAAAATGTGTCAACAATTAATTCATCATAATATCCTGGAACAATAAATGACAAAGGAAATAGGCTACAAATATGGCTTGCGCAGGATTTTACATTAATAGCCCTATAAATATTTTGTATTTTAGTAAAACCTGTGGCCTACACTTCCACTGCAAAGGTGCTACTGGCCCATTAGGGACAGTGCTGCTGCTGGCTGCATCTCTACAACAACATGACAGCGCAGATCAAGACAATCTCAGCAGCAGGCGACTAAATTAAATCAATGAATGCACGGAGACCGTGCGCAAAAGCACTACAAACAATTAAAACACACACAGAGCAGTAACTTAACACATTACTGCAGGGCCCACCACCGCCAATCCGAATGCACCATCAGCCCTACTTACCAGCCTAAAGATCCGAGTGTCGGGCTCAGGAGCGCAGAGCAGCAGATCCACGGATCCACGGACCGTGTCCCCCTTTTACCGCGGAATGTGACCAACAATAAACCAGACACATTTGATTCCGAAACCCCGTTGTGAATGTGACACAGTCAACCTGTCCCTCCCCCTCTTTCTGCTTCTCTCCCACGCGTCAAGTGCACAATAAAGCTGCCTGCTACCAGTCGCAATACGGAAAAGACTTTTCCAAATAAAAGCAGTTTTCTATGCAAGTGATCAGCACAACATCTGGAAATTACAGTTGGGCAGCCAGGGAAAAGTTCACAGTAACACGCCTGGATATTTTATAATGTCGATTGTTCCAACAATTTAGACATATCAAATAAAAGGTAGCACTGCGCGATCATCAAATTATATTAAAACCCTATTAGTTTGTCAACAATACACCTAATCATTCATTCCCAGAATTGTAACATTGAACACGTTACCTCAGCTCAATGTACTTAACTTTATTTTGAAGAAAACGCATTTCCTGCAATGCTTGAGTTTATCACGGACTGCGCATATGAATAATTTTAGACGTCAGGCTCACGCTGTCAGAGTGTTTTCAGAACCACGGCATGGCAATACCAAGAAGCAACCGAACCAGTGTTGCGCCGCAGTGTTAGGCAAGTGTTAATGGCCTTTATTCCACTGTGTACAATCCTACTTCAGGGTAAATTTCAGGATAAACATGTTTTTTCCAGCATTTGAATCATGCAATTAAAATGCCCATGGATATTGATTTTGTAGTCTAATCAAATAAAACACTTTCATTTTCTTAAGTACTTTACTGACACTTTAAAGGTAAATGCAGGACAACTGACTGTGGGAAGGCACTTCCTATGCACATCTAAAACTAGCTAGCGTGCACTACAGTTTACCTATGATTGACCTTTCAATACTTTGATTATAATTCAGAAATTACACTGAAACCATTAAAGCACTGGAAAAAAATAAACAATTAAGAATTTGACAGGACTTTTATTTTTGGAAAATCTGATCATTTCTTTGCAGCCGCCTTCTGAAGCTTCTTCACTTCGTGCTTGATAATCTTGTTCCTCTGTAAAAAGATGAGAAAAATGGTACACATGAGTAGTCCCCAATGCATCATATCTGCAATAATTGAATCATCAATTGAAAACACTTGATAAAGCCCTTAATTCTTACTAGCACATGTTCCAATTAAACATGTAAACCAACTTACCATTCTCTTGGCCTTCATAACCTTGTAGCGGTCGAAGTCCGTCATTTTGGCTCTCTGAAAACAATGTCAAGTAAGAAGATTTGGTTTGTTATACAAGTGTTCAGAGACAATTCTTCCTCTAGGTGACTAGTGCCATCTACAGGGAAACACCTGAAGTGCATGTGTATGCCATTTCCAACTTGAAGCCAGTTCTTTAGTTGCCTGGTTTACACCAGACCATATCACAAGTGAGATATGGTCTGGGGGCCACCTACTGAATATCTCGTAGTGGAGGTGTGGTTTACGATTGCCAACGGCCGTTTATTGGGCGTTACGAATGTCTATCATTTGGCGTATACGTAGCCCATAGCCAATCATGTCAGTTGTACTCGATGACGTAGTTAGAGCGACGACCGGGGAGAAGGGAAGGAAACACCACCATTTTCCCCAATCTCCGCGAAAACAGAAGGCAAAACAAAAATACGATTAAGCAATGGCACCGAACGATTACTGCCATTTGTGTAAGATAAATATGAAAAAAGGTGGACCCTCTGTATTTGGTCATTTGTCGCGTAGTACGCGTCACCGTCTTTCCACCCCTCCCCGCTCTCTGATTGGCTCCCCCGCTCAGGATCCCCTTGCTTAGCCTCGTTCCCAGGCTGTCTTTCAGATCGGAATGATTGTGGGATTTCCCAGGCTGCAATGTTTATAAATTAGATGTTTTTTCTAAGGATACTCATTTGTCTTAAATAATTCAACACTGAAAATTTAAAAAGGGCCTGGTGATTTAGTCATCACAATTAACAATATTTCCTGTCAAGGGACAAAAAGTCAATTTTTTTTCTTCCACTTATCAAGGTTCGGGTCACGGGGGCAACAGCCTAAACAGACCTGCCGCCCAGATCTCACTGCACCAGCTCCTATGGATCCTAAGGTTAGTGGGTCCACGGGAGGACGGCCCCACATTGCTCCTTCGGGGCACCAGGCACCATGGGGAAAGGCCTGGCCACCAGATGCTCGTCGTCGAGCACCCACCCCAGGTCTGGCTCCAGTGTGGGGCCACGGTAACGCCAATCCGGGCGATGCAAATGGCCATGCTGTGTTTCTCCTCATAAGGGCTTCTGAACCGCTCTTAGTCTAACCCGTCCCCCAAGACCTGCCCTGGGTGACCCTACCAGGGGCATGAAGCCCCTGACAATATAGCTCCTGGGATCATTTGTGGCACACAATATCATTATCTAACAATTACCACCAAGTGATAAGTACTCATTAGTGCAGCCACAAAATTTTAGTATTGGACTAGTTGGCAATGGCTTGTCTGTATGGTCCAATTCAAGTAAATCAATATACACTAATTATCTCAATAGTCTGTCACAACTGTCTAGTCACAATTTCAGTTCCTGCCCTGGTTCTAATGATGCAGATTTTTCAAACTCACCTTCTGTCTTGCCTCAATCTTCTTGGCCCAACTAGTTTCTGACCATTTCTCGTTGATCTGGGCCTTCTCCCAAGCTCTCTTGACAAACTTCTTGCGGGCACTGAAAAATATTGAACACTTGTTGACCAAGTCTTGACTTTAATAGAAGCTCCTGCAGTTGTCGACACACAAGCCTGACATACACCTCCAAACCCTATACTGGCAGTGGCTAAAAATTCAGATAAAAATTAAGCATATTGACTAAGCAACTTATAAGAGTTTCAGAACCAGAATGTACATATTTTCCAGATTTACAAAGAAATCCAGTTAAATGGGCTAGTAGCTCATCAAACCATACATTAAGTTATGAATATATTTACATAAATGTTTTATTTGAATCATTAAATCATTATCTGACAATGATAATTCAAAAATAAATTCGAAGATATATTATAATACAGGGATTTATAGCAGGTTTGCCATTAACATATCCTTATGGATTCTATAAAGTGAAAAATAAACCACATGTGCTAATGCTGCAGAATAAGGCAAAATCTAGCAAAAACACAACAATGCTTGGACATTTGTTATACACATTAATTTTTCAGACTTACCTGTGGGGGACTTTGATCACATAGTTTGTGAGCTGCATGCATTTGAAGGGCATGGATTGCCTCTTCACACCTGTGCAGGGTCCATCAACAAGAGCCTTTAAAGCAGAAATTTTATATTTAAAATAAAGCCAAACATGTATTTTTTATTATGCTGACCAAATATCTACCCTGTTCTGGTCGATGACATCTACAATTGCCACCAATTTGCCGGCATGGGGTCCAAAGGAGACGTACGCAACGCGACCAATCTGAACAAAGCGAGTGAACACCTGCGAAAAAATAAAATAAGTCAACATTTATAATGCCCTGTTTAAATAAGGTTTTTAGACGCCGAAAGTTACAAGGTGGAAAGCCACAGCCGCCCTGAGGTAGACTGGACCACGTTGTACGGAAAAACGACTACTCAAGAACAGGGTTAAAGCGTCATTATAGACACACAAATAGGTCACATGAACATTAATTGTACCCATAAGTCTTTTTAGAACCCGACCCTCAAACACTTATAGCATTACGGAACATATTTAAAGTAAAAAGTGTATAATATTGTCAACACTCTCATGGCGGACTCACCATGATGGCTGTTCGGGAGCAGAAAGGACCTCACAGCTTCCGCTCGGCGCACATACCACATCCGGTATGAGCTGCGCATGCGCAGGCTTCCTCACATTTATTCGCTCTTCAAGATGTTCAAGTGTCATCAATAATGTGCATTTTTCTTCATCTAACTGGGAAAATCAAAACCTAAGATGGGACATTGTTCATCTTAAAGAGTCATCGAAAAGGCTACTAACTAAGAGACTTTAAATGTTGTGCTGTTCGAGTCTAAAGGGTTCAGCATTGAAGATGCATAAAGATGAATATTTAGACTTCTTGGACGCCAGAAAAAAAAAAAAATGTGTTTGTTTGTTTTTTGTTTTGTTTTGTTTGTTTTGTTTTGTAAGCAAATTGATCAAATTTGATACCTGTGATTTTCTCTCGTTTCCAGAAACCACCACCAGAAGGCAGAACTGTCTGGACGAGAGCAGCTCAACCCATTGGATCATATTAATAATATACAATAGACCGGGCTGGAGAGAGGAAAGGTTGGTTGGTTAGATTGGTTGTGGTAACATATTTCAGTAGCTGATAATTAGTAAGCAATAATGACCATGTGGCCTATATGAATAATGACGTAATAATGTGAATGTGAATATGCTAAATTGCTCACACACTTAAAATCATTTTATCATCATAAAAACGCATTCAAATTATTGGGTGTAGACCAAAGTGACTGAGGGTGCACTTGAGTTCCAAAGCGTTTCAAACAGAATACACTTCCATTAAGCGACATTAGTTTAGGCGTCTGCAACCTGTTGCACTCCTGTAGATCTGGACTGTAAATTATAAACCCCAAGAGCACTATAACATTACACCTACACACTTCATTACAGCTGTGAAAAAACAAGACTGTAACATTTGTGTATGATTGATGGCTATTTTTCAGTTGTGCAAATGAAAACAATTGGGAATCAATCTAAAAGTGTTCAAGGAAGTCAATGGTTTACTTTCAGTACGTAATGGGAAATTAATCAAATTTATTTTGAGTTGCAATGCCATAGACCCATTGTCTCTGTTTCCTGAGGCCCTTTCTGTAAAAACATGTTTGTTTCTATCACTATATTTGCTCTCCCGACTTTCTATCGCTGAAGGATATCCTGCTTGACGTCATAGCCCCTTCACACTGGCACTTAGTGACATCCAGGAAATGGAATGATAATTTTTCATTATACTTATATAATGTGGATTGTTTTACATCCACATTCTCTTGGATGACAAACTAGGCTGCTGATATACATAGATATACACTGCCATCTTATTAGGAATGCACTGATCCAGCTTTTTCAATATACAATTGTGTTATGCAACTGTTTTATCCTGCGAGAAACTACTGAACAGTTTTATATGGATAAAAGTTCAAACATTATGCATTCTAAAAATGGGGTAAGATTTCTTTGTATGTAGAAAACATTGCAACTAGTTCTATCATTTCTCAGACCACGCTCAAATGGGCCTGTGCCTCCTTTACACTCCCGCAGTTATTAACAATAGCTTTGTTAGTGAATGCAGAAGTGTGATGTTGTTTCGTCTGTGTACTATGTGTACTATCACAATCCCAGTTTCCAGACAGTCATTTTGAGCAGCAAGGGTCAGAGGGATGTTGGTGAGACAGTGCCACTGGTCCACTGCCTCACAATGTGCTCTATGGTTCTTCATCACTCAGCAACACCAGAGTGTCCATTGTCCTCTGCTTCACTGTGGCAAAGATGGGAAAACACTCCAAGTTTGACAACATTCTCCTGTGATTATAACTGTGACCTATATATTACGTGACCTATATTATATGTCTTATATTATAATGCACATAAAAACCACACAAGTCAGGGTTTCATTTAGTAACTAATATATTTTGCCATTATTTATCAGTGTAATAATATGGTTACAATAACATGAACAGAAAATCAAAAATAATTAGGCTACTAAAATTATGGCACATTATTCTAAGTTGTGCAATATGGTTAATTTGATTTAAAATCAAGTCAAAATAAACATTGCCACAAGTTCCTGTGTTGTGACGGAAATGTAACAGAGGGCTGGAGAGTAAATAACGGGTTTCAATTAAGCTGAACAAATATGCTGTTTACAAATACTGCCTCATTCTAGTGATTAACAGATTTCATAAAACCATGAATGTGCATCTTGCTGCTGTACTTGGAGCACAAAGCTTAGATGGAAGCAGTAGACTTTATGGCGTTCGTAGTGCAAATCACGCTTGGCTTTAGATTTGATCTTATTACATTGCCTCTCCTTTATTCTCAGGCCTAATCACTTAATAAACCACCACTGGAGCCACAGCCAATAAAAAGCAGCTCAGAGCTCGAGAACACGACTTAATATCAGATTCTGATTTGACTTTCCCATATTTGAAATAAATTATGCATTTGCAAGAAGCTTATGGGCTGAAGGTTATTCTGTAGATATGTATGTTAGTTTTAATTATAGATGAAGATTTTATAATGTAGTTTTTAGTTACATACCCTAGGAGGAAATTGATGAACAATATGCTTACTTGACTTTATTTATTGATGCCTTAAGAGTTGTAACTGTTTGGAGCGTATCTAGACAATGAAATAAACTTTATATGAGGTAGATGCAACTCAAACAGGCTGTCAGCAAAATACCATTACTTTGTTTTACACAAATAACTATTTTGAAGCACTTCAGTGTTATGTAATGAGACTTATATGTGTTTTAATGATGCATTCCATGATCATATTTTACATTTATTTTTTACATTAGTGTTAAGGTGTACTTTGTTGTGCTGTCCTCTGCATTTGACTCTTCTTCCAAAGTTGCTGCTTCTTTTCTTTCTTGTGAGCATAACATTTTCTCTTCATTGATTGGGCTTGAATTTTCCTTGGCCTTGTTTCTATTGGCTGTCATCCAGGATTTTTGACGCCACAGAGCAGAGATTAGCCAATCAGAGTGGCATGTTAACCCGGGGGTTATCTACTTTGCTGTTTACCTAACTGTATTCAACACATACTGTAGTCTAGAACTGTGCACATGTTCAGTGCACTGCTGTTCTTTGTGTTAATTATACTTTTAAACAGTACTTTTCACTACTGAAACAGAGATGCCCTGGAATTGTTAAAGCACACACACAAGAAACATACCAGACTTTCTCTACTTGCTCTTTCTTTAGTTTCACTGGCTGAAATGTAATGGACCAATGATCGTTGTTGTTTTTTTTGTTTTTGTTTTTTTGAAAGAAGGATGGTACTAATATAATCATCTATATTCTATTGTAGGTAGTGTAGTCTCATCATATCCTTGCATTAATCAGTATTAAACTTTATGCTTTTTTCTGCCAAAGTTTCCCTAAATTGGTCAGAAATGTGATCTGCTGAGAGGCCACAGAATAATGCAAAACTAAAAAGTTTCTCTTCATTTTCATTAGTCTGGCACTAGGTGTCGCTATATTGCATCTTTGTGTGTGCTTATGATGTTCACTTTATTACAGCAGCCTGTCTTTGTTAATGTCCAGTAAAATGTTGCAGTAATACGCTGACATTAAGCTAACACCTTTATTTGATGAATGACATGGCCAGTGCCTAATTCAGATTCTCATAGATTATGCTTCCCTCCAGCTTGGCTCCTGTTCAGCAGCTTTAGTTCTGCACTTTCACTGACTCAAGTTCATTGCACTTACCCCCACAAAGTTGAAACGATTACCCTGTGTTTTCATTTTAAGTTTTTTGAAAAGCAGGGCCTGGTTTATCTCTCTTTCGTCTTCATTGTTCTGGCCGAGTCATTTATTGTTTAATGGTCACTGAGCTTAGCCTTGGCCTAATCAAATGTGGTTTAGATTCGAGGAGTGTTGCTATTAATATCCAGTCAGTCTTTTGGCAGGAGATAGCTGGTATTTAAAGAGAGACAGGAGACACGACATGATGGGAGTGGACTAAACCTCGAGTGCTAGGGACTTCTTTGTTTTAGTCTTTTTCACAAGCTGGGAATATAAGGAATATATGAAGCACATAGAGCATGTATACAGGCTCTTAAAGTAACTTTCCTGTTGGGGGGTGCACTACCTGCTTGTCTCCATAGAGATGTTATTGATTTACCTTGACTGTTCCATGGCATTTAACATATCTTTCTCCATGGAAACGAACAACTGATACCATTTTACGTCTGTGTAGTTGCAAGCCTGCTCACTGTATAAATGTGTGATTCAATAGAAACACCTGTAGTTGAATAAATGCAAGATACAGTAGGTAAAACTACAAAAATAGCTGTATAGATTCTGCATAGAAATAAAAGTGACCAGTATCAATAAATTAAAGGCCTTCTCGCCTCACAGCAAGAAGGTTTGGGGTTTGACTCCTGACTTTCTGTGTGGAGTTTGTTTCTGGGCACTCTGGTTTTCCATATCAGAACAAAACATACTCAGAAAACATACATCCTCCAGCTAAGGCCATCCTGACCAAGCCTACCTCAAGATCTGGAGATGAGTCCTTGAGCACCACACATCATCACTACCAGAGTGAGTTGTACTGTACTGCTCCTCAGCTGAAATACTCTGGAATGCATGTGCTAGTGGGCAGATGTACCAGTCAGCAAGTGGTCTGGTTATTAGTCGAAATTCCACTATTATAGGGATTAATCTACAGCGTTTCCTTTGATCTTTTCACTCATGTTAAGCCACTTTGAACTTTAGAGGGAAGCACAGGCACCAGCACACATTTTAGACTGAAATTGCATAATCTGTAGTGAAAAGTAGTCAAAATATAAGGAGTCACAAGGGTCAAATTAACAGCAGTTCAGCTTCAATAATGTCAAAGTTGACCCAGTTCAGCCAATGCCTTTTAATCCACACAATGGCTTTGTAGATTTGATTCACTGTATAAAGGAAAGTATAATGCACACCTTATCCAATAAAGTGTATGTGTGATCATGGCTTAAAGTAACAAAAAACCCCAAGCCTTTAAGTTCAAACCCAGTGTTCCAATCTCTTAATGCGATTTATGCTTGTAATTTAGATGCCTTATTATAGCAACAGAGCCAATTTTTAGACAATAGACAATTCAAATTTACTGATTTATTAAGATCTTGGCAAGATTTAGAAATAGTTGTCTTTGCAGTTAACTATCTAAATATGAGGGAGGATGTAATACAGATGACTTCTCCACACATACAGATGAAAAACAATTGTGGCGTGACTCATATTGGACCTGGAAGTAAATGAGACAAATATCTATGTCGGACTGACCCAATAATGTTCTGCTGGATTCTGTTTTTCATCTATGACATTTTAATTGTCAACCACACATTAAAAGGATGGAAAATGAAGGTGCGTTTGTTGTTATTCTGTGGTCTTTTTGCATGCACTGGAGGATTTGCTGCTTTAGATAAAGTATACTCTATATATGTGGTCTGTGTTAGCTGATACTCAGGCTCAAGCGATCATTTTAGTAACATTTTAGTCAACTAGTCAGATGATTTCTATTGTGAAATGAGATTTTTAAATACATTTTTAAGTATGGTGACAGAAGGTAGAGAATATTTACAATAAAGAATATTATTTAGTTTTTGGACACTTAAAACAAAACAAACAAACAAGTAAAACAAAGACAAAAACATTAATCATGTTTTATTCCAAATGGAGGTGCGGCTTCCTGCTGTGCATCTGGTCTAAACAAAATATTTCTGCAGACAATATAACTATACAATAATATCAGTACTTTTCTCACATTTCATCTCTATAGCTTTTGACAAGTTGCATTCTATAATTAATTTTGGACTGCCTTCCATTAATGTTGGAAATCGGAAATAGCTTATTCTTTTTGACATTTTGATTTAAATGTCATATATTATGCAATAATGACTCCTTTGAGCTTTAAGGCATGTTAGAATGTAACTTCATCAAAATCATACCTAGAGTTGTGTTTTGTTTCATTCATACATACGTTTGAGTAACTATTATTAGTCTGTCTAAATCTCCAAAGCTCAAATGCTCTGTTCCACCTTGTGATGTCATGAAGTGGTAGTTTTCAAGTTAAAAGCTCCTTTTACATTTATTTCAGTAAAGATTGGCAATGCCATGGTGGAAATTATGCCATGGTGATTCTAATGATGGTGTATGGAGTTTAAAAACACAGTGGAGCACTTCCTGTATTACCACATGACATCACGAGGTGGAACAGAGTGTTTTCTGTTGAATTCAGCCTACATATGAAGAAGTTGAATGCTAAACATGTGTGAATGAAATAAAAAAAACTCCACACAACTCAGGTAACAACATTATAAATACAGATCAGAAAAAAGCACTCTAACAATACTGCAGTCCTTGCTGTGGTGACTTATAGCCAAGATTAAGAAGAAGAAGAAGAAGTGAACTTTATTGATCTCACACTGTAGAAATTCTTCTCTGCATTTTAACCCATCCTATATATATACATATATTAGGAGCAGTGGGCAGCATTACATTAGGGCGCCCTGGGACCATCTCCATGATCTTCTTGCTTCGGCTTGGTCAGGACCTAAGCTGGAGTACCTATGGTGCATGTTTTGGGTTGGTGGGGGAAACCGGAGTGCCCGGAGGAAACCCACCCAGACACGGGGAGAACATGCAAACTCCACACAGAAAGGCTCGGGCGACCCGGGGATCAAACCCAGACCATGCATGCAAACGCCACACAGAACACACACGACGATTACCAAACTACAGTTACAAATTGTGCAATTATTTTAATAGCTGACACACAATTATTCAGATTAATCATTACATCTCTACCTTATACCATCCAGAATTATGTACTGGATTGAGTATTGGACCAGAATATCAGGGTCTGACCAGTTAATTAATTTAATAACACTATTTAATGACCATCGTTGGCCCCGAACATCTCCTAAAATTTGAACTTTTATTTCAGGACTGAAAACCCATTAGGCCCGTATTCACTAAACTCACTAAAACTACATCTGTGACTTCTTATTTCTGAACAAAGGTCATTTGGACTTTTACATAACCACTATGCGTGTTTTGAAAACATTTTTACTGGCCCATGTGCTAGCTCACTTTAGTGCTGAGGCTCAAGCTGTGTCTATTTCTTTCCTGATCTGTATCTGCTGCCAATTACGTAACATTATTACTCTTCTCCCATCCATACAAACTGAACAGTGGGATACGCCAATAATCAGAAAAAAAACAGGCCTGGCTTTGATCTGATACAGGGTCGCAGTGACTGCATTTGCTTCACCTTGTTTTAAAAAGTACTATTAGTAGTGTAAATTTTGTTATTATTGTCATAACTGAGGAGATGGGGATAGAAAAAGCCTGCTGCAGCCTGATGTGACTGTGGACCTTTCTACATTTTAGGCGTTTGAATTGGACAGGCTTACACACACGTGCGCTCACGGGCCAGGAGCGAGAAAACAACTTGTGGTAAGGTATATCTGGGCCAGTGGTAATAGGAACATATTTGGTTCATTGTTATTTTCTTCTAAATACATTCTATTGAGTCTCTACATATGGTACAGAAATACATGCAAATATCACCACGGATTGAAGTCAGTCCCACCAAAACAAATTTCATTCTACTATTAGACTTCTATCTGACTACATCCCCATAGTACTGGTCGTTTGCATCAGGAAGGTCATCTTGTTTTAAATGAATGCACTGCACAATATATGCAGGGTTAAAGTCTAGAGACAAAGCCTAAATTAAAGTGCAGTGTATCAGTGGCTCTCTCAGAGAACATGCGTCTGTAAAATGAGATTTATTTTAACTTTATTCATAAAGCATGTTAACTTAGGTATGTGAGGTGTTATGTCAGGTACATTTTCCTTTCTGAAATATAGTATTTTTATGACAAGGTTTTTACTTGTGAAAAAATATGGAACATACCTGTGGCAGTAAGTCGTCAACATATACGTTACAAATGTGAGGACATATGCTCAAGGCTCTGTGCAGGGAGTACATACTGTTATGTCAGTGCAGCGACACCAGATGATATCACAGTCCTTGCTTCAGGCCACATAAAGAGTTAATGATGGCTGTCAAAAATGTCAACTCTGACCAAGTTTACAAAACTCAGGTCTGTAAGGTTTATTTTGCCATCATTGCAGCTCATCCACTGACCTATTTCTACTGCACTAAACACAGCACAATAGTAAATTATGTTCATTTCTATGGATCTATTAATATCTACAGTTTGACAAAGGGCTAGAGGCTGAAAAAGTGCAGAGATTTATAAGATCATTACTGATGTTACAAATTATAGCAGCTTTGTTTATTATTTGATTCATAATTTCTTATTAAACCAGGGGTGTCAAACTCATTTTGGTCCGGGGGCCGTATCCAACCGACTTTGATCCCAAAGGGGCTGGATCAGAAAACTCATGGCAAATATACCCCAAAAATAGCAATAAGTCCAAATATTTGTCCAGAGAAACCCAAATCTATTACAGACTGTTGTATCTTCAGTCGCAGCAATAATTCGTTTATCTTCTGTCTTCTCAATTCTCCGTTCAAGTTATTGTACTGTTCGAAATGCCGTGTCTCGTAGTGGCGTTTAAGATTGGCGTTATTCCTTGAGCACCGCCACTTGTTGCAAACACACCGAGCGTACAGGTTTCCCATTCAACAATTTTTTTTTTCTTGGAAAATCCTGCACTCGGCGTCCACTTTTCTCATTTTTGACATTTGCTGATGAGGGTGTCACGGTCAACAGTCAAAACGATGGTCCGTCATTTGTGCCTGAAAAGTGGCGCAGAAAATTACCAATATTTTAATAGAAAATTCAAATATTTTAATAGAAAATTCAAATATTTTAATAGAAAATTTAAATATTTTAATAGAAAATCAGTCAAGGGCCAGATTAAAGGTCTTGGAGGGCCGGATCTGGCTCCCGGGCCGCATTTTTGACACCCCTGTATTAGACTATTAATTAGGCCTCCAATAGACTCTCCAGTGGATCTGTGAATACATTTTGCTGTATGCTGAGTGACTTGTGGAGTAACTTTAGTGGAGTTTTGTTTTGGACATGTTTGAAGTAGGCTGTTATCACAGAGCAGTGACACCAGATGGATGACACCGCTGACTGTGATACTGTGGAGGCCTGGATTTTGGCTACGTCAAGGGTTAACACCACTTCTTGTCGAATACACTGTAAAACCTGACGGTGCTTGAAGACCTCACAGACTCGGCATGGCTGCTTTATCTTGTGATTATGTGGGAATAAGAAGACACAATATGTAACATATGGTAAATGAGTAGACTGTTGTTGTTGTTGTAGACTTTAATCCGCTCCGTGATGGAGGTCTTGCCCAGGCTCCGCTTTTGGAGTGCGCTGCCTTGAACAGGGCGGGGCACAGACGGTTTCCTTGAGAGGGAGAGTGGGGTGAGCGTGTGTGGACACGGTGCGGACACGGTGTGTGCGGACACGGTGTGGACACGGTGCGAGAAGAGTCAGCTGGTGGAAAAGTGCTGGTGGAGTGCGCGTGTTTGGTTGCGTGTGTGTGTGTGTACGTGCGCTCTGGAGGCAGTCGGAGGGGACGAGGTGAGGACAGCACAAGAGCGAGTTTGGGGACAAGACATTCAGACAGTCAAAGCGCGCCTGCGGTTGCGACACCAAAACTGGACCCGTGTCTTGTGCCGTGTTCCCCGCTCCTCAACCGTAAGATATGTCTTCTCACGCGTGTTCGTCTCATTTTGTCTTGCAACAGTGCCAAGCGTAAAGTTAAACAAAGTTGCATGTTTTGCTGAACGCTTAGAAGCGTTCACGGTGATGCAGATGAGTGCTATAAGACTCTTTGATTTAGATATAATTTTCTTCTTATGTGCAATTACAAAGTGGTACAAGTGAAACGTTACGACGCAAGTTGAAGCTGACAAAGCATGACTGTGTGCAAAGCAGAAGGGTGTTTACATTAGAAGTGGAGTTAGTGTACACACTGTCAAGCCTGCTGACTCAGAACTAATAGACTTCTGTTGTGCATAACAATTTGATTTTTATAACAGCTAAGGCTGTAAACAGTAGCTTCTTCTTATTGCCAGGAGGGTTCCCCCACCCCCTCTCTGTGTTTGTGTTGTGCACTTCAGAAGCCTATTTCCCCAGTGATTATATCTTTAGGCACTTCTCTGCTGCACATGTAAACTAATGTAGGCTAATCTCAGCGTCCTGCTCGTCCTGCTTACTGCCACAGAGTCTTGGCTGGTGAGGATCAGGTGTCACTGAGCTCTATAGGAGCCTCAGTTTTTTCGTAGAGACTTTGTGTTTTATCTAGAAACACACGCGCACAGTGACATTATTAAGTTTATACTTGTACCATTTGATAACCTTCCTGTCCCAGTAAAACCTGTAAAGCTGAACAATGCCTTTCTCTGTTGAGAAACCACAAATGTCAGTAAATGCCAAGCTCTTTGGAGATCCAGTTTTGTTTGCAGGCTTATTAGCTACAGTTCAAGCTGACCCGGATTGCCCTTTTTGGCCAGGACTGCCTCTACAGAGGCTATGCTGGAACATACGATATATAAAACCACTTGCAGTAAATGTGTGGATTTATCCACAGCAGAAATGTTTTTCCCCTACACAAACCGTGGCAGTCAGCAGAGCAACCTAAAGATAGCATTGCGCCCCAGTGGAAACACTAATTAGTGGGGTGCAGAGTGGGAGGAGGTGGAGGAGGAGCAGGAACAGATATTGTTTGAACCATCTTATATCTGTTATGTAATCATCTGTACAATAGGGACACGGAAAAAAATGTAAAATAATTAAAACAACCCACTTGAACTGTGAAAAGAGTCCTTTACAATGCATATGCTGCTAAAAAAAAGCAAGTGCATGTTTATGAGCTGTATCTCTTGTTATTATGTCTTATCAGTGAATTGAGGGGAGTTCCAAAACAAGATTATGAGATTTTAAAGATGTCCATGACCATTAGTGTCCAGTAGTTTATAAAGCACTATACACCATATTGTTGCAGAAATAGCTAGGCTGTAGTTGAGTTGAGGGGCTCTCTGAACAGCCTGTGCCTCCTTTGCCCCATCAGTCAGCAGGTGCTGAGGGCTGTGAGCTGTTCTCTTAGACTGGGTTTCTTATTTAGTTTTGAGCCCCAGGTTACATTTGAAGACTGACGTGTGTGCATCTTATCTTATGCAATGGCTGTGTTTTCAGTGAACTGGGTGTGTACATGTTCATCTCTACATTTTAGATATAGTGGTGTGTAGTTAGACTCCTTTTCAATTTTACATATTTATTAACTTTTTGTACTGGATGCTGCAGACCGGTTTTGTGAACAGTGATTGTTTACTGACCATGACATAAACTGCCTTTTAACAATGTTATATTTTCCTTTGCCCAGGGCGTAGGAGTTGCCACGTGCTGTCATCCATCGACAATAATTGCAACATTAAAATTGCACCATGGCCTTAGCTGGATGCCCTGATTACTTCCTACATCATTCTAACTACCAGGTAAAAGCTTTGTATACATCGTAAAATACACAGCACTCAACTTGAATATGATATTCTTTTGATAGTATTACATTTGTCATGGATCAGAAAATGCATCAATAATAATCAATAAAAAGGAGTGTATTGTTATATTGACAATAGGCCAAAAGCCAATATTGTCTAATAATAATCTATCTTCAAGAATTTGATCATTTAAGGGACTCGGTTGAGGTGAATTTTGGTATCAGCAGTGCATAGCAGAGCCATTCCCACTGTCCAAGTTTTGCAGAATGGGCTCTTTGTGTCCAAGCTCAGATTTTCTCCTCTCCAACCCCCTGGTAACCTAAAGAATTTGGCTAAAGAGCAACGTGCTAGTCTATTAATAGAATTCCAAACAAACAACAAAAACAAAATTGTGGCCTTTGTAATGGGACAATCCTGCATGAGATTACTAAAACGGGACAACACATCTAATGTAGTCATGTTTCTTTTAAAATGGGAATAATGTAGTTTCTTAACCAATCATTAGTCTGCTGAAGTTCTGTTGATCTAATGCTAAGTTGGATTGGTTCATGTAAGTTTCCAGGAATGAGATTTTGCACTAGTAAGACTTAAGTGACTAGTAAGTACAATCCCCATAGAAAACAACATTCCTTTGCTTTGCGTCCAGTAGGACTTTGCTGGTTGGGAAGAGAGGTGTGTCTGGACTCTTCTGTTTGTGTTGGTTTGATATTTAATGCACCAGTGAAATAGAAGGCAAGGGCCACAGACAGTGCTGCTTTATGAAACAGTATCTGTCAAGACTGCATTGTAGGTTTAGTGAGCACTGATAAGGAGCAAATGAGCCTTCTTTTCTGCTTTCTTACATAACCCTATACATAACGCCAGGCATCTTTGGGAATCTGGGCAGTCTTCCAGGACTGTCTCGAGAGGGGTAAGTGTGTCTGTGTGTGTGTTCATGTGTGTGAGTGAATGTGTACTTCTTAGTGAGAACTTTGGACCGGTGCCAGAGGTGTCCCAGAGGAAGCCAGCAATTCTCACTTTCGCTCTCTCTTCCCTGCTCCATTTGTTAGTGTATGAGGCTGGTGTAGTGAGTGTATATAGTGAAACCACAGTGTATGCAGCTGAGTTATGACCCGAGCCACTCAGGAAAGAGCAAAGAGAAATACTTTAGCAGATTGTCTTCCAATTTCCGTAAGGGCCAACAAAAAGAGTTCAGGATGTGTGCATTAACACAGATTACAGTGAATTTATTGGTCAAAGGCAAAGTTTTTTAAAATTTAATGGCTGTATGGCAGGTAATGTCCTCTTGAGACTAACTAAGGAAACATTTCTGTCAGGCTTGGGTCTCCCTGGCTTAAAAGAAGTTATATATTAACAAAGCTGTTATAATAAATCTTGAAACCCAACTCCACAATGTTCGACATGTGTCCACAAAGTCAATATTTAAAGACAGAGGCACAATTTATTTATTGTTTTATTCAAATGAAATGTCTCATGCGAAATCAGTAATTGCACAATCATACTATTTCTATAGAAATTAAAGACGTATTGTATGTCAGATCTTGTCGTTTCCTGCAGCTCTTCTCTAACAGCCTCACAGTGTCTGCATCCAAGTGGCCTTTCTTGGAAAGCTTTTGGCTTTTGCTTCTCAGAGCTATAAATCTTGCTCCAGGCATTTATGGATGTTTTCGAAGCACAAAGGGGAGCAAAGAGTGTGTATGTGCATACATGCACAACGGGATCTCTGGCCATGAGCTGTTCCTGGAAGCAGTGCTTCCTCGTTCCTCTTTTTCCAGGAAAAGGGAAGAACGAAACATTTTTGGCTTTTCTCCCACTTTTTCTGCAGCCTTTTTGCCTTGAGGCTGCTTCAAATTAGCAGATCTGTGAGGAACATTTGCAAGTTGATTTGGAGATGTGTGCCTAAGGATGTATGTTTACTTCAAATCTATGGTGCACAAATGATTGCTTGCTGTGATTGCACCTTTGTCTCTGGTTTGTGTATGCAGTGGTGCCTTAGGGAGAGGTCAGGGGTCATACAACCACAGGGATACTGGGTCAAAGTGTACTTGGTCATTCATTTGAAAGCGGGGTGTTCTTGAAGAGCAGAGTCTGAGGCTGATCTGGTGACCTCAGTGAAAATAACGTGTTGTCTATCTCCTCATTGAAAAGTCACATTTTACATTGCCTGCATAGTTTCGCTGCATGATCGTGTCCTTTTGCCTTTCATTTGACAGGAAAGCATGGATCGCACTTCTTCTCACAGGCCTGAGGAGCTGATTGTTCCAGGCTTTCAGCGCTCAGCCAATCAAAATATGCCACATCACCATGGTAACTCTGGTTCTGCCATCTTGTAGATGTAGAAGAAACCATTAAACATATTAATCTGTTTATTTTCTTTCAATAGT
Source organism: Paratrypauchen microcephalus (assembly GCA_036785185.1). Classification (NCBI taxonomy): domain Eukaryota; kingdom Metazoa; phylum Chordata; class Actinopteri; order Gobiiformes; family Gobiidae; genus Paratrypauchen; species Paratrypauchen microcephalus. Next base: position 1,691,504 of record JAVJIX010000109.1, read on the forward strand.
TTAGACTCTAGATTACAGCTGTGTCCATATTTCACAGTCTGTTCTTACCACAGCCAAGACTAATCTTCCATAACACTTCTTTTATCTCCTTTAAAATCCATCCTCCCTTTTCTCCCACACATTTATCTGGGACTATGTCCTCTTCTATGGCTGAACACTCTGCTCTCCTATGGAGAATCTTATGAACTAATAATATGACAAGGTTTTTGTCTGCAATGACAAAAGGCCTGTATATGTTTTTCTTTTTTAAACTGTTCAGCGAGAATTTGATACATTGTCATACTGGGTAGTGTCTCCAAGCTCCAAGTCTATTATGTGCAGGCTTATAGAAGTCTCAGTCAAGTCTATGGGTCATTAGTTTCTAGAAACTGGGGTTTCAGATTTACTGACCATGCACACAAACAATTGGATTGAATCATAATATGACAATAAACGGTAGCACAATGCATGACTAGATGCAATGATTAATGATGAAATGCAAGTTAAATGACTGTGTAATTCACAGTGAAATAAATTACACAACTCTTTCAGTCCTGTAACTGCAGTTCATGATATGGGATTTTGACTATGCAAGTCCATATGTTACCTTGGCCACCTTTCCAGCTTTCTATGTGTTCATGTAGGGCTGTGTTTCCATGTGTTCCAAGAATGATTGCAAAAGAGGAAAGATGATCCTTTAGCCAACAGACAAAGCCAAAAACAATAAAAGTATTATTCTTAAAGGTCCCATGACATGGTACTTCTTGATGCTTTTATATGGCTCCTTAATGGTTCCCTAATACTGTAAATGAATCCTTCTTCAAAATCAACACTCAGTGCATGAGAAAGAGAGATAAGATGAGAGAGTATTTTTTTCTCCCTCAGAACAGGTCATAATGGGCGTTGTTGCTTGAATGCAAATGAGGAGAAAAGAGCTGGCCAATAGTAGAGGGTGGGGGCGTGGCCAAACTCTCCGCTCAGAGCTCTCAGCTGATCCATTTCCGTGTTTTTGCATGGGGGAGAGATTTGAAGCGTTCCATTGGAAAAATAAACACATTTCCACAGAAAATAAAATTAAACCACTGCTGTTCAAAGGTCCAGAGGCTCAGATAAAGGACTTCCGAGCCTAGAAACACTCGGACGTGCCTCCAGGCAAATAAAAAAACACATTTCGCATTGCCTAGTGCATTCGCAGTCCAAACTCTCTGGGCGTGATTTACAGAGACGCTGAGTTCAGACAGACGGGGGTGGAACTGCATTTGCATTTCTTTTTTCGATCTGACGTCAATAAGGTGCCTTGTTCAAAATCGCCTGTTTGAGCTTCGATTTTTTGTAACGCAGAAAAGGATCGCAAATGCTCAGTTTAGACATTTTGCAACTTTTAACCATGGGGGGGCTAAACAGGGTAGGGGAGCTCACATTAACGTTCAAAAACCTCAGAAAGTGAAAATTTCATGCCAGGGGACCTTTTAAAGTTGCTGTAAGAGTCAGAATGCAATAGAATATGCATTAATCCCAAACTGCATATCATGGATTGCTTAAGGAAATTCATAATTTGTTCCAGAGGAAATCAATCAAATGAGTGAGCTAGGGAATTAAAGTTTACAAAATGAAACCTAGTAGGCCTTTACCCAGATGTTTTTAATAAACATTTCTTTTCATCTTGTGATTCTTGGTGTCTGTAGTCTAATTGTCCAAAATGCTTGCTTTAGGCATGGCTGTCACACTACATTATAAACCGCACCTTATACACACAGAGGGAAAGGGATTACTATTTGTAATAAATGTCAAATCTGCTAAAATCTATTTGCCATCTGGCTCCATGGCCTTTCCAAGTGTGGCTGTCCTCATCTGCCCTGTGTGCTTTAGCGGTGTACCCCCAACCCCTGCCCTGCACATGAACCCCACATCACATGACTGTGTCCTGGCATGTCCCCTGTCTGTGTGGATGTGTGTCATGACTGCATACCTCACTGTGATCCAAGAACATGGGGTCCGTCTCCTGCTGTTTTTGGTACATTGGCTTCTTTTCCACTTGGCCAGAGCCAAATGTACAGAATGTACACATGTGCTTTTTAGTGAACTGCCCGTTTCTCTATAGGATGACAGTGTGCTCACACACGAGCACCTCCGTTTGTACAGAGTGTCCTTGGCCCTTCTGAGTGTGCGTGTGTTTTGGTGCCCTACTTTTGTCATGATCATTTGTCCACAATATGCCATGTACCAGCTGCCTGTTCCACCAGTGCTGCAATTTTTCCCTACAGGAATGCCAGGAATTCTGTGTGGTGTTGGGTTTGAGGAACAAGGAGTTTTGAAAACACACAAATTTAGATAGCTTCTAGCTATTTGATAGCTTCACTTACTTTTAATGGATCTTCAATAGTATATCTAAGATATACTTAATTCTTCAGTGTCTTTGTGATAATAATTTGTCATTCAGGAGTTATTCCTTCAAAAGCAAAGGATACTTTGTATACCACAAAGATTCTTCTGACTTCTAGTTTTCTAAGTTGTACTGTATTTATTTGTATGTTTTTCACCTTAGTATTTTCATATTGGATATAATAATGAATTATGAATTGTGGATGAGAAAATGAATCAAACCAGAAAAGATCCAAGAGGGCACTGTTTAAGAGTATATACTCAGTGGTGGATGAAGTAGTCAGTGTTATTACTTAAGTAAAAGTACAGATACTGGGGCAAAAAGTTACTCAAGTAAAATTATGACCTGAAAAATTCTGCATAAGTAAAAGTATTAAAGTACCTGTTTAAAAATGTACTTTAAGATTAAAAAATAAAAGTATTTCAAATGTTGTTATAATGTATTGATATTGATTGAATAGTTATACATGTTTTGGTTAACAATTGGAATACAAATCCATTTCTTAATTTTCTTATGAATTTTGTGTATTTTTGTTTGCTCAAAGCCAAAGCTTGAATACAAAACTTTTAGTCAGGACGTTGCCACAAACATAGTGAAAACAACCAGTAAATCATATGAAAAGTACTTTTTACTTTTCAGTCTGGTTAAAAAATTTAGTGGAGTAGAAAGTACAGATACCTTCTCTCAAATGTAGTGAAGTAAAAGTAAAAAGTATCAACTATAAAATCTACAATCTACTTAAGTAAAGTACAAATACCTAAAATGTGTACTTAAGTATTGCACTTTTGCTTTTGTACATCATTACCTTCCACCACTACCTATAATCATATCTCAGGTCTCAGTGGCTTACCTTAACAGCTGTCACACAGGGAGAAAGGGGTGAGTGTACCTTCAAGATGCGACTATCGGAGTAACCAATCAGATACATGTGCCGGTGTAGATGTTCCTTTTCAACTGTTTTAAGTGGAGACAGTTGGTCAATTCAAATTCAGAAGCATGGCTAAAATGTCTTCAAAAACGGAGCAGAAAAAGATCTACCACATTTTTGAATGTTTTGGTTTACAGAATTTTCTCCACACTGTGCAGTGATAGGTTGGTAGGTAAGAATGCTTAAAAGGAAATCATATCTTTTATAGAGCAATTCCAGACAGCAGTGACAGACAATACAATGAGAGAAGTAGTTTTGGCAAGTCGGGGCAGTGAGCACTTAGCCCCACAAAAAACACTGTAGACCAGATTCTATTCCAAAATTTGCTCCATGTGACTTCCAGTCAGACTGGGTCTGTAATCTAAAACAAAAGGTTTGTGATAATCCCTGCTTCTGAGATTTGATTACTTTTGTGTCCCATCGGCAATACACCCTCATATGATTTTTGTGATTGATGGTCAAAATTTGACCATCAGTGACATCATCAAAAGTGACATCAGACTCAAACTAGCAGCTATTAAAAAAAAAAAAAAAAAAAAAAACATTCTTATGAAATGACAAACAGGCCAGTATAATGAGCTCTACATTGACTTTTTGTGTGAGGCTTTCTGCATAAAGAATTTTTTTATGCAATTTTTTTTTTCAATCTAGGTGAATTAACCAAACCTTACCCACTATTGTCATTTGATTTTGTAGCTATACAAGAGTGCTGATTTGATATAATTTTAAAATGTTATAATTGATATATTTAAAATATAATATTGTAATTCTTCTTTGTGCAGATGATGATGTTGACCTGGAGAAATTGGTGAATGAGATGAATTCATCCATGGAAAGCGTATACTCAACGCAGGCAGACACTGCACTGCTTCTAAATAACGGGCATCATGTGCTCCCTTCATACCAAGCCCATGGTCCACCACGGAGACGCCACACCCCTCCACTGTCCTCTCAACCCATGCACATCCAAGCCGTCAGGTCAGAGATGTACAATTCCCGTTCTTTATTCAACAACATTTGCACAACCACTGAAAGGCAACCACCAAATGCTCCTTCTTTTAAAAACAATGCCAGTGACAACGTAATGTGGTCCTCTCCACTTATGAAGTGTTTGCCTCCCTCTGCAGGTGCATTCAGGAAGAGCAGCATTTGCGACCAGCCTCCCTGCCAGCAATCCCCAATCCTTTCCCGGAGCTTTGTAGTCCTGCTAGCTCACCTGGACTCAGCCCCATCCAGATGCCAGACACCCATGTGAGTAGTGCTACTGCATCCACAGACTCACAAAGTGAAATTAAATTTTGAGAGTTAGACTTTATCTATCTATCTATCTCTATCTCTCTATCTCTATCTCTCTATCTCTCTCTATCTATCCATCCATACACACACACACACACATATACACACATACACACACACACACACACACTCAACAAAAATATAAACGCAACACTTTTGTTTTTGCTCCCATTTTTCCTGAGATGGACCCAAAGATCCAAAATTCACTCCAGATACACAACACTACCATTTCTCTCAAACATTGTTCACAAATCTGTCCAAATGTGTGACAGCGAGCACCTCTGCCCCGCCGAGACAATCCACCCCACCTCACAGGTGCGCCACATCAAGATGCCGATCCGACATCATGACCAGTGCACAGGTGCGCCCCAGACTGCCCACAATAAAAGGCCACCCCGAAATGTGCATTTTTTTTGCTTTATTGGGGGTCTGGGGACTCAGAACCAGTCAGTATCTGGTGTGACCACCAGATACTGACATTCCACAGGCCACAATTGACAATCTGATAAACTCTATGCGAAGAAGATGTGTTGCACTGCATGAGGCAAATGGTGGTCACACCAGATACTGACTGGTTCTGAGTTCCCAGACCCCCAATAAAGAAAAAAAAAATGCACATTTCGAGGTGGCCTTTTATTGTGGGCAGTCTGGGGCACACCTGTGCACTGGTCATGATGTCGGATCGACATCTTGATGTGGCGCACCTGTGAGGTGGGGTGGATTGTCTCTGCAGGGCAGAGGTGCTCGCTGTCACACATTTGGACAGATTTGTGAACAATGTTTGAGAGAAATGGTAGTGTTGTGTATCTGGAGTGAATTTTGGATCTTTGGGTCCATCTCAGGAAAAATGGGAGCAAAAACAAAAGTGTTGCGTTTATATTTTTGTTGAGTGTATATATTTCATTTAAGTTCAAACCGCACCAAAATTGTGTTTGAAACCAAACCAGATTTTAATCTTAGCCCCTAGTCACCTCAGTACCACATCACGCTATATTGAATGTGTGTATTCCTGATTCAGTGCATTTGTTTGCCCTATACATAACCACAGTCCTGGAACAGAGAAGCATACAGCATGTTGACTTTGGAAACTAAAAGCTTTTCTAGCTTTTAGTTCAGTTCAGCCTGGGTTATCTTGAGTATATGTTATGGTGGAAGCATTTTTTTTTTTTTTTTTATCAGTCACGTAAATGCTGAAGGGTCAGGCTTGTTTTGCAGGAACAAAGTGAACAGTGCGTCCAGGATGCTGCAGACACTGAGCAGACTTCCTTAGCAGTGCTGGGAATACAGTTCTCCAGTCTTTTCAGGCCCTTCGTTTTTCTCTGACTGTCTTTGCTTCAGGATGATAGGCGCCCATTTCCCGTTCACACGCTGCCACAGAGGCCTTTGGTGTCAATGGGTGTCTGCATGTGTCAAGGCTGTATCCTTCCTTCCTCCACCCGTGTGTCCCAGGACTGCTGTAACCTTCTCCAAGACACTTTCAGGATGCCCACCCCAACCATAAAATGCATTTAAAACTCCCTGTACCTAGTTACTTTGGAGTTGTTGCGCTTGTGATTTGGAAAACAACTTATTTAGATTTTCTGACATTATCTCACAAGGTCTGGATTTATTGTGCGAGACTGCAGTTTACACAAATGATCTTTTGTTTATGTGGCAGTTTGAGCTGACTGTGTGGTTCTTCTTGTCTCCTTGTATAGTTAAGTTCTTTAACAAATGTCTTCCACATGTAAAGGTCCAAATTGAGCCCGAATGAATCACTTGTCAAGCAGGCAAATACTAAGTCGGGCAGAATCAGTGTAAGCATTCAGGAAATCACAAAGACTGCTGAACAGCACAAAACAGGATGCCACTGTTTCTACAGCCCTGCACAGTGATAAGGAATTGTGAAAATCTCAGACAATGCATCATGCTCTATAATGAAAAACAAAAACAAAACAAACAAAAAACATTTATCAAGCTTAAAGTACAATTTTATTGTCCTTTTTACCTTTTGAAGTGTCCTTCAGTGCCTCTGTGGCAGTAGGCGCTGTAGTGCCACGCCCGGGAATCTCTACTAGCTTTGCTGGAATATTTTACCTGCATGTTTTTGGGTTACACTTGTAATGTGCTTTGCAGGTTTGTCAAAGCTTCTCAAAGTGCTTTTCTGTAGTCATGATTCATTCATTCCACATTCGGTGGTGTGAAGGTCCTACTGTAGCCACAGCTGACCTGGGGTAGACTAAAGTGAGGCTGCCAGTACACCGCGCTCCAAATTATTATGCAAATTGTGTGTAAGTGTCATAAAGGTCAAATGTTTTATTTTCCAGTGAGACTCATGGATGGTCTTGTGTCTCAGTGAAATCGTCTCACACACCTGGGCCAACGAGTTTACCAGGTACGTCCAATTAAAGGAAAAACGACTTAAAAAGGACGTTCCACATTATGAAGCAGAGCAACATTTTCAAGCAATATGGGAAAGAAAAAGGATCTCTGTAGTGCCCAAAAGGGTGAAATAGTTGAATACCTTGGACAAGGTATGAAAACCTTAGATATCACGAAAACTTAAGCATGATCATGGTAATATTAAGAGATTTGTAGTTGATTCAGAACACACACGGATTCATGCAGATAAAGGCACAATGAGGAAGGTTTCTGCCTGACAAATACATCAGATTAAGAGAGCAGCGGCTAAAATGCCATTACAAAGCAGCAAACAGGTATTAAAGCAGCTGGTGCCTCTGGAGTCCTATGAACATCAAGGTGTAGGATCTTTCAGAGGCTTGCAGTTATGCATAAACCTTCTATTCGGCCACCCTTAAACAATGCTCACAAGCAGAAACAGCTCCAGTGGGCCCAGAAATACATGAAGACTCACGGATACGGGCCATTGGAGTGGTGGATGGTTGGTGGACGGCCACCATGTCCCATCAAGACTGCAACGTCAGCAAGGAGGTGAAGGAGTCATGTTTTGGGCCAGAATCATGGGGAGGGAGCTGGCCGGCCCCTTTAGGGTCCCTGAAGGTGTGAAAATGACCTCTGTAAAGTATATGGAGTTTCTGACTGACCACTTTCTTCCATGGTACAAAAAGAAGAACCATGCATAACATGGATAACAATGCATCATCTCATGCTGCAAGGAACACCTCTGCATCACTGGCTGCTCTGGGCATAAAAGAAGAGAAACTAATGGTGTGGCCCCATCCTCCCCTGACCTCAACCCTATTGAGAACCTTTGGAGCTCCTCAAGTGAAAGATCTATGAGGCCCGGAGGCAGTTCACATCCAAACAGCAGCTCTGGGAGGCTATTCTGACATCCTGCAAAGAAATTCAGGCAGAAAACTCTCCACAAAGTCACACGTTCAATGGATGCAAGAATTGTGAAGCTCCTTTCAAATAAGTGGTCCTATTTTAAAATGTAACTTGACCTGTTCAGATGTTTTGATTGAAATAGCTTTGGATTTCAGTAATATGCTAATGCTTCTAATTGAAAAATAAACAAATTACCATTTTCAGTTATTTACAACAATAACATGATTTGAAACTCTGTTGTGCATAATAATTTGGAACAGTCAATTTTTATTTTTTGTTTTTGAAAAAAAATACTATTATCAATGGGAATCTTACTCCTAAAGGTTGATGGCTTTATGAAAATGATTATGACTGTCATTTATATTGACAATTTGGCAAAATCAGAGAAAGGGTGAAATAGTTTGCATAATAACAAATCATTTGGATAATAATTTGGAGCACAGTGTATGTGCCATCGGCTCGTTATCAAAGCGGTTGCAGACCAGATTGTTTGGCGGACCATGTCATACTCATGTAACTTTGACTGCCTTTGACTTTTGTCGAGGAATTTGTCAATTTCAGTGTGTGTTGAAATGTGAGTGCATGACATACAACCTCACCCGTGGTCTTGCTTCTTTGCAAATCTTTGCTTGACATTATCTTCATACATACCTTTTTATAACTAAAAGTTTCACATCAGACACTTTCTTCATCAGTATATTTTTAAAAGATTGTGTGTTTTTATAGAAATGTATGAGTGTTATAGATGCGTAGTGCAGCACCAGTAGATGGCCGTTTTACTGGATGTGTGTGAACAAGCCATCTATGCTAATCCGCTCTTAATGTTTTAAAACAAGATCTGATTTAAGATGTAAATGAAAGCTTCACTGATCAAATGACTTGAGTTGAGAGCTGCAGATTGCAGAGACTGTTCTGTCCTGACTTCAGTTTTTCTGTTGGCATTCCATGTTGTATAATATCATATGAAAGCCCATAGGGTATGGCTGTTGTGCTAATAATGAAACTTAACACAGAGACTTTAAAATACATAAAATAGTGCTACATTGGTTCTTTTTCAATAGTTCAAGACATTACAGTATATTCAATCTACACAAGAGTTTAAGCTTGAGGACATTTGTATTGTAGAGATAACCATGGCTTAATAAAAATCAAATCAGCATCATCCCATTAGTGTTAGAATGATAAGAATTGTATTGTCAATTTCTAATTACTTTGACCTGTTTTTGAATTTACATAACTTATTATTTTGAATGCTTTACTCTGATTGTCCAAAAAGGCAGTTTGTGAAGCAGTATATAAGATGAAGACAAGCGGTTTGACTGTGCTGTTGTATTTGCATTGGCAGGACTTTATCAGCGAATCTCTCCCTCCAGCTGTACACATAGAATCTGAACATTCCTTCCTAAGCTTCAGTCCTTTAACACAGGCACATGCTTTTTATGTGCAGGGCGTATTGTTTGTGTGTTGGAGACCTGACAGGTTTATGATTGTAACAGACTGATTTGTCCTCAGGCTTTAATGAGGTGTTAATATGTGTTGTTACATCTACATGAGCTGGAGCCGTAGAGATATGTGTTATGTATTTATACTTTGATGTGACTCGTGTTGGGGGTGTTCTATGTGTGTTTCTATGGTGGAACATTACGCAGTTACTATGGTGACACAATGCTCACATTAGCAAACACTGCCAATTTTTTTTTACGTCTTTGAAGTCTGAAAACTTAAGGACAAAAATGCAAAATGGATTTAAACATTTCAATATGAGCATTCATGGTCCTGTTTTAGATGTTAGTCACTCTCACCTTTTTTTTTTGTAAATCTTGACTGTTGACTAATGCTAGCTATCTTGTGACTGTAATGTTAGAGAGGGACTTGTTTAACAGCACACACACCTCACCTGTTGGAGTTCCAGCTAAGTCAGTTATTTATGGTCAGATTAAAGTCTAACAAGCCTCAGATAGAGCAGTGGCTCTAAACGATGAAGCACAACCTTGTTTACTGAACCTGAGCTCCCATAGTAATGACCATAGTAATAGCAGCAGATAGCGTTATGTGTCTTTGGTTGTGTTTCCAGGCAAAGGTGTGCTCCTAGTCTATTAAACATTCTGACAGGCTTAGTATTATGATAATATCATGATACTAAGCCTGTATTATGGTAATATCATGATACTAAACCTGTATTATGGTAATATCATGATACTAAGCCTGTATTATGGTAATATCGTGATACTAAGCCTGCCAGAATGGGTGGTGACTGTTTTGGTCAAACATGAAGCATTTGGTCCTGTTTATAAGTACTTTAAAGGGATATGCCACCCCCAGGTCAAATTTGGGCATCTCCCCACAGTCCAGAGACTAAAATAAGTGGTGGAAAGCGTTTTCCTGGTCACCCAGCCATTGTCCGAGTCTGTCGCCACTGACCGCCGCGGTATCTGCAGCTCCTCCGCCTTAGACTGGAGTCTAACGTCGCCAGAGAAAGATTTTGGCCAAAAGGAATTAATTTGCTCGATGCGTTTCCCAATTACTTTGTGTGTAGTGCGCATTCATATCGAGTGCAAATAAATGTGCAAATCAACACGGAGAGCTTGACTTGGTCATTTTGGGTGGGAACTATTTTCCAGTGCGGAAGAATAAAGCCGAATCACGCAGCACGCTGCCAGGGGAATCCCAGTTACGCACTGGGAAGGGAGTTCCCCTGTTGCACAACGTGGTGCGTGATTCGGCTTTATTCTTCCGCACTGGAAAATAGTTCCCACCCAAAATGACCAAGGCAAGCTCTCCGTGTTGATTTGCACATTTATTTGCACTCGATATGAATGCGCACTACACAGCAAGTAATTGGGAAACGCATCGAGCAAATTAATTCCTTTTGGCCGAAATCTTTCTCTGGCGACGTTAGACTCCAGTCTAAGGCGGAGGAGCTGCAGATACCGCGGCGGTCAGTGCCGACAGACTCGGACAATGGCTGGGTGAGCAGGAAAACGCTTTCCACCACTTATTTTAGTCTCTGGACTGTGGGGAGATGCCCAAATTTGACCTGGGGGTGGCATATCCCTTTAAGAGCTGAGTAAAATGTTTCGTTGGAGCTAACTGCATTCTTTGATCTGAGGGGATCCCGGCATTTCAACTGCAACACTGTGTAAAAGTTTGGGGAAAAAACACTTAGCCCACCTCACCCCCAGTGTCTGCGGACACTGGTAGCCCCCCATGACAGAAGCATCAAGGCCAGTTGTGGGCCGTCCTCCCGTGGACCCACCACCCGCGGGAGGATTCATGGGGGCTGGTGCATTGTGTTCTGGGTGGCAGATCTGCTTGGACTGCTGCCCTCGCGCCCCAGAAATGGAAAAAGCGGAAGAAGAAGGAGGATGGATGGATGGATGGATGTGTGAAAATGCCATTGCAAAATCAGAATATGATGTGTGAGTGAATCTTTAGTGGCGGTTGGAGGGATCAGTGGAAGCTGCAGAGTGACAACTGTGGCTCTGGAAGTAACTTGACCACCACAGAGCAAAATAGGGTTGTCAAAAATATTGAAAATCAGATACTAATCAATACTAAAACTAATCAAAGTAGATGCTCATTTAGGCATAATGTATGCTGCAAAAAAAAATCTAATATAAAAAATGGAAGACCTCATTGTAAGTATCTTCATTGTGGTATCATAATCAGTATCAAGTATTGAGTTAATTCCTTTGTATTGAAAACGAGTTTGAAATGTTAATCTCGTGAAATGTCAGTATGGTGATCGCCTCAAGGTGTTCTGTTCTGTTTATAGACTTAAATCCACTTCTTTGTCAGGTGCTGCTAAAGTAGGGTACTACTGTGTGCTCTCCAGTGTAATAATTTGACTTCCAACCCCCCTTTTGTCTTTAGTCAGCTGATACACTTCTGCACGCAATGGTCTGCTGACCCACTGCAGCCAGATCAGGTGCATGCATGTGTGTGCCATGGCAGTGAAGGCTTTGCAGGCTCCCTCCTTCTATAGCATGTTTTATAAGCAATATAACATGATGTAATGGAATTTTATTAGTGACCCTTCCACATTCTTTAAGCCTTGGTGGAGTGTGCGATCATGATTTATGCAACTTTTGAATTTCTGCCAAGTGCTAAATATTTTACATTGGTTGCTAAGTGATGACACAACTGGTGAACAAACATGTGGCTCTTTGACACTGACACACGCTCACAGTGTTTACATGTGCAATTACTGTCAAACTTCAGCACGCTTTAATTCACAGCATTTTAAAGAAATCCCTGGAGAGAGCTTTGTCTAGTTTTAATCTGCTGGGACAGTATGTTCTGTAAATGTGCATCAATCAGAAGATGCTTCTTTTTGACTAAGTTGGTCAGTCTTTTTCACATTTTTGTACATTCTGAATGTATACAAAATGGGTACTTTCCAGATACTACTATAAAAGTCCAGTTTGTGTGAGGAAAACCTTTCATTGTTTCATTTGAAAACTTTTTACATCTTGTTACTGGATGTTTCATATGGTTCCCCAGTGATAAAACGATACTAGAATATGGCACACAATAGTGAAACAAAAATTTGACATTAATGAAAAGATTTAATACCAATTTTAATACCTCAATAATATGAACTTTAGAATGCGATTTTCAACACAAAATGAGTTTCTTAAGGCTGTCTTATACTAGATCTGATTTATAGACAAGTGTTTTATGGTTATGTATTTTCGAACTGTAAGCCTTTCGGTTGACCAAATGTTTTATTAGGCAACTACTTCTTTTATAAGTTTAAGAATGAATTTTATATGTACAGCAGAGAGGAGAAAGCATGGTTAGCTGGAGTTTTGATAGTAACTGCAGTTTAATCTGTCTTCTCTTGTATGGATACTTTGTAGCGATGTCACTTGTGGGCTGTTCTACATGCATCTCTTTTGGCAGAATGTTCAGCAGTTACCATGGTGACACATTCACATAGACAAGAAGCATGTGATTGTCATTTTATGTGTGAGAGCCTTACTTAAGCGCATAAATCATCTCATCTGTTTTCAACCAAGTCGGCTCTCTATGGTCAGATTGTGTTAAAAGAAAGCTCAGATTAAAGTCTAATTTGAGTAACTGAGCTTTTGACAGAGTAATGCTTTCAGTTAGCTCTTATTAATGACATCAGGTATCAAGAGCAGACATTTTTGTTCCTAATAAATCTTAACATACTAATCAGTTTGGGCTAATAAAACATGATTTTAGTTGACCATGGGTATCTTTTAGGCTGAACAAAAATGAAATTGGACATGGTTTCTCATTATATGTTCTAATGTTGTTACCGCCTCAAAAACATATCTGTAGTTGTTTTGTTTCATTTACACATATTGGAGAAGCCCTTTATTTTTAGTCTGTCTACATCACCAAAGTTGAAAACACTCCACCGTGTGATGTATTCTGCTTAAGGCCTAGACTGGAGTCGCCGCCTTCTCTCAGTAGCACTTGATTTGAAGAGGTACAGTACAGTACAGTACAGACAGTTGACATCAAACTTGTGTTCATTCTTGTTTTCTTGCCAAGCGTTACAACATGTTAATAGAAAGTATGGCTGTGCATGAAACAGGGCAGAGGCAGTTCAGAGGGTCATGGTGGTTTTGGGAGGTGCGCTGCTTTCGAAGTCCCTGTGGTAGTGAGGTGAAATTGAGTTTGGTCTGTCTGCGCAGCTAATCAATCCTGTCTGGCCTGTAACCTGACCACTGGCACAAATGAATGCTGTAACAGAGCAGAGTGAAAGTCACCACTGACTAGCATTCAGATGCCCAGTGAGTGATGGGTGTGTTCAGTCTCTGCCAGAAATATACTTTATACAGTTACAATTATGAAGGAACGCACCTTTATAAATTTGGAAGAAATTATTATTTAAGTATTTACTAGTCCTTGGTTACAGTTTAGTGTGCATTTATTTTAAAGTGTTACCAATATAATGAATCTGCAGAATTATTATAATCATTGGTAAAAACTCATTGGACATTTACTAATATAATTTTCACCTCCATAAAAACTGGTTGAGCAAAAAATTTGCTTAAAAATAAAATAAAAAAGCTTGTAGGGTTATCGTTAGAAGTGACCATTTAAAATCTGTAATCAGTGCTTTTTTGATGAGTAGACGCACTAAGTGACATTTATACACCAAAATATTTTATTAAATTCAAACGTGGATCTCTTGTGCCACCATAGTCTTAAGTTTAAACCTGTGGGAAATACTGTAGTCATTATTTTAGTTTATATTCTGATAAACAACATACACCTAATATATGTAAGAACACTCAATAAAATTCAAGTGAATGAGATTATTGTCAATAAAGGTTATTATACATGTACAGTATAAAAACAGAAAAGTCAGTAAGGAGCCAAAGAAGACATTATTTTTAATACATTGAAAATGTCAATATTTTATTTGCTAATGGTAACTCCAGATGCAAATTCATGTACTCTAGTTTACAAATAACACTTGCTATACCTAGGTAATTATTATCTATGAGATATTTTGGGGCTAAATATAAGTGATTAAACGTCTATTTATGAACTAGACAATCCCTTTGCTGGTCTGGGCAATATAAACTAGATTGCATGGTTCCTGAGAAAAGTATTGAAATCCTTCCATCATGTTGGATCATACCTTCATGTTTAGATTAATAGGAAAATGGTTAACAAACATTAGCATTTTCAAATAAAAGGTAAATTATGTAAATTTGTCTAAAACAGTCCTGCCGCAGCTGCTGTCTCCCTCCTCCCCCATGTCCCTGAATGCATCTTTGTGTCTCTTGTTACTGTGAAAGAGATCTGCCTGGGCCTAAAGCTGCCAGCTTGGTTGTGTGCTGACCTATGTGTGTGTGTTTGCCTATAGCCTGATAGGTTTAGGGGCCCATAAACCTCTTGGTCAAGTGGGCCTGACCCTAGCACAGATTATTGTGTTTGACCTCTGAACCCCACGTTCTGTGCCTTGTATCTGTGTGGGTCTTTGTTTATATGTTTGCATGTACCTTTCCACCGCTTTGTGTCCTCTACAACTATAAGTGGTGATGTCAAGTGGTATGAAATAGAATAGGGATCCAGGGCAGTGGTATGAATTGCAATTTAATCAAAAGCATCATCATTGCACTGGCCGCTATAGATAAATAGAAAAGTTGTGTAGGTACTGTATTGGAATACAGCAACATAATCAAAGGATTCTATTATATATTGATACTTAGCCGCTGATGCCAACATTCCCTGGGGGGTATGAAGATAACCGTAGATGCTGCTCTGTCTGAAGCTCTGTTACTCTAGTTTGACTTTAATCTGAGCTTTGTTTTAACGCAATCTGACCATAAAGAACTGATTTAGCTAGAATACAACAAGTGATCTGATTACGCTGTTAAACAAGTCCCTCAAGTAACATTACAGTCACAAGTCACACTCACCTTTTTTGTTGAAAATGAAAGCCCTAAACAGGAACATTAACACTAGTATTGATCCCATGCACTTGAAAATTTGCTGTTTTAAATCCATTTTGTAATTTTTCATTCTTGTTTTTTGGCAGTGTTTGCTAATGTGCACATTGTATCACCATGGCAACTTCTGAATATTCCATCATAAACATACGGATTTCATTGCAAAGTATCAATTGTCTCATGCAGCAACATAATCATGGGATTTTATTATGTGTAAAATCTGCCTACTCTGTAGTTCCAGCATGTACTGAAAGACATGCTTCTAATTTTTCCGTTCATATGGCTGTCTTCTCTCAAATGTTAAAGATTGCGGTACATTGCAATATATTTTATAATTGTTCAACTTGTGCAATGTATTGTATATGCGAAAGTTACATACTGTTTTTAGGCTTGGGGATCACCTTGACAGAATACCACTACTGAATGTGGAATTGGTTTGTAAATGCAAATATGTGGGCTAACACATCATAAAACCACTATTATGGTGCACACATGTGTTCATACCATATGCGCATTATTCTTGCAACGCCGTTAGCAAGGTCAAAGTGCGGCGGGCAGCCCCAGATGGCTCTAAACAGACGCGTGAGACTGGAGTTAAAATAGGAACAGCAAAGTCAAAAACTGTCAGGGACTTTACATTTTATTTTACCCCTTTGAACATGTATACAGTACATGTGTGTACGGGCTTTTGTTGCTCTCATGCACAGTGTATTAGGGGCCAGCTGGGTAGGACTCTACACATGAGCCTGATTATGACTCAGTATTGCATTACTAACATTCCTCCATAGCTCCCTTTTCTCTTTCTTCACTCCCTCTCTTTTTCTTTCTATCTCTCCTTGCGCCTTGCCTTCTGCTCTCCACAGCCGGGCAGATTTGCTGAGCAACCACCCCCCACCCCCCGCCTCCCTCGTTCGCTCCCTCCTCCCACGACCCCCTTCAGCAAAGCCCAAATGTCCGACACGTGATCCATCCCCATCTCTCTCTCTCTCTCTCTCTCCCTCTCAAAACCCCACGCTTCCCTCACCTCACCCCGCTCGCTCTCCCTCTCCTCCACCCGCTTTTAAACAGGACTTTGGGCCGCTTTCTTTTCCAAGCTTGAAGCCATCGGTGTGCGTTACACATGTTGCTCTGGTCCTAACACTCCCGCCTAGTATTTCACATACAGCTGAGGAGGACGAAGAGGAAAAGAGAAATGGGAGGGGCTAGAAACTGAAACCATCACCCAGCTCAAAGGAACTGTCTGTGGGTGTGCATGTGGGGATATAATAACAGCTCGTGGCTCATTGTCTTTAGAAAGAGGATGACGTGAGGAATTCGAATGCGAGATAAGGGCGCCTAGCTAGTACGTGACAGGTAGCAGCTCACCGTCTGAACAATCCCACATTGGGTTAATCCAGGAGGAGGAGGAGAGAGGGAGAAGATCAGAGCACACGCAGCGGCTGAGCTTTTCTGCAGCTTTTTTGGCACAAGGAGGAGAAGACTTCGCAGAAGACCGACCAGGCTGTCTCTGCCGTTGTGTCAGTCCGCTGCCCCCCCCCCACACCTTCCCCCCACCCCCCCCACCCTACCTCTTTTCTCTCTCACTCGCCAGCCTGACTTCCTCTCCTCCTCCTCCTCCTCCTCCTCCCACCAGCTCTCCCCCTCACTCTCCCGGTCTGTGCCACTGGTGGAGAGCCGCTCAGTGTGAAAATGCCATCCTGCTCTCCAGACTGTTGCCTCTTTCAGGCTGTGGAGGTAAGGGACCTCGATTGTACATGGATGTACCTGGTGGATAGTTGTGTTGGTTGGCGTTTGTGAATATGTGTGTGTGTCTTTGTTTTAATGCAGAGTGATGTGATCCATTGTTTCTCGCGAAACTTTTGACTGTACAAACTAATGCGTCATGAAAATAGTTTTAGTTAACCGGGGAGGGGGGGGGGGAGGGGCGTGTAGGGCTAAAAAGGAGGCTGTCTTCTGGATTTGCAGGGGCACTCGGCTCTGTGACGCTGTTTTTGGACGAAGTCTGTCCTTTGGCTGTGCTTTTGGTCTTTTGTGTCATTTCTAGGCCACCATTGCATCTTTTTTTTTTTTTTTGGCCTGTGTTTCTTTTCTCTTTGACACAATTTCTCTGGCTTTTTGCTTTGGGTCAGCTTTGTGGTGTTTCATATAATTTCCAACAGTTGTTCCTCGCTGGTATTGTGTAGAGTGCAGGGCAGCTGAATTTGCTTCAGATTCCCTGCTGTGTACAGGGACAGGATTTGCTAGGTGTGTGGGTTTGAGGGAATAGACTTGCGCACACACTTGGAAGTCACATATGGTGTTTTTCGATTAATGAAAAAGCAATTATTCTGGTTTAAAGTGCGTTATAACAGTCATTTGCTCATTTTGGACCTGTCTACTGTACATCGAGGAGTTAGGTGCTGTGAAGCAGCTGGTCTGTGGCTCAATGAGAATGCATTCAAAGAAGGCAAAATTACACCCAGCTTAAATATCGCTTTGGGCACTTGGCAGAAATGGTTCAAAATGGCGCGACAATGGGAGGTACTGTGCCTTTGAACCAGACTTGTGTACTGCTTCTAAAGGGTGACATTTCAATGCAACATGTGTGCATCCATTGCAATTCTCTCCCATGTTCACAGCGTTTTTATGCTTTGTGGATTTTTGATTCAATATTGGACATTTGGGGGTTTTGTTGATATGAACATGTACTTTCTACTATTCTAAGTGTGTTTGAATTGTGGACAAAGGGTTGAACAGGGAAAGCAGGGGACGGCCGACCTTTCCTGAACGTCATCCTCCATTTTTAAGCTGATCTCATGTTGGACTGACACTAGAATGTGAAGTGCACTTTTTAGGGTGGACCTGACAGAAAATTCAGTCATGGAGGTAATTCATTCTGATGCACAGATGCATCTCAACTTATCACAGTTTTAGAATTAATGTTACCAACCCAGCTACATGGTGCACCGTTGACTGATTTGTTATGCTGTATGCCTTTTTGTAGATCGTGAAGGTGTGGAGCGAGGATGGGGCCGGTAAAGTTTTGGAGATTCCAGCCGACATGATGGCCCGGGATGTCTGTCAACTCCTGGTCTACAAGAGCCACTGTGTGGACGACAGCGCATGGACGCTAGTGGAGCACCATCCCATCCTTGGACTTGGTAAGGATTTTTTGTTGTCATTGGAAGTTTTAAAGTAGCATATTTGGCCTTTATATGTTACTTTATGTGTCAAATATGTGTCATATTGTTTTGGTATTTGGAAACAGAATTAACCTAAGGTAAAATAGCCAAAATGCGATGATGTTTTAATAAGATTTGCTCAATGTCTGGTGATTTGATTGGCCCTAGAACTCTTACAACAGTTGCAGGTGTGCTCTGGGTTCCTGGGTTCCTCTGTATGTCTCTGTCTATGGTTCTTTTGTGTGTTTCTAAATGGGTGGAGATACTCCCGTGTGTAGCTCAGTATGTATGTGCACTTGAGCATGGCATCGGTCCTTGTACGCCTTCTATACGACTTTGGCAGGGTGGTGTGGCGCTCGCGGGAATAGGCATTTTCCATGTACTACTCACATACCTCACAATAATTCACAGCTTACAGAGAGAGAAAAAAAGTTTTAAGTTATTTTGCTTCGGTCTTATGTCTTTTTATCATTTTTTGGTAAGGCTTTCCTACTCTCTAAGTTTTATTTTTAGATTCAAGGGATGGCTTTGTGCTTTGGTGCTGCTTGATCTGTGTTTCTGGAAAAAAGTGCACAGGAGAGATGGAATGTGAGTTTAGGAGCAGCGCTGGGAGGGAAAACGCAAGGCTAGTGAGGGGCGAGTGGACGACAGACGGAGATGGAGAGAGGGAAGGAGGGGTGTGGACTGGAGGGGTGAAGGGTGGGGGGAGGCAGGGTTAGAAGAGGGAGAGGCCTGGACTAAAGCGTCATACCAGAACTGCAAGGAGCCAATGGGGGGGGTGCTTCGGACGAGCCCCTAGCTTCCTCAGCCAATCAATCTTACCTTAACCCTTCCACAGGAAATTCCCCCGCTCGCAGCCACTTTGTGCACACAACACACATGCATGGTCTTAAAAGGGGAGCACAGGCATTTCTACCCAGCCAGAACACTTTTTATTTGCCCTAACCACTTAACAGAAAGTTTACAGCTGCAGTTAGATGCGAATGTGTGGTTTTATTTAAAGAAACAGACTGGCTTACACACTCTAAAGGAAGAATTGGCTCGAACTACAAATCTGTGGATCCAGCTGTTATATCAGTGGTGGTAACTAGGCGTTACCAGTAGTGAACTAGAACATCCTGTCACTATCAGTTTCTAGTCACCTCTTTGACAGCATATCTCCTCCTCGGCTGACAAAAAAGGAGACCTGGCCTCTGCTATACATACATTGATACAGCACGCTGGCTCACTAGCTCAGCATGAGCTCTTAATGTGTGGCAGTGTGCCCGTGGCTTGTACTTTGCTTATGGCTGCACTGCTCTCAGCAATCAGCCTAAATATATGACATCATCTTCCTGCAATGCCCACCTCCTCCTCCTCCTCTCCACACTCACTCCGCACCCCCCGCCTGCCTCGCTGTGCTTCTTCTGTTCACAACCCCTCCTTGTTTAACCTTTTAGTCCCTTGCTTGTCTCCTGGCAACAGTTTTTCTTGCTGTGTCATTGTATATAACAATACAGTAAGTCAGTCCTGATTCAAAGGAATGCAGTCTATAAGTGAGGACATTTGACTTTGTAGATTATTGTTACTTTATCCAAATATCGGCCACTTCCTTCTGCAAACTGTGAAAGTATTACTAAATGTTTTGTTAGTGTGTTCACAATGTAGATGGACAATATTTCAATAGCTCTCATGTTTTTAGGAAATATAAATTGGAATAGAGTGGATGGACAGGTAAAGATGATTGTGAGGGGGGCTACATGCATATCATCCAAATCCTTTAAAAGTAATGTTTTAAATATGTGATCTGATTCTGATATCTGATCACAATGAGAAACAACTTAAGTGTGTATGTGTTGCAGAGAGGTGTTTGGAGGACCATGAACTGGTGGTTCATGTTCAGTCCTCCATGAGCAGCGACAGTAAATTCCTCTTCAGGAAGAATTATGCCAAATATGAATTCTTCAGGAACCCCCTGGTGAGTCACTTGCATCCCTCACTTGACCTTTCTGTGACTGCTGGATTTTGGCACGCAGCCCTCATACCCCCAAGGCATGCTTGGCCCATGTACCTTTTGGGTGCACACAGAAAAGTGATTCAAGGCTTATGTGCTTGTTTTAATACCAGTAATTACAGGCAAGTCATGTTTTCATTGAATAATAGATATATTGAGAAGCAATAAGAATCCCTCTACCTGCTGGATAAAGTGGCACATTTTTATGCACATATACCCTTATTTTGCTAAGTAAAATAAAAAAAAAGTGGCAAGTCAGCAGCCGGCACTTTGCATGGCACCTTTTGCTGATGTGGACTCCAGCGTGGCCTGCTGTGTATGCGGTGACATTATTGCAGTGGTGATTTAGGTGAATGTCAGAGCCAGCAGGTGACCTCAGCTCTGTAGTAATGAGCACAGTAAAACACCAAAGAGCTGGCTGTGGCCTGTCAATCACACTAAGAGTAGCAACGCTCGCTAAAGGGGATTACATCAGCGGGTGAGATCATGCTGAATCTACTTCCAGGCTTGGAGTGCCCCCTCTCACTTTGTCTGTGAGCCGAGAGCTTGTTCTCAGTGACAGGGAGAAGGAGAGGTGGGCTCTGCAGACAAGCAATCCACGCTGCTCATGTATTAACACAAGGGCTTTTGAGAGTCTAATTGTAGCTTTCTCTGTTTGCAGAACTTCTTTCCCGAGCAGATGGTGGCTTGGTGTCAGGAATCCGATGGCTCAATCCCTCAGTCACAGCTTCTTCAGGTGAAACAGTGATGGTGCAAGAAATATGCAAGGGCTTAATTTACAAAAACTGTACTGTAACAACTAGAAGTCCACCCCTTCGAAGGCATTTCTGAATTGTGAAGTTTTTAAAACATTTACAGTTTTCTGAACAAAAAATGTTTTAATTAATTGCTTATTTGAACCTTATATATGGCCCAACATGTTTATCACAATATAAAAGAAAACATTTGCAAAAAACTAAAATGATATGACTAAGGCTGCTTTTATAACACTTCTACTTGTTTGGGGCTATTTAAGTTGTAGCTAGAAGTGATGCTTCACATCTGATCAGTTTCATCATTTGAGCTTTTAGCCTTTGCAGAGCCTCCACAGTCTGTTTAAATTGGACTAGGCAGTTTTTAGTATTGTGTCATCGTTGTGTCAGAATCCTACTGTTAAACTAATTAAGTTTTATTTTAGCATATGTGGGTAGCTCCTCAGTTACAAAGCCAAGTATTATATTTTTAAATTCATGTTGTAAATGTTCACATAATGATTACTTTTCAATGCCTGGCTACAGTTTGTTACATTTTCTTCTTACAGAATTTTCTAAACTCTAGCAGCTGTCCAGAAATCCAAGGCTATTTATATGTGAAGGAGCCGGGCCGTAAGTCCTGGAAGAAGCTCTACATGTTCCTGCGGCGCTCTGGGCTTTATTACTCCACAAAGGGAACATCCAAGGTACAGATTCACTGCTTATTTTGTGGAGCTGGTTGTCATTTTGTACATACATCTAACCTGTGCCTCTGTCAAACCAATAGGAACCAAGGCATCTTCAGCTACTGTCTGATTTAGATGAAAGTAACATCTTTTCCACCATCACAGGACGAAAACTCCACAATGCCCCCACAGAGTACCAGTTCTGCATCAAGGTAAAAGCAAGTGGCTGTTGTAAGTCAAACTATAGGGAGTCCTGTTAAGAGCAACCAACACTCAAAAGTCTCATTTTGTGTCTATACTGGGCCAAAAATAAGTTAAGTAAAACCAATCGAGTATAGCCACTCTCATCAAAGTGGAGAAATCTATTCCTTGTCATAATTATCATGGCTGGCTAAATGACAAAATGCTTTAAATAAAGAGAACAACATTTTTGGGAGTCCCTGTATCAATACAAGGACTGTCCTAAGTATCAAGTGCTTGTTTCTTGTTGCAAATCTAAACTCACCCAATGACTGGAAATGGATGTGTCTAGATAGATGCCCCAACTTTTAAAATCTTGCTCATCAAGAATGTCAATTTCTGACCATGCCTATTCCCCTGAGCTGCTGTATAGGGACGACAGTAGCTCAGTTGATGGATCTAGTGGTCAGATCCACTTGTCAACAGGTTGGCAATGCGATTCCAGCTCTGCTTTGTAGTCTGTATCTTATTTGATGAATAGGATAAATAATAATGTTTTTTTTTTTTAATTAACAAAGGCCATAGGGGGAGGTACCAACTAGGATATGGCATGGCACAAATGAATACATATAAAAACTGTAGCAATAGTAACTCAAGTAATAAAGTAAATCATAATGGGCTATACATGAGGTCTCTTATAAATCGCATATGTGATGTTACCTCATCTCTGGCAAAAGCACTTTGTAACAGGTGTCCACCAAAGCCATGTGGTTAAAACGACGCAGTGGGGGCTCTAAACTCACAATCAGCACTATGGGACCCAGGCCAGTAGTTATCTGTGGTGGGTCACCTGCTGATCGGGGATAAGCTCACTTGGATAAGCCTGGATGGTACAGCAAATCTAGTTTGCCTAACCTTCTCACCTGTGTGTCTCCAGCATGCAGGCTGTCAGTGGGGTAACTGTGCAGCTAGGGTCAGGGAATTTAGCTCTGAGACTGGTGATCACTCTGCTGTGAAGTCAGGGATACCAATGCATTGATGAGTCAGAAATGTTTTTAGGGCTGTAGTCCCTTAGTTATGTAGTCCGTTAATAAAAAAAATTGCACCAGCAACCAATTATTTTATTGAAAGTAAGGATTCATATAGAGAATGAGAGAATGAATGGAGTATTAGCTGGTGTTTTTAAGGTGACTAGACAGTTTCATTTGCAGTTTGACTTACAGATGTTGATTACTTATCCTTATCTGTACACAAAGTTGTAATAATTCTGAGAACTTCTATCTATGCCACCACGCCATGCCCACCTTTAGTCAACTAATCAATGCATAGGGCATGTCTGTCGTTGGCCAAGAATTTTAGTCAACTACTAGTGTGTGTGTATTTTTATTAATACTAATGACCTTGCCATAATGAAAGATAAATGAGCCCCGTAAATGCTAATAGGGCATCACCAAATACCCCGTCATTAACCTTGAAATGTTGCAACTGTGATAACTGTGATGGAAGATTAGAGGCTCTGCAGCACCACACGTCCACTGGTTCATTAGTGTCTCGGTCTAGCTTTGCAAATGGCTTGAACGTGTCTCCGTACCTTTCAGTGATGGCCGTGTTTGCTCATTAATCTGATCTCCCACTGTGTCTGCTCCTTGGTTGACAGCCCAGTAAAGTGAGAAGTGACTGTAAAGAACTGAAGATGCTGTGTGCCGAGGACGAGCAGAGCAGGACCTGCTGGATGACTGCCTTCAGACTACTCAAGGTACTACTGTGAGCTAGGGTTATCGTGCATAACATTTTCTGGAAGTCCTGGTTCATGTTTCTTCAGTGCATACCAAATATGACCAATTTTACTTATGATGTGGAATGTTGAGGATTTAACATATGTAATATAACATTGAGGATGTAGCTGAGTCAAATTGAGCAAATGCAAATATTGAGCAAATGCTATTTATTTTCCCACAGAAAACTGTTCAACAGTCACATGCCCTATGGGTTCAGAATGATGAAAAATTAGGATAGACTAAATTAGGCTACAATTTAAAAACAAAAAATAATGGGGGAAAAAATCCTCAATGTTATATCAGGAAGCTACAAACCATGTTAAAAGAAGCAATTTTGGATATTTTAGTTTTTTGTCTATAATTCACATTGATCACAATTTCATATGTAGCCCAAAATAATGCCAAACTTTATCGGTTAGTTCAAGTTAGCAGACAATTTGTCTTGTGTCATGCATGCTTAACTACAGTGAGCAAAGCGGTCCTATGCCAGTATAAATAAGGTTATGGCAAAAAGGGCTTCTAATTGGCGTTTTTAAACCTATATTAATCACAAAGTGCTATCAGACAGATGTTTTGCTGTGTTATAAATTTATGGTGTAATTTTGAGTTGATAAATTGTTTATTTTTGTCTCTTCACAGTATGGTATCGTCCTCTATCAGAACTACAGCCTGCCACAACAAAGGAAGCATGTCCCATCCCATTTCTCAGCGCCCGTGGTGAGGATCTGCTCTCTAAAATCACCTGCTTAAAACTGCAATCAGAGGCCCCTAACCTGCTATTAAGATTGATGTAGTAATTGGCTGAGATAAGCCAAGGAACCAGTTCACCAAATAGTGGATTTATTACTAAGATGTAACTCCATGTCAAACCTCATCATTTTTTAATTTCCCATCAATCGATTTAGTCAAATCCTAGATGAACTCTCATTCACACGATCACCACTGCAGATGACCTTTGCTTAAGGAGGTTAATTATGTTCTGTAGTAAAAGGCTTATGACAGATTCTAGTCATTTAAACAGCATTTACAACAAAAGTACATCCTACACAAAACATTTTACCTGGTAAGTATTTGGCTAAAGTAGCCCCTTACATACATACATTGTTTGTTTGCATGTCTATTGTGTTAATATGCAGTCTGACCCAGACTAATCACCTCATAGCTTGGGGCCATGGTTAAGGTGTTATAAGCTTTCTTAGAATGACAGTGAATTAAAACAAGCTGCAGTCCTCTGGAACATACTGTTCAGCAAGTCTATATTTAGACTTGACATATGGTGATGTACCAATATGTAAATAAACCTTTAATCATATTTTCTGTTACTTTTTTCATTAATATATTTAATCTTGCATGCAAAGGCTTAATCTTGCTGTTCAAAAGCAGCAAAGAGTCTCTGAGTCAAATGTATATTTTATGATAGTCAACTGATTTTGTGCAGGAGACTAAAAAAAGCCAGAACAGCATGCACTTTGTGGTTTGACTGAAGTGGACCTGTGGAGACAGGATTTGTCATGTCCCAGTGAGTGTGTCTGGCTTGTTTGACCTCTGACCTTTGTCTGCCACCCCCCACCTCCCTTCTCTTTCTTGGCCAAACCCTGCAACGCCCCTCCCCCACCCCACATCCATCTCTGTGTGCCACGTATCCTAACAGCGCAGTGTGTCAGAGAACTCCCTGGTCGCCATGGACTTTTCCGGACGCACAGGCCGCGTCATCGAGAATCCCGTGGAGGCTCAGAGCGCCGCCCTGGAAGAAGGACAGACCTGGAGAGTAAGGAGTAGTCCCTACATCCTGTGTACTGTGTGCTCACATCAGACAAAAACATCATCATATCATATTCTCCATCTGTTCACTGTTATTACATTACATTTTAGTATATCATCTGACTGCGAAGGTGCCACAGGACATCAAGCTTTGATTAATAGTGATGCATTTTTTGTGCACAGAAAAGAGGTCAGCGTATGAATGTTTTGGGCAGTTCCAGCCCACTGCACCCATCTTCTTTGAGCACAGGTAGTAATCACCCTGACTTGATGACAAATAAATCATACATTTATTACAAACGATAAACTAACTACTCATAAAAATGTCCTTCAGTCATTCACAGAACACAGGTGTGGTTTCATGGCCGCATAATGAGAGAAGATGCCCATAAAATGATCATGCAGCAAGGCCAAGTAGATGGGTAAGGATAAGCAGTACATGTTACCAGATTCTGATTGCATCTGCGATCATGAATGATCCTGTTTTGTCAGACTTTTCCTGTTGCGGGACAGCCAGAGCAATCCCAAGGCTTTTGTGCTCACCTTGTGCCACCACCAGAAAATAAAGCACTTCCAAATCCTACCGGTCAGTCACATGTAAAATGGCTTAAATCAAAAGTAACTGTGTAACAGTTGTATTTAGCTGTCTAGGCTGCCTTTGTACCATTTAGCTGCATGTACTGTATGTTTCGGGGAATTTTCTTTAATAACTAGCAGTATGTGGCAAGTGTGTAATCTTGACAAGCTAATCTCTCTTGATTGCCTGTAGCTGTATTTTAAAAATGGCTTCTACATGACTGGTTTTAGGACATTTAGGGGACAAATTTTATGTTCATCATAGTAATTGTATATTAATTAATATATTATAGTTTTAAATGATTAAGCTTGTTATAATTATAAAGTTTTTCAATGTTGTGAGGAGGCTTATAATATTGTAACAATATTACTTTGAAATGCCTTTTACTTGGCATTACTGGCAATTCAAGTTTCAGGTGTTTATTCTAGTGAGTTCTTCCTGTTATTACTTCTAGCTAACTTGGTCCATCCTGTGCGTATGTGTGTAGTGTGAAGAGGACGGTCAGGTTTTCTTCAGCCTGGATGATGGTGCCACCAAGTTCACAGACCTGATCCACCTGGTGGAGTTCTACCAGCTCAACAGAGGAGTGCTGCCCTGCAAGCTCAAACACCCGTGCACCGCTGTGGCCTTGTGACATCCCCTCCACTCATGTACATCCGTTTTGCACACCTCTCCTCCCTCAGCTCCTCCCCCGTTATGCCTCTTTCTCACCGATGCAACATGGCCGACAACACAGAAGAAAGTATAGTCACGTGACACTGTGGCAGCCGCCACCTTAAAGGCTTTTGGATGTGCATATCAGGAGGATTACAGATTGTGGACTTCTGAAATTTGCTCCCCAGCTTCTGTGTTGTCCTGTCAAGACTTGAGCATGCATTGTGAAAAAAAGCAAAGATGTATCATAAGCTCTGTGATGAAGCTCCACCCACCTTTGTCACCCCTCCTCCATCCGCCAGGCCTGATAAGCTGTGGCGCTGTTCTGACCCTGACCTCTGGAAGCGATTGGTCAGTGGGCAGCCAGCGCCAGCCCCTTCTTGACTTCCTCATTGATCATCAGGGATGGAACGAGAACCTCTCTGGGTCTAAACATCAAAACTGGGATCCAGGAGTTTTCTTAACCTGTGCAGTCCAGTCTGGATAAGCTGAATAACTCCCCTTTGTCCCCTTTGAAATCAACTCCAAAACAAGACTAGACTTGGCGTAAGTGATCGTGATCCTTGCTGTGTCCAGGTCCACACAGCTCCCCCTAGCCCTCAATCTAAATAGAGAAATGTCGAGAGCAAAGTGAAAGTAGCTCAAAATAGCAGAGGAGCAACGGCAAAAAGGTGTTGGCGAAAGAACAGAGGATTCATGATCACAAGTTAGATTGATTACTTGATGTCAATTGAATGCTGTTTTTTTTAATTGCTGTTGATTCAATGCAGAACTCGTTTTGCACTCCCAAGGCGGACAGACAACAGCTGTTCTTTCAAAATGCCTGTTCTTCAGTTTATCAACCTCTTCCTCCTCACTCCTCCATCCACCCACCACCCTCCCCCCATCCCTTCTGGAAAGCATGCATGTGAATTTCCACCAGCTCTGATTGGATTACAGTGGCGTGGGAGCAGAGAAGACCGAGAGAGAGAGAGAGAGAGAGCGGGGCTAATGGTGCAGTGCCTTTCAGACAAGAAGGTTTGGAAATCAGTTGCTACAAGGAAGAGGAGGAAGACTGCAGACTTGTGGAAAAAGTATTCCCCCAAAATCTTGTACCACTTTAGTCATTCGTAACATCAACTTGGGCTATCACAGTGAATTGTCTTGAATGTTATTTTATTATTAGTCTGTTCTGAGCTTGCACATCTAATGAGTGAAGATAACTGACCACTGTTCCCTCCAACTAGAAGAAAGACAAATCAACAGAAGCCTATGGTGTTTTGGGGGATCCAGGATGAACTCAAAATGTCCGCCTTTTATCATATGTGAAAATCTTAAGTAAAAATTGAAGCTATATTAAAATATACATATAATGATCTATATATCTCTCTCTCTTTCAATGAGGAGGAAATCAATTATAGCGAAGAAAGTCAAGCTGTTATGTTGCAATATTTGAGAACTTGAGGCGATTGAAAGCTATTGTTCAACGTTTTGATAATCAGTTAATTATGTCTGATAAGTATGAAAACATGCCAAAAACATAGGTTGTTTCCTTATTTTATATTTTAGTATAGCTTTAGTGTACATTGTGTAGGATTTGGTAATGTCAGAGTTGACGTTTTAGACTGCATATCTATTTACAGGTTACCCCTTACCTCAACCTTGTCTTCCGGACATCTAAAAAATAAATCTTAGTTTTCTGGTGCAACATAGGATATTGGGCTTTGACGAGACCTCATAATACTTACTGCATAGTATAGGATTTTATGTACAGGTGTAGTTGCTTTGCAGTTCTAAATCCTACACAATGATCAATGACAATGATAATATACCATTATTATAACCAAACTGGAGTGATATAAAACCTTGGATGTACACAATGTAATAACAGCAAAAAGTTTATTTTTTACAATATTCGTGTTTATCTTAAAGCCATTATGTGTAGCACTTTGAAAGTTTTAAACTAAGGGGGCCCCAGTGGAGACCTGAGAAGGCACTTACTGTAAGTAGTGCCGCTGAAAATGAGCCAAAAGCAAGACATAGACCATGCCCATTTTTATCAAAGAAATTTTTACCATTAATTTATACACAAATTTAACCATATTTTCACAAAACACAACTACAAAGTCACTTGGCTTGGTATTACAATATTGTAAAAGTTGCAATTTTCTAAAAGAAACAAATTGTAGTTCAAATATGTGCAATCCCTCGTTATCCAAGTAAATTCCATAGCAACAAAGGGTTTCAAAAGGTAGTCATCTGGTTCTGAGTTAAAGATGTTTCATCTCATTAAAGAGGCTTTTGTCAAAAGAGATCAAACATCAGCTCAAGATCTCAACATGAACTTTCTGAAGCCTTTTTGTACTGTAAATGTATTTGTATTTTAATGGTAATAATAATCTGTCACCTGTGCTCAAAATGTTGACCATATTGTCATTTTACAAAAAAACATAATCATTACTATTTAAATTAAATGATGGGTTAGATATATTTTTAAGAAATTAGTTAAATTGCCTATCCTATTCTAATTTATTGACATAGGACTGTACATGGACCCATCACTGCCCTGCCATTTATAAAAACCAGATGACCAGGAATGCAAACGGGAAAATAGGAGGCTGGAGTGGCAATCTAACATGCTTTTCTAGTGTGCTGATTGACCTGTGAATGAAAAGCTGCAAAGCATATGACATCTTTGTTCCTGAAGTTTTAAATGGAATTGGTCTGCACCTGCACGCCCCATGTTGTTTCTAGTGAGCGAGGTTAGCAGGAGGCCACCAGACAACCCCTGCCAGTCTTTCTAAGTACTGTCACCGACACACATGCTACTGCCGCTGCCTGTTGACCAATCACATGACTCACCAGCTCTGCACCTCCACCAATCAGGCCTTTACTTTGATAGTCAAGCCAGGGCAGATTCTCCCCAGGGATTGGATAATGCTTGAACACCCTGCCCCCCCACCCCCCCACCCCACCCCCACCTGTGTCCAGCCTCTAAGCTATGACCCTGTGGTGAATATAGTGTGTATTGTGTGTATGTGCGTGGATGATGGCCAGACTGTTAACTATATACATTCACTATTCAGGATTGCTGGTTACTATCATACTTGCCTTTTTATTCCAAGGTTGTATTTGGGTTGGGCTATGTCATGGAGACAGGAGGTGAGCTGGCAGTTTTCCCCAGCATTCCCAGCGCTCCGAAAGCAAAACGCACCAGTTTTATTTCCTTTCTTTTAAAGAGGAGATCCATACCACACCTCCCTCCATTTTATAATCACTGTGCTACAATGCAATCCTACATAGAAGTGAATGACGATACCAGTAACATTTGTTGTCAGAGTATGTGAAGCTATGGAAAGGATGTAGCCCTAACACTGTACTTAGGTCACAGATCACTATGTATGGCGTGTTATGCTTTTGCTCATAACTCCATGTAAAATGAAGAATGATATTGTCTTTTTTCTTTTATCTGATTGTGTGTACATTGACATTATTGTGTATTTTCTTTGGTTTGCCACAAATTACCTTTTATATAAAAATACCACAATATATACAGTATTAAATTAAGCTGTTTTTTTAAGAGATCAAACTGGATTTTTGGCATTTGTCAAATTTCTAAACAATACTTGCACATATAAGCTGACAACCTGACAGGAGTTTCAAAATCCTATATTTTCTGGCTGTACCGGTGTCTGACCATTTTGTAGGAGACATTCAGTAATGTGTAGGCTATGACTTTCTACACGTAATGCACACACAGGTGGAATAACACAGCACAGGCACCATTTGGAAATAGTCACTGACACTTCGTAGAGCAATGTATGTTGTAGCTGAAACACTAGTTCAGTTTGTTCATATATTCTGATTTAAAGGTGCATAATGTATTCATTCATAAGAGCCTATTTTTGCAGCAGGTGCCTATAACAAGTCCTTAATTTCCATCCGTCCGCTGCATTGGCTGTAGAGAAAGTTCCTACATTGCACAGAAGTCCCATCAACAGTATGGGCGCAACAGAACCTGACTCAGCATTGGGGGAGCTATACTTTGGGCTGAAGTCATCATAAGCTTGATAAAATATTTCAGGGAAAGAAAGAAAAAAACAGTGCAAATAATAACCCTTGTTAATTTTCCAAATATTCCCACTGTGCTTTGCTTCATTCTATATACATCTGTATGGCTCCTGGATCTACATTGTATCCTGATCAGGTATTTTTGTACAAATAAGGGACTGATATATTATCTGTATTGGAACTTAGAATAAAGGACACAATTGCTATAAACCAATAGGTTTAACTTGTGTTTTCTTTCAACAAGTTTATCTTATGTGGACACCAGATATTACATAATGATAAAAATGTCTTAATCAAATGGTAACAAAAACATACACATTACATTGTCATTTGTGGGTTTGTACTGCCACCTGCTAGAATTAACGAGAAATGGAATACAAAATGTTCAGAGTGCTTTGTGGAGAAGGCTACATATTCAGGGTTGTAATTTGTCCCCATTTAAGGAGACTTGCCTAAAGTTCAACACAGACCATATCTTAAAGCTACCATCTGTAAATGGATAGGTGACCCACCCCTGTTGTATTCTCATATATTGCCACTAGATGTCATCTGTCTGATACTGTACCAGCTTTGGCCTGACAGAAGACCATCAGGTCACAGGTGAGCAAAAGTGAACAAAAGCCAGGTGAAGGAAGGGGGAATTTAAAAAAAAATTAAAACTGGGACTGTGCCTCATTTCATAGGGATGAGGGTACTACCTCCCTCAAGTTTGTGTGGCCAAAAAAACCCCAAAACAAAACAAAGAATGGTTAAAAAAAAAAACAACCAAAAAAACAAAGTCAGATGTGTTCAATAGTTTTAATTTCCAAATAAATGACAAAATGGGAATATTTACAAGTGGAAAATGTGATCTGTACAAAAATATACATGCAAAGATTAAAAAACAAGTAACTTAAACACTGAGAAAACAAAATAAAACCTAAACTGTTGCATTCAGTTTAAGTTTGCTTGTTTAAATGGCATCTGCAATAATAAATAAAGTTTCAGTGAATCATCCCTATCAGTTAAATTTATGTTTTTGAGTAAGTTTGAGAATTGGCTTTATTTACAATTTTAAGCGTGAACAGAAATGCTCTAATGACCAATGGTGTTATAGTGTAAACAGCAAGGTCTTAGTAAACCCAAGTGAAACTAAATGTGTATCAAGTACTATAAAGCTTCAACAACTTTGGTGTACCAATACTACGCAGGCATACAGGGCAAAAATTATACATTAGTTTAGATCACATTGTGATGATTCAGAGGGTGACCTGTAATAAAAGCCCGGCCTTGAACTCATAAAAACGAGATCAAATAAACACAAACTACTATAGCAGTGCTTGCAGTACCAAGTACGTGCTTTTCTATAGATTTATTACAGATACAACAGATGTCTTCATAAATAGTTGCATAAAATGTTAAAGCCGCAACATTGCACATGATAAACTTAACATACAATGAGTGCATTTACAGTATCAGTCTTCTTCTGCCTCCACATTCTCCCTGTGATTGGCAATGAGCACTGCCATCAAGCTTTTATCCAGAAACTGCTGCTTTGAGGGAAGAAGGCATCTGTCTATTTACAGTTAAGGCCTGAACATTTCCAGACTGCTCAACACAAGGTTAGTTCTATTAAAAGCAAATGGCAAATGTCCATTGTTTTGTTATTAATGTTAGCGCAGCCATTAAAAGCTCTGAGTGCACGTACAAATGTCTATTATTGTCTTCAGGATATGATGAGTCAAAGTAGCACAGCAACTCCTGACATTTGCATTCTTCTTGTCCTGAAAGACAGTACTTGTTTTCCTATATATAGTTTCTATAAGAAAGTTTGTATTTAAGTAAAAAGAGATCAACACAGTTTTGTTTCTCCATAAGGAGGCAGTAGGCATTTTGCTTTGATGACATCACTTTGTTCAAATAGCTCCACATCTGTCCAGTGGCATCTGTCAATTCAAACTGCTCAGTTTTAGTTCTTAAAAAATAAATTACTTCATTTTTTTCTTTTAGTCCTTTGTTACCTGACAAAATATGTTAAGTGTTAGCAAGCAGCAGTAGATAAGAGCATCTGTTGCAGGAGAGAACTTGGTTCTCAAGGGCCCTGACAAACTTTAAATTTAAGGTGAGAGGACTACAGGCCTGAAATGTTGGTCAGTGAAAAAGATCAGATCAGCATTAATCATTTATTATGCACATTTAATCTCTTAATTGTGGAAATCCCACAACCTGTGCATTAAATTAACACATACGTAGACCCGTTCTGTGGGTCAACAGGTGAATTGAAAGGGCTGGGGCCAGAGGAAATGGATTAGTGAATTGCTAGTGTCAAACTCTGGATTGAAGACGACTTTGAATAAAGCTTCGGACTCCTCCTATGGGACGAGCATCAGTTAGATGTTTCCTCCGGTCCATGAAGGCGATGAGTCGGGAGGTGTCCAGACAGAACTCTCCTTGGGCCTGGCTGCCCGGCTGGAGCCATGGCTCCTGGAGGCACAGTCCCGCTGGAGGCCTCCTGCCTGGGTCAGTCCTCAGCAGCAGACACACAAAGTCCCTCGCCGCCTGCGTTATGCCATGGAAGTAGTCTCTGGGGAAGCTGAAGTCCAGTCGACAGATGTTCAGACAGGTCTCCTCTGCGCTCTCGTCCAGGAAAGGAGATGCGCCGCTCAGCAGCACATATGTCACCACACCTAGACTCCAGAGGTCAGAGGTCAGAGACACTGGCTCTCCCAACACCAATTCTGGGGACGCAAATTCAGGACTGCCCAGCAGAGGGTGGATGTAGAGTGCACTGTTGAGCTGGATAGCATCTCCAAAGTCTATGAGTTTGACCACTGGCTGGCCAATGGGGCTGTGGGCCACCAAGAGGTTCTCAGGCTGAAAAACAAAACAAACATTAATTTTATTATATCAGTTTATTTATTTACCAATAATTTGCTCTTTGAATGAATTTAATATAAAGTACTTGCCTTTATGTCCAAATGCACAATCCTACAGTTGTGCAGGTAGTGTAAAGCTTCTAAAACATCCCGCAAGTAGCTGGCAACTCTCTCCTCAGTTAGATTCCCACAGCTCACTATGTAGTCCAACAAACGGCCCTGGTCGACTCTTGAGTAACAGAGAGAAGCATGCGTCACAACATATGACCAAAAGGTAAAAACAACAAATATGGCAAACTGAGGCATGACTACTCACATCTCCAGTACCAGAGTGTAGCTGCTGTGGGATTCATACGTGTCTATAAGGCTAACTATGTTGGGGTGTTGTAGCCTATGAAGGAGACTGAGCTCTTGGGTCACCCTGTCCCGTCGCATCAGTTTCTTGTTCACTTGTTTAACTGCAGCAGCACACTTTGTACCTTTGTGTTCACAACGCTTCACAACAGAGAAGCGACCCCTGGGAAATGTTTAAACACAAGAGACAGTCAGTTCTGTTCAAGTATAGTCTTTGTGTTACATTATTTTCCTGAATGTACCTGCCAAGTTCAGACACTTCAGCATAATGAGACTCAAAGTTGTCCTTCCAGCTCACCCTGACACCATCCCTGGACACAGCTGAAGACATAATAGGACATCATACAAATGACACATCCTCAGTTGCTTTACACTGTTAAAACTTACTCTTACCAAGGACTCTCAGATTGGCTGTGGATGTTACAGTGCCAAGTTCATTTGTGGCAACACAAGTGTAAAGTCCATCATCGTCAGAGTCCACACCAATAATCCGCAGTGTTGCTTCACCAGCATCACTATAACAGCAACAAAACACATTACTTATTGCTCACTCATTCTGTGTAAATCACGTAATATTAAAATGTACTGCATCCTGTTTAAGACCCAATTATTTTCAGTAAAGTTCTGGATATCCATCAGAAATGGGATTTTTTTTTTTTATGTTTGTTACCTGTAAGCAATGCTGAAGCGTCCATTGTTGGTCAGGGTGCTCTGATTGGGACCTTTCCAAGTGAGGGAAGCCCGGGGTCGACCACAAACTTTACACCTAAGGGTGACGCTCTCTCCATTGTCACAAGTCACATCACTCAGTGGAACAAGAAACTCCGGGGGAACTAAACAAAGAGAACTTTTAGTAACTTTAAGTAACAAGTGCTATACATATCCTAAAATACAAAACATTCTTACCATCATAGATGTAGTTGGGATTTAGAAGCTGCAATAAGATATTCAGAACCAATTTAGTGTTAGAATCATATCTTGAAGTAAACTAATAAACTGGATCTTATTTTAGTACTTTTACCTTTACAGATACTTTGTTGGACTTTCTGTAACCATTTTCCAGCTTGGTTTCCTTTTTGGCCTCCTTATCCTTTTTTTCAGACTTCTTACGGATGCGTAATGATGTGTGCCAGGAAGATTTTCTACTGGCAAAAAAAAAATAAAAATAAATAAATAAACAAAACAAAACAAAAACAAAATTTCAGTTTTAGACAAGATAAGAAATATGTGCCATGAGTCTAATGTGTCTCCCATTATGTGTGATGTCAAGTCTTACTTGACCGATCCCTCGGGGCACTCTGGGACAGTGGCAGAGGTGTGTCCAAGCACAAATCCAGGAATCCAGCCTTCAGCAGCAGGGCCCTGCTCAGTCGCTGCCCTGAAAACCAGGAACATGTTTTGCTGGTTGCTGGCTAAGATCTGGACCACCTCTCCCTGTGAAACGCTGATCTCATCCTCCTTAACAGCCATGTAGTCCTGAGTCACCAACATTGTGGATACGCTACTGCTGCTGCTGCTTTCACTCTGCGAAATACAAGAATGTCACACATTACTCTTACAATTCATATGCACATGTACAGTAAGTGAGTGTAGTAGAGAAATCTTAATCTTGAACAATTAGCAAGTCTAAAGAACAGTAATCATTTTCATTTGATGAAAGAAACTAAAGGAAAAGATGCATATTCTTACTGCCTTTGCTTTTTACTCCCACACAAAGATGAGAGGCAGTAAGGTTCAATGATTTGTAAGGGCACATTTGTAGGCAAAACCACAAACGTTGGCGTTAGTTGAAGAAAAGTACATTTGAAGTGTTGAGTATGAAATCATGAAGACAGCAGGAGGTGAAGGGCGGCCAAAAGGGAGTCAGGGGTTAGTAAAAGCTTTGTTAGAGAAAGTCATCTACATAGAGCCTTGACAGAAGCTGTACAAAGCTAATCAGAGGAGTCAACCCGAAATCAATTAAGTAGTGCAAACGGCTACTACAGACAGTCAAGTAAAGAGAAGTAGAAATGATCAGTAGGGACAGATTAGTAGCACTGGCTTCAGCAGGGAGACAGGACAGACCAGGGCTCACTGTGCCTGTTAGTTGGAGCAGCAGGGGGCAATAGTCTTACCCCATTGCTCTGGGTGGACTGGATGGACTGCTCGCTGGCAGAGGAGCATGTACTCATGCGATCAGCCTCCTTGCTGTGGGTGGAGTGTCTGTGGGACTGATTTTGGCTCCCAGTTCCAGAACCAGCCTGGACCGGATTTGAATTCTGACGCACTGGAGTCTCCCCCGTTTCCCCAGGGAAGGTGAATGAGCCAGGCCGGCTGGCTGGGGAAGCTGGCATGGAGCTCCAGAAACCTGGTCCAGACTTGTGACCAGGGCTGGGAGGGGGTGCTATCTGGGCTTCTTTGCCAAAAGCAGGAGTGGCCATTGGTAAGGCCATAGGGGACACGGCTCCAGGCCGAACTTTGGCAATGGGTGTAGAGGGCAAGGGCCCCACTGTAGCGCGAGGAAGGGGAGATACAGCACTGGCTGGAGTGTTAGCCTGTACTTGGTCCTCTGAGCTTTGACTAGAACGTTTGCTTTGTGGACTACTCCCTGAAGGGATGAGGGAGGAGGGGACAGGACGGGGTGACAAACCTGGATCACAAGTAGGTAAAACTCACACTTCAGTCACATTTTCTTTCAAAGATACATGTGTACAATCTATGCATGCTTCATACCTGACATTTTGTGGGGGCTGTCCACGTCAGTGCCGAGGTGATGGCGCGTGGGCTGCGGTAAACGAGAGGGCTGGGGGATCCTGGATGGTCGCCGGGAGCCTCCTGGAGGACCTGAAGGGATAGAGCTAACCTGGGAGTTTGCAGCAGCAGGCAATGAGCTGCCTCCACTCAGAGTTCCCATGTTAGGAGAACAAGAGCCCACATTCGCTCCAATGTGGTTCCTCTGGAACTCGATCGGTGATGTGAGTGCTAGAGAAGTTAATATTTTAGTTACAATGTTGATGTGTTTTATGGGGGATGGGAAATAACTATGTGTTTTAAAGCTTACCATTGAGGAAGTTACGTTGGCTTTCCAATATCTGACTAATTTGTAGGGTCCAAACCTCACGCACCCCAGGGTGGGCAGAGTGGAGCACAAATGATTCAATAATCCCATTTGAGGAGCGAGACGTCAGTATGAATTTGCAGGGATCACCTTCAACATTCTCCTCAAGGCCCAAACAGCTGATCTGCAGAGAAGAATGAAAAAAGACAGGTCAAGTATTAGTATTGCTTTTGTATGACACAAAAAACTTTACTTCTCTTCCATTATCCTACCTTGATGCTGTGTTTATAGAGGAAGCCTGGCAAAGAAAAGCCCTTCTTTCTGTCCAGTGGCTCACTAAAGATAACCATCTGTTCAAACAGAAAGACTCTTCTCTCCTTCATACGGCCATGCAAACTGCTCTCGGGGTCAGACACCATGAAGGTATCCTGCAGCAGAAGACGGCCCTGCGCCACAATCTTTCCCTGGAATCAAATGAATACAAATAGGTATGTATGAAATTACGAGAAAGAATAAGTATTTCATATGCTCTCCTAGTTACAAAATCCTACGTCAAATCCCTGAAGTCGGCCCACATTCATCATATCATTGCATCTTTTTGGCACAATGCACATGACTTCCACTGCTTTCTGTAAAGATTACAAAAAGCAAGAAGTTTAAAATAACAGATCAGACTCTATAAAATAATCACTTTAAATATGTACCTCCAACTCCATAGACTCCACCCCAGCCTTCTTAGAGTATTTCAAAAGATCCTATAATGAAAGTTAAAAAAAAATTCCAATTATAATATTTTCCAAAAGTATC
Source organism: Paratrypauchen microcephalus (assembly GCA_036785185.1). Taxonomy (NCBI): domain Eukaryota; kingdom Metazoa; phylum Chordata; class Actinopteri; order Gobiiformes; family Gobiidae; genus Paratrypauchen; species Paratrypauchen microcephalus. The sequence continues at coordinate 1,729,441 of JAVJIX010000109.1, forward strand.
TCTTAAATGTATAAGCAGCATAATGGCCCACCTTAAGCAATAGCTGGTATTTCATGATCCTCTGCACTGGTTTTATGAGCAAGTCGGTGATCTGCAGCCTGTGTCCAAGTCTCTGCTTTAGGTCCTACACAAGAGAAGAGTAAACAGTCACCCTAACAGACAATATCAATCAACAGACATTTGATTTCATTTGTTAAATACCTCAAAATAAGTGTCAAGATACTCCGAGACAATGTGCTCCGACTTAGGCTTGTTTTGGCAATACACCACATACATGTTTAATCTTCGCTCCTGTGTACATATACCAAAATACCAATATTAGATGATCCAGGTACTCAAAGTGCTGTAATAAGAAGCCACCAAAATGTATCAAAAATTGACCTGCTTTAGAAAGAGTGGTCCCAATCGGTCAGGGTCCTCCAAACATTTCTCCAGCTCCCCAAGAAAGTAACTGAATGGGATGGTAACAGTTTTAGTTGTTTTTAAAGTGTTGTGTAGTAATTTAAAGAGAATGTATGCACTTACTCTTTGTGCCAATCATAGATCTGATGGATGTTTCCAAACACAATTTTGTCTTTTCCCTTCATATCGTCAGGAACACCCTCTTCCTTCATCCTGTTCATGTAGCCCTACAATAATAATGTTATTCTCATTTATCTGACAGGTTATAAGAAATCACAGCTTGTCAAACCACAAAATCTAACAACTTACCTCAACAACTAGGCTCAGATCTCGAACATAATCCCGTTCTGTCTCAACAAGCTCAACAAGGATGTACCTAAAATAATGAATAAAAACATAACATTAGCAAAACATATACTGGCAGATACTATAAACATGGCATTTCTTGAGCACATACTGTCTTTTCTTAAGGATGCTGGCCCTGCGATCATCCATCTCTTCCATAGGAGATGAAGAGGACAGAAGAGACTGGTCTGATGGGTTGCACGAGGGGGAGCTGCTGTCTCCCTGTTCCACTGACAGTGAACTAGGCCTATCCTCCAGAGCCTGAACCAGTAAACTCATGGTAAGCACAAACTTAACCAACCTTTATGCTACTGTGACATAGTTTTTCCATCTCACCATCTTGCTCTTAACCAGTTCTTCAATGGCACTAACAAGCTCTGCAGCACTGGGTGTCTCTGAACTAGATGGTCGCACTGAGAGACGAGAGGAAGCCTAAGCAGAAGAGAGAAGGCAAAAAAAAATGTATATCAAGGTTGAGCACTGGATGCAATCAGTTTAGGCGGGCAGTGTGAAACGTTATGTACTCAATTTAAATGCAACCAAATTAGAAGTTGTATTTTGTAAGACTTCAAAATTAGACAAGCACAGAGCATGCTTACATCACCAAGTTAGAGCCATATTAAAAATTTCATATTAGTTTTGTAATGATTAATTTAATTTCTTACACAAGCAAATGAAATGCAAGTTAAACTCACAAATGTGTGTTATGAATAATTTATGTGCATTTACAAGTTTTTATGCAATTTCTCACAGAAAAATTCAATATGGAGATGGATTTTATGAAAACTGAATGTAAATGTATGCAAAATGCAAATAATTTGATAAGTAAAAATAAACTGAACAGGGTATTTTAGGTGAGGATGAGCTGTAGCTAAAAAAGAAAATGCTAACAAGGATGATGGCAGAATGCTTTACAGAATGTATGAATATACATAGTGCAGGAGACTCTCACCCTTGCTGTATGTGCTTCAAGACTTTCCCCAATTAGGATTTCTGGGTGAGGTTGTGTGCCCTTGTGGCCTCGCCAGCATTTAAAGATGCCAATTACTCGCATGGGTAATGATGTTACGCACACAGGGTAAAAGGGGATGAGGACGAGCGAGGATATGAGGGACTGGGAATAACAACGGGACTGTCTTTGATTTTTTTTTTTTTGTCTTTGGGGAGGGTTACAGTCTATATTTTGTTTTATTTTTGAGCAGTGGTATCAAAATATAAAGTTTAAGAGAAACAAGTATTGTGATCTGGTACTGTTCATCTTATTACTTTTAAGAATGCTTTTATTAGACATTTTCTTAATGACTATAACTACACTCAATGCATCTCCTCAATGACTCTTTCACAAGAGACAAAAACCCTTTTAAGCTCGAACTCAAATCAAGCCAAGGGAGTGGCATTGTAAAGTTAATTTAAAAAATGTAAATTATAATCACCGGAAATTAAAATTTAAAACTCAATTCCTAAAACGAAAAAGAAGCTATTATTTAAAGTTGAGGAAAGAGGAAGAAGAGTAGTAAGGAACTGGTTGGGGAAAGACAGAGGGAAGAGCTGGGCAGCTCAGATGGAGAGATATGGAAACTGAGACAAAGCAAAGACAGGACATAAATCAAGATAATGCTACAGCATGGCAAACGGCAAACAATACAACCAGGAAACAAAACAAAAGAGAAACAGAAATTAGTGTCAGAAGTCTCCAAGCTGTGGAGACTAGGGCCGTCTCAGACACATCACCATGTACTGCTTAAAATGAGGGCAGACTGAAAGAAAACTATGCCAAGAAAATATGAAAATTGTGCTCTTATAAAACTAATGAATATTTTCACTGGTCCTTTTACCTTGTCGTCCTGTGTGTCTGGTTGCAGAAGGCTATGCTGCTGGATTGCCATAGGGGGTGGCAGAGGGACAGCATCAGGGGCCTCCTCCCCTTCCTCTTCACCACAGCTCTGCATCCCGGAAGAACTAGATTTGGATAAGGTGCCACTGGACAGACCTTCGTTACGCACCCTCTGGAATTTACACAGAAACAGGGAAATAACATCAAAATGGGTCCTAAAAACTGATATTAAAAAAAAAAAGTTCACGATTGTTCACACTGACCTCTTCTATGGTTTCGTCTTGTGGCGTGGCTGCACTTTCATCAGAGTCTTTCTGAGAGCCTATAGTCATCTCTCCGCTCTTCCTGACGTCACGATTTTTCTTATGTTTGGTAGCAATCTTCTTCACATGGCCGTCAGCTTTGCCACTGCTTAGGCGTCGAACAGGGCTTGTGAGCCACTTTCTAAGTGTGTTGCCTTAGCGTAAAAAAAAAACTCTTTAGCAAACTTCTGATGGAATTAATCAAGACATTTGTTCTGGCATTTACCTGGACGTTTTGGCCCTGGTGATGTGTGTGAACCTATGCCATGATTTGGCTGAAGTGTAGCAGAGGAGCCAGGCATGATGGCATCATTACTGCACACAGACAATGTGTCTGAAAAGAGAAATCAAGTTTACAGTAGTGCCAATCACATCAGTGACCTATCAACACACTAACACTGAATGTCTTTGCACCTTTGTGGTTATAGATGCCTTCCATCTCCATGGAGGATCTTGAATGTGCAATGCAGAGCATTGAGCAGGGTACCAGCCCCTCTTGAGCTGGGGAGCGGTCTGTGGTCCGGACTAGGCACCAGTCTGGTTTATCGTGGCATCGCTCTAGCACCTCCACAGTCTGTCCCCGCCGCACTGTTAGCTCATTACTGTTACTGGCCATGAAGTCATGAATGACCACAGTGAGCTCACAGCCTCCAGAGAGCTGACACACAGAGAGAAGATGTGCTCAAATACAGGAGAAATCACCCACTCAGTCCACTTACATTCCTGTCAGTTTCTCACCTTGTCACTGTCCATGGTGTTTTGGGAAGTGCGGGATGCCAGTGAGATGGTGTCTGGTTGACTGCTGCCTTCGCCCTGACTATCCAAATCCTCTCCATCCCTTGAGTACAAAGAAGTACAAAGTCAAGCTTATGTCTGCTCCTCGCACATCACTACAGTCTGTATACTTCCATAATAGTCATTTACCTTCTTCCTTTGTGATGTTTGACAGCTGTTGCTTTGGGTATATGAATAGGCTCTTTTAGAGCTCCTCGCAGGTGAATGGTACGCTCCTGGATCACCTCCCTGATGTGCTTAATCCAGTCCTGCTTATTCTCAATGTTAGATGCCTGGTGAAGGTAATATTGTGACCCAAGATTAATGTCATATTGAGATTGCTACTCATGATTTGTTATTTACCTATTTTTTCAAAATAAAATAGGAAATTACTCAGAGAATTAAGTTGCTAAGGGCTGTGTTATGGGAGTTTGTACTCACCGTGGCGCCATGTTTGGATCCCTGACTTAGCTTTGAATTTAAAATATAAAAGGAAATTTCACTTTATTTATTCAGAATATGCTTAAGACATTAAACTGCATTTGTGCTGACATAAGACTTTGGTAGAGACACACAACAGGGATAAACTGCCTCCATGTGTACACCAATTAAATGAGCAACAGTAGAATGGTGTGCTTGGACATATACATCAGTCTTTCATGAGACACACTTCATTTAAGCACACAGAACAGAGTTTTCTGAATGGTTAGTCTGGTAGTCTACATTAGAGAAAAATGTTTGGATCATGCTGTTCCAAAAGCTTTTTTACATTTTCTGTTTTTTCAGTTAGATATCCCTTTACACCAATCGATGCTTCTTGTCATAATAAAATTTGTGTCAGCAGCTGGTGCAAGCATGTCGACCCAGAGCATTAGAAATACAAATATCCACAGAAAAACACAGCCCCAGAAATATGCACGTTGTTAAAGACAGGATGAAGCAGATTTGAACAGAGAGGAAGGACAGGGGAAGAGAGAGCTTGGAACAAGAGAAAACTGATTTGCCAGCTGCTCATGCAGTTAAACAAGCTGTCGAGCAGAGCTAAAGTCCCACAACAGGTGCACCACTGAGGGGAACACAAGAGAAAGACAAAAAGAGTATCTAAAAGGGTTAAACTGATGTTTAGACCATCAATACTACAGTTCATTTGAAGTGGCCAAATCTTAAAAAGGCATCAGTTTAACCCTGGGATTTCCACACAGCTTTAAAGAGTGTGTACCTTGAGCACAATCTTGTTATCATTTGTTGGAGTGCGTCCGACCCAAAGAGCAAATTTACATGGATCTCCTTCAACGTGTTCTGTAACCCCCAACTCTGATGTCTGGAAATCAACCATTTATTTTATTATTGTAACGCTTTTAATAAACAAGCACATTTAGATAGTGAGAATAACTTACATAGAGCTTGCTCTTGTAGATGTACTTGCCCCTGCCATTTGAGTCCTTGACCTCCTTACTAAAGACCAGAGACATCTCAAAGAGGAAAAGATGTCGCTCACGGCCTTTTCGGATTAGTGTTTTGGGATCCCAAACTTGGAAGGAATCTTGCAGTATCAGCTCACCCTGGGAGTCTATGTTCTCATCAAAACCTGAAAAATTAAAAGAGTTTCATGAAATTTAACAAAGCAAAAATATTTTCAAGAAAATAGTTCAGTATGAATATACCTTCTAGCATTGAGAGGTGCATGGCATCATTGGCTCTTTTGGGAACACTGAGCATAACTTCAAGACCATCTATAATCTCTCCTTTACCCTCTTCACAGCAGGTCAGTAACTCCTAAACATGATTAGCACACAAGGAGAAAGACATTGATGGTTGCCATAGACAGAAGTGTCATGCATGTAGTGGTGGTGGGGTACCTTCAGAAGAAGTTGGTACTTTGTGATTCTCTGCACAGGTTTGATTAGATATGATGAGATGGAGTTTGCAAGTCTGTGCCTCTGTTGAATTTCCTGTGAACAGAATAAAGAACCAAAGGATTAGCAAACAAAATCAGTCTACATACTGTTTGGTGCATTCAAGCTAAAATTACACTCACATCAAAGTAATTCCCAGCATGTTCCAGGATAAGCTGAGTGGAGTCTGGTTTATTCTTACAATAGTTCACATACATCTGGAACTTGTCAGCCTGGTAAAGAAGATACATTAGATTAGGTTGTGGACAAAAATAAAGAGAGGACCCCCGCAACATACCGGGCTGGGAACAATAATACATACCCATGTGACAAAACAGTGGCCGACATCTTCTGGCAGCTGCTCATATTTCTCCAGCTCCTTAAGGAAGATGCTACAATGGAAATAATTTACAATTCAAATCTGTAGGCTTTCCATATGTAAAAAGCGCATGTTGTGTTATTATGCAAACATCTGTTGTAGTATTTGTAAACATGGTCTTACTTGTGGTGAAATTCATAAAGGTCCTGCATGTTTCCAAAGATGATGTGTTCCTTATTGACAATTCCTGGGGGAATTTCTTCCACACCACTGGTCATCTCCCACAAATAGGTCTAGAAGAATAGTACACAAGAGTAAATAAGGACAGTATAAAGGTATAACAGTATAACTCAATGCACAAATTGTGATATATTTTTCAGCTGGCGTGAATTTCAACTCACATCCATGCACTCCCGCAGGTCACGCACATAGGCCTTCTCCGTCTGGATTAGCTCAGCCATGATAAACCTAATAAAAAATAAAAAAATTAAATCAGTAAAATCAACAAGCTGTAATTTTGTGTTCAGTGTTGTGTGTACTTTGGATAAATGTGCGTAATCTATAAATTTTAAAAATGGTTTCAATAGGAACATACTCTTTTCTGCGCGCAGACTTGCGTTTCTCTTCATTCAGTTCATGAGCAGCATCTCTCAGCTTGACCTCTGACCCTGTAGCAGGTATATTGTCCAACTGGAGGTCTTTGCTCTGAAATGGGGCAAACGTAAAAAACATTATTGTCTTTTAAATGTTTAACTGTGTGCAGATGTTAGGCCCTACTCACAGCTTTGTTGGAGTCGGGAGAGATGCCCAGCGCCTTCTCGAGGCTGCAACGGTACTTGTCCATGCGCAGGGAGAAGTCTCTGTATCTCTTGTCCACAGCAGTCACCCACTTTTTGATTTCTGCAGCATGACTGTGCCCTTTATCACAGAAGCCCTCAGCCAATTGAATGAGCAGCTTAACACGTTCTTTAGTTTGCTACAAAAAAAAAGAGGCATTATGTAAAAACTACGGCTGCACAATTTTGGTATTGCGATTGTGATTAGATTTGTGTTACATGTTTAAACATAGCATTCGGGTCAAAGTTCACATTATAAATGATTCCATGAGCTTTTGTTAACATAAAATGAAAAATGGAATTAAACAAAACAAGAATCCCATGACATGTCTGCAGAGGTAGAAACTACAGTTACAACCTGATTTTTCTATAAAAGAACAAAATAGTTCTTTGCAGAGGAAATTGTTTAATCTAAATGGCAGGCTTTGAGATTTCGCTGACTCAAATTGCAATTATACAAGATTTGTATAGATATACCTTGGCCGTAATGTGGAACTCCTCATGCTCTTTCAGCAGTTCCTGTGTGTGGTGGATGCTGGACCCAGTGGACGTATGTGTTGACAGATAGAACTCCCCAGTGTCATGAATCCACTCCAAAGCCTAAACAACCAGAGAACACACAAGCAATATTATTTAGATTATAACATCCAGCAAATGTTTCAGACTTAAATGGTCTATATTGTGCTATCCTCACCAAAAGCATACTTGGAGTTTTGTTTTGTTTCATTCACACATTTTTAACGCACAAATCCTGAATTCTTCATGCAAACAGAACACACTAGAATAATCACACACTACAATAATTTGGATGACTTCACTTTTGGAATTGCTAGTCTCAATGAAACTAAAGGTAAAAGGCAACTATTAACTTGAAAACTACCTTCATGACATCACAAGGTGGAATTGAGGTGGAACATCACAAGGTGGAACAGAGGATTTTAAGCTTTAGAGATGTAGACAGGCTTTGTTTCATGCAACCGTGTGTGAATGAAACAATACAGAACTCCAGGTATATATTTGAGGATGTAATAACATTATAACATGGCTTAAAGCTCACAAGTGTCAACTTTGTGTAATATAGGACCTTTAAGGATTGAGTTTGAGTCCACTCACCTGTTTGGCACTGCGCTCAAAGACCACATATTGCTGGCACTGGTCTAAACGCCTCTTCCTCATGGTCCAGAAATGGAGCACCCGGTTCTCCCTCTGAAGCAGCTCATTCAGAATGTTCTTCACCTGTTGTTCCGGAGCTTTGACGTGGCTCAGCATCCCGGGCATGTTCACACTGTTCCTGTGCATGTACTTCAGGAAGACGTCTGCATTTCTTCTGGCTAAGGTGCATGCCTGAATAGGGATGAGATAAATTAACAAAAAATAGTATTTCAATTTTTTTAGTGCCCCTATAACAATATTCAGATGATATTATAGCAATAAGAAATGTGTCAAAATAATTCTTCATATGTGTTGAGGTTTAAGACAAAGACCAGACCAATATAAAATGCAAAACAAAAGTGCAGAAATAGCCCTACTTTTAACAGTATTTTTCACTAAGTGACACAATAAATAATCAAAAATATACATGTCCAAAATCACATTCACAATTTAATCTATTTTTCAATCATCTGCCCACCTCTACACATGAATAATAAGATTTAGTGAGCTTCTCCTGGAAGAACAATATAAACATGCTTGATTGCTACCTTCAAAAACGCTTCCTTCTGCTCCAGATGTTTGCTGATCATGGGGGTGACGTGATCTGTCTCAGAGTTGGGTCCCAGTTTGTCTGCTCCCCCGCACCAGTCCTCCTCCCGTTTGTACTCTTGCTCCAGGCTCTCCAGTACGCTGCACACCTGCTCCGATGTTTTATAGAAGGCCACAGAGGCGTTCACCAGCTTCAGTCTGTCCTCCATCTTCAACATGAGCTGCTGCCAGTGGGACGCCACGCTTTCTGCACAGTCTCTGATCAGGTCCATGTCGTAGTGGTTGGCTTGAAGGAGGGCTTCTGCCTTTTGCTGAACCTGCAGGGCACTCTGGTGGGTTTTCTGCACAAGAAACATCATGTATTATTAAAAATGTTAAAATATTATAGTTGTATATTTCAGCTATATCTGTATTACAAACCTCTATAGCATGCTGGAATTGTTCATGTTCTCGTTGCAGTTGCTCGGCTTCTTGCAAAGAACTGGCCGTGATCAAACCAGCGTTAAGCATCGACTCGCCATTACGAATCCAGCCAAGAACCTGATTGACAGTCAGATGCCATTCACACAGTGGATATAACAATAGGGTAACCAGTTAATTTAAACAGTGTCAAGAGAACAACATAATGCCCAGAAATCATCAATCAACATCATCATGTAGGAGCCACTTAATTTGTTGAATCAGACAAGACAAAAATAAGCTTACAGATAACATGGAACTAGCCATCTGTGTGATCCAAGTTACATGTTAAACATGTTACAGTCCAAGTTACATGTCAAATTTCTTTTTATTTTATTTTATTTTTTTATTTTATTTTTTTAACCAACTGGACACTTTTGTCCAAGCAACAGAATTCAATTTCATTTTCGCGATAGAACTGGCCTTTTCTGAAAGTGAGAAAGTTAATTTGTTCTGCCTGTAAATCAGATCCAAATTCAGAAAGTGGCAAAAGACAGACTACTTTATTATAGCTGTAGTTGCAAGTATTCCACTACAGATGGCACCAACCACAACAAAGAATTACCTGCTTGACTTCAGCCTGGAGGTGCCTAAGCTGGACGCACTGCTCCAGGTGTCTGCGGTGCTGCTCGGCTGCCAGGTCCAACTCTTGCTGTTTCTCATGAAGAAACTCCAGCAGCTCCTGAACCCGCGTTGCCATGTCAACATCTCTGTCGCAGAGTAGCTCCACACCTGCAAGACAATTGTATAACCAGTCAGGAGAGGATCTTTTTGAAAAGGCATCTCATAATGCTATTTCTGTCTGCCATCTAACAATTACATGGCAAGAGTATGAATTATTATGATTAATAAGTTTTTATTCCAATATGTGATGTAACCTATAAAAATCACCCACAAGGTATTCTAGTCTGTGAGTGGGTGCTTTTTCACAGTTGCTGACCAAAGGTGACAAACACAAGAGCACAACACCTACATAATAAACTAGCAATGCCAGTTCTGTAAGAAATGCACAATGACCAGCATAACAATGTCAAGTAGATATTGCTGTATTTTCATTGGGATTTAAAACAGAACCAATGAAAGAATCTATAAAGAGCTCAAGAAAAGTTGTTCAGCAAGAATATGAAGTCCCAAAGTATGTTATGGCAAAAAAGCGTAGGTCTGAGTTTCAAAACTGATCACAATTCTTGTGTACCCTCTAATATAGGGTGCATAATTTTAATTGCATTTCTTTATAAAAAGCAGTAAATATCATTGTTTTGACAAGCTGGCAAGACTGGTAAAAGTGTAATGTTATGACTAAGCAATGAAAAAGTGAGGTTAGACCTGCGCGATTAATCAATTAAATCGATTAATTCGACTTTACAGTTCAGAACGATGTGTTTTTATGAAAATCAATTTTTTAGTTATTTTTTACACGCAAGTGGAACTAATGCGCGGCCACGTTTTACACGGGTAAGTTAGCGGGGCGTACTCAAACATTGTACGAGCTAGCGCGGCTAGCGAGTGAGGGAAAGCCGGAGCTTGTACCAAACAAAGGTGTTTACATCTGTTATATGGAACTGGTTCGGTTTTCTTGTGTCGGACTTAGAACAAAGGAGTACTCGCTGTAAGGTCTGTTCAAAAGCTGTTGCAGCACGAAAAAAATGTATCCTAGCGCCAAAAGCTGTTGCACGCAGCGGAGTGGGACAAGTGCAGGTCCGAACGGAATGAAAATAGCCACCGTCCAGTCCCTAAAACATTTTCGAACTGTTTGCAGTATGATAAGCATGACCCACGATGGAAGGCAATCACACACGCTGTTGTATGTTTTACCAAAAACATGATGTATGTTGTAAAAGACATGGTGCCCATATATACTGTGGAAAAGCCCGGATTCATCAACATGGTGAAAGTTTTGGACCCAAAGTATGTGGTATCAAGCCGCAAATATTTTTCTTGTGTTGCCACAGCTGTATACAGACTGCACAAGCTAACATACATGAACACAGACAGTGGCTTTTCTGCATCACTCGAGGAAAAACTAAAACACTACCCACTCCAGTCCATCGTTCCCACAATCAGGGAATAATTTAGCTCCATAAAATGCTTCTTTATAAAAGATATTTATATAACTGTGTTATTATTGTTATATATATTTTGTTGTAATATAATTTTGAGTTGATAAGGGGCAGATATAAGCTTATGCTTCTTTCTGTTCCCTTTTCATTCATATTTAAGTTATAATTGTATAGATGCAATTGTGTTGCATCTGTATTGTTTTAACGAATGAAATAAATAAATGAAAATGAAATTATATATATATATATATATTTTAAACAACAGCTTAATTGATGCAAGGTGTAATGTATTTGTTTTATAAAAGAATGTTGCATTGTTTTGAGCCATTTGTCATCTGTTATTTGTTTTTGAGTAGGGCAGAGAAAATTCGATTAAAATCGGAAATCGGATTTTTTTTTTTTGAATCTGAGATTTTATTTTTAGGCCATATCGCCCAGCTCTAAGTGAGGTTGCCTTACAAAAAAATGTGATTTAAAAAACACTACTAAAATAAAAGCAATGCAGCTTTAGTCATGCATGCATAAATAAAAAAAGTATAAAATATTTTATTAACATTCCAAATTGGCTTAAACAGGTTAGTGAGAGTCAACCAAAGGGCCCGGGAGCTATGCAATGCCCAGGTCTGCTCTAATAGGAGAAGTGGAGCATCAAAGACAGCGTATACCTTTGTTTGAATAAAGCTTAATTTAAAAAGGCCTGAGTCACAACATAAAATTCTCTCCAAACTGGCAGACCATCACTGGGTAAGATGGCAATTTGTTTTATATCAGCCCATCCACTAGCTATGATGGATAAAGTCATGCTTAACAAATCCTAATTCAAATCAGCTTTACAACAGCAAGCCTGTCTCAGTAGTGTTATCCAATCTTTGAATTTTAAGGTCAGGCCAAAGACTATGTGGAGGCAAAGCAAAAAACACAGAAATATTCATTGTTTGGCTTTTCTCACCTGATGCCTGAACTTCATTGACATACTGCAGTAGTTCCTGACCCTGGTGGATGACGTCAAATGTGAGGTTGTTCATGGTGAGAGCTTTATCAGCATGATGCTGCAATCTCTGCTCCGCTGCTGTCAGATCTTCTGTATCAAATTCAGTCAACTGCCCACTCAGCTCCTCATTCCATGAGTCCAGGTCAGAAATTATCTATAATCAAGATCATAACCTCAATGAATATCTGCAATATGACCAGAATACACAGCAGCAATACTGCTCTTTGTGATATTTTTATATTAAAATTCTTAATACAGACTAATCATGGATCTACACTCCTAGAATTGTATGATACTGGATCTAGGATGCTTTGCTTTCGCTTTGATTCAACCACAGTGAAGACTTTTTTAAATTTGTACTTTATGTAGTCTGTCTTGACGACATTCAGTTTTTCTGAGCATTTTCAGTATTGTAGAAACAAATATTTCTACAATACTGAAAACCTCTCTACAATGCAGTAATGAACATTGTCCTTAAACTTAATAATGTGATTCAAATCCAAACTCCATACTTGCATGCCTGCATGAACTGGTTCACACACAGTTGTGCACTCACATCAATAGCATCACGCTCAAATATCCGCAGCTGTAGGAAGAGCTCCAGTTTGATCTTGCGCTCCTGAAAGAGTTCCTCCATCTGGGCCTGTGCCTCATCCAGCTGCTGCAGGACGCTCTCGATGTGGTGGATCGAGCTGTTGTGGGGCGTCTTGTTGCTGGAAATGGCCGAGTCCCTGGTGAACAGAAAAACACACACAAGCAATGAGCCAACAGAGGCAGACTGATGGTTTACAGAGAGCGACCAAAAGGAATCCAGAGGAAATCAACACCCCTAAAAGAAAACCACTGATTAGCAAAAGAGGTGGGTATGAGTAATATTGACAAAATGTAATCTTGTTTTTTATTATCCCAAAGATGATCTTTTCATAATCCATGAGAAGGATGTTAAAACATGCCTGTTTGAGATTCAAGTATTGCACAAAACATGACTGGAGCATGAAACTATGGAGATAATTTTGTCTCAAAGATTCGTATGAATAAAAAAAGATATATATAAATACATTTATAAATATTCAAACACAAAATACGTAACATACAAATAAATGATAGAATGTATATAAATACACAGGCATTTGTATATTGCATATTTTCAAGATTTGTAAATATATTTTCGAGATTTATAAATATATTTTCGAGATTTGAAAATCAATGTAGTTGACTTTGTATGTGGAGTCTGCATCTGCGGACACGTGGATATGCGTTGTTTTGGAACAACATATCCATGTGCGAAAGTTGAGTGGAAAGTGACCTGGATATCATTCTGGGCAAAACTCAGGCCACCGCTAACAGTGCCGAACTGGCACTGCTACTGCTACTACTACTGCTACTACTACTGCTACTACTACTGCTACTACTACTGCTACTACTACTACTGCTACTACTACTGCTACTGCTACTACTACTGCTACTACTGCTACTGCTACTGCTACTGCTACTACTACTACTACTACTACTACTACTGCTACTGCTGCTGATGCTGCTGCTGCTGCTACTACAGTTTTATATAGAGTTTTTCTGGACACTCAAAGGTGTTTCACAGATCATTATTCATTCACTCCACACTCAGTGGTGATAAGTTACTATTGTAGCCACAGCTGCCCTGGGGCAGACAGACGGAAGCTACCATGCTAAATGCTACCAAACTGTGCTTTTTTGTGGTGACACTTCCAGTTAAGTGGGAATTTGGAAAATGTTTCAGGGATGAAAAATGATATAAAATAGAGAGCCTTTTAAACAGCTTTATGGTTTGCATAGAATGTATTTGCTGTCAAGGTTGGCCAGTCCATGCAAAATAATACAGCCCGAATAATGACAACAGCACTTATGACAATTTATGGACTAAGCAGATACAGCAGACTTTATAGATGGATAAGTTAGAAATAGATGCAAGACAATATGTACAGAACAATGATGGGATGGGTAAGTAATACAGGCCCTATAATGAACTCTGAGTGTGACTGTTGAGTTTTAAAAGAGGTCACGCTGCCTCAGACGCATCAGTGTGACAGTTGCACATATGCATAAAGAATACATGCACAGACAGCAGAGTTTACAGGAGGCAAAACGTGATGAAGCAGAATTATAATAAAATTAGATGCATCCTGACTAGCTCGTGGTTGATTCATCTGTGAGAGATAAGCGCACATGGAGTGACGCACACACAAAAGGTGTGCAGAGCCACAGTTTGCTCTCAGGGATACTGTCATGCAGTTAGATGAGCTTATAAAAGACTTATGTAAGAATGCATTATGGATCTGACACTCCAGAGAGAGAGATGAATAGAATAAAGAGAAAAGTGGGTAGATGATAATGAATAGGTGCTGTGAAGTTCTAATTTTGCAAGTACTATTTAACAGTTTTGTCACAGGGCTGCTTTCAAGAGTGTCCATAAAACAATTGCCTTGCGATGTAGATAATAATTAATTTCATGTACCTGCACCTCTGTGCTGTCAAGGGCACTGTACAACAAAACAATTAATAAAACACAATTTAAAGAATATAAATGTTAAAAAAAACAAAACAAAAACAACAAGCAGTGAATCAAAAATGGGATTACCTAAACACGTAATAGGTTCAATAAACTTTTAAGGCAAACTGTAGTAGTGTTTCCCCTAGATTCTGGAGAGCTTATGGTGGCACAAGATTTTAATCATTTCATTTCACACAATTTGAGGAATATATACTGCCTGTGCAATGCTTTTAGTCCAGTTACTTTAAAATGTTTATAAGACAATAACAGCTTGCTTTTAGACTATGGGGAAGAATTTTAGACTATAAGAGAGGCCATCATTGTCTCCTCTATTAATGAGAAGCACTGTGTGGGTTTACAATTTACAGTCTATTTTACATTCTATCATCTGTAAAAATAAAGTAGATGTGCATTACCTGAGTTGCTGGATGAGATCTTCACCTTCCTTGATGACATTGACAGTGACCTGAAGCGTGGTTTGCTGCTGTTGGCCAAAACGTTTAATGAGGTCTTGTACAGCTTCAACTGACTCGGCATAGACATCATCCAAAAGCTCCTTCTGTAGCTCTTCCAGCCACGTCCACAGCTAATGTGAAACAAAGTTTAAAAAAAAAGTTATTTAAGTTTGTAAAGCGCTTTGAATGCTTTTAAGGTGGAATGCACTATAAAAACATTTAACCATTTTACCATTTAAAAGAAAAGTTCACAACTCCAAAGTTACTTGATGTACTATTCAACCTGATAAATCGACTTTTGGGGTTTCAAATAACATCACAGACATTTTGGGTTAAGAATAACTATTACTCTATTATAGGATTACGAATCTTGTCAATTATTTTCTCTAAAAACCATTGATCCCTATAGGTCTGTCATGATAATTACTATAATTACTTCTCGTTCAAAACATGAGAGAAAGAAAAATAATTATTCTGGGTCAATATTTTAGTGTGAGTACTTTTTCTTTGTACAAAGGGAGAACTTATTTTTCTGTACTATGATGAAATCTGAGCTGTACAAGTTTGAATAAGTGACTTCTATGTCTCAGATACAAACTTTCATTACGCTGTTTATTTGTTACAGATTTTATTTTCAAAGATATTGTACATTTTGAATAGTTTTTGGTATAACAAATTTCAATATTTTCATTCATTGTGTATATTTTCTTAAGTAATATATCACGCTTCAAAATTTGTTATCATGATGACAGGCCTAGATACCTGAATACTGGCTCCTACTCCCATTGGACAGAGTGACAACATCCAGCCCACTTTAATACAGTTGATGCATTTTTATGGTAACGTTCGCTTGCACTTTGAGGCTAAATGTTAAACTACCAACACCCAAAGCTCCAGAATAACTGCTCCACACTCTCCATCCCCATTCGCCTGTTGTTTAAAGAGCACTCTCATGTACACAAGTGCACAGCCCACATCCACACTGACATCCACTTGTCAGTTACATCAGCCTCTTGCCTACCTCTTTGACGTGTGTGTGGAAGGCGACAGACATATCCAGCAGGACTTTGCGCTGCTCCACACGGCGAACAAAGTCTTGGATGCGGTCCTCAAGTTGGTGGGCGGCCTGATAGATCTCCTCTGGGTCGCACTCTCCCGTCTGGGCCAGCTGCTCGGCCGCCTCCAACAGCTTGTCAGCATTGGTGTATGTGTTCTGCAGGAGTCCAGCAGATATGGGTGTTAACATAATAGCAATACAATAACAACGAGAGATTATGTATAAGTATAGAGTATGGGAGATTAGGCATTTTCAAAATTTTGTAAGAGAACAAGTGAATGACAGAAAATCAATAGAATTGCTTTTTTCAGCAAACATTTCACACTATATGTATAATATGAATTTGAGTGAACAGGATGTGAAGGAGTAATTAGTGGTCAGATGGCTTTTGCGTACTTAAGTACCTGTGCAACTTCCTCAAAGTCCTCATGGCGTTTTTGAAGAGCTCTGGCTCGATGCAAAGACTTCCCCACACCTGTGTGTTTGCTAAGGAAGGCCTCACCGTGGTTCTCTATCCAGTCCAACACCTGGCACAAAAGATTTATAGTGAGACAAATTCAACCAGCAGAGGGGGCCTGGCAGTGTGAGGGACTATGTAAGAGCAATATGTTACAGCCAAAGCATTCTGAAAGAGGTGTTGCAGCAATGCTTTATTTTCACACTGCTTGCTGTGCCCTTGCCATAAATGAATAAACAGCATCTGCATGGACATATGACCCAGTTCAGTTGCCATGGCAGTTGTTGCCATGGCAACACACTCAGAGATACTCATCATTCTTTTGGACATTATGATCCTGTATTATCGTGTTTCATATCTGAATTTGAGTACACATTTGGCCACTTACAACGTTTACTAAGCAGAATGATGGATGACAACAAAGATCCAGCAAACTGCTCAAGGGCATTTTGAGAGGAAACAAGGCTGTCGCTGAGATAAAACCCTTTTATTAGGAGCATGATACTTCTTATAGCCAACAACCTACCCTACCATTTTCAAATTACTGTCAACCCTATTCAACTCAGTAAATGTGCCTCTTTCTGTACACACTGCAAAAAGCAGATGCTGCCTAGGGCTGGGTACAGATATTTTTCGATACCGGTACTTTAACGATACATGCTTTTCGATATGGGTTGCCGAACGGTATTTTTTTTTTTGGTGCCTGTATTTTTAAAATGTAAATTAAAGGACAATATTACTAAGAAGA
The DNA here is from genome assembly GCA_036785185.1 of Paratrypauchen microcephalus. Classification (NCBI taxonomy): domain Eukaryota; kingdom Metazoa; phylum Chordata; class Actinopteri; order Gobiiformes; family Gobiidae; genus Paratrypauchen; species Paratrypauchen microcephalus. Next base: position 1,746,603 of record JAVJIX010000109.1, read on the forward strand.
TTTCAGTCATTGAACTATGTTATAACTATGTTAATTCATATTTTACAACAAGTACTTGGCTACTATGTTCTGTTATAACTAGTACAAATACGCAAATGAACCAGAGCGCACAGCTGATCTTCACACCCTTTCAGTTTCAGTTTTGTTTTTGCGCACACTGCACTTTATATCAAAGGCAGCGCTCAGAGCACGTGCTTTTTGTTTTGATAAATAACTTTATGCTTTTACTCCACGGTTACCTGGACGGTGGATGAGGATTATGGAGAACTTTATGCGGTCTCGTTTGGATACATCTCTACGCACATGCGCTATGCACTGAATACAAATATCACATTTGGGAATCACGCTTGTGCGGGAAGTTGAGCGCTATCGACTAGATATAGTCGGCCTCACCTCCACGCACAGCTTGGGCTCTGGAACCCAACTCCTTGAAGGGGGCTGGACTCTCCATTTCTCTGATGTTGGCCGCGGGAAGCGGGGGCGGGTTGGTGTGGGCCTGCTCATTGCCCCACGGCTCAGCCGCTGTGTGTTGGAGTTCACCCCGGTGAACGAGAGGGTCGCGTCCCTGCGCCTTTGGCCCGGGGACAGGTCTCCCACTGTTGTCTCGGCCTTCTTGGAGTGCCTGGGAGGGGTACTGGACAGTGCACCGACCGGGGACTCCGTTGTTCTCCTGGGGGACTTCAACGCCCACGTGGGCAGCGACAGTGACACCTGGAGAGGGGTGATTGGGAGGAACGGCCTCCCTGATCTGAACCCGAGTGGTGTTCTGTTATTGGACTTCTGTGCTAGTCACAGTTTGTCCATAACGAACACCATGTTCGAGCACAAGGGTGTCCACCAGTGCACGTGGCACCAGGACACCCTAGGACAGAGGTCGATGATCGACTTTGTTGTTGTGTCATCTGACCTCCGGCCGCGTGTCTTGGACACTCGGGTGAAGAGAGGGGCAGAGCTGTCAACTGATCACCACCTGGTTGCGAGTTGGGTCCGCTGGCGGGGGAGGAAGCTGGAAAGACCTGGCAGGCCCAAGTGCGTAGTGAAGGTCTGTTGGGAACGTCTGGCAGATACCTGTCAGGGGCATCTTCCACTTGCACCTCCGGGAGAGCTTCTCCCGGATTCCGGGGGAGGCTGGGGACATAGAGTCCGAATGGGCTCTGTTCTCGGCCTCTATTGTCGATGCGGCCGCCCGTAGCTGTGGTCGCAAGGTCTGTGGTGCCTGTCGTGGCGGCAATCCCCGAACTCGGTGGTGGACACCGGAAGTAAGGGATGTAGTCAGGTTGAAGGAGGAGTCCTATCAGGCCTTGTTGGCTCATGGGACGCCTAAGGCAGCTGACAGGTACCAGCGGGCCAAGCGTGCTGCAGCCCGGACGGTCGCAGAGGCAAAAACTCGGGGTTGGGAGTAGTTCGGAGAGGCCATGGAAGAGGACTATCGGACGGCCTCAAAGAAATTCTGGCAAACCGTCCGGCGCCTCAGGAGGGGGAAGCAATGCTTCACCAACACTGTTTACAGTGCCGGTGGGAAGCTGTTGACCTCGACTGGGGATGTTATCGGACGATGGAAGGAATACTTTGAGGATCTCCTCAATCCCGCCGTCACATCTTCCGAGGAGGAAGCAGAGGCTGGGGACTCGGAGGCGAACTCATTCATCACCCTGGCTGAAGTTAATGAGGTGGTTGGAAAGCTCCTCGGTGGCAAGGACCCGGGGGTGGATGAGATCCGCTCTGAGTATCTTAAGTCTCTGGATGTTGTAGGGCTATCTTGGCTGACACGTCTCTGCAACATCGCGTGGCGGTCGGGGACAGTACCTCTGGACTGGCAGACCGGGGTGGTGGTCCCTCTGTGTAAGAAGGGGGACCGGAGGGTGTGTTCCAACTATCGGGGAATCACACTCCTCAGCCTTCCCGGTAAGGTCTATTCCGGGGTGCTGGAGAGGAGAATTTGACCGATAGTCGAACCTGTGTTCGCATTGCCGGTAGTAAGTCGGACCTATTTCCGGTGCATGTTGGACTCCGCCAGGGCTGCCCTTTGTCACCGGTTCTGTTTATTGTATTTACGGACAGAATTTCTAGGCGCAGTCAGGGGCCGGAGGGGATCTGGTTTGGGAACCACAGGATCTCATCTCTACTGTTTGCGGATGATGTTGTCCTGATGGCTTCATCGAACCGGGACCTCCAATGTGCACTGGGGCGGTTTGCAGCTGAGTGTGAAGCGGCTGGGATGAGGATCAGCTCTTCCAAATCCAAGGCCATGGTTCTCGACCAGAAAAAGGTGGCTTGCCCTCTCCGGGTGGGTGGAGATTCCTTGCCTCAAGTGGAGGAGTTCAAGTATCTCAGGGTCTTGTTCACGAGTGAGGGGAGCTTGAGATTGACAGGCGGATCAGTGCAGCGTCGGCAGTGATGCGGTCGTTGCACCGGACCGTTGTGGTGAAGAGGGAGCTAAGCCAAAAGACGAAGCTCTCAATTTACCGGTCAATCTACGTTCCTACCCTCACCTATGGTCATGAGCTCTGGGTAATGACCGAAAGGACAAGATCGCGGATACAAACGGCCGAAATGAGTTTCCTCCGCAGAGTGGCTGGGCGCTCCCTTAGAGATAGGGTGAGGAGCTCAGTCACGCGGGAGGGGCTCGGAGTAGAGCCGCTGCTTCTCCACGTTGAGAGGAGCCAGCTGAGGTGGCTCGGGCATCTGTTTCGGATGCCTCCTGGACGCCCCCTTCGGGAGGTGTTCTGGGCATGTCCCACCGGAAGGAGGCCCCGGGGATTCCCCCGCTGGAAGCGCAGCTCTGCACCGCTGTCTGCTCGCTTCCGTGTTTAACACAGGAAGACAGATGGGAGACTTTGCAATGAAAAAAAGCATATTTACACAGAAAATAAAATTAAACCACTGGTATTTCAGAGGTCCAGAGGGTCGGGTAAGGGACTTGCGAGCCTAGAAACACTCGGACGTGCCTCCAGGCAAATAAAAAAACGCATTTCGCATTGCGTAACGCATTCACAGTCCAATGGGCGGGATATACAGGGACGCTGAGCGGAGACAGAGGGAGGGGCTGGAGCTGCATTTGCCGATCTGACGTCAAAAAGGTGCCTTGTCCGAACTCGCCCGTTTCAACACTGGTTTTGTGTAACGCAGAAAAGGACCGCAAATGCTCAGTTTAGACATTTCGCAACTTTTAGCCATGGGGGGGGGGGGCCTAAACAGGGTAGGGGAGCTCACATTAACGTTCAAAAACCTCAGAAAGTGAAAATTTCATGCCATGGGACTTTTAAACCTGAGTGCTGTTTGCGTCATACATTTTAGTCGTGGCATGACGCGTGAGCACCTGTGCTGCTGATAAATTAGTGTGGTATTTACTGGCTCATTGATGCATGCATGTAAAGCCAAAGAACTGAAATTTGGTACCAAACGAATGTTAGTTTTTTGGTACCAGTATTTTTTGGTCGGTTTGCTGGGTGGAACCGACTTTCGATACCCAGCCCTAATGCCACCTAGTTCTGCCAGACATTTGGCCTGGCTAAAATAGGTTAGGATTAAAGCAAAATCACATAATAGATATGAGCTGAGATCTTCACCTGTTGCACGTCCTGCTGGAAGACACAGAGCTGCAGGCGTTGATGGAGCCGTACTTTCCGGTGCTGCCAGATATTCTCCAGTTGTCTCTGATGATGCAGCACCTCATGTATGATGTCCAGAACATGGTGCACTGCTTTGGAGTAGTTGGCTGATGCCGTCAGAGAGTCTGCACTTCCGGGAGTCAACGGTCTTTGTAGTTTGTCTAGTAGGGTTTTTCCATCCTGGCTTACCTAAAAAATAAATAGACACACACACATGAAATATTAAACAACATAACATTAAAAACATAGTTTTACAGCTAATTTGTTTTGGTTGCAAATGCAGACTCTTTTAAATGAGGAAAGGGTCTCACACTTTCAAATCAAAATTAATCACTTTCCTGAAACCATGGATAAGTAGTTTTGAGTAGTTCCTCATCCCCAATATTTTGATGCCAGATATATCAAAAGAATAGTTGTGCCATTTAAATGTCAAGCTTATTATGGACATGCAAATTTAACAGTAAACCCTGTCAGATATAGAGCTTGGTCTTGGAGACAAACTCCTATTCTAAAAGCCCTCTTAAGGCTTCAATGCATTATTTGTGAAGACTTTTACCTCCGAATAAGCAGCCGTTATGTGCTCGTACAGGCCCTGGTGATGATGGATGCCGTCTTCCAAGTCCTGGAGCTCTGAGGGCAAATCCACCTCACCGCACGCCTTGCACCATGAGTCCACATTACCCATGTACTGCAACACAAACACAACCGTTATTAAGAACACACTGCCACTGACATTTAAAGCATTTCCTCATTAGCGTGAGACAGTGGTGGTGTATGCACCTCTTTATGCTAGGAGTCATGTGTTAGTCAGAAAGGACAAGACTTCACCTCGGGTCAGTGTCAATGTTTAAACATTTAGAAATACCATTATATAAGGCTCATAGCTCTCCTGGTATTTTCTGTTGTCAACTGAATGATTATTAACCTGGAGATACTCCCAGAAATGGCATCTACCTCCCATTGAAAGAACTCACAAACAAACATATCAAAGATTTATTTCCTCAGCACAAGCATTAAAACTTGTGCGTGAGAAAAGGAAAGAAAAATCTAGAAAAAAGCCGTTTTGACTCTCTTTCAGCTCACACACATGCATGCTGCTCTTGTGACTGCAACAGACCAGGTCGAGGAAGTCATGCCACCCATTTTAGTTGGGAAATTGCTTGTGTGCTTTTCAGCCAGTGATTCATACCGCAGGCCCCCCAATATAATGAGCTCAGCCAGGACTAACACAAGATGCTTCTGTTCTGCATATTATGTAAATATATGTTAATGTTTCTATTTGTTAGTGTCTATCGATGTAATGAAAGCAAATAGGCACTTTTTATCGCCAAATACTGCATGTGATCCATTTATGTTTTAAAAGGTCTTTCCCTCAGTGTGGCATTGAATTTAACATCACATTATTTTTCAACTCATAATGTCAAGTAATTAGACATGTTCTTTAATGTTGTAAATGTTGTATCATTGTAATTTGGCTTTTTGGCTTACCTTGTCACACTTTTGATGAAAAGTAGCAGACATATCCAATAAAGTGCTTCGCTCATCCAGGGCTGCGGCAAAGGCCTTCCATTCCTGCTCCAACTGACTGGAGATCTGCTTTATCTGCTGTGAAGCGTAGTGACCCGACTCCAGCAGCCGGTTCCCCACTGACATGATGCGGTTGATGTTGACATAGACATTCTACAAAACAAGGCAAACAGTGTTTATGAGCAACAAGCTAGGGGCAAAAATATTATAGAAATATACAAACAATGTAGAATATTTTAAGAATCTTTTGTTTACCAGTTGAAAAATGAAATGAAATCTCTTGGTGCAGTTCTTATGTGCTTTGAAGCTCTTGATAAAGTCAAAATGTATATAGTTGACATAAATGTAAATGTAAAATATGTGCTGTAATTACACAGCTTTTGAGAAAAAGATGCCATAATAATGTAAACCAAGCAAATAACTAAAAGTAAAGTAAAGCAATAGACTATTCTGTTTCATGTGCACAAATGCAAACAGAGGCATCCACACTCATATCTACAGTTTCATAATAGTTATGTAAGGCCAGCAGTGGCTAAAGAATAGAATTAGTTAATATCTACTAGCTGAGCTGCTGCAATGTGCAAGTACACACACGCAACTCCAAACAAACAGTGCAGCAGGCCCAGGGGTTAACGGAGTATACGATTATGTAGAACAGGTCACACGCGTGTGATGGTCCAAGTGGGTGGAACACACCACCTCCTACTATGCATCACTCAGTTTGATGTTGTCTTACCATGCAGTTCATAGCAAAGTGGTTGTGCTGGGTTTGCAGCTCCACAGCGTGAGGATGATTGTTGCCGATATCTGTGTAGCCCGCCAGGAACAAACCCTTGTTGTGCATGATCCAGTCAAACATCTACCACACAAAACACATTACTTCATTAAAGGGATAGGCAATATATGCAAAAACATATCACAATTTCACAAAGAGCCAAGATCACGGTTTCAATGTTACCATGATTCAAGCGGTTAATATCATTTCCTAAATTCACCCGTCACTCACTCAAAACATGACAGAGGATGACCAATGGGAGGAGTGGGTAGAGAATAAATAACTGAATATCTACTAGCTGTGCTGCTGCAATGTGCAAGTATACACACATTGACAATTTTCATTCTCAACAAAATGGCGGGTAAACACAGGAATTTTTATTGCTATATCGCATCATTATAATGAACAGTCAATTCTGACCATTTATTTTGCAGTGCAAAAGTAACATTGTATTAGATTCAACTCATGACATTTTATGAATGCAGCCGTCATATTTCCAGGTTGAATAGTGACAAATGGTCGAGCTCTATTATGATTATCCTCTCGGGCTCCCCTAGAGAACAACCTGTGGCCTATGGTGTCCTAGCAACAAGCCCCTACTACTGCAGCGTATCCAAGACTGCAGCTCCCCACTCTGTTACCACAATGTGCTACTTTATTCAGCTCATTCAAACCAGCACCTCAGGATTTTACCAGCTCCTTGGACCTGTCTTACTCTATTTGGTGCTGCAGTAGTCATCCCCTGAGCCATCAAGGGTAGCAGCCAGAGGAAGTGCCCAGGTATATGCATTAAATTATCTGCTCTGCTGTTCAGGGAGAGAGGCCCAATGATAAAGGAAATAAATCCCTTAATTCGTATGCAACATTTAATGTATGCAATATATTTAAAAGATTAAGAAATTAGGGCCACGAGTGAACTTGTTGAACTCTTTCAGTGACCAGCACATCACAATACAAATATAGTGAAGACTGTGTGTTTTAAATTTAAATCTACAAAGTCCAATGGACAAAAAAAACACACAACTTGGATTATTATCCTATTGTGCACTGCAATTTATCTATTTGGATATTTAATTATAATTTTTTTTTTAATCAAATATTAATTCTTTATATGTGAAAATGAGGCTAGAGTCTCCACAGGCAAAGATCAATGGCTTACAGCATGTGTGTATAATTAGGAGCAGTTCATTGGCAGTGCCCTACAGTGATCACCAAATGTGTTATGGATTTCATTTGGTTCCCTCTGTCCCACACTGACCTTCTCTGCATCCTGTTCGAAGAGCCGGAGCTGAAAACACTGGTCCAACTGAAGCTTGCGTACATGCCAGGTCTGATGGAGCTGCTGTCGGGTGGAATGGAGTTTGTCCAGGAGCTGGGTGATCCGTGGCATGAGGCCCTGGACGTCTGTGTTGCACCCCCCAGTACCACTGCTGCTGTTGCCACTGCTGCCCCCTGTGCTGCCATTACGGTTGGAGAAGGTCTCAGTGCTCTGGATGCGCTGGAGTAACCTGGAGAAAGACAAACATCAGGCATCATTAAATAGAATCTGCTTAGTTATAACCATAGTGTTTCTTTTAGTTTTGCAAAATGTCTGTTTTATTATGAAGAAAACATGTTTAAATGAAATATAACATTTTTCATCTTAGGAATGTGTACTACATATACAGAGCATGTTTTTAAATGTGTATATCTAATAATATCTACCTATAAATATCAATGTTATTATACAAATTGTGAAACAATTTTGTCCTATTTAATCCAACTTAATTTAAAAAAGCACAATGCAATCTTATAATTCACCACTGACTCTTACCGTTGTCCCTCTGTGTCAAGCTCTTCTATGGGAGCCTTTATGACCTTTTTCTTCAGCGCTGCATGCTCCTCTATCATTTTACGGGCTCCATCGAGGTCTTGAGGAAAATCTTTTCTGGACACAGTTTCATACATCTCCTCTAGCCGGGCCAGCATCTGGGTGGCGTGACCAGAGAATTCCTCAAAAGCCACGCGCACCTGAATGCAACATGACAAAACAGATAAGCAGCATGTCAAACTGCTGTTCTCAGCAAATCTTTGTGCATGCAGTCAGTGGGAATATAAGCCCTTATTTTGTGTGATGGACAAGTACTTGAATAGTTGGTCGTACCTCAATCCACTCTTCATGATTGTACTCCAGGCTGCCGTCGAAGTCTGATGTCAATTGAGAAGGGTCTACAACCTTTGTAAGGCCCTCCAGTGACACCATTGTGGTCTAGGGGAGACAGTAAAGCAGATTTATATTGAAAGTGAATCTGTTATTTTTTTCAATTCAATGTAAGTAATTCAAATTTAAGCATCATTTGAATGTAAAGAATGCAGACAGGATGGGCCTGTATTGACAAAAATGTGAAATGATACTACACTAGCCTAAGCATTTGAAAATTTACATAAAAGTTATTATGTCCAGTGTCTTTTAGTAATGAAAGGCAATGTTGAATTGTGGTTGCTGATGACACCCTATGCATTCTAGTACTTAATTTATGCACAAAGTAGCTTTATAAAGTAACAACATAGTGACAATAATTTCATTACTAGAGATCCTCTTAAAACAATAACTGCGTTTTACAATCTAATCTTCACAAATACAGTGAGGAAATGCCTCTCGTTTGCTTTCAGTGCCTCCGTATTTCTGCTATGCCACCTCCGCAAAACTCCCCCACACACATGGCCAGAGATGGATGAAGACACAACCAGAGTGAGATAGCTTTGTTCAGGTCAAACAAAACAGAGTTCTACCGCTATGCCTCGGTGAAAAAAGCTTGGGGGCATTAGCCAGGGGAAGGCATGTTTTCTATTGTTGTTTGAGATAATTGATTAGTGCTTGTATGAGGCAGACAGGCAAGAAGTCAAGGCTGTTCTAACAAACTACAACACAAAGGGATTTTAAACAAAAGTGGCACCTTGGGCTTTGTGCTATTGCTTCTAGTTTGAATTGAAATGAAATGAGAAAATACAATATGGTAGAACATGGCTAAGCTTTACAAGCATAGATTAGCTTGATATTGATTTCAAATAGGCTGCAGAGCAAACAAATAATATCATATCAATCAATACTAGGATACAATAGGGTCAATAGCAGGTCACAATAAGGACTTTATAAACACACCAATAAACCTAAACATATAAATGTGTCCTGGGGGATATTATAGACACATTCATTCATCAAGCAAAGTAGTATATCCTATTTTAATTTAATAAACTGAGATGCAAGACAAAATTAAAAGCACTGAACATTAAATGCCTTTGGTAATAGGTGCTAAAGCTGTAAAACACATGCAATCCATTTCAAAGTGCACTGAAGCAGAAGAAACATGAGAATAAATGTGATCCACAAGGCAGGCCAATGGGCAGAGAATGACAGCGGACCTAATCAATGGTGCAGTGGCATGGCTGTTAGATAACTGCATCCAGCCCAACTACATCTGACTATTCTTGCAATCAAATAATCAATAACATGTCATCAGCCTGAGGGTATTTAGAGCCATCTCCTCACCAGCTGCTGTTAGAAAGAAAAATATTTACCATCACAATCAACTCCCCAAAGCATGCCGTTAAATCACATTGGTTCATGGAGGCATTAGTGACAGAGCTGTTAAATAAGTCATATGCGAGCAAAGAACATGTACAGTCCTCATCAAAGAGCATGCATTAAACCTCCATTCAGAAGAAAGCCTCTCCACTGGGTTCAATTCAGGAGCAGAGCCTGTCCTCGTCTCACACCAAGGTTCATTAACATCACATGGAAATTACATCTGTGCACATTTTATACAGTACGCTGAAATGGAACTAAAAATAATGACGCGCTTGTCAGAATGCCACTTTAAACCTCTGTTCAGCGATCTCTGCTGAACTGCCAGTTTCACCAGAAGCACAAAAGCCAACAATATTCTACCGTCAGCAGTAAAGGCAAAACGTAATGACAAGTGGTATTAAATTCCATTTCATTTGAGAGACAGCTGGCTGGTAGCACCTTCTCCAGTGTTCTCCTTCTAGCAGTTTCTCCAGTGTGAGATCAATAAAGTCACTTCTTCTTCTATGCTTCGATTGGGACAGGAAAGTGAAGGAATACATTGACAATAAAGATGCTCACCGGCTACAGTCATTATAAATATGATGAAAACATTATGATGTTTTGTCATCAATAATGGGCCAACAGTACCAGAGGGGTATTCCACAAACGTCACTAAACATAGCGCCGACTAAGTGCTAAGTCCTCGCCTGACCTAGCCGTAACTTAGACGAAAGCCTGAAGCCGTTCCACTAACGCATTTCAGCTGCGCCTCAGCAGCGCTAAGTTCAGTCAGGCCTAAGCAGGCCGGGCCTAGATGCGTGCAGGGGGAAGGTAAGAAGCCCTGAACAAGCGACTGTCGAAAACGCGATCATGTCGAAGATTCGGGCCGATTATTTCAGCGCATCAGAACAGAAGTTGCTTTTGGAACTCAACAACACATTTGCAATAACCAAGGCGAGAGACATGGCGTGGCAGAAGCTCGCCGAACGCTTAAATACGTAAGTTAAGTCCCATAACAGTGCTGGATGTTGAGTTTTTTAAGTATGTTTTTCACCGTCCGTGTCAACACTAATCCATGGCGTAGGGGAAATGTTACGGTCTGGCGTATGGGAGGGGTGAGTTCGATTCCCAGGGAGAACAGTTGATGTCATAAATATTGTACATTTGTAGAGCAGTCTTGTCAGTTGTAATTTATTTTTACTGTGTAAAAGTATTTGCTCCACCTAATACGTTAAATTGTGTTATCTTGTCTTTGAGCAGGAATAATGTGAAGAGGACTGTTTTGCAGGTAAAGACAAAGCATAAAAACATTTGAGAGTAGTAAGTAGGCTAATATTAATATTATTCAGTGAAATTAGTAATACTGTTGAAATGGTACCTTAATTTAATTTAAAATGAACAGTAGCTACCAAGCCACAGGAGGTGGGAGCCCCCCTCAAAATCTTTCACCTGCAGAGGAGCTGGCACTGGCCCTAAACCGGGGTCGCCCACTGGTGGAGGTAAATGAAGGAGGGACCCCATCAAAGATCCTTCCTGCGAGTTCTCGTGAAGAGTATATTCAAGGTACAGTATTCTCTAGGCTAATGCTTGCCTCAGCTGTGATCCAAGCATTTGTATATTTTAATAGTATGCTTGTGTTCTAGTTACTGAAGATGGCGTACACTTGCCTGACCCTCAGCAGTCCTCCAGCAGTACCTTGCCTGACCCTCAGCAGTCCTCCAGCAGTGGCCTTACACCAGAATGTCATACCTAATGTCTTTTATTTTATGCCTATTGATGGAAATTGATAAATAGGATTTCATTAAAGAGGCTTGCACAGCATCTCTGAAGCAAATTTGTTGAATCATTGAAATGTTGCATCATGAGACATTCATTCAGACACAACACGGACAGCTGTGTCCTGCAGAAGTTCTCTGATGACTCTGCCATCATTGGTCTCATCAAGGATGACGATGATGGGGAGTACAGAGGACTAATACAGGACTTTGTGGACTGGAGTCTGCGGAACCACCTCATCATCAATGCAGGGAAGACCAAGGAGATGGTGGTGGACTTCCGCAGACGCCACTCTACTGCCCCCTCAGTGAACATCCAGGGAAGGGACATTGAGAGAGTGGACTCTTACAAGTACCTGGGTGTTCATCTGAACAATAAGCTGGACTGGACTCATAACACAGACGCACTGTACAGGAAGGGCCAGAGTCGGCTCTATCTCCTGAGGAGACTACGGTCCTTTGGAGTGAGAGGGCCACTCCTGAAGACCTTCTATGACTCTGTGGTGGCATCAGCCATCCTGTACGGTGTGGTCTGCTGGAGCAGCAGCATCACAGAGAGGGAGAAGAAGAGGCTGGACAAGGTCATCAAAAAGTCCAGCTCTGTCCTGGGCTGTCCTCTGGACTCAGTGCAGCAGGTGGGGGACAAGAGGGTCCTGGCTAAGGTCACCACTATGCTGGACCATGAGTCTCACCCCCTGCAGGACGCTCTGTCTGCTCTGGAGAGCAGCATCAGTGACAGACTGATTCACCCTCGCTGTGTGAAGGAGAGGTTTCGCAGGTCTTTCCTTCCTGCTGCTGTCAGACTGTACAACGAACACTGTTAACATGTCATTCAACGTATCTGCACTTACAAATATTCAACTATAATCCAGAGTCTATTTTTAGGTCTAGTTTTAAAATTATCCTAGGCCATTATTTATTTATTTATTATATTGTTCTGTTGCATGTTACTTTTTCGTGCTGTTCTTGATCTGTGCGTTGCAACACTGGAATTTCCCCACTGTGGGACTAATAAAGGCATATCTTATCTTATCTTATGGAGTGTGCCTGTTATTTGGCTACATTTTGTTTTAAAAGTAAAGGTTTACCTTTAACTGTATTCTTTGATAGAGATGTCACATAAAATATAAAGTGTCAATGTCGTCAAGTGAGAGTGATGTTAGGCCCAGCTGATATAAGTTCTATGATTATATGAATAATTTTAGGTTAAATTCATTAACATTTGTATAATATGTGGCAAATGTAAATTTGTGAAAATATAACACAAAAATTGACTTGCGCATGAATACGTCAACAGCGGGAATCGAACCCGGAACGCCCACACAAAAGACGCAGAACGTAACAACTCGACCAAAGTGTTTCTCGAGAAAAGCGCTGGAATTTTTCTATATGCTAATGTCATAAAGACAGAGGTTCAAAAAGCATATTTTTAAATTATCGGAGATTTGTCAAGAACCAAGAACATAAGGTAATTTGTTTTTTTTGCTGATATTATTTTCGGACAACACAGATACTCATGCGGGAGGTGTGCGGAACAGTTTGTTTGACAGTCTGTTTACGTCAGGTACGTATTCTCTGCGACACGGCCTGATTAATCCGCATCTTTAGCCTGCCCGGTACCAGACTTTCCGCTAAAACCATGTTGCCCCAGCAACTCAGCGGGGACTAAGTTTAGCGAGCATCGTGGAACCGAACTCTCACTAAAACTAGCGCCAACTGTCGAATAAAGCCGGGCTTTGCGCTTAGTAGCTTTCGTGGAATACCCCTCAGATAAATCCAAGCAAAAATTTTATTTCCATTGCATACTGGTAAAAGGTTTGTTTACCTCAAATTCAAACTTGGAGCTTCCAAAGTTGGTCTTCTGTTTCTGCCAGAAGTTGTCAGGTTTGATGATGAGAGCGACGTGGATGCAGGAAGGGAAGGACTCCTGCAGGATCTTCAGCAGCGGCTTAATGCTGTCCCATTTGGATCCTCGCATATCAACGATGACTGTGAAGCCATGTTTACACACATCCTCACTGGATCAGAGGGACAAGGGGCGCATGAGTGGGTGGGAGCAGTAGTAAAGAAGAGGAGGGATTGAGCCATGGGAGATGGAGAAGAGTATAATCCGGGCAGAGAGACAGATGACAGGCGTGGGAAAGGATGACAGAGGGTTGGTGAGAGGGAGACGGATGATCAAGACGAGGAGGAAAAACAAGAGAACAACAACAAACCGTGAGATGACGCAGTTTCTATATGGTGAACAGCCTACGCACTAAAAACATAGAGCTCACACACCCGCCCACGCTCTAACCCCACACCCACACAAACCTACAACAAATGTGAGATTATATAGAAAATACTCATCAGCACATTTTGTGCTTCAGCAACCTCATCTCCCTGTGGTGTGGAGAGCTGTGCTTGACATCGTTACTGTATTACTTGGTTAGAACTCTATTAAGACATACCAATATCCATCTACATGCATTATAGCAAATATACAGGAAAATAAAACATTTCAGATGTATCCAGTTTCCATAATCTACTACTCAAGATGCTAGAATATAGAAACACAATGCATAAGTAAGTTGTGCTTTAAAATGCCTCTGTCAGTGAATGTTCCCTTATGTAAAGCCACAGATGGTGAATAATAATGGCACACGCTAAGTGAAGCAGATGGAGAGATAAGGAGAGGAGGGCGCGGATGGGAGAGGAGCATTACCTACCGCCTGTCGACTGGCCACTGGTCCTCACTGGTCCTCACTGGTCTGCTCCGACTGCAGCTGCTCTGCCTGGGCTACTGCGACACTTTGTTTTGCTTTCACGCACTCTCTCGCTCCTCCATCTCGCACACACCTCCCCACACATGCGCTCTGACGCTGCTGCCTGCCTAATCCCCTCCTCTCTCCCCATCACTTCTACCCTCTCCCTGTCATCTGCTTATTTGTTTTCATCATAATTTTTTAGGCTTTGCTATGAGTATTTAATTTTTCTACAAATAATGATAGCATAATGATTTTAGCACATCAAACCAGCCTTTAATGATTTTGCATGCACTCTTATTCTCACATGCTCTCTCTAGCGGTCACGTGTTGCGGCTGGTGTGAGACTATGAAGCGTGCATGCAGATAGAGAGAAAAAACAAGTAAAAACCTGGGGATGCCGGCAAGGTATGCAATCAGCCTTCTCAGATCCTCCTGTCGTATTCTATCGTGATTGCTACGAGATGGAAATGTTAACACCGGACCCCCTCGTCTGTCTCTGCCACCTGGAGGAATACAGAAATAATTAGGTAATAAATTTGATGTTAAAGAAATGCTATTAGGCTTATGAGATTACCTATGACAGTGGAATACTAAAAGCCAGAGAATGAGCACATAAATGAGTGATACACTTGATAAATGAGAAATGCCGAGCACGCTGAGTCAAACGCCCATCCAAGCAGATTTACAGTCCATTTGAATGACGATCCATCTTCTAAAAAGTCTATACTAATGAAAGCTTTTTAGTCATAAAAAACATGACAGAGGTATTTAGAAAGACAGATAATTTATTACACAAAATCTATGAGCTAGTCAAAAACATCACGGACAAACTCATTTGTGTTGTCAGACTGCCTAGCCAAAAAATTGCCTTTATTGCCACAAACACACAATTACCACTGTAATTTTAACAGTATAAAAGTAATTGTTTGAAATAATTATTTCAATTATACAGTTGCCATGATTATATATTTTGCCATCTCTACTATAATATTTAAATGGAGATGGAGGCATTTGAAGTTAATATTTTTGTGAAATATAGCAAGCAACTGACGAATATATTGGGAAAGTTAAACATTTGTTAATTTAACTTTTGGATATTCATTTGGACAATGCAAAGTATTTAAAATGGGATAACCCTAGGGGTAAGACAATTGCATTCTAGAATGTGAAGACTACCAATATTGAGAGTCAACATCCGCAACAGATTCTGCATGAAGACTTTCTGGGAAAGTTGTTCTCTACAGGTCAGGTGCATGTCCTCTGGCTTCTGTGGGCTTCTATTGTGTTGAATTATTGAATCTACATTGTTCAAAGTGAATGGTTGTCTGTCACTGAATGCCTCCATATCATCCCTGCTTCTAACTGGCACTTGTCAAACCCATAGGGGAGTACTGTGTGTTGTGTGCTCCAATATCCCCTGGAACACAGCCTTAAAAGTGTGCTTTGGAAAGGGAAAATTTAACATTTTAATTGAGCATTATGGTCTTCTATATACGACGTACAACACAAGTTATTCTGCAAAAAATGTAAACAATCTGTGTGTTAAGTTTCAGCCAAATCCCACCAGCAGGCAACCAAGTGCATCATGTTTGAAAAGGAAAAGAAAAAAGGCTAAGAGACAATAATGACTGAACAAACAGTGAGTCACTGGTATCAATCCACGCATCATGTTATTTTCATCATAATAAAGCGTCACAAAGAACACTGCAGTTTGTTTGCCTGATCAAATTATGACCTTAACCACTTAAAAGGGACAGTGTGTAAGATTTTTACCCGTTAATTACTGAAATTGAAGATACCCATTCAAAAATACATTGTTTTCCAAGCCTTTTCACTTCCATCATGAAATCAAAGTATTCTTTTGGACTTAGATATAGTCACATAAAAGGGGGATCTTCCCCATCCAGAGGCAGCCATTTTGAATACGAGAGCCGCAGAAGGACATTTGGGCTCCGCCTTCGCCTTCGGCAAGGCTCGTGGTTTTGGGTAAACAACACAAGCATGCTGCCGGATCAGACTCGTAATGGATCTAACTTGTGTTTTGGACTAAATTGTTTTACTGGATTTTATTCGCTGGATCCTTACGGACAAATTGAGAGCAAGTCTATGGTGAAATACAGAGTTTGACCTGTGGAAAGCATTCTAAGGTAAGCTAACCTCGTTTTGTGCTTTTCCGTATAAAAGCCCCATGTGCTCGGGGAGTGATTGTTTTGCAGGGTAATGAATTGCATAGTCAAAAAGAGAAGACTGTAAGGTTTCATTTGATGTGTAGAGTGTTATGGTACATGATCGGGAATGTGTGTTTTCATTAGAAAAGAAAAAAAAAGAAAAAAAAAACGGGACCACGCGGCGCGCGGGTCCCTCGAGGTCTGCCGTAGCTAAAACAGAAAGTGCAATAACACCATCCACCTATGCGCCACGAATCCTACACACTGGGGCTTTAACAGAAAAATATTACATTTTTAGATGCATGTCTGTTTTTTAAGTTTTTTTTTTTTTTACAAAAACTACAATGCATACAGGATAAACCAGTAAACAGCATATTCATGTAACACATTCTTTTGCTGTGGTCCATATAAAATCAATATAATTCAAATATTAAACAGTAAGTCAACTTATAATAAATTGGTCAAATAAGACACCATTGGCTGATTAATCAACTAGCCTACTAAAGGACTACATCCGCAGGCAATTGTCAATAAAATCTCAAAACTGTAAAATCCCAAAAATGCTTGCTCCGCGGTTTCCCAGTTTTCTGTAGCGTACATAATCTATAATCATGGAACATTTTTTACATTACTAATCAAATCAGCAAAATGTTTACCAACCAAACTCAACCGCACATTGAAAAAAACATTTGTGCTGTCACGTGTTGAATTGCACATAAGTGAACTATCCACAGCCCACAGGGAGTGAGTTGGGTTGGTGTGCGCCTGTGGGCTCGACCCGGCTGCTGGCAGAAAGAAATCAAGCACTCACGTGGCTCACAGTAACATGAGTGCGCCCACAAGCATGGACAATTTATTAGAGGCCACAATTGAGAATAATAGGCTTTGCTTCATTTACCCTTCTTTTCAGCACACCCCTGGTTAATGTTTAAAGCCAATTACAACACCAGTATGGAGCATAGGAGCATGAGGTATAATAAGTCATCACCATGGCAACGCAGCACAGTCTCTCCCTGTCTGTATTTCTGTTAGATCGAGTCATTGTCGTCCTTGTTGTGATGTTTCTCCTCATGACCTTCACTGGGAATGCATCTTGGATGATTGAAAAACTTTGCCCCTTGATATTTGAACATAAAAGCTGGTTTATGCACAAATTGTGGCAATTTATTTATGAAAATAAACAGTTTTGCATGCTAATAATAGGGAGGAGTCAGCAGACTTGACTCAAGATTCACTCATTTCTAATCCAGAATACAGTATTTTAGACCAAGATGCCTACAGCCAATCCTCCAATCCAAAGCATGTAGTTTGCAGCAGTTCAGAATGAGATCATTCATTAGATTGTTTTTTTTTTTTGTTAAATAGTAATGATTAAATAGAACACAATGCATTGTGTTCTGGGTGGCAGATCTGCTTGGACTGCTGCCCCCGTGACCCAGAAATGGAGAAGTGGAAGAAGAAGATGGATGGATGGATGGATGGATGGATGATAATGATTAAAAGTATGTACAGTAAGTAAGTGGTAACATTATTTAAGTTAACCTGTGGTTGGTTTCATATTTGAGTCACCATGGATTCAACATTTTGAATGACCCCATTTGTGTATCAAGATTAAAAATGCATCAGTTGAATGGCTCAACTAGAAGCATATCATTGTAGTTTATTGATGTGGACCTGTTGGATACTGTAACGTTAACAGAGGGGAAAAAACATGCCAAAGGTTTTATTATAATTAACATATACCTTACCTGATAAAAAGGCCACTTTATCTTTTAGGATGGGAAGAACCTCCATGGCTCTCATTTGTTCATTCCTTTTGAAACCTGCAGGAGAAAGAAAAATAAATCTTGAGAGTTTTGCACAAAGAAACGCAAACCTTTTTGTGGCATTACTTTGGGGCCATTAAAGACAGATTATTTGGGACAGAGGAGAATTTGTCCACTCGATCTGTGAGCTCGATCTTTCCAACACCAGGGATTGAGTGGCCATTACAAATTGTCTGTGTGGTGAGTAAAAAGTCAGTAAGCTCGTTTTACACACACATTTAAGATGAGAGAAAGTACAAAGGCTGTGGTCAGAGAAAGTGGTGGACAGACAAAGGGAGGCCAAGCAGAGGAAACAATAGCCTGTTGTGGTGTTCACTGGTGAGATGGGAAACTGCCTTATACAATATTCAACCTCAAAGCCCAATTCACTCAACTGCTATTGACACAGGATTTATATCCAAGTCAGACCTTTCCACATGACCTTTCAATCAAGTAACGTTTTCATTTTAATGTGGGTATTGAGCGACTATAGACCAACTTCTAGTAATTTAAGATCAAAGATCAAAGTCAGCTTTATTGTCAATTCTGCCATATGTGTTCAACATACAGTGAATCGTGAAGAATCCCTCAGTCGTCCAGGTAGAATCCATGATAAAAGGAGAAATTCAATTTGTCAACTGGACAAAGGTTATGTGGTCGAAAACTTTTCACCGCTCATCCGAGAGGCTTCATCAGTTCTGGTTAGAGTGCTGATAGACACTGCTTATATCTCGCTGCAGGGAGGAGCTAACTACAATGAAATTATTCTGAAACTATCTCGTCTATTTGTTTCTGTCTTTTGTTTCTCTGGCGTCAAGTTTAGCATACCTATTCAACCCCTAAACAACTGTTTTTCACAACTCTGGCCCTGACCTGGCTAGTCCTATTGTTTCTTTTGTTTGTTTTGATTTAGGTTTGAGAATGGAATTATAGATGGGAGACAAGTTATGTCTGACTCCACCATTTCTATTTAAAGAAGGATTCTCTTTTGACAAAAATCGCCTCTTTAACTCCCCTCTCAAACCAATTCTTTTCCCTGGCCAAGATCTGAACCTCACTGTCCTCAAATGCATGGCCCGTGGCTTCTAGGTAGAGATGTACGGCAGATGACGGTCCACTGTGGCACGCCCGCCTGTGTTGGTACATCCTCTTGTGAAGTGGCTGTTTTGTTTCTCCAATGTAGCGCTCACTGCAGTTTTCACTACACTGAATGGAGTAGACCACATTTTGTTTGTGGCTCGGTGTTTTGTCCTTTGGGTGGACGAGTTTTTGTCTTAAAGTGTTTGTGGGTTTGAAATAAACTGGGATTTCATATTGTCTGAAAATCCTCTGTAGTTTTTCAGAAACACCGGCCACGTAAGGAATCGCTACACCTTTCCTCCTGGGTTCGGGTTCTCTGTTGTCTTGTTTCTTGTCCTTGTCTCTCTTGGTTTTGTTGGAACGCCCATTTAGGATATCCACAAACAGAGAGGGCTTCCTGCACATGTTGTTCTTCTTTCTCCTTACCCTCTGTGCTTGTGGGAACCACTTGGGCCCTGTGTTGTAATGTCCGAATAACTCCCAGTTTGTGCTGCAGTGGGTGGTGTGAATCAAAAAGCAGGTATTGGTCAGTGTGTGTGGGCTTCCTGAAGACTTCTACTTGGAGTCGCCGGTCTCCTCCTATCGTTACTGCACAATCTAAGAACGCCAATGTGTTGTCCTTGGCATCTTCACGGGTGAATTTGATGTTCGGATCTACAGAATTGATATGTGCAGTAAAAGGTTCCAAATCTTGAATTTTGATTTTTGAAAAATTATCATCAACATAACGATACCAATGTGTGGGTGGAGTGCCTGGATATGAAGCTAAGGCACTCTGTTCAAATTGTTCCATGTATAAATTAACCATGATAGGGGAGACCAGAGAGCTCATCGCACAACCATGGATTTGCCTGTAGAAGTTCCCTCTGAACTGGAAATAGGTGGTATTCAGACAAATTTCCTGCAGTTGGCAGATTTGGTCAGGTGAAAGTTTGGTTCTCTCTTCTAGCTTGGAATCCTGTAGTAATTTCCTTCTCGCTGCTTCAACCGCTACAGCTGTGGGGATAAAAGTGAAAAGAGAGGTTACATCAAAGGAAACCATTGTCTCATCCCGATCAAACTGAAGAAACTTAACTTTGTTTACAAATTCGGCTGTGTTCTCAATGTGGTGCTCCGTGTTACCCACCAATGGAGCCCAGATGGTTTTTAGGTGTTTGGCCACATTGTATGTGATGGAGGCAACACTACATACAATGGGTCTGAGTAGACTGAAATTAACAGCTGCACTGAGTAATGCCAAACTTCCACCCTCGAACGCAACACCAGAGGAAAGGAAGGCCATCATTGCTCTAGAGAGGGACCAGAGCATCAACATCCTGCCTGCGGACAAAGGGAGATGCACGGTGATCTTGGACTCAGCTGATTATGAGGCTAAGGTGAACAGCCTATTCAGTGATACGACAACATATGAAGTACTGAAACGGGACCCCACCAATGGGTACAAAAAGAAGATCATTGATTGCTTGCAGAAGTTGAGGAAAGAAGAAGTCATTAATCGACAACTGCATTACAGACTGTACCCTGGTGACGCTATCCCGTGCATCTATGGCCTCCCTAAGATTCACAAACAAGGAGTACCACTCAGACCCATTGTATGTAGTGTTGACTCCATCACATACAATGTGGCCACCTAAAAACCATCTTGGCTCCATTGGTGGGTAACACGGAGCACCACATTGAGAACACAACCGAATTTGTAAACAAAGTTAAGTTTCTCCAGTTTGATCGGGATGAGACAATGGTTTCCTTTGATGTAACCTTTCTTTTCACTTGTATCCCCACAGCTGGCGGCATGGCGGCACGGTAGCAGAGTGGTTAGCGCTCTTGCTTCACAGCAAGAAGGTTCCCTCTTGCTGGGTCGCCCAGACCTTTCCGTGTGTGTTCTGTGTGGAGTTTGCATGCATGGTCTGTGTTCGATCCCCGGGTCGCCCGAGCCTTTCTGTGTGGAGTTTGCATGTTCTCCCCGTGTCTGGGTGGGTTTCCTCCGGGCACTCCGGTTTCCCCCACCAACCCAAAACATGCACCATAGGTACTCCAGCTTAGGTCCTGACCAAGCCGAAGCACGAAGATCATGGAGATGGTCCCCGGGCGCCCTAATGTGTGTGCTGTCCACTGCTCCTAATATATGTATATATATAGGATGGGTTAAAATGCAGAGAAGAATTTCTCCAGTGTGAGATCAATAAAGTTCACTTCTTCTTCTTCTGTAGCGGTTGAAGCAGCAAGAAGGAGATTACTACAGGATTCCAAGCTAGAAGAGAGAACCAAACTTTCACCTGACCAAATCTGCCAACTGCTGGAAATTTGTCTGAATACCACCTATTTCCAGTTCAGAGGGAACTTCTACAGGCAAATCCATGGTTGTGCGATGAGCTCTCCGGTCTCCCCTATCATGGCTAATTTATACATGCAACAATTTGAACAGAGTGCCTTAGCTTCATAGCCAGGCACTCCACCCACACATTGGTATCGTTATGTTGATGATAATTTTTCAAAAATCAAAATTCAAGATTTGGAACCTTTTACTGCACATATCAATTCTGTAGATCCGAACATCAAATTCACCCGTGAAGATGCCAAGGACAACACATTGGCGTTCTTAGATTGTGCAGTAACGATAGGAGGAGACCGGCGACTCCAAGTAGAAGTCTTCAGGAAGCCCACACACACAGACCAATACCTGCTTTTTGATTCACACCACCCACTGCAGCACAAACTGGGAGTTCGGACATTACAACACAGGGCCCAAGTGGTTCCCACAAGCACAGAGGGTAAGGAGAAAGAAGAACAACATGTGCAGGAAGCCCTCTCTGTTTGTGGATATCCTAAATGGGCGTTCAACAAAACCAAGAGAGACAAGGACAAGAAACAAGACAACAGAGAACCCAAACCCAGGAGGAAAGGTGTAGCGATTCCTTACCTGGCCGGTGTTTCTGAAAAACTACAGAGGATTTTCAGACAATATGAAATCCCAGTTTATTTCAAACCCACAAACACTTTAAGACAAAAACTCGTCCACCCAAAGGACAAAACACCGAGCCACAAACAAAGCAATGTGGTCTACTCCATTCAGTGTAGTGAAGATTGCAGTGAGCGCTACATTGGAGAAACAAAACAGCCACTTCACAAGAGGATGTACCAACACAGGCGGCCGTGACAGAGTGGACCGTCATCTGCCGTGCATCTCCACCTAGAAGCCACAGGCCATTCATTTGAGGACAGTGAGGTTCAGATCTTGGCCAGGGAAAAGAATTGGTTTGAGAGGGGAGTTAAAGAGGCGATTTTTGTCAAAAAAGAGAATCCTTCTTTAAATAGAAATGGTGGAGTCAGACATAACTTGTCTCCCATCTATAATTCCATTCTCAAACCTAAATCAAAACAAACAAAAGAAACAATAGGGCTAGCCAGGTGAGGGCCAGGTGTGAAAAACAGACGTTTAGGGGGTGAATAGGTATGCTAAACTAGATGCCAGAGAAACAAAAGACAGAAACAAATAGGCGAGATAGTTTCAGAATAATTTCATTGTAGTTAGCTCCTCCCTGCAGCGAGATATAAGCAGTGTCTATCAGCACTCTAACCAGAACTGGCGAAGCCTCTCGGATGAGCGGCGAAACGTTTTCGACCACATAAACTTTGTCCAGTTGACAAATTGAATTTCTTTTATCATACAGTGAATCGAAATGTAGTTTCTCTCTGGCCAAGTAGTGCAAAAAAGACAGTGTACAAAATACAATATAAAGACAA
The DNA here is from genome assembly GCA_036785185.1 of Paratrypauchen microcephalus. Classification (NCBI taxonomy): domain Eukaryota; kingdom Metazoa; phylum Chordata; class Actinopteri; order Gobiiformes; family Gobiidae; genus Paratrypauchen; species Paratrypauchen microcephalus. The sequence continues at coordinate 1,769,382 of JAVJIX010000109.1, forward strand.
AACACAACAAAAACTATCTAAGACAGAAATCTAAATCTAAACTAAAGTCTAAGATCTAAAATCTGAAAGCGGTGCAACATAATAAATACCTATATACAGATGTCCAAAAATGTGCAGTGTGCATCAAAATGTGCAATGGAAGATCCAGCAGTGAAATGGTAATGTGGAATAGAATGTGCATTGAAGTTAAGATAAAAATAAATGTGCAACAGTAGTAATTCTAGTGCAATAACACTAAAATAGGGATGCACCGATCCACATTTTTTCACTTCCGAATCGATCCGTGAATTTGGATATCGGCAGATACCGATACTATTCCGATACCAAAACTTTGTTTTCAATATTATCATCATTATTGTTAAACTACAAATAAACTCATCTCAACAGGCAAGTAGGCCTATGATTAGGGCTGAACGATTTTAAGAAAAAATTGAATTGCGATTTTTCTGGCAGATATTGCGATTACAATTTCAACCACAATTTCTTTCAAATTACATTTCAATGCACATGAACATTTGCAAACATTACAGAAACTTACATCATACCATTCAAACACTAAATTCCACTAAACTGCAATGCAAGAATGAAAATTAAGTCAATAATTTATTTCAAATGTAGTCCTATTTATTAAAAAGAAACATGCTGTACATAGTCTACATTGAGTGCTTGAGCAACCACAGTTATTCCACCTGAAGAACTAAAAGAGCATCTGTGTCTGAAGTAGAGCAAAAAAAAGTCTTTTAAAGTGGTGCAAGGTCAGTCTTTTATGGCTCAATTGAGCTTGATTTTTGTATTTTACAACAAACGTATAAAATACAACGCAACTTAAAGTTAACTTAAATATAGCGATGCTAAATATAGCAATGCTAATCGTGGTAGCCTTTCTATAACGTTTGTAATGTAAACTAGCCTTATGCTAACAGTTTGCCAGCTAACAACAGAGGGGAATACCTCTTATCCATCGTGCGGAGGATACTTTTAAACCACTCTTTGGTCACCGTGTTTACGGCAGTTCTTATCTCCTGGTGTCGTTGGCTGCTTCTGTCATACGGAGTTACACTGGCAAAAGAAGTTGTAACTGTCTGTTTGGCCCGAGTATCACTTTTACTAGACTTTTCTCCGGACTTTCTCGCCATGCACTCAAGCAACGGATTACGGACATTGATTAAAGGTCCCATGGCCCCCCATGGCTAAAAGTTGCGAAATGTCTAAACTGAGCATTTGCGGTCCTTTTCTGCGTTTGAAAAAAACACAGCTCAAACGGGCGATTCTGAACAAGGAAACTATGTGACGTCACATCGAAAAATGCAGCTCCACCCCCCGTCTGGATGTCTACCCCCCATCTCTGTAAATCACGCCCAGAGAGTTTGGACCGCGAATGAGCTACGCAATGCGAAATGCAGTTTTTTATTTGCCTGGAGGCACGTGCGAGTGTTTCTAGGCTCGGAAGTCCTTTATCTGAGCCTCTGGACCTCTGAAACAGCAGTGGTTTAATTTTATTTTCTGTGAAAATGTGTTTTTTTCATTGAAACGCCTCTCCTTTCTTCCTCCGCGCTTAAAACGCGGAAGTGGGAGACAGAGCACAGCGCACCGCTAAAACAAGGAACCAGCAGCGCATTTGGCCCCCCCCCACCCACTCCTCTAAACTATCTCTGTCCTTCTCATTTGCATTCAAGCAACAAGGCCCAGAATGAGTTGTTCAGAGAGATATTTTCTGACTCTGACTGTGTACATGTGTCTTTCTCATGAGTCTTGATTTTGGAGCAGAATTCATTTACAGTATTAGGGAACCATTAAGGCACCATATAAAAGCATCAAGAACTACCATGTCATGGGACCTTTAAACGGGGCCAACACCGGCTTCACCAGCTCGCAACTCCTCAGACCGCACGGGGCTACATGCCGTATTTGGGATGAGGGCTCGCTCGGAGTGGAGCGGCTAACACCGGGCTCACGTTGCTGACTTGCTTTGAGGTGTTTCTAGAAAAAGTATTTCCACACAGAGGACATGTTGTGATGAAAAGTTGGTTAGCTGCTTCGTGCTGCTCAGTGTTCACCTGCTAGCTGGCTGGATTGGATTTCCAGAACGGAGGCATGTCTCATCATTATCTCTGTGTCTCATTGAGATACGCCTCCGTTCAGGAAATCTGTTCCACATTTTGCAGCAGGAGCAGAGCAGGCGACAGGGAATCACTTGTGGAGTCATTTCAGCAAAAACAGACATGGCTCATGGATCGGAAATTTTCGCAGGTTGGATCGGAATTTCCGATCCGTGAATTACGTGGGTATCGGAACCCGATACCGATACTGGATCGGATCGGCCCCATCCCTAATTTAAAATGTTTACAATTTTGGCACAGGGTTATTTTAAATAGTACACTATTACTACACTACAATAGAAAACTTGTACCAACTTGTATACGGTGATTGTGTCCTGTCAGATTTTTTTTTAATTAGTCCATTAAGCTTTGTTTGACGAGACATTTAACAATCATACCAATGAACTGCAATACAATGGAATATCAATTGTATGTAATGGATAATGACAAATGTTTTGATATCCAAATTCAAGATAAACTATGAATAGGGTCTAAAACAATATGGATTCAAAATACAATGGTAAGAAGATCACATCTTTCACACCACACTTGAGTTGGCACTTGAGTTTATATGAAGACAATCTAGCCACCAGCCACAAAAATATATTGCAGAATCTTTCCCATCTATTGTGCTCTGTGCTGACTGAAACCCAATCTGATTACTAAACGTTTTCACATACTAAGATAAGATAAGATCAAATAATCCATTATTTGTCCTACAATGGGGAAATTGCAGTGTCACAACGCAAGTTTCAGAAACAGTAGGAAAATATGAGCATGCATCAAAATTAAGATAAAGAATAATAATAATAAGTATGTACAATCAACTAAAAAACATAACACTGTAAGGTTAAAAGGCACAGGAACATTGCACAATAAATGTCTTTGATTCTACTACTGACACATAATTCCTGGGAAAGCCGTCTGGCATTATCCACTCACTAAGGCCTTCTATTAGTTTGTCTAAAAAAAGTGAACACTAGAAGTGGATAGGTGGCAGCACGGGAGTCACAAGGCAACACTAACCTGATTTCTAATCTGTCACCCTATAAATGTCAGAGGAGATCTCATGGGTGTCACGGTGCTGCCAACATGTGTCACCAATGGATGAATGGTTGTCAGGAGATCCTCTGTTAGAAAACTTTTCCTGATGTGATTAAACCTTGTACTTGGATATACAGTTGGACAGATGGGCCCAGGTGTTATGAAGCCCCCTCAGAGGTGCAGTTAGTCACGATGATGACACACCTGTGAGTTGTGTGTCCTTGAATTTTGGGAATGCAAGGGAAGTGTAATCGAAAGCTCGCTGGATGACATAATGGACTTGTACTAGACAGCCTTATAAGTTGGTTGGTGAATTGGAAAATAGCCATTTCCATTTGTGAATTTGGTAAGCACCAAATAAACAGAATAACCATGACTAGTTACTATTAAACTATCGGTAACTGTCTTTTGATAAAAATCATCATTCAGAGTCAAAAAGCCTTCAGTCATATTTTGTTGGTTCAAAAATATATATATATTTTTAAAAAATCACAATCTACAGCAAAAACAATCACCTAACCAGGTCTTAGTGAAAAGCTGTTCAGTCTCCAATTCAATGCAATCTATTCATAAGACTAATTAAGTAAACCTACGAGACAATCAATGCACAAAACCCTGAATGCTGAGGTATTGAAAACCACATAGCAGGGATATAAATCTTTTGCAACTAAATAATTGCTTATTATTTTGGTCCACTCCTCCGTATCAGAATAGAATCTCCATTCTTGTTTAGGTGGGGTGGTTGCCTACAAAGCATTACATAATAATGTGGAGGGTATTCAGCCTGGCATCCTCTAGGCCTGCAGCGATGCAAACCACACACATTCTCCTCCAGGGCTCTTGTAGTGCAATGCACACCCATGTTTGTTCACAGCATGCCTTCATATTTGTACACGTATGCTAATGAGCCGCTAATTATCTTTTCTACTGAAGCTAATGGATGAGAATCAGGACTTGTCTCTATTTTTACTCCTCTCCCCTCCTCTCATTTGTCTCCCGACGTCCCTCAGGGGGTGGCAAAAACAAATTGGCTTGATCAACTACATTTCCCACTGCGCTCCTGTGGAGAGTGAGCTGTACTTCTTTATAGATGAAGCATGAGAAGAGCGACGCATGGAAAGAACGGCTTGTCCAACTATTTCTATTAACCACACCAACCAGAGTGCACAGAGGGCATGTACTCAGCACCAACTGTATTTCAGAGATTAACTGGGATCTGCATTAAACATTTACATTATATTAGATCTGAATGGACTTTCCATCTGTAACTGAAACCCTCCATTTTAAAATAGTGTTCATACCCTACCCCAATTATAACCAATTAATATGGTAATCCATCATAAAGCCAATGACAGCTGATATATTGTGTGTTAACATTTTGACTCAAACTACTAGTCTTGTCTTCATATGGTCATTGTATAATAAATATACCAGTGTATTCCTGTTTTCAGTATTCTAGTCTTATAAGTTGCTGCTCACATGATTAAGAAGTTTAAAATGAATGCAGTGACAATGCAGTCATCAACAATAACACAGAAAATTTGGATTAATTTACAGAGAAATGGAGAATAAACACAGCCAAATAGATACATCTCACTACTACACTTTTGCTTTGGAGATTGTTTTCAGGAGAGATTTCCTCCCATAAGTACTGCATATAAGTTTAGACACTCATACCTCTTTCACAGGGCTCTGGGATTGGTGAAAGTGGCACAGCAGCTAAATATAGAATGGCCTAGTCACACCCACACACTAGAGCAAGACAGTTTTATAGCTAGATGATGCTGGGGAAATATTATACAACTTTATCCCAACATGACTTCCTATTCTGCTTAACTAGCAGACTCAAACGTATTGTGATATACCTGTTAAGTGGAGGAGGGTGGAGGCTGTCTGGGTGTACTGCCATTTATGATTGGTCGCCCAACAAGCCAAGCAGCAGGATCCATAGATTGTTGTTTACTAAAATAGACACCTGTTGCCACCGTGAGCTACTGATGGACTGATGTGGCAATGTGTTCAAGGAATCCCAATCCACTGCGGGCAAATTCGCAGCATCTGAGGCTAATCCTGGAATTCCTGAGGGGAGATATTCCAATCCAGCAGACAACCAAAAACCTCCCCATTGGTGCCAAATGGAAAAGCTGGAGCAAACATTTCCAAACGCCAACAGACTGCCAGTGTACACTAGCAGAGCTGGGCAAGCGCATAGGGCCAAACTGCATCTCGTGTTTGGTTTTAGGTGATCTGATAATCTCTATCAGTAAATAAGAGGCAGGTTTCAGGGGCTAATCCACAAAGAAAGAGGAACATTGATATGCCCCAACTGCATTTAGGACTGCTGCAGAAGGACCATTATATATAAAAAGTTTCTTTTGTTTTTATCAGCTCTTTTTGCACATACTAGTCTTAGACAACAATTACCAGACACAATTAATTAAAAACATTAAGGTCAAAACACATGCTCCTTGATTAGGCCAATCTCCTCATGACTTCACCCTATCAATGAACATGTGCTAATTTCATTTAACCTACTACTTGTAAAAGAGATCATTTTCAGTTGAGGCACAATGCTATTAATAGTTGAAGCTGCAACAAAAGAGTGGGAGGACTATAACAAACAATTGTGTTCAATTTGTTATTCAAAAATAAAAGGTGTTGGTAGACGCTAGAGGCTGTAGCACTGTACAGGAAATTAGACTTAAATGATGCCAGTGCTTGGAGAACCATTTTGTGTTATCACAATTGTGGGTCTTCTTAACTAATAGTAGGATAGTTATGCGTTTTATATAGGAATGCACGATATATCTGCATTAACATCGGTATCGGCCAATATTGCCAAAATTTTAACACATCAGTATCGGCCCGATGTGTAAAACTGGGCCTATATTAACGACCGATATTTGTCAATACAGTAATCCCTCATTTATCGGGGTTAGGTTCTAAAAATTACCCGCAATAAGTAGGACAATTTTATATTTTACAATTATTCTACATGTTTTAAGGCTGTAAACGCCTCACCACACACATTCTACACTTTTCTCAGTCTGGAATTACGTTTTCTCACATTTCTCTCTCGTTTAAACACTCAAACTTTCAAACTTTCATATGAGCCCCGCCGGATGCGAGAAGGGAGCAGAGACATGAGCTACTGGATCCGCAGGAAGCACTGTGCCTATCCAGCGGCACTGTCACGTCCCGGGACGCGCACCAACCCCCAGAGAAGTGTGCGCGGACACGTGCACCCGCTCATCGTGGTCAAATTCGTGATAGCATGACCGGTGCGAGACCGCGCATCCCACCCCGGGCTGCGAGCACGAGACTGACCCGCGGCGCCCAGACCATGCCTCCTCCTCGGGACCACGTTCACGCAGCCCGAGGGGAGGCACGCAGTCCAAGCAAGCCACGAAGCGAACACGCTCATCAAACCTCGACATGAACGAACGCAAGAGCCGCACGAAACCAGGAAAAGAGCCACAGGCGGTGGTTTAATCCTGGTTTAGACCTGGTTTAGTCAGCGTTTAGTCCTGGTCTAGTTCCAGTCGTGTGTGTGTGTATATATAAAATTATATATATATATATATACACACATACATACATACACACACATATATATATACACACACATATATATATACACACACATATATATATACACACACATATATATATACACACACATATATATATACACACATATATATATACACACATATATATATACACACATATATATACACACATATATATACACACATATATACACACACACATATATACACACATATATATACACACACACACACACACACACACACACACACACACACACACACACACACACACACACACACACACACACACACACACACACACACACACACACACACACACACATATTTTTTTCCTCCTGTGGGAGGATTCATGGGGGCTGGTGCATTGTGTTCTGGGCAGCAGAACACTGCTTGGACTGCTCCCCCCGTGACCCAGAAAATGGAAAAAGCGGAAGAAAATGAATGATGAATGAATATATGAATATATATATATAATTTATTTGGGATGTCAACAATTAATCGATTAACGATTAATTGTCGATTAAGACGTTGGTCGAACAAAATGCATTAATTGTAATTAATCGCTAATCGCGGACACGCACACCCGCGTGGTCACGAAACAAGGCAACCGCGCACCGCGCTGCGCCAAGCTCGACTCACAGCCGGCCGCAGGCGCCAACGGCACTGCTCAGCAGCCCCGGTGTAAGCGCGAGGTGAGATCGAACCGCGGCGCCCGGAATGCGTAGTCTCAGCCCTAGCCACAAACCACCCGCATGAAACCAGCAGTGGCACGTGGTGGTTTAATCCTGGTTTAGTCCAGGTCTAGACCTGGTCCAGGCCCAGTCACTATACACTATACACTTTTACACTATTAAAAAAAAAAAAAAAAAATCTGCGAACTGCGATAGAGTGAGGGATTACTGTATTTTGTTATTCAGCATCAATACATTTGTCTGCTTTTTACTAAGGAATAATTAATTGAGGAATATACAATATAATACTACTATGATATATTTATGGCTCAGTGTTATGTATACTATAGCTTATATTTTTAAAGATCCTATTGAAACACTAAAATTCAGGTGAAAAACGCCGCTTATCAGTTAATCGTTAATCGATTGATAAGGTCAATCAACTATCAATTAATGAATTAATCGATAATTTGCATCCCTAATTTTATTTATATATATTTTTTTTTAGGGATGCAGGGAGGCCCGCGCGTACACCGGGGCTGCTGAGCACGAGTGAGCGCCGTTGTGAGTGAGTGCTGTTGAGTGAGCGCAGTGCGCGGTTGCCTTGTTTCGTGACCACGCGGTTCGCGTGTCCGCGATTAGCGATTAACTCATTGACTGCCGGTGACGAGTTTTCTCGTCATGTTGAATCCGAACGTTGAGTGCCGTGACGAATAAACTCGTCAAGGACGTTTTTCAGCGGGGGTTGCTAGGATACGACCTGGAGCAGCTTTGAAGGTGTAATTCACCCTTCCCAACCTGTAGGTGGCGATCTTGTATCATTATCTGCCGATCGGAGAGGCGGGAGAGGAGAGGAGTGTAGTGTATGTGTACTGTGGAGTGCGAGTGGAGGCGAATGGAGTAAGATGGTGAGGCGAGTGAACCCGGAAAAGCAGATAACTGTTGATCAGCGCCTACGGAGCGGTTTGATCGCTTTTGGGACCCAAGATCCCGGATCAGAGGATCACAGAGACACGCAGCGATGTCGGGGCAGAGATCTGCTCTGGCTGAGGCAGGGGGCGTGTTCTGATCGCGCTGCGCGGAGCAGGGGGACTCCCTGCTCCGCACAGCAGAGCAGGGAGAACTACGACAGTGCCAAAGAAGTTTACTGACTTGGATTCTGCTCTCCAAAGAGGCACGAGATGAGAAGAATTGAGTTTATATGTGTGTGTGTGTGTGCGTGCGTGCGTGTGTACGCGCGTGTGTGTATGTGCGTGTGTAGCTGTGTGTGTGTAAAGGTTTATGCATGGGCTTGTGTGTATGTACATATACATATATGTGTGTGTGTGTGTGTGTGTGTGTATGTAGGTGCGTGCGTGTGTGTGTGTATATGAGTGTGTACTCTGAGCCTCAATATTGTTGTGAAGTGACAAAGTTCTATTTTATATGAAAAGATATTATATCCTGTAAACATCTCTTGGCACAATTGAGTTGAAGGATTCACAGAGCCTTATATTCTTATATTTGTAAATAAAAAATGTACTTTGTCATCAAAAATCTCTTTCTCTGTTATTTTAGATGTTTGAGGTGTCACTAAATCGATAAATATTGATGTCAAAGTCACTGATCTGCTCGAAATCCTTCTCTGAACTTAACGCTCGTTTTCTCCATTTCTTGCTCAAAAACCAGTGTTTTTGCTGAAACTTCCCTATGTTCTACTATCAGTTATTTGAGAACCGAAAAGGTTAGAAACATAATTTTTTTTCCAGGTGAAAGAAGAGAGTCGATACTTTATTTTGATGTGTCCCATGTTTATATAGTCAAAGAACTCAGTATTCTGTGGGTCTTGGAAAATCAGTGAAATTCTACTGAAACCTGTGGCACTCTGGGGTTAGAATTCTGAAAACAGGCCGGCAGTGAATGAGTTAATTACAATTAATGCATTTTGTTCGACCAACGTCTTGATCGACAATTAATCGTAAATCCATTAATTGTTGACATCCCCAATTTTATATATATATATATATATATATATATATACAGTGTATATATATATATATATATATATATATACAGTGTATATATACAGTGCCGTGAAAAAGTATTTGCCCCCTTCCTGATTTCTGTGTTTTTTGCATATTTATCACTCAAAACATTGTCAGATCATCAAACCAATTTTAATATCACACAGAAACAACCCAAGGAAAGACAAAATTCAGTTTTTGAATGATGATTCCATTTATTAGTGCACAAAAAAAATCTAAACCTATCTGGCCCTATGTGAAAAAGTAATTGCCCCCCCTTGTTAAATCACAAACTAACTGTGACTAACCACAGTTTTGAGAAAACTTAGTTCAGTTCTACATGCCACACCCACACCTGATTGTCACCACCTGTGTTGAATCAAGAAATCACTTAAATAGTTCCTGTCAAACAAAGTGAAGTTGGCTACAACATCTCAAGAACAAACACATCATGCCACGATCCAAAGAAATTCAAGAACAAATGAGAAAAAAAGTGATAGAAGTCTATAATTCAGGAAAAGGTTACAAAGCCATTCCCAAAGCTCTGGGGCTCCAGCGAACCACTGTCAGAGCCATTATTCAAAAATGGAGGAAACTGGGAACAGTTGCAACCCTTCCCAGGAGTGGTCGACCAACTAAGATTACTCCAAGAGTGCGACGACGGCTCATTCAGGAAGTCACAAAAGAACCTAGACGCACATCGAAAGAACTACAGGCCTCGTTGGCCTCAGTTAAGGTCAGTGTTCATGACTCCACCATTAGAAAAACACTGGCCAAAAATGGCATCCATGGAAGAGTTGCCAGGAGAAAACCACTGCTTTCACAAAAGAACACAAAGGCTCGACTCACCTTTGCCAAAAAGCAGCTTGATGACCCTCAAGACTTTTGGAGAAACATTTTGTGGACCGATGAGTCTAAAATTGAACTTTTTTGGAAGGTCTGCAGCCCGTTTCATCTGGCGTAAAAAATGGCACAGCATTTGATAAAAAGAACATGGTGCCCACAGTAAAGCATGGTGGTGGCAGTGTGATGGTCTGGGCCTGCTTTGCTGCCTCAGGACCAGGACAACTTGCTGTGATTGACGGAAAATGAATTCTGCTGTTTACCAGAAGATCCTGAAGGAGAATGTCCGGCCATCAGTTCGTGCCCTCAAACTCAAGCTCTCTTGGATCATGCAACAGGACAATGATCCAAAACACACCAGCAAGTCCACCTCTGAATGGCTCAAAGAAAACAAAATTAAGGTTTTGGAGTGGCCAAGTCAAAGTCCGGATTTAAATCCGATTGAGATGCTGTGGTGTGACCTTAAACGGGCAGTTCATACAAGAAAACCCTCCAATATGGCAGAATTGAAACAATTCTGCATAGAAGAGTGGGCCAAAATCCCTCCCCAGCGGTGTGAAAGACTCATCACCAATTATCGCAAACGTTTGGTTACAGTTATTGCTGTCAAAGGAGGCTCAACTGGCTATTAGATTAAGGGGGCAATTACTTTTTCACATAGGGCCAGATAGGTTTAGATTTTTTTTGTGCACTAATAAATGGAATCATCATTCAAAAACTGAATTTTGTCTTTCCTTGGGTTGTTTCTGTGTGATATTAAAAATTGGTTTGATGATCTGACAATGTTTTGAGTGATAAATATGCAAAAAACACAGAAATCAGGAAGGGGGCAAATACTTTTTCACGGCACTGTATATATATATATATATATATATATATATACATATATATATATATATACAGTGTATATATATATATATACATATATATATATATATATATATATATACAGTGTATATATATATATATATATATACAGTGTATATATATATATATATATATATATATATATACAGTGTATATATACATATATATATATATATATACAGTGTATATATACATATATATATATATATATATATACATATATATATACATATATATATATATATATATATATATATATATATATACATATATATATATATATATACATATATATATACATATATATATATATATACATATATATATATATATATATATATATACATATATATATACATATATATATATATATATATACATATATATATACATATATATATATATATATATACATATATATATATATATATATATATATATATATATATATATATATATATATATATATATATATATATTATATATACATATACATATATATATATATATATATATATATATATATATATATATATATATATATAATATATATATATATATATATATATAAATATATATAAATATAAAAATAAATAAAAATCTCGGTTATCAACCATAACATTCATATCGGTATCGGCTAAAATTTTCACATCGGTGCATCCCTAGTTTTATATGTGATAGTGTATATGTTTGTTGTGCTGTGCTGTCGCTGTATATGCCAAACAAGCTGTGTGCATGAAAATGAATTTCCTCTTGGGGACAATAAAAAGTCTAAAAAGTCTATACTTGAATGCACATTTTAAAACACCTCCATGAGCATGACTATTTAAGAGAAGAAATATTAAGAGCTAAATGATAAATTAATTTCATACATTTCAGAACATGTAGAGGTGTAAACTACATGGCTAGCAAGTTTTACAGAATAAAAGGGGATACTTTGTTGTTTCAGATTAAATAATTACATAAATTTAGGGCTGGACAGTAAATCAAATTACATCAATTAATTTGTGTTTTTAATTTTTCAAGATTTTGAAAAATACTTCTGACCTTCATACAGTAATCCCTCCTTTATCGCGGGGGTTAGGTTCCAGAAATAACCCGCAATAAGAGAAATCCGCGAAGTAGGACAACTTTATATTTTACAATTATTATACATGTTTTAAGGCTGTAAATGCCTCACCACACACATTATACACTTTTCTCAGACTGGAATTAACCTTTTCTCACATATGTCTCTCGTTTAAACACTCAAACTTTCATAGATTTTCAACAAAATGTATTAATAGTGACGCGTGGGGAGAGACACGGCCCCGGAAGCCCCGCCGGACGCGCGAGGAGCACCTGGACCGCGTGCTCTCAGCCCGAGTCACAAAACAGCTGCACGAAGCCAGCGAAGAGTGATTTAATCCTGGTTTAGACCTGGTCTAGTCCCGGTTTAGTCCAGGTCTAGACCTAGTCCAGTCCTGGCTTAGTCCAGGGCCAGTCCAGGTTTAGACCTGGTTTAGACCTGGTTAATTCTGGTCTAGACCTGGTTTAGTCCACGTTTAGTCCTGGTCTAGTCTCTTAGTCAATCAGGACACAGAACACAATGTTACAATATAAAAAAAAGTTACACTATATTAAAAATAAAAAATAAATAAAAAAAATCTGCGAAACGGCGAGGCTGCGAACAGTGAACCGCGATAGAGCAAGGGACCACTGTATTTGGAAAGCAGGGTTATTGTGCAATCAAATATTTAAATTTTAACTATTAAAATTGCATTATAAATCCATACAAATTTCTTAAAAAATAAAAATACAAGAGTGAACTTCCACTTTATGAAAGACTAGCAGTCACTGCTCTGACTCTGATAAAAAATTTTAATTGTCCAGTGTGTGCAAAAAAACAACAACCCACAAACACACACAGTCCTACATCAACTTAAATAACTTAAATGTCACCCTTTGCCAATTGCAACAATCCAAACATTCTTGTACCCAAACTACAGGGGTAATATAATTTACTCATGCAGACAGAGTAACCCTGTAATGATGGCCAGAAAGTGCAATCCACAAGCATCTGCCATCATAAACTGTTTGGACCCAACCACAATACAGTCAGAGTATTGTAGGTCAGTGTTGTTAGTGGGCTGTGTGGGTTTGAGAATGTGTCAACACTGGAAGGTGCAGGGGCCTCCAGAGGTCAAGTGGGCATTAAACATGGCTCAGACTACAAAGCAGTTTACTCAACAACAGCGCTCCACAACTGGCCCAGGGAGAGGGTGACAAATACTGGGCCAGGCATGGGATGTGAGACAGGGAATGCAACAGCTGCCTATAGCCAGACAGATGGACAGTGTGGTCCATCAGAGGCGTGGAGGGAACAGTGACATACATTCTGCATATGGAGCACACTTTCAATCCAACAAGTGATTAATGTCCCGTTACACAGACATAATCTCATAATGGTTGCTTAGCAGCTGACCCTGGATATGTCACTTCCAAACCAGCTGTTGTGGGTCAACAGAAACCTGAGCCAGGCACAGGCGCATCATCCCGGCAGAGAGGCGGACTTCCCACATTCACAGCGTGCCACAGATTCCTTCCAGAGGGATGTGGGGGAATGGCAGGAATTCCTCAAGGATGAGGAGGTGGCCAGGAATAGTGTGTCCATGCCACGGACCACTGGCCTACATCCTGAGGCAGCATGCTTACAGCTAGGATACAGTGCAGTTAAATTTATTATGCACATAGTTAATATGAAATGTGTCACTGTGGGGGATATTTTGAATTGACAATGGACATACTAGTTATGCTAATTAGACATTGTAAAGACATTGTTATTGTTGTGTTTTGTATGCATGCATCTAATATTGATAAGGACTTGCAATTCCTCAGTGCATTAGTACATGAGTACAATTTTGTGATTTTGTTTTTCCGTTTGGCTTCTCTTTGCTCAACCCCTCTGAAACCACTAACATTTATTTTACATCTAGCATAAAAGTTAAATAATTTATTGTTTTGTTTCAACTGATACACAAGTTTTATTTAACAGCAACTGAATTAAGAAGCATCTTTCCCGCACCTCAGTTCTGCTCACTGATCCAGACCTCAAATAGCAGGGTAGACTGATCTGAACGCAATAATGGGGCCTGGGTTACTGCGGCAACCCAAACACAGCAGGAGAGATGCGGAGGGGAAACAGACCTGGGAGTGAAAGACCGCCTGCTAACTTGTACCAACCAATGCTTTTTTGTCTTTTATTACCACTGGATCAATTTCCCACTGTGAAAAGGGCATAGTTTTGGCACCAAATGAGAAAAACTCTTGCTTGCAGTTCATGGAGTTTGCTGCTGTAACACTATCTCAGTATTAGTGTTCAAAGATGCCATCTAGGGGCAAACCAGGGTGCACATTTCAAGACAGCAGAATGCATTTATTAGAGCTGCAACTATGAATTGTTATACAAGTTGAAATATTGATTCTCATATTGATAAGCAGGCACACTTGTTAGACAATAGAAACTATAATCTGTCACCATATTTTAACCTTTATTTGGTCAAAAATGTTTTGCCATTGCACAATAGATAACTTGTTTGACTAATGAAAAAAAAAAAAAAAATGCTGACTGGTTGACAACTAAAATAATGGTTAGTTGCGGCCCTAGCCAGTATAGATTTATGCTGATTAAATTAAAGTCCGAGCATTTGCACTCAAAACTACAGCAGCAGAGAGATGAAATGCATGTTGGTATCCGTGTTCCTGAAAGCTCTCCTCAGCACATCTGTCCAAAAGCATTAGAGCTATTACATAACAGCACACTGACCCCCTCCTCCATGTCCAACCAGAGCTGAGAAAGAGACCAGCAGATGGACATTATCCCCTAGTGTCTTATAACTAAGTGAGACCAGGCAAAGTCGGCCATTGCTAAAGGTCTTCTACTGACAGTATCATCAACCAAAGCCAAAAATGACTCCCTATAATTGCCATCATGTTGTTTAGCCCTGTTCCTCCTTCTTCACCAGTGCTTGAGGTCCTCCATAAAGACCCCAAGGCTAAGAGCAACCTGCCAACTTGCTGTCCTCATTTGTACGAGTGAGGAGTTGGGATTTTTAATGACAATATGGAGGGAGGAAAAAAATTGCAATACAGTGATTGGAAATTGTGTTTTCATAAAAATAGGATACCGCACTAACACTTTTCCCATTCATTTTAAACATTGCATCACATAGTGGCTTGTAAAATTAAATCTACTAGCAAAACAGTTTTTACCATTTGTTCAGAGTATTAGGCTGTAAGAGCCATTTCGTACATTCTGTGTTCTGGAATATTCTGTTTATAACAGCACTTCCTGTCCTGCCTTCAGGTTTCAGGAAATGCATCCTGATTGGTCAACTTTGTTCTTTATTCCTTGTTCTTTTATCCTTGATCTTACTTGCTATAAAAACAGACGTAGGAACCACACTGGCTCAGAGAGGACACAAGACACCACAGAAGACACACCAGAAGACAGAAGACACACCACACCAAGATACATAACACACACACACACACACGAAGAAGAAAGCGATCACGCTACGTAGGTAGTGTGGATTAGAAGCCGCGGTCTGGTGGCCAAGAGGTTACCTCGAGCCAAGAGTTGGCGGGGTATTAGGACGCCTCGGGCCACAGAAGCTACACAGTCTTTTGACAGTCACGTAAACGTCACGTAAACGTCAACGTAAACGTCAACGTGGGACGTCACGTGAGGACGTCACGTGAGGACGTCACGTGAGGACGTCACGTAGGGAAGTCAAGAACGACGTTAGGTAGCGCATGAGGACGTCATGAGGTCGTCATGTAACGCCGCGTAATAGTCACGTAAGAGTGTAACATCGGACATCTCCCGTGTGACAGACGGGATACGCACCGCTACAAGGCACAGACGTACAGCAAGGAAGGACGTCGAATAGCATCGTCAACAACGCAACATAGGGTGAGTCCTGTCGGGAGTCACGAAGTACAAGGAAGCCTGGTCTCCCAGTGACAGGCAGGAGCTCACCACTATACGACACACAAAGACGTCAAGAAGGACATCACAACACATACAGAGCCTAACACAACACGCATAGGAAAACCACAAGCCTCAGAAATTCATCTTTCCATTTCCCTCTTTATTCACCTTATTTGTATCCACTCTGTATGACCTTCACTTTAGTAAAGATAGCAAAGACAAACCTTTTGATTCAAGACTCTTTATTTACATTACGTTACGCGTCGGAAAGAAACTTCAAGAAACACCGAGGCCAAGGCTAGTGAGGCGGTTCGCTGCACTCACACCTAAAGTCAAAAGACTAATAAGCAAACTTTAAGTCAAAAGACTAGCTAAAGTCAATGGACTTGTAAACAATCTAAAATCACGAAGTCTACAGCATCACGTCGAGAGACTAAACATCAAAGTCAAAGAATCAGCATCAAGTCAGGAGACTTAATTGATGAAAGAAACATCTGAACCAGCAAGAAACTCCATCCACGGCTGAAGCAAGCGTTCCCTGGGTCAGGTCTGACAATTCTCTTCAGTTTTACTAGCCTGCTAGCCACCGGAAATAGAAGTACATGCCCTAAAGACACATCCAATAACTCCTTTCCCGAGTGTCGATGAAAGTTAGGAAGAGTTAGACTCCGTGAGGAATTTGAGGAATTGTCACAGGCTAAGGATGTATACGGGAGCCATGATGTCAGGAGCGAGTGCTGGCGCGCTGTCTGACTACTAGTATAAAGCAGATATTGAGCGACTAAAATACGAGAGAAGCGGAATTTTGTCACAGCTAACCAAGTGATGAAATGACAATGAAGCGAAGGAATGGATCGCAACTGCTAAAAGGGCCACGGATGGAGAGCAAAATGTCATCAGATCGGAGGATAGCATTTTTAGGGCTAACTCAGTTACACACACATCAACGTTCCAGTACTAGTTCAGTGCGGTCAAAGGCCAGAGTGGAACGTGCAGCTCTGTTGGCAAGCCAAGCGGCTATGATGCAGAGGCAAGAGCTTGAGCAAGAAGAAAGACGCCTGCGGCATGAAAAAATACGCCAACAGGAACATATGCAACAGGAAAAGGCGCGAGAAGAAACGCGCTTGCAACAACAATTTGAGCAAAAAGAGGCTTGCTTGAGGGATAAAAAGGACCGGTTGCAGATGGAAGCTGCCATTGCAGTCGCTAATGCCAAATTAAGAGCTTACGACCAGAATAAAGATGCTCGGAAGTCAAGAGCTGGATCAAAGCGACTGGTGGAAATGAAAGGTTCACCACCTATAGCCGCGACCAGGCTGGAATTGAAAGATTTTTGAATGACGTCGGGGCTAAAGCCGTTGCGCCAACCGTCTCACAGGCGCAGCCAAGCGTCCCTTCAGTCAGAGGAAAAAGTCCAACAAGGCAAAGGCAAAGCCAATTGTTCAAAGGTGCTGAGTACGCCACCTCAGCCTCAGCCACCAGCAGAAAAGTCAGCCAACGCCTTCCAAAGTCCCTGCCTATACTGTAAGGGGAGGCATGCGCTGAACGTGTGCAACAAGATCAAAGAGCGGCCTTTGAATGAGAGAACTGACTTCCTGAGATCTCAAGAGCTCTGTTTTAGCTGTCTTACGCCAGGGCACATGTCTAAGGTCTGTAAAGAAAAGAGCTCTTGCCCTGACTGTTCCTATAGGCATCCCGCTATCTTGCACGTCGCAGAGCAAGATCCCTCACCGAAAGAGACCAGAGCAGATGACCGCTCAACAGGTACGGCTGTTGAGCGTGGTGCTCTCGTACTTGCAGGGTGTAGAAGCGGTGAACAAACCGGGGCCGGGAATGAAGACATTCCAAAGAAGCTACAACAGGCATGGCAGAAGAAGCCAGAAGACCCGGACAAGCTGTCAGATCTCAGCGTGAGTAAATGTTGTAAGTCCAGCACATTCGGGCCCACAAAGAGTGCACAAATCCATCACTTCTCAAACGCCAGTCAAGATGGATATGGGGTTGTGTCGTACCTCTTGTTGACGAACGAACAAGAGGAGAAACATGTCTGCCTTTTGATGGAGAAGTCCCAGGTCGCTCCTCCTAAGCAGGTTACAATTCCTAGGATGGAATTGTCGGCTGCAGTGATCTCTGTCAAGATTGACCAGATGTTGAAGGAAGAACTTCAACTCACCCATAACGGATTTGGTCCTCGGGACGGATAGCACAACAGTACTGAGGTACACTGAAGATGACGCTCTCCGTTTCAAGATATTTGCGGCGGCCCGTGTTTCCTTTGTCAGAGGGGCTGTTACAGGAGCTCAGTGGATCTCGAGAGTTGACACCTCTTGGGATCCAGCCGATCTCGCCTTGGGAGGCTTGAAGATTGAGAGCTTCATGTCATGCAAGATCTGGTTCCACAAGGCTAAGGAGCTGTGGGAGACAATCAACAGCCAAAACAACGGACCACATGCCATGAAGGCGGCCCTAGGTTGGGTAGTCAACGGGCCTGTCAGCGGATGCCAAGAGAAAGAATTTGATGACGCCGAAAAACAGAACTTCGTTAATCGCATCTCTGTGTCGACCATAGAAGTCATGCACTACGAAGCAGATTTTCCAGAACGCCGGCGTGAGGACAAGCAAGGGCCATCTCAACACGACAAGGTGTTTGTGCGCGGTGTGACCGCATCGGCACATCTTTCGGATGGTCATTGCTGCATTGAGCTACCTCTGAGGGATGACTGCATGGAGATGCCAGGCAACCGAGGTACAGCCGAGCAGAGACCCAACTCCTTGAAGAGGAAGCTCATCAGGATTTCAGGCTTCTTTCAGAAGTGCGAAGATTTGATGACCAAAATCCTAGAGAAAGGATACGGCACAAGAGTCCAAGATGAGCAGCGGAGGCGAAGAGTATGGTACATACCGGCTGGTTAGCTCAACTGGTAAGTCATGGACTTTCCCCCTGGGGGTTGTAGGTTCAAACCCCCCCCCCCCCCCCCCCCGGGCAATGAGCTAACCAGTGTGGGTCCTTGGGCAAGACCCTTCACGGTACTGCCCCCCGGGCGCCGAAAAAAGAGCAGAAGATGGCAGATTTTCCGCAAGATCGTCTGCTCCCCGACAAACCGCCTTTTACCAACACAGGCATGGATTATTTTGGTCCCTTTGAGATCCAAAGTGGACGCGTCAAGGTCAAACGTTATGGTGTGCTCTTCACGTGCTTGGCAGTCTGAGCAGTGCATATAGAAGTCGCAGATTCCCTTGACACAGATTCGTGTATTAATGCTCTACGTCGCTTTCAAGCAAGGCGTGGCCAAGTGCCCGCCATCCGTTCCAACAATGGCACAAACCTAGTCGGTGCAGAGAGAGAGCTAAGACAGGCACTGAAAGAACTGGACCAGCCGCGCATCAATGAAGCCATGATGCAGAAGGGAGTGCAGTGGTTATTCAACCCACCCGCCGCGTCCCACCACGGCGGCATCTGGGAACGTCAAATTCGTACCATTAGAAAGGTACTGAATGCTGTTGTTAGAAAGTGGTGAATGATGAGGGGCTACAACCTTCCTGTGTGAAGTCGAAAGCATCATCAATGGAAGGCCTATTACCACGAACGCAGACGATCCCAGCGACCTAGAACCACTGACCCCAAATCATTTACTCCTAATGAAGACGCAGCCCAAACTGCCACCTGGTGTGTTCGTCAAGGAAGATGTCTATGCGCGGCGGCGCTGGAGACAAGTCCAATATATGACGGACCTATTCTGGAGGAGGTGGAGCCGAGAATACTTGCCGTTGCTTCAAGAGCGGCAAAAGTGGCTCGGAACGAAGAGAAGCTTTAAGGTCGGAGATGTCGTCCGCGTCGTTGATCCATCCCTGGCAAGAAATTCCTGGATGTTGGGCAGAATCACCAAGGTTATGCCAGACTCCAAGGGGATGGTCCGCAGTGCTGAAGTCCAGACGAAGACGAGTATTATACAAAGGCCCATAACTAAGTTGTGTCTCTTGCAGGGTGAAGACTGAAGAAGAGAAGGACTTACCACACGTCCGATATGCACTGTAAATTGTGAAAAGTATGCTTACTTGTAAAAGAAATGTGAGACAAGAATTCTTAACCTACTCGAAGAAAATGTTCAGGAAATATAACGGCTCTAAATTTAAAATTAGTAATGGCTCTAAATCTTAAGTTAATAATTGACTTGCTAAAGCTTAGCCAATTAGGGGCCGGGATATGCAAGAGCCATTTCGTACATTCTGTGTTCTGGAATATTCTGTTTATAACAGCACTTCCTATCCCGCCTTCAGGTTCAGGAAATGCATCCTGATTGGTCCACTTTGATCTTTATTCCTTGTTCTTTTATCCTTGATCTTACTTGCTATAAATACAGACGTAGGAACCACACTGGCTCAGAGAGGACACAGACACCACAGAAGACAGAAGACACACCACACCAAGATACATAACACACACACACACACACACACACACACAAGAAGAAAGCGATCACGGCGACCGCGGCTTCTAATCCACACTACCTACATAGGTAGGTAGTGTGGATTAGAAGCCGCGGTCTGGTGGCCAAGAGGTTACCTCGAGCCAAGAGTTGGCGGGGTATTAGGATGCCTCGGGCCACAGAAGCTACACAGTCTTTTGATCGTCACGTAAACGTCACGTAAACGTCACGTAAACGTCACGTAAACGTCACGTAAATGTCACGTAAATGTCAACGTGGGACGTCAACCTGGGACGTCAACGTGGGACGTCACGTGAGGACGTCACGTAGGGAAGTCAAGAACGACGTTAGGTAGCGCATGAGGACGTCATGAGGTCGTCATGTAACGCAGCGCAATAGTCACGTAAGAGTGTAACATCGGACGTCTCCCGTGTGACAGACGGGATACGCACCGCTACAAGGCACATACGGACAGCAAGGAAGGACGTCGAATAGCATCGTCAACAATGCAACATAGGGTGAGTCCTGTCGGGAGCCACGAAGTACAAGGAAGCCCGGTCTCCCAGTGACAGGCAGGAGCTCACCACTATACGACACACAAAGACGTCAAGAAGGACATCACAACACATACAGAGCCTAACACAACACGCACAGGAAAACCACAAGCCTCAGAAATTCCCTCTTAATTCACCTTATTTGTATCCACTCTGTATGACCTTCACTTTAGTAAAGATAGAAAAGACAAACCTTTTGATTCAAGACTCTTTATTTACATTACGTTACGCGTCGGAAAGAAACTTCAAGAAAAAGGCCAAGGCTAGTGAGGCGGTTTGCTGCACTCACATAGGCTATTAGGCAATTTGACATGCATAACCAAAAATATGTTTTCAAAATTCTCACACTGCTCATTGCACCATAATACTTTTAATAATAAGAAATTACATTCCACCGTTCATTCACAACATTAAAGAAACAAGACATTTAGGATTCACTAGTCACCCTATGAACCCAGAGGAAACAGGCAGCCACACTAATCATCATGCTGTTGCTATGGAGATGCAGGTAACCAATCAGGTAGGAAATGGTGGCAAAAATGCTTTACTGTGTGAGAAACTGCAGGAACATAATCTGTGCATATCATTACCACTGCAAAACCTACATGAATGTTTGACTTATGATAACCATAACACAGATAATGACAGCTACACAGGGTGAGTGTTTACCTGTTATCTGACTCGATACATCTCCTTTAGGCTCTTTAGGGACAGATCCATCTGGAAAACACAGGAAGAACACATTGGTTAGGCTTCATTTTTATGTTTGTATTGTAATGTCGTAATAATAACAAAATAACGCAATGTAAAAAAAATATATATAGCTAAAAAAGTACCTGTTTATATAGTTGACCACCTGACAAACATTATAGCATAAAGTTACAGATCAGATGATTTTCAACACACATTTGCTCTTAAAGAGCTTATCTAACATCAAATAATGCAAGTCTTGGGACCATTAGCTAAACCAGACATCACCATTATAAAAATGTATATTAGAAAACAGGGTAAGACTTTGCATTAAGTCACCCTCTCATCTGGCTAATTCATGACCTACGCCCTGCTTTCTCAGCCCAAACCACAATCAGGGCATTGATGGAGCCTATAGCCATGTGCGTGTGTTTGTGTGTCTGTGAGTGTGCATGCGATTGTCTGTGTGTGCGCACGATTGTCTGTGTGCGCACGATTGTCTGTGTGTGCGCACGATTGTCTGTGTGTGTGCCTGCTTGTTTGTCTGTCTGTGTGTGTTTGCCTGTGTGCGTGGCATTGTGTGTGCGCGCGTGAGATTGTGTGTGTGTGCGTTTGTGTGTGCGATTGTCTGTGTGAGTGTGACTGGCTGTGTGTGTGCATTAGGGGTGTGCAAAATAATCGTCATGACAATGCATCGCGATACTAACTTTCACAATATACTGCATCGATTCTTGATGCCAAAAATCAATTTCTATTAATTAATAATTTAATATTTAATAATTTAATATTTAATATAAATAAATAAATAAATAAATTAATTAATTATTCGTTTTTTTTTTTTTAAATAAACCCTATGCACTTTTTTCTTTGTGAAAGGGTATTGTTTGTTATGATGGTAGCTACCTCCAAAATGGCAAATGTTTGAACATCATTTTTTGTTTTAGAAAAAATCCTATTCACTTTTTTGTTATTGGTTTGGTTTATTTGTTTTTGTTATTCAATGAATTCAGTTATGAATTGAGTTGCTCAGAGTTATGTATCAATTGAAGACACTACCCAGATACACAGCCACTGATGTTTAAGTTATCCTCTTTTTTTGGTACATTTTCACTGAAGTATGTCAAATATATTGCAATGCATGGCAATAATTCAAGTATCGTGATGCATCGTGATAGTATCGCATCGTGGCATATGAATCATGATTGGAATTGAATCGTGACTTCTTTGCCAATACCCACCCCTAGTGTGCGTGCTTGTTTGTTTGTGCGTATATGTGTGCGATTGTCTGTGTGTGTGTCTGTGTGTGTGTGCGAGTGTGTGTGCGAGTGTGTGTGAGAGAGGAGGATATGGTCAGTGTCATGTGCCGTCAACATACACACAGCCTGGACACTGGGCCAGCTGAGTCACTCACACATGCTGTTATGACTCAGGCTTTTCTGCATGTTGTTACAAAGTACTGTGCAAGGCTGATATGACAAGAAGGACCTCAAGTTCAAAACAGGATTTAACATTGGCTTAAACAAGCCAAGACTTCATTATCGGCTTTGCTATAACCAAAACATCATGTTGTGTGCATAGAGCCAATTGTGAAATATAGGGCCAGCTCCTTTTAGCATCCAGTGATCGCTGTCACTGGGCTGAAAAAGCTTTTGATAGAATAGCCATACTTGTTTTATGCTCACAATATGGTTTTGGACCAAACTGTCTGTAGTGGGTAAAAGCAATTTATCACAACCCAGTCTCATCGTTTAAAGATCCCAAGACATGGTACTTCTTGATGCTTTTATATGGCGCCTTAATGGTTCCCTAATACTGTAAATGAATCCTTCAAAATCAAGACTCAGTGCATGAGAAAGCCCCATGAACACAGTCAGAGTCAAAAATATCTCTCTCAAACACTTGGGCATCGTTGCTTAAATGCAAATGAGGAGGACAGAGACAGGCCAGTGCAGCGGGTGGGGGTGCGGTGGTTTTCCTCTTTAGCGGTGTGATGTGCACTGGCTCCACTTCCGCATTTATGCGTGGAGGAAGATATGAGACGATTTCCATTGAAATAAACACATTTCCACAGAAAATAAAATTAAACCACTGCTGTTTCAGAGGTTCGGAGGCTCGCATAACGGACATCCGAGCCTGGAAACACTCTCACATGCCTCCAGGCAAATTAAAAAACGCATCTCGCATTGCGTAGCTCGTTTGCGGTCCAAACTCTATGGCAATGAGTTCCAGAGACGGTGGGTAGACATCCAGATGGGGGGGTGGAACTGCATTTGGATTTTTCCCTGAGTATGACGTCAGAAATTTCCCTTGTTCAAAATCACCCGTTTGGGGTGTCTTTTTTTCAAATGCGGAAAAGGATCGCAAATGCTCAGTTTACACATTTCGCAACTTTTAGCTATGGGGGGGGGGGGGGTCCTAAACAGGGTAGGGGAGCACGGCGGCTGAGTGGCTAGCACTCATGCTTCACAGCAAGAAGGTTCCGGGTTCGATCCCCGGGTCGCCCAGACCTTTCTGTATGTGTTCTGTGTGGAGTTTGCATGCATGGTCTGGGTTCGATCCCCGGGTCGCCTGGGCCTTTCTGTGTGGAGTTTGCATGTTCTCCCCGTGTCTGGGTGGGTTTCCTCCGGGCACTCCGGTTTCCCCCATCAACCCAAAACATGCACCATAGGTAGCTCCAGCTTAGGTCCTGATCAAACCGAAGCAAAAAGATCATGGAGATGGTCCCTGGGCACAGTAATGTGCTGCCCACTGCTCCTAATAACAGGATGGGTTAAATGCAGAGAAGAATTTCTCCAGTGTGAGATCAATAAAGTTGCTTCTTAAAATATTATTCACTCTTGCTCTGGAACTCCTGGCATCCATGATTAGACTAGATAAAGTGATTACACAAATTATAGTTGGCAGTCAAGAATTTAAATTTGCGAATGATGTCTTATTGACACTGGCAAAACCATTAAAATCTATTCCCAAAATGCTTATTGAATCATTTAGAACCCTATCAGGGTACATGATTAACTGGAGTAAGAGTGAAGACATACATCTCAATTACTACACATTCAAAAATGATTAAGGTCCTGCCCCTTTTATTTTATAAAGTATTTGGGGATAACAATTGGGATGCCAATAAATAAAACAGTGGAACGTAATTTGCAACTGTTAGTAGGGGTGTAAATCAGACACTTCATGCAGATTCGATACGATACGATATCAATTTCTTAAGCCAACGATTTGATTATTTTTTTTGATTCTTGAGAATTCCCTATGATTCGATACAATTCGATTAAATGATGCATAGTTTTCACTTTATGTGTTAATGATGTTTTGAATAAATTTTATTACAGAAAAATTCGATTCGATTCGATTCACTTGTGGACGCATCGATGCATTTGGATCGTCAGCTGTAGGATCGATGCATCGATACGAATCGATTATTATTTACACGACTAACTGTTAGTAAAATCTATAAGGGAAAACCTTTAAAAAAAATGGTCATCCCTGCCACCGTCTCTGCGGTATACCAATGCCATGAATTTCATAAGATAAAGAAAATGTTTTCTTCCTTTTTATGGAAGGATCAAAATCCCCAAAAAATTCAAGACCACCTTGATCTCTAGGTAAGATTGTATTTGGTAAGAAGACCAGAGTTACATTACACAAAACCCCCCAGCTGTAGGGATAGTACTTTCTAATAAAAGGATTCATTTAGAAGCCAGAGATACTTTATAACATAACTTGGTTCCCGACAAAGTTCCCGACATTTGTTTTACATTACTCTCGAATTATGTGATTTTCAACATTTTCAGAATAGATTCTCATTTAGAATCAAATTTCCTCTGATTCCTTCCATTGTCATATTGAACATTGCTGGATTTATCATGTGATGAAACTGGTTTGTCTTGGCTGCTGAAGTAGGCTATCCTACCAAACAGCTTATGCAGCAGTTAGCTCCTAGCACTTTCCATCAAACACATATAGAGGGATAAAACACAAGAGCAAACATGTTATCAACTAGAGTCAATGCCAGAGTGGTTTAGGATCTGATGATCAGTGCATTGGAAATCCAAGCCAAGAGGTGAAAACAGGCTTGAGGGAATTCTTCTCTCTACCTGGGAAACACAGAATGAATGGGATAATAATGAAACAAAGGGAACGAGGACAAGAAGCGAGAAGCAGACCAAACAGTCACATGCTTCACATATTTGCAATGCCAAAGACATCCACTTAAGCAGCGGTGTGCTACAATGCAACAGATTACAGTAGTGGTTTTCCCACATTTTATCTCAATCTAAACATTACGACTTGCAGCTGAGTGCGAAGTCAAACAAACTGCAACAAAAGGAGCCATTACACAGACAATAAGACCATTAACAAACAATAGATGGCACATAGTGTTAAGTGTGAGAAGTTGTTCCTTGGACATACTGTTAAATCTTTCAGTTTAACCAACCACATTGTACACACAGCAATGTGCACATTCTGAGCCAACTTTGTTAAGACCGCTTTGGGACGAGGAAGTCAGCCAAGTCATTAGCATAAACACAGTGCTAACTGTTAAATGTCATGTGTCAATGTGAGGAAATGATGACGCTTGTATGAAGTATAAATGAACTGATAAAATATCTTAAAGCACACATATTATGCAAGTATGTGTATTGAAATATAGCATGAGTAGACATTTTATAATTGCAAACTACAATAGTGACCCAAAATGGTGCATAACAGACATCATGTAGCTCATAAAATAAAATTAGATCCTTAACTTTTGCAGTGAACTTATCCAGTGTCTAACACTATCAGTACTGTATCCACAAGCCTCCAACAGACAGTTTCTTGTTATTCCTAATCCTGCGTCAACACAAGAGCACAAGACCACCCTTCACTTGGGCCCCTGCCTTCCCTTCTCGACAGGCACACTCATACTTTGACTCATAGGTTTGAAAGGAAAAGACCCATATATATTAAAATACCTATTGTCTGGCTCACATTGACAAAAAGCAGTGAGCAATGTGCAATGAGTGTGGCCTCAGGAGCTCAGAGACAGTTATTATTGCTCTGAGGGTTTAGAGAAGATCTGCAAGTCAGATGCCATGACAGCACACTGAACAGTTGGCATTATCTAGGAGATTAGGGAGGTTTCTGTTGATACTTGGCAATTGGTCAGAATAGTGGAACAGTGGGTATCAGTAAATGTTTGTAGTACTAAGGAGGAGTTTCTTTAAAAAAAAAAAAAAAAAAAAAAAAAAAATATCTGTGTCCTTGTTCAACGTTTAATTAGTAAAGTGTACAGCAGCCAGTAGCATATAGGATCATATGGATCAAAACATTTTAGGTTAATCTGACCATGGTTTAAGATGTCAAATTAACATCAAATATATCTTTGCAATGATAACATATTTTAGAAAATTTACTACATGGCATTAAATATGATCTCTTCAACTGAAGGAAGCATTCTTTTGTAATGCTGTCATTGGACTCAAAGTCCTCAGTTTAACTACTTATTAATAACTGCATTAAACACTTCCTGTTTAGTCAGAGCCTGATCATATCACAATAAAATAACCATCAATTGTGCATTACTTACAGATTGTTTCCACAAAAGTTCAAACTGTGGATGCCACATGCTTGGAATGGTTTCAGTGGAGTTGTAGTGTACCAGTGATACACGAGTACCAAGTGTGTTTTCTTTCTGACAGCTGCAGTGGTACACTACAGAGCTCTGACTATTAATACATTTCAACTTTCTGTTTGTAGGTGACATTTACAAACTTCTAGAAGAAAAAAAAAGTTGTAAACTGCTAACTTCTGTCCATCCAGGTGCAGATGGTATGAAAAGGCACATTAGGATCAAAGCTCAGAACATTTAGCTAATTTCCCTGGTAAATTTGAGCCCTCCCTCACCAAGTCCAACATTTACTTATAGAGTGGACTGATTTCTTCCAGGTTTGCTAGAGATAAAACGTTGGTGTCACACATGGAGAAAGTGAATAGACAAAGGAAGGGCTAGAGGGAGATAGCAGTTTTCAATTCACCTGGGACTAAGACAAGAGTACAATGGTCTTTCAGGAGTTGTCCTAGTTCAGATTGCTCTTTCTGCTTAAAATAGGAACACATTGGAAAATCTTTCACTGTAATCCAGATCAATTGTCAACTTGTTCAACTGCATTACAGCCCGTTTTCATTTACAGATAGAAGCCTTCTCAAGAGCCTGACACACCGCTCCGGTCTTTATCATCATCTTTCCAATAAGTTACTATTGTTGCATCTCGTTTCTTGTCCACCTGCATTGACTAGACCCTTAGTTCTCACTCAAAGCATAGTAAAATCATTCAGCTAGTCCACTGCTTATTGTTTATGCTCCTCATACAACAATGCATAGCGCAACTGATCAGTGCTAGTTTTCTCCTACTATTCATCCTGGTCTGAAAGAACGTACCTCCTGTCTTCTCTCCATTTTTCCCTTTGCCCCCACGCTCGTGTACCCCATCTCGTTCCAGCTTGTTTTAAACAGAAGAGGGTTGTAAAGGAACATTAGGCTTTTCCCCGAGCTTGAACCAATTAGCTGTCACGCCGGTGAAATTAGCGAATGGGAGCGCGGCAGATGAGACAGAAAAGTGGGACAAGCAGCTTTTTATAAACACACACAGGAGTAGTGAGTTTGCATGAGTCTAGAGGTGCATGTGTGATGGGTCTCATGTTAATATAGTTCACATCTAATTCACAATTTGCCAATCTGAAAAAGTTTAATAGGACTTTGAATATGTAGAATAGAATGTCAATGCTGACTTGTGGAGGAGTTCAAGTATCTCGGGACGGGTGTGGCATGGGCTACGCTGTATCACTGACTACAAGGGGAGGAGCGGGCCCGTGGAACTGTCCAGCGCATCATTTCCGGACGAACTCAACACCTTCTACGCCCGGTTTGATGCAGATAACACCACACCTGTCACCAGACCCCATGTGGACAGTGAGGACGCTGTACTTTGTATAGACACTGCTACAGTGAGACGGGCGTTCAAGAGAGTGAATCCCCGCAAAGCACCAGGACCCGACGGCATCCCCGGACGGGTGCTGAGGGCTTGTGCTGACCAACTCGCCGGGGTGTTCACCAACATCTTCAACCTGTCTCTGAGACAGTCTATCGTGCCCACCATCTTCAAGACCTCCACTGTAGTCCCCATCCCAAAGACCCCCACAGCATCCTGTCCTAATGACTATCGGCCCATAGCACTCACATCTGTCATCATGAAGTGCTTTGAACAAATCATTAAGAGACACATCTGTGACTCCCTCCCCGACACCCTGGACCCCCTGCAGTTCGCATATAGAGCAAAGAGGTCTACAGACGACGCTATTGCTCTAGCAGTCCACACCTCTCTCAGTCATCTGGAGAGAGGAAACACATATGTGAGAATGCTCTTCATCGACTACAGCTCGGCATTCAATACCATAATCCCCCCCAAACTGGTCTCTAAGCTCACCGCCCTGGGCCTGGGGACGTCCATCTGCTGCTGGATATGGGACTTCCTCACCAACAGGCCACAGGCGGTGAGGATCGGCAGCCACATCTCCTCCACTCGTGTCCTCAGCACTGGGGTACCCCAGGGCTGTGTTCTCAGCCCTCTCCTGTACTCCCTGTTCACCTACGACTGTACCGCCAGGCACAGCTCCAACACCATCCTCAAGTTTGCTGACGACACCACCATCCTAGGCCTCATCACCAACAACGATGAGAGTGCCTACAGAGACGAGGTGAAATCACTGACCACCTGGTGTCAGGAAAATAACCTCTCTCTGAATGTCAGCAAAACTAAGGAAATGATCGTGGACTTCAGGAGACAGCGTGTAGACCAGCATCCCCCCATCTCCATTAATAACGCTGAGGTGGAGCAGGTCAGCAGTTTTAAGTTCCTTGGGGTACACATCACTGAGGATCTGTCCTGGACACTACATACAGACACTGTGGTTAAGAAAGCCCGACAAAGACTCTACTTCTTGAGGAAGCTGAGGAAGTTTGGTATGAACACCAGCATCCTCACAAACTTCTACAGGTGCACCATCGAGAGCTTGTTGACGGGCTGCATCACAGTGTGGTATGGGAACTGCACCGCTCAGAGCCGCAAAGCACTACAGAGGGTGGTGCGAGCGGCAGAGGACATCACTGGCAGCAGTCTCCCCTCCATCCAGGACATTTACCACAGCAGGGGTCTGCGTAAGGCACGCAGCATCACTAAGGACCATACTCATCCGGCACAAGGACTCTTCCGTCTGCTACCCTTTGGTAGACTATACAGGAGCCTGCCAGCACGCACAAAAAGACTCAAAGACAGCTATTACCCCCAAGCTGTCAGACTACTAAACTCTGGGTAATACTCTAAATACTGAACTCTCAGTAATACTGCACTAAACTACTTTTCATTAAGCATAATATGTTTACTCCTGCTGCTCTGTACGAATGTATCATGTCTGTCACTACCTCACTGTAAACTACTGTTACCTGTGCAATAATCAGTGCAATAACCTATGTGCAATATTATATCATACTATGTGCAATACGAAATCCACATGCAACACCCACACCACACCATATTATGTGCAATCTGTGAAATACTTACAACTTATTTGATTTAACCCTACTTGCACCTTGTACATTGTACCCTGTATTTTTTTTTATTACATTTTATTACATATTTTATTATATTGTTTATTATATTGTTTACTTCTTCCCCTGCACTTTTGCAACACTTTTTTTTAACCATGTACTATTATTGCATGTTATTAGTACTTCTTGACTATCTTAGCGAGTCAACGGTTCTACTGATCCTAAGCATTTCATTGCATTGTTGACCTTGTGTTGATTCTGCATATGACAATAAACAATCTTGAATCTTTGGTCTTGTTCATGAGTGAGGGGAGGATGGAGCGTGAGATTGACAGGCTGATCGGTGCAGTGTTCGCAGTGATGTGGTCGCTGTACTGGACCGTTGTGGTGAAGAGGGAGCTGAGCAGAAAGGCAGCGCTTTCGATTTACGTTCAATCTACGTTCCTACCCTCGCCTATGGTCATGATCTTTGGATAATGACCAAAACGACAAGATCATGGATACAAGTGGCCGAAATGAGTTCTCCACAGAGTGGCTGGGCGCTCCCTTAGAAATAGGGTGAGGAGCTTAGTCACACGGAGAAGCTTGGATTAGAGCCGCTGCTCCTCCACGTCGAGAGGAGCCAGCTGAGGTGACTCGGGCATCTGTTCTGGATGCCTTCTGGACACCTCCCTCAGGAGGTGTTCCAGGCATGTCCCACAGGGAGGAGGAAGACCCAGGACAAGCTGGAGGGACTATGTCTCTCAGCTGGCCTGGGAACGCCTTGGGGTCCCCCCCGGAGGAGGTGTCCACGGTGAAGGAAGTCTGTAAATCCCCGCCAAAATATTCACTCGTCCACCCAAATAATCAAAATCAGGTGTTCTAATCACTTCCATGTCCACAGGTGTATACAATCAAGCACCCAGGCATGCAGACTGTCACTCTCAGGAGCTCAGTGAATTCCAGCGTGGTACTGTGATAGGATGCCACCTGTGCAACAAGTCCAGGTGTGAAATTTCCTCACTCCTAAATATTCCAGTCAACTGTCAGTGGTATTATAACAAAGTGGAAGCGATTGGGAACAAGAGCAGCTCAGCCATGAAGCGGTAGGCCACGTAAACTGACGGGGTGGGGTCAGCGGATGCTGAGGCACATAGTGCACAGGGGTTGCCACCAAACGCTACAGACCTCCAAACTTCATGTGGCCTTCAGATTAGCTCAAGAACAGTCTGCAGAGAGCCTCATCGAATGGGTTTACATGGCCAACTAGCTGCATCTAAACCATATATCACCAAGTGCAATGCAAAGTGTTGGATGCAGTCATGTAAAGCACACTGCCACTGGACTCTAGAGCAGTGGAGATAAGATATGCCTTTATTAGTCCCACAGTGGGGAAATTCCAGTGTTGCAACGCACAGATCAAGAACAGCAGGAAAAAGTAACATGCAATATAATAAATAAATAAATAATGGCCTAGGATAATTTTGATGCGTTCTCTGGAGTGACAAATCACGCTTCTCCATCTGGCAATCTGATGGAAGAGTCTGGGTTTGGCGGTTGCCAGGAGAACAGTACTTGTCTGGCTGCATTGTGCCAAGTGTAAAGTTTGGTGGAGGGGGGAATTATGGTATGGGGTTGTTTTTCAAGAGCTGGGCTTGGCCCCTTAGTTCCAGTGAAAGGAATTCTGAATGCTGTTGGACAATTCCAAATTCCCAGGAAATCCAAAATACCTTGTATCCAAAATACCCAGTATCGGGTTCCGATACCAACGTAATTCACGGATCGGAAATTCCGATCCAACCTGCGAAAATTTCCGATCCATGTGCAGCGCGCGCGGAGCGCTCCGCCTGGTTTGCCTCGGGTGCAAACCTTTCGCTGCTATAGCAGGACTGCTTACAAACTGTTTCCCTGCCATCTGGACTCTGTTCCCCTCATGCTCTCCCTACAGTCTCCTCCGCGCTGCTCTCTGATTCAGGGGCCAAATTGCGGCACTTCCTGGTCTTCCGAGAAATAGCGCATAGTGGTGCGCTAAAGGGGGCCACATTAAAGGGGGAATCACTCATGTTAATTTGTGGGTTTATTTTGTTTTCTTAAGTCTCTTAGTTAATTAAGTCATATCATATGGGGGTTTATTTAAGTATTTTCTTTATTATGTTGAATTCGAGGTGTTTTATCATTATGGATACCGTTATTTGTAGTTAAACAATAATGATGATAATACTGAAAATAAACAGTTTTGGTATCGGAATAGTATCGGTATCGGGATCAGATCGGAAGTGGAAAAATGTGGATCGGTGCATCCCTAAATGCAAGTTTATTTGTATAGCACAATTCGTACCCAAAGTAATTCAAAGTGCAAGAAATACATTAAAATCACAATACAAACAAATCAAAACATATATAATATTCATAAATTTAAAAAAAGAGAAAGTTAAATGGGAGAGAAGAGTGCAGCATCAAAACCTTTCACAGCTAAACAAAACTGTTAAACAGTGTTAAAGTAGAGGCTTGTCTCACATGTTCAGGAAGACTATTCCAGGTTTTAGCTGCATGAATCTGAAACGCTGACTCCTCATGTTTAGTCCTGACTTTGGACATTAGCAGGAGGCAGAGACCTGCACAGGTTAAATTAGTTCGCCAAAACCAATGAAATGCGCACCGTCACAGACGCTGACACACATTACAGCGCAGCAGTGCTCCCCACACACAGCTCAACTCTGCCACTCGACTTGTAGGCCAAGGTGATCACATGACCTCTCTTGCGAGCAGCGTTGTAAGAAGTTAGCAACGCAGTTTGAGAAAATGCAGGCAGAGGCAGCTAAAGCTGGGTCTACTTCAGAGGATTTAGTGCCGAGACGCGGGTCTACTTCTCTGGCATGGAAATGGTTTGGTTTCAAAAAGACTGACATTGATCAAAACACTGTCATATGCAAGATTTGTCGGAAATCTATCGCTGTGAAACAAAGCTCCACAACAAACCTCTTTCACCACCTCCGCACCAACCACAGTAAAAAGTATGAAGAATAAGAGAAACTTCAAGACTCTGCAGCTCAAGAAAAAGCAAGGAGGTGCTGACTCATTCAGCAGAACAGTGCTGTATGACAGAAAAAGTTAACGATGGCAAAACATAACCAATCCCATCACCAGCTTCACAGCCAAAGAAATGTTGCCGATGCAGTGAGACCTGCCAAAAGGTACGCATTTTGAGTAGCGGGCAGGCAATTTTTGACCTCCTTGTTCGCTCGTTGTTCTAAATTACGCATATGGATCTCACATTTCATCCGTTTCACTCAAGTTGTCACTGACGTTGATTCTGCCGCTGAGCCACAGATCCACAGAGATCTGCATGTAAACAGAGAACTTTCAGCCAATCAGAGCGCTTCAGTTCCTCCCAACTCCGCCGCCCTGCCTCACTCCATGCCTCAGTTCAGATTCAGGGATGTGAGGCAGTGCCAGCTCCCATTTCGCCCGCTGAGCCCAAAAAGTAATATTAATACGTAGAGTTAGCCCAACATTAACCTGACAGTGTTGTTAACCACTCGTCAAGGACCATTGTTGCAATGGTCACCACCACGTTTCCCCGTATTCATTGCAGACAAACCCGTTTTGATTTTAAACTGCAAGGCTTGCATGACATGGATGAACCGCCAAAAAAAAGACTAGGAAACAACAAATATTTCTGGACAGCTATCGGGAGAGATGGCCTTGCCTTAGCATGGCTGCACATGTTTAGCACTGTGAGCAAAACTCATGTGGACATCAATGACCAAGAGATAACAGGTACGAACACAGTTCCACACACAAATCCCCCTTCCACAATGTCCATATCACACCCTTGAACATAAAGATTAGCCTATATATACACCCACCGTAATTTCCGGACTATAAACTGCTACTTTTTCTCACACTTTGAACCCTGCGTCTTATGTATTGTGCGTGTATGCATGTATTATGGACGGATTATAAGTTTGTGAACACAGAGGATGTGTGTGCACAGCCTGAGATGAGGAAGCGTTGCTGTCTGTGCTGTTAACATGAAGTTGCAGAGTTAGCGAGCACTGCTGTCTGCACTAAAACAGTTTATCACCATGTGATAAAATAAGTTCTGACGCCAAATGGGGGGTTATCGACATAATATTGTTATCGTTAAAATTCTACAAATATCAAGATTTTTTTTTTTTGCCCATATCGCCCACCCCTACCATAGAGGGACTTGTACACAAGCAGAGCCACTTTAAAGTCTATTCTCTGAGCCACAGGAGAGCCAGAGTGCAAAGAGCAAAGGACTTATGTGCTCGTACTTTCTGGTTCGCATCAGGACCTGAGCTGCAGTGTTCTCGATGTACTGCAGTTGTCTCAAAGCTCGTTTGGAGAGGCCAGTGAGCAGGCCAATACAGTAGGCTAACCTACTGGAGACAAACACATGGATAAGTCTCTTAAAGTCTGCTTTAGACAGTATACTTTTGATATTTGCTGTTTTTTAGATGGTAAAAGGCTGCAAATGTTATTGATTTGATGTGGCTTTTAAAGTTCAAGTATGAGTCTATTATTACTCTTAGATTTCTAACCTGATTTGAAGGTTTTAGAGAGAGAGAGTGGAGGTGACTGCTGACACTGTCTCTTTGTTTCTGTGGGTCAAAGACTATGACTTCTGTCTTCTCTGATTTTAGCTGGAGAAAGTCGTTTTGTTCGTCAGAGTGAGTCCACTGGTCCATAGTCCCCTGTTGCCAGTGAGACATATATCTGAGTGTCTTCTGCATAGTTGTGGTAGGACACATTACTGCTGCGTATTAACTGGCCTAACAGCAGCATGCAGAGATGCTCCCAACTTTGTAGGAACAGTTTGGAGATGGCCCCTTCTTCCAATAGGATGTGCACCAGTGCAGAATGCAAGGTCCATAAGGATATGGATGAGAGAGTTTGGTGTGGATGAACTTAACTGGCCTGCACAGAGTCCTGACCTCAACGCGATAGAACACCTTAGGGATGAATTGGAGCAGAGACTCAGAGCCAGGTCTTCTTGTCCAACATTAGTGTGTGACCTCACAAATGCACTTCTGGAAGAGTGGTCAAAAATTCCCATAAACACATTCCTAAACCTTGTGAACAGCCTTCCCAGAAGAGTTGAAGCTGTTTTAGCTGCAAAGCGTGGACCATCATCATATTAAACTCTATGGATTAAGAATGAGATGTGACTTAAGTTCATATGTGAGTCAAGGCAGGTGAGCGAATACTTTTGGCAATATAGTGTATCTCTGATGAAGTCTTGAGCTGTTAGGAATTTAGGGAAAGCACTAGTACAAGACTGCATTAAGTCATGATAGGGTAAGGTTTATTTTCTCATAAAAACAGTGTAAGTAGGGATGTCAACAATTTATCGACTTACGATTAATTGTCGATCAAGACGTTGGTCGATTAAAATGCATTAATTGTAACTAATCGCTAGAGGAGAGGGGGGACTCTGGAATGTGAACACGAGATGCAAACCCACTCGCGAGAAGGACCATAGCTTTACATCCGCGGCCGGATCTAGAAGCAGTGCAAAATGTTCTCCTGCCCACCCAATTTTTGCGGCTTGGTTCGCTCTGCGTCCCGCTGTCTGTGTGAACATGTGCGCGGCGCGCTGCAAGTGCTCCTCCGCTCCGGGCTGCGTAGCAGGCTCCACGTGAAAGCGCAGTGGAAGCAGCTCGCTGTCCGGCCTGTGTGCCGGTGTGTGTGCGTGTGTGTGCGTGTGTGTGCGACTGTGCGTGTGTGCGAGTGAAATGTTTTCCCCGATCAACTCATTTTTTTATCATTTCATATCACGGAGGTTTTACAAAAAACGTCCTCAATTTATTTTCAATAAAGAATGTATTTTGTTATTCAGCATCAATACATTTGCATGCTTTTTACTAAGGAATAATTAATTGAGGAATATACAATATAATAATACTATGATATATTTTTGACTCAGTGTTATGTATACTATAGCTTATATTCTTAAAGACCCTATTGAAACACTAAAATTCAGGTGAAAAACGCCGCTTATCAGTTAATCGTTAATCGATTGATAAGGTCAATCAACTATCAATTAATGAATTAATCGATAATTGGCATCCCTAAGTGTAAGTGATTTCAAGACTCTACAACTAGAACTGTTCATCAATAGTGGGATGGTGGCAAGTATTAATTTTACAATTTTCAAACAATCAAATAACATTATTTGAGTGTAGACTTGATTTAACAGAGCAACAGGATTAAGACACTAGTGGCCACAACTCTCCCTTATCTGTCGTCCTTTAATAATAATAATAATAATAATAATAATAATAATAATAATAATAATTCATAGCATTTATATAGCGCCTTTCGTGACACCCAAAGCGCTTTACAGTTCATTGTTCATTCACTCCACACTTGGTGGTGGTAAGCTACTTTCTGTAGCCACAGCTGCCCTAGGGCAGACTGACTGTCCATCTTGTGTCTGTGTGCAGGAGTGAAACGCCTTGTAGCCAGACCAGGCTTACATTGACCCACTCATAAAACATACCACAGGCCAATCATAAAAGGTACATCACTAAAAGTACTTGGATGGAGACACACAAGAGGATTTTCAGCCAGATTGTAATTCTGATTTGTCCTGGAACAATGCCATTAGGCAGTTTGTCAGGTTGCAGCTCCAATAACTCAAATCATAAAGTATCAATATATCTATAAATACTTTGCTTGCAATTAACTTTGACAAAAGCCACCCAGAACAGGGTAGATTGTGTCACTGATAGGGCTGGGTATCATTAAGAAGTTGCAGATACGATACATATGATTTGATATATTTCAAATCAATTTGATATGGTTCAGTAAAAAATAAGGCTAAATCATGGCTGTGATACTAGAAGTCTTTGTTAAACCACTTCTTGTGCAAAGTTGATATGAAACAGCCATTTTAATAATCTAAACAGTCAAATGTATTGCATAAATGAGTTTCCTTCCTCAACAAAACTATAACATTGTAACTAAATAATTTAGTAAAATATACCAAAAAATACTCTTGGCAATACATTGATACAGCAGCCCATGACATCAAAACTGTATCATCACATTAAATGATCCGATATATCCATATTTTTGCACACCCCTAATCACTGGTTGCTAGAGACAGCTCATACTCCATAGAAACAGTGAAGGACACAAATGGAAGTTGAAAGTTGAATGAATTGCTTTGTATCCTTGTATGTTGGGCATGTGTGGTGTCACTGTGCGTCATACAAAATGTCATCATGTCTGTGGTAATTTTCTGTGTTTTATCTTTAAATCTCAGGTCATTTTAAAAATCCTCTAGTGTGTCCAAACCAAGAGTTGATGTTACTAATTCAATCAATCTAATTTGCAAATGAAATCCTGCTTTAAAGGGATATGCCACCCCCAGGTCAAACTAGGGCATCTCCCCACAGTCCAGAGACTAAAATAAGTGGTGGAAAGCGTTTTCCTGGTCACCAAGCCATTGTCCGAGTCTGTCAGCACTGACCGCCGCGCGCAGCTGCAGCTACTCCGCGTTAGACTGGAGGCTAACGTCGCCAGAGAAAGATTTCGGCCAAAAGGAATTAATTTGCTCGATGCTTTTCCCAATTACTTTCTGTGTAGTGCGTATTCATATCGAGTGCAAATACTGTAAATGTGCAAATCAACACGGAGAGCTTGCCTTGGTCATTTTGGGTGGGAACTATTTTACAGTGCGGAAAAACATAGCCGAAGCACACAGGGGAATCCGTGTTACGCACCACGTTGGGAGTTCCCCTGTTACGCAGCGTGATGTGTGCTTCTTCTGTCTTTTTCCGCACTGAAAAATAGTTCCCACCCAAAATGACCAAGACAAGCTCTCCGTGTTGATTTGCACATTTATTTGCACTCGATATAAATGCGCACTACACAGAAAGTAATTGGGAAAAGCATCGAGCAAATTAATTCCTTTTGGCCGAAATCTTTCTCTGGCGACGTTAGCCTCCAGTCTAACGCGGAGTAGCTGCAGCTGCACTCGGCGGTCAGTGCTGACAGACTCGGACAATGGCTGGGTGACCAGGAAAACGCTTTCCATCACTTATTTTAGTCTCTGGACTGTGGGGAGATGCCCAAGTTTGACCTGGGGGTAGCATATCCCTTTAACATCTCTCAAAGCAAGGGAGGATTGTGAAAGATAAATCTTCAATCCTTTCAAACTGACTATAACCCAGTGAGAATCAAATAAAATCTCACTCATAGGCCTAATGCTGTGAAGAGCTAACATTTGTGTACAGCACAAGGATTGCACCCAGTCAGCAACAAAAACAAAAGCAAGTAGGGACGTATAAAAGGAAGTAAAATAGTTCTGAGTGAAACGTGAGCTGTAAGTTTTTGTTCTGATTGAGGGTTACATTACAGTGATAGTCCTAAAAGTTCACACTGACATCATCCATGCTTAGGGCTACAAACAAAATTGAAGTATTGGTCTCAGTGGAATGGCTCACAACCCTAAGATTCGACCAAAAAAAAAAAAAAAAACTAGTTTAGACAACATTTCAAAGAAGGCCAATGACAATTCCTGGTGTTGTCCATGGTGAGGAAAAAATGTCCCACATTGACAACATAACAGATGTTTACTTAATGACTGTAACATCAGCTATTGCTTTAAGCAGAAAACCTTTGGAATCCAAATGGTGGTCATTTACAGGGACAGTAGAGACAAGGAAAGTAGCCATAATCAATAGTTACAAAGAGGTACTGAGATTGATTATTCCAATTTTCCCAAAACAACATAGCAAATAGATGCGTGAAGAGTCCCTCAGTCGTCCAGGTAGAATCCATGATAAAAGGAGAAATTCAATTTGTCAACTGGACAAAGTTTGTTTGGTCGAAAACGTTTCGCCGCTCATCCGAGAGGCTTTGTCAGCTCTGGTTCTAGTGCTGGTTAGACCCTGTTTATATCTAGCTGCAGGGAGGAGCTCCCTACACTGAAATAGCTCTGAAACTATCTCAACTAATCTGTCTCTTTTGTATTACGAATTCCTCTGGCGTCTAGTATTAGCATATCTATTCAGCCCTAGGAGGCGCTCACTACACTGAAATAGCTCTGAAACTATCTCCACTAATCTGTCTCTTTGTTTTTCAAATTTCTCTGGCGTCTAGTTTAGCCTCCCTATTCAAGCCTAACGACCCTCTCCACCCCTCTGCCCTGGCTTGTCTGCCCTAATGTTACTTTGTCTGTTTTGACTTGGTTTGAGAATCGAATTATAAATGGGAGACAAGTTATGTCAAACTCCCCCATTTCTGTTTAACGACGGATTCTCTTTTTTGACAAAAAATGCCTCTTTAACTCCCCTCTCAAACCAGTTCTTTTCCCTGGCTAAGATCTGAACCGCACTGTCCTCAAAAGAATGGCCCGTGGCTTCTAGGTGAAGATGTACGGCAGATGACGGTCCACTCTGGCAAGATAGCAAATATAATGTTTTAACTGCCAGACCAGTCAGTCCCTTCTACATTCTTTTCAAATCCAGAATGGTCTGCAATAAGACCATAAGAGTGTGAAAAACCACTGTCCTAACTTAGGACAGACCAGGGAATTGTATCATGTATCTCGCAAATGTGGAAGACATCTCCCAAGAATGCTCATAATTCCAAAAGAAATATTACTTTTTTTTAAATCTGAGATAAATAACAGTTTGGCATTTTGATGATCAATTCTGCTGAAATCCACACCGTTTCTCAGATTTATGCTTTTTTTTTTTTTTTTTTACATGAATGGACAATTCATCTCTCTGATTGGTTAATCTGCCTGTCAGTCACACCCAACTCAAATTAGGGAGACAGGCTACAGTCCCAGACCCATTTTGTCAAAGAGGGTGGTTCTGGCTGGACATGGCATTGAGCAAGAAAAACATAATAAAATCTTTACTGTAATGTCTTTGTGCTTTATTATGTACAATGGAACCTAAAGCCACATCTTTAGGTTCATTACATACTTGTAACTTGACCCTATGACTCACTCCGTATGATGCAAATTTAAGAATTAAGAATTATCTTAACTGCAAACATAGTAAGTGTAGAGATATTAGAACCTACATTATGTGGGTTTCTGGCTTGCAGTTTGTGTACTGAATATATAGTTCCAAGATAGGAGACAGTAAATCTCCTCTAATCCGAACAGTCCCATACAACAGAAGATAAAGGAAAAGCACTCATGTTGGGCATTAGTTGAGCTTCTGTTGTAGGACTTTGGCAGCTTTAAGCCTGGAGAAAACCTTAACAGAGGGGCCTGCATCAGTCTCCATCTCCTGGATCAATAGCCATTAGTCTGTGGGCCCTGGCTGGTGAGTGTGCAGACCTCATCCTGACTCGACGCAGTCATAAACACAGCCCTTGGATCACATTACTCCATCTCTTTAGCTTGTCTGATTCCCTGCTATGACAAAACACACACCACCGTTCATTCAATGCCTGGGCCTGTGAACGGCGTTGGGTAGCACCTACACATTCATTCATGAAATTACTGGCAGCTCACATTCTCCCACTTCACAGAGTAACATAGGCTATCAGCCTCTGAGTCATCGGTGAAGCCCAAGATGTTTGGGATGGGATGACTTAGTGATTGACAGCATGCCACAACAGAACTCCTTTTCTCTGCTGAGGGCCTATAAGTATTAATTCCAGTCTGGGGGACAGAATAATGGAAAGGGAAGCTAGTCTTTTTATTATTTTGTATCAGAACTGAGAGGCTCAGAGACTGAAAGACAGGGCTATTTGAAGGTGAAACAGCAGAAACACACATTGGAGAACTTAGAAGGGGGCAACTCACTGGAAACACAAAGAGCAATGCCGAAGGATGGAAAAAGAAATGAAGACGATGGGGTTGGGGATGGAGGGAGGTAACATAAGGAAAAATAAGCATAGCCTGTGGCAAGACACTCAAACCAGTGCGTGTCAGAACAAGTCTCCCGCATCTGTGAGGAGGAAGTTCAAGAGCAAAACAAGAAGAGGGGAGCAAGAGTGGTGTGAAAAAGCAATAGTGGGCTATGCTTACAGACACGAAGTGCCCACTTTTGGGTCACACAGTGTGACATAGTGTGAATGTACAGATAAAATGGAATTTGCCCAGATGTACCAAATGGAAAATTATGAGGCTCAATTTGCTTACTGATATACTAAGGCAATAATAAATGTAAATGTTTCATTGCATGCTACTTTTTCCTGCTGTTCTTGATCTGTGCGTTGCAACACTGGAATTTCCCCACTGTGGGACTAATAATAATAATAATAATAATACATTTTATTTATTAGGCATATCTTATCTTATCTTATACAAATCAATGAAACTCGGCACACAAGCATAAGAGACAAGAAAAAGTATTCGTGATCATTATGTAGCAAGGTATGGGAGCCTATCATTCACTTTCCTATCAGTATGCCTGCAACAATGCCAGGCTTCCTCAAAGGGAGGTGGTGTGACAAGCACTGCTCAACAAGCACTAAAATGTAGGGCACATTAATCAAGAACAGCTGGAGTTGAAAGTATTAGAATGCACACTTCAGTGACAAAATGTACATGTAAAAAGTATGGCATTGTGTTTTTTCGATGCAATTCGATGTACTCAATATTGAGTTCAACATAATTTTATAATAATTCTATGAACGTTAATTTAATAATAATTCTATGAACGTCAAAGATGGGAAATAATTTGTGAATTTAAGAATTTGATCTTGCTACGGGTCAGGCAACTAAAACTATGCCACCAATATGTGTTTTGCCATTGTACATAAAAGCTGTTTTATACAATGCCATCAACTGCTGCAGCTGTAGATGACTTTTTGGCATAAGACAATGGGTGATAACTGATGTTTCTATTACACAGAACATATGCAACATCTGACTACTAACATCTAACTACCATGAAGCATACAGCTGTGCTGTATAAAATATACAATAAAATTATATAAATCAGAGTAGAATGGTTGTCATCTGAGCAGTATTACAACTCAAAGATTTTCACATTACTCCCTAAAAGGGAAGCTACCAGATCTGCACAGAACCAATACTCAGCTTCTCTTTGTGACTCATTATCTCACACAACACTAAAACACTAGAGCCAGGAGCTGGATATCAAAGCGCTGTTTTTGTTTACAGTCATTTGCACCTTCAAATGTTCTTAATCAGCAGTCACTCAAGACACACTGAAATGCAACAGGGGTTGTAGTCTTGTACTGTTGGATGCACTATGTCCAATTTTTCACTTTCCAGGACTGCAATTACAGGCAATTTCAGGATGGGAGGAGAGAACATAGTACCTCTGATTAAATGCTTCGTTCGGTGGTGCTCAAATGTGGCCTTAGAGAGATGACAGAAAAGTATGTTACCACTAGAGAGAACTCGTTTTTTATGATTTAAGTCATAACATCCAGCGCTATGAATTACTAAACCAACTGCATGCATCTATAGAATAATAAAAATATCTTCAAACGTAATTATTTCCAAAAGCAGTCACTTTGACAGCTAAATCTGATGTTCATCCTGTTGGATGTGTGAAGTACTGACGCGGTGTGATTTACTATCATGAGTGGATCTGTGCACTGGCCTAAACAAGTGTGCTACACTGCTAGCTAACACTGTGCACACCCATCCCTCTATGTGCCACGCCATGTATTGTTTACATAGCCCGGTTGCTTATGCTAATTCAGGAAAAGCACAAAAGGGTCAAACAATGTGCATCTTAAACCATTTTTTTCTGAGCATGGATGAAATCACGTGCCGGTCCTGTATAGTCATCGATGCAAAACCAGACGCTTTGTCATGGCTGTGACAGAGTGCCACGCTAGTGATGCTAGCTTTCATTAGCTCAATCCGTCCAGCAGACCGGATTCTCCAAATCAGTTTCACAAATGTAGGCTAGCTCTCGCTGCTAACCCTGTAAGCATCTGAGCCAAATAAAACGATAGTAGTAAATTACTCTGTAATAACGGATTCATATTAGACACACATTTACTGAAATATTGTGTCTGGTTCAAACAGAAAACAGGAATTTACAATACTTTAATCCAAGTAGAGAAACTAAGCATTATGTGCCACATCAATATCGAGACCAAACCAAAACCTTTAAGCACAAAGTTGTGTGCGGATGTGTTGCAATAGTACCGATTATGATGCAAAACGAGAAAATGTGCAGTTAAATCAAAGACTTGAACAAGAGAGACACAAGGCAATTCTGAGTTGCCATTTGTCAGAAGCATGTGTCGTCCGTAAACCAAGTCCAACATTAGCGCTGTAGCTAAACGGTATCACTAAACTCCCTTCACAACCGATTTCTGAATAAGGTGAAAACAATATCCAAAGTTTCTTTATTGAAATGAGCAGTTCTCTTAATGTGTTAATGAGGGACAAAACAGCAACCGATTTAGAAGAGTGTGCCAAGGCCAGTAACGTACAAACAAACGGAAACAATGTCCCTCATGTAGCATTATCATCAGCGCAGCTCCCGGGGACCAAACACCGAGTTCTGAGTTCAGCACAGGGCTTACCGGGCTTGAAAAGGGCCGCTGAGTCGCTAGCGTCCTTCGTTGCCTCGTCTGCTCCTTCCCCGGAGCTCATGGCTGCTAGAACTCAATCCAGGAGCTCAGTGTGTCCCAAGTAGACTTTCCCCAAAATAAAAAATAGATGGCAAAAAAATCACTTCCCCCCAGACCAAAGAGCCATCAAAATCATAGGGCCGGTTTCGGGAACTGGAAAACGCTAACGGTGC
The DNA here is from genome assembly GCA_036785185.1 of Paratrypauchen microcephalus. Taxonomy (NCBI): domain Eukaryota; kingdom Metazoa; phylum Chordata; class Actinopteri; order Gobiiformes; family Gobiidae; genus Paratrypauchen; species Paratrypauchen microcephalus. The sequence goes on from JAVJIX010000109.1 coordinate 1,813,444, forward strand.
CATCTGTAGAGCCCCATATTAACGGGATACATAAGTAAACGAACCAGCCCGGAGCACTCGGTGCCCGGTTCTTCCTCGGAGTAAAGCCGAGGGAGAGTCGCTGTAGCGCGGAGGTGGGGCCGCTCCGTGAATCTCCGTAAGCTTTCGGAAATGAGCAGACGGTGGGTCATCAAGGAGCGTCTGCGGTCATGCGTGCGTGTGCGACATACTCAAAACATAATACACTGAAATGTGATCCAAAAAAGCCCCTAACGATTAGACTGTGTATAGACTGTGTGTGTGTGTATGTATATGTATGTGTGTGTGTGTGTGTGTGTGTGTGTGTGTGTGTGTGTGTGTATATATATATATATATATATATATATATATATATATATATATATATATATATATATATATATATATATATATATATATATATATATATATATATATATATATATATATATATATATATATATATATATATATATATATATATATATATATATATATATATATATATATATATATATATATATATATATATATATATATATATATATATATATATATATATATATATATATATATATATATATATATATATATATATATCTCCCAGAATAATGGCTAGTAAAGATGCATGCATGCCCATAAAATCAAGAGCAAACTGAGGGTCAGCTGTTTTGATTGATTCTTGAGCCTCTTGAGCCTTCCTTTTATTGTACGTTAAGGACGCCATCTGCTGCTGTCATGTGGAACTGACACTATCTGTATTATTTTGTTATGAATTGCGTTTTTCTGATTATTTCAAGATTCAAGATTCTTACGTTGTTAGCTTATAGCATTACATTTTGATTACTGTGATTACGTTACTGGCTCACATAGCTGTGCCTGGGCCTAGACCGTACATCATTGAATAGCCTAATTAAAACTTAAAAAAAAAAAAAAAAATGGCTGCCAAAAAAGTAAAGGAGTTATTATGACATAGTATGACATAGAAAGGAATTAAGGCATTGTATAGAGAGAGGCAGATGAAATTTTAGTTAGTGTTTTTTTTTAATTTTTTTTATAAGGAACGTTTACATCAGCCATGGGGCAGCCTACTTGTTGCAACCAGCAGAGAGTGCAATAACACCATTGATCTTACTTCGAACTTATTCAACGTTTGGTTTATTAAATAATTTAATTGCAATAGGTTACTAAACAAACAGGCCAACTTAAATACTGCTTTTCAATTGAAATCCAAAGTATAGGCTAGGATAGAGTGAAAGGAGAACAAGGCGCTACTGTCCATTTTTAATAACTCCATCTATTTTGAATAACGCTTTGTCTTGAGGTGCTTTCATTCCCACAGTGACCCCTCCAAACAGCAATATGTCCCTCTGAAATGTCAGCAGTAATTACTCCAGTGCTCTGAGACAGCCTTCAGAACAAATGAAAGAAAACATGTGCTGATAATGCTCCCCCTTCCTCCATTCTCCTGTCTGACCCTTTGTCCAAATATGCCCACTCTGTCCACTGCATGTTTTTGTTGTTACCAACCTTCTGAACTCTTTTAAATTGGGATGTTTTGACTCTCTCTCTCTCTCTCTTTCTCTCTGTGTGTGTAGGCCTGTGTTGTTATTATTATTATTATTATTATTATTATTATTATTATTATTATTATTATTATTATTATTATTATTATTATTATTATTATTATTATTATTATTATTATTTTGTATGTGCATGTCAACATCATTGCAAAAATTCACACCCCTTGTACTCAGACCTGAGCAAAGTCTTCTCAAAGTTACCCCCCACTGCTCTCATAATTATTTTGCAAACATATGTTTTTTTTTGTTTTTGTTTTTGTTTTTTTATTAATGGTTTAGCTTAATTAAACTTCATATGGCTGCAGCATACGAGAAATATCAGAATATTGATCAAAACAAAAAAAAATACTTTATTACAATTACAACAATCCGCGAAGACTTCAGACTCAGCTGTATCGTTTCCTAGCAACGGCTAACGCAGGTGCATGCTAGGCTAGTCTCCTGTAGGTAACGCTACATTTATAAAGCTTTTAATACTTTTATTGTTGTGAAAATGGATGTCGAGCGAGAGGCGGAGAAAAGACCGCTTTCCACCTTGTCTGCATTTAGTTACATCCCTCCAAGACGAACGGAACCAAAAGAACTGTCTTATTTTAACCGAGAATCTCAGGTATCATGGGACATAAACTTTGCTTAATCTGTTGTCATGCTTGTTAGGTTAGATTAGTTTGTGTTTATTACATATTTGTAACGTTAAATGTCGCTATTTAGGCCTACCTGATGTTTAAAAATGGCCTTTCACTATGAGGGTAATTATTTTAGTGTATTCTTTTCATGATTTTTAGCTCTCCTATGTTTAGTTTTCTATAATGCATATCAAAATAGGCTATTTGAGACAATTTAAGATCTACTGTTACGGAAGAAAATTTGATTAACTAGCTAGATTGAATTAACTAACCACAATCATAATTTAAAGTATTAAACATAATAGCTCTTTGAATAATAAAAAGCTCTTAAACTAGCTTAATATCTGACTGCTACATGATTTTTCCTACAGGATAAGAAGGCACCTGAGATCACCATGTTTGACAGGGTGTACAATCAGGCGGAGGGAATTGACTTGAAACCTAAACAACCTAAACATGCGCCATAGGTAAAATCCTCCAGCTTAGGGCCTGACCAAAGCATAAATAACAAAACAAAATCATGGGGATGGTCCCCGGGTCAAATTTAGAAACAACTTCTCCTGTGCGAGATCAATAAAGGTCAATCTTCTAATCCTTGACCACTGTAAGGCGCTTTGTGCTACAATTTTGTATGAAAAGCGCCTTATAAATGTTTGATTGATTGATTGATTGAAACTACATCAAGATGACAGGAGGCACTGGAAGGGAAAAGGGCTAGACATATACAATGAGGTATTTTTATGGGGCTTCTTAACTCAATAGCCGTGTCCCAATTCCCAGAGTGCAAGGTTCGGAGCGTGGTTTGAAGAGGGCTCAGACTGCAGTCAAGGCGGTGCATACTTGCTCAGCCCTGAGCATGCTGGGATATATGAGTGCGCGAAGCGTGCATTTTCACGCGCTTGGTCCATGCCCCGAGTTTAGCGCGTGTAGTGTGTAGTGGCGACAGAAGCAAGATGGCGAGTAGACCGCCTGTTAACTGTGCATGGGACAAAAAAGAAATGGGACAGCAGTCATTGCGCTGGATGTGACGCACATGCTCTTCAAACCACGCTCCGAACCGTGCACTCTGGGAACTGGGACACGGCTATTGAGTGCTGGAGACGTCGATTGACGTCATGTCGAATCCAAACGTTGAGTGCCGCGACGTCTATTGACGTCATTGACGTTTTTCAGCGGGGGTCGCTAGGATACGATCTGGAGCAACTTTTAAGGTGTAATTCATACCTCCCAATCTGTAGGTAGCGATCTTTTGTATTATTATCTGCCGATCGGAGACCCGGAAGAGAGGAAGAGTTTAGCGCGTGTAGTGTGTAGTGGCGACAGAAGCAAGATGGCGAGTAGAGGGAACGCGGAAAAAATTCCCAGAGTGCACGGTTCGGAGCGTGGTTTTAAGGGGGCTCAGACTGCAGTCAAGTCTTTGCATACTTGCTCAGCCCTGAGTGCAGTCCGTGGACCGCATGGCTGTCTGCGAAATGGGACAGGTCTCGCAACTACGGGAAGCAGCCGCCGACTCCATTTTCTCCCATAGAAGAAGTAGCGCGCGGTGCATGCTGGGATATATGAGTGCGCGAAGCGCTCTTTTTCACGCGCTTGGTCCATGCCCCGATTTCCATGGAAACGACTGCGGTCTTCAGACCGCCTGTTAACTGTGCATGGGACAAAAAAGAAATGGGACAGCAGTCATCGCGCTGGATGTGACGCACATGCTCTTCAAACCACGCTCCGAACCGTGCACTCTGGGAACTGGGACACGGCTGCAGACTATTGATCAGTGCCTCCGGAACGGTCGGAGTGGTCTTGGGACCCAGGATCGCGGATCACAGGATCGTGGAGGCATGCATGTTGGGGCAGAGATCTGGTTTGCGCGAGGCAGGGGAATTGTCCGGTGTCCGACACTCTGATCAGTGAACAAGACGCTGATTCATCTGATGAGTGGCTGGGACTGGGAGCAGTAGATCCTCGTCTCCAGAGAGGCATGAGGTAAGAGGAATTAAGTTTACATGATGCTGCTGTGTGGTAATTGTAATGAATGAAGTTGTGCGCGTGCGCATGTGTGTGTGTGGGTATAGCTGTGTGTATGTAAAGGTTTATGCATGGGCATGTGTGTTTGTGTGTATGCACATATATGTGTGTGTGTGTGTGTGTGTGTGTGTAGGTAGGTATAGCTGTGTGTATGTAAAGGTTCATGCATGGGATTGTGTGTTTGTGTGTATGTACATATGTATGTATGTGTGTGTTTGTGTGTGTATATATTAGTATTTATTATGGGTTTGTACTCTGAGTATGCCTCAATTTTGTTGTGAAGTGACAAAGTTCTATTTTATATGAAAATATATTATATCCTGTAACATCTCTTGCCACTATTGATGTGAAGGAATTTTCAATTCTTCATCCAGCAGAGCTAGACCTATGCCCAATCCTCTGATCAGTGAACAAGACGCTGATTCATCTGATGAGTGGCTGGGACTGGGAGCAGTAGATCCTCGTCTCCAGAGAGGCATGAGGTAAGAGGAATTAAGTTTACATGATGCTGCTGTGTGGTAATTGTAATGAATGAAGTTGTGCGCGCGCATGTGTGTGTGGGTATAGCTGTGTGTATGTAAAGGTTTATGCATGGGCATGTGTGTTTGTGTGTATGCACATATATATGTGTGTGTGTGTGTGTGTGTGTGTGTGTAGGTAGGTATAGCTGTGTGTATGTAAAGGTTCATGCATGGGATTGTGTGTTTGTGTGTATGTACATATGTATGTATGTATGTGTGTGTTTGTGTGTGTATATATTAGTATTTATTATGGGTTTGTACTCTGAGTATGCCTCAATTTTGTTGTGAAGTGACAAAGTTCTATTTTATATGAAAAGATATTATATCCTGTAACATCTCTTGCCACTATTGATGTGAAGGAATTTTCAATTCTTCATCCAGCAGAGCTAGACCTATGCCCAGTCCTACCAGGCAGGTATGTGGCCATACCTGCCTGTCAAAGCCTGATCCCGTCAGATCTCAGAAGCTAAGCAAGGCAGGGCCTGGTTAGTACTTGGATGGGAGACCACTGGGAATTCCAGGTGCCACAGTGGGGCGCCAGTCGCAAAAACTGTCGTTGTGTCCTTAGGCAAGACACTTCACCCACATTGCCTAGGATGAAAGTGGAGTGTGCATGAGTGTTGGAGGTGGTCGGATGGGCTGATGGCGCAGATTGGCAGCCTCGCTTTCCGTCAGTCTGCCCCAGGGCAGCTGTGGCTACAGAAAGTAGCTTACCACCACCAAGTGTGGAGTGAATGAACAATGAACTGTAAAGCGCTTTGGGTGTCATGAAAAGCGCTATATAAATGCAATTAATTTATTATTATTACTCGCAAAGCGGAGAAGAAAGGTCCATCCATCCATCCATCCATCCATTTTCTTCCTCTTATCCGGGGCCGGCTCGCAGGGGCAACAGTCTAAGCAGGGACGCCCAGACCTCCTTCACCCCAGACACTTCCTCCAGCTCCTCCGGGGGGACCCCAAGGCGTTCCCAGGCCAGCCGGGAGACATACTGTAGTCCCTCCAGCGTGTCCTGGGTCTTCCCCAAGGCCTCCTTCCGGTGGGACATGCCTGGAACACCTCCAGATGCCCGAGCCACCTCAGCTGGCTCTACTCCGAGCTCCTCCCGTGTGACGGAGCTCCACACCCTATCTCTAAGGGTGCGCCCAGCCACTCTGCGGAGGAAACTCATTTTGGCTGCTTGTATCCGCGATCTTGTCCTTTCGGTCATTACCCAGAGCTCATGGCCATAGGTGAGGGTAGGAATGTAGATTGACCGGTAAATTGAGAGCTTTGCCTTCCGACTCAGCTCCTTCTTCACCACAATGGTCCAGTACAACGACCACATCACTGCCGACGCTGCACCGATCTGCCTGTCAATCTCACGCTCCATCCTCCCCTCACACGTGAACAAGACGCCGAGATACTTGAACTCCTCCACTTGAGGCAAGGACTTCCCACCCACCCGGAGAGGGCAAGCCACCTTTTTCTGGTCGAGAACCATGGCCTCGGATTTGGAAGAGCTGATCCTCATCCCAACCGCTTCACACTCGGCTGCAAAACGCCCCAGTGCATGCTGGAGGTCCCGGTTCAATGAAGCCATCAGGACAACATCATCTGCAAACAGCAGAGATGAGATCCTGTGGTTCCCAAACCGGATCCCCTCCAGCCCCTGACTGCGCCTAGAAATTCTGTCCATAAATATAATGAACAGAACCGGTGACAAAGGGCAGCCCTGGTGGAGTCCAACATGCACCAGAAACAGGTCCGACTTACTACCGGCAATGCGAACACAGCTCCTGCTCCGGTCATACAGGGACCAAACAGCCCTTAGCAAAGGGCCAGGAAACCCCTTACTCCCAGAGCACTCTCCACTCTCGGCCGAATTCTCGTCTCCAGCACGCCATTTACAGGCGGTGCATCACAAAGAGAAACATCTGTTGGGGGTTGAAACACACAAACATACACACATGCACGTGCACACTCATGCACGCACACACACCCCACGCCTGGACTCGTGCACACATTGTTCTGAGAGATTGTTCTCAAAGACTGTTCTCAAAAATTGTTGTCAATTTGTATATAGTTATATTTCTTATATTTGTAAATAAAAAATGTATTTTGCCATCAAAAATCTCTTTCTCTGTTGTTTTAGATGTTTGAGGTGTCACTGAATCAATAAGTATTGACGTCAAAGTCACAGATCTGCTTGAAATCCCTCTTTGCACAAAACGCTAATTTTCTCCACTTTGTGGTCAAAAACCAGTGTTTTTGGTGAAACTACCCTATGTTCTACTATCAATTATTTGAGAACCGAAAAGGTTAGAAACATAATTTTCCAGGTGAAAGAAGACTTTATTTTGATGTGTGCCATGTTTATATCGTCATAGAACTCAGTATTCTGTGAGTCTTGTAAAATCAGTGAAAATGCTCTAAAAGCTTTGGCACTCTGGGGGTTTCCATTCTGAAAACAGGCCGGTATTCAATGACAACCAGGCGGAGGGAATTGACTTGAAACTACATCGAGATGACAGGATGCACTGGAAGGGAAAAGGGCTAGACATATACAATGAGGTATTTTTATGGAGCTTCTTAAACCCACCTCATTAAGTTGCCCATAGTTAAATGCACCATGCAACAACACAATCAGCATTTGGCTAATAGCTGCTGCTGGAGGAAAGTAATTGGATCAGATAGACTTAGGTTGTTTGTATTCAGGGACTATATTTGCATACTATTTTTTTGTTCATCTGACAATGTATAACAAATGTTCCTTTTGTGACCTAATTTTGAAAAGCATTTTCTGAATAAATAATCATAACAGGTTTCCAGGTTATTGCACTTCATATTGGTGTATCTACAGATGAATGTAAGTGAATTTCTCAGATACACCTTTAGATAAAGGTACATTACAGGATATACAGTAAACATCTCTTATCTGGTAGTGATAACCAGTTGCTCCCAAGGCTATTTGTCAATTGGACATAGTGTTCAGTAGGGTTAATTAGTTTGACCAGTGATCAGAATGTTTAGAAATGCACAAAACAGCAAATTATTCATGTTTAGTATATTGTTAGTGCTGTAACAATACAGTATTTAACTCAGTGTTGTAGAGCAGATTAACATGAGTTATTGCTTATTGTTGCGTGCCAGCTAGGGAAGTATATCTGAAATGTTTACAATTTGTCAGTAGTAGTAACAGTGATCCTCCGTTTTCATTCATGCTTGGCTGGCGTGAATCTCCTCAAGTTGCGTTTGTTTACATGTCCTTCTTGGCGGTGCTTCCCTGTGGAGTAATTATTCATGTGGCGAAACCTAGCTCACAGTGAGTTTGTGGGCCACTGAAGAGAGGAAAGCGAGCAGAGCGGGCAGGCTCAGCTCAGATTGTAATTACAGTCACTTGAGTGATTGCCAGTCAGGCAGCTGCTTCTTAAATGTAGCCCTTTAAATTTAGATAGTTTTACAAATTTACATTTGAAATGATTTGAAGTTGAGACTTTATATGTAAAAAAAAAACAAAAACTCACTACATTAGCTATGTCCATAAAGGCACTTTCATGGCAAAAAAGTGGAACTTGACAGTGAAACTGGAAAAGAACAATTTCCTTTCAATTTGTTGCACTACAGGTGACATAGCAGGGGGCAGGCAGTGCAATCAGGTGCCTCTCAACTACTGTGATTTAAGGCCCAATTTTAACTCTGATGATCATTATATTCTGCCCTACTTCTGAATCAGAATACAGTACTACAAAACTATAACAGGCATGACACTTACTGTATTGTACTCCATTATATTTAGATCAACTAACATAACCCTAATGAAGAAACCTCTATTCCAATTTCCTTAGTATTCATGTTCAGGCCATTTCATGAGGCCCACTATACAAGTCTCATTTTAACAGGTTTTGCAAGAATACTGTATATAATTTTCTAAAAGTGTTTGTGTCCCCAGGAGAAGTCTCGAGTGGTCCCTGTGCGCACCTCATCAGAATACGGCCATCGTTTGCTCCCAGTCCACTGCAGTCGACCGCAGCATGAACGCAGAGTTTTTCATGAAGAATGAAATCATCTGGAATGTGGCAGAAGGCTATGAATCTGTGACCCCTTTTTAAAAGCAGTATTAAAATGTATTATAATGTACATTTGTAGTTAGTATTTTAATGTAAAACTTAAATCAGCATATTTTTAATGGTATGTGCATGACAAATTAGGTTATAGTAAAGTGATTTTTTTTTTTTTTACATTGTAATTTTCACTCAAACTTATATTACCTATTCATCTTTATGTACCATTACTGGAGTCCAGAGAGCAGTATTACTAACATAGTATAAACTTAAAGAAAGAAAAATCACATTTGCCAAATATAAAATAGTGTAGTGTAATTATTGTCAATCCCATTTTGTTCTGTCATACTGCGATATTTAAAACAGAAACTCAGTTTTAAATACAAATGTTTAATGGATAACAAAAGAATGGCAGTGAACATTATATACAGACAAGAGTTTTGTTCTTTATGCCTTATATAAAAAACAAACATTTACTTAAGTCTCTGACAGAACCCCGTGTCATTCAATAAAACACAAATGCATCTCAAAGCTATAAATACTATTTTGCATGATTTGGCATCTACCTTATGTGCTAGCAATTAGCTAACATGGGCTGCACTATATGACAAAAAACTAACATCCATTTAAATAAAATGGAAGCTCACCAGCTCACAGTTTGCAGCCAGGCAGATATAAAACCTCTCCACAGGCAGCCCAGTCTACTACAGGATCTGAAGCACAACACTGGCATGGCTAATTAACTCTGCACCACTACTACTATTGTACGCATGGGTGACTGCACCCCACGAGAACTGCACTAATTCAGCAAGCCTCTGTGTAGTTAGTTAGGTGTTCCTCCAGCCAAGCCCTTGCTCCACTCCAGATTAGTGAAAACCACCCAAAGAATCATGCTAAAGACAGAAGTGCTTGTCTACCTCCTTGGCTTTTTGTAATGAGTCTCTTACTTATAACAATTACTTATAAACAGCCACTTGGATTGCATTCTTTTAAGAGTCTATAGGCTCAGTTAAAGCATTGCACACTCAAGGCATCACAGTCCCTTGTGATAGAGATCGGGTCATCTCTGTGTGGACAAAATACGTCGTCAAATCCCCTTTGCCTTTCACATTGATAACGCCCCGACATGAACACATGTATCCCAGATTTTGCAGGATTCGCCTGGTCTCCTCTGTTACCTACGGGGGGAGATAAAACACTTTTACTTATTATTATCTGGACTGCAAGTCAACAGAGTAAGTATAAAAAAAATCTTGTATTGCTTTAAAATAAGTAACATTAATAAACTATTAATTACCCAATAGTAAGCAATGTTTGTAAACATGCTTATAACAGAAAAGAGACATGAAGGGGCCTATATTACACTATTTTCAGATCTTATAATGTTGTTTCCTCATCACAAACATCCCTGGAGTTGTGTTTTGTTTCATTTACACATGTTTAACACTCAAACCCTGTATATTTAGGATGAGTTCTTTCAAACAGAAAATACTCTATTCCACCTTGTGATTTCATGTGGTAATACAGAAAGTATTCCACTGTGTTTTTAAAACCCATTTACTTTCATTAGAATCATTTAGATGATCCCAGCCCTGGAATTTACAATCTCTACTGAACAAAAGGTCACTGTAAACTTGAAAACGAAACACTTCATGACATCATAAGGTTGAACAGAGCATTTTGAGCTTTGGAAACAATAATAAAGGACTCCTCAAATGTGTGAATGAAACAAAACACAACTCCAGGTATGTTTAGGTAAAAACAGGTAACAGCATGGCTTAAAGCTCACAGGTAAATGTTGCATAATATAGGACTTTTAATAAATGCAAATTTGGGCATTGTCAGTGGTTACCAGTAAATGCTTTTAAATTCCACTTATTTTAAAGCATTACCAAAGATCCTACCTGTATTTTGCCCAGAACTCCAGTAGTTTCCATGCGACTGGCCACATTTACACTGTTTCCCCAAATATCATACTGAGGCTTCTGGGCACCGATAACTCCAGCGATCACAGGTCCATGGTTTATTCCTAAATCAGAAATCCCAAAACTGACTCTAAACTATCATTAATAGTTTGTAGAAAAGTGGTATATAATGCACGGCTCTCACCTATTCTGAGCCTGAAGTCGTTAAAGGAATGTTTGTTGATGACATCAAGCTTCCCGTTTAGGGCAAAGGCAAACTCCACCATTGTGCCGATGTGCATGTATTGTCTCTCATCCTATTAAAAAAAAAAAAAAAAAAATCAAACAAATACAAGTTAATGGTATATTACTTGAACAATATGTATTTGATTTGTGAATACAAAAAAAAAAAACACTTCTTAATGCTGCACTGTATAATGTTTCTGAATGAGGATCTGGATGTTATTATTTTCTCTGGAAAGTTCATGAATCATTATCTCATCTATCTGTAATTTTATTGCTCGAAAATACACTGGTGGCATCCCTTGCTTGTCTCCATGGAGATAGAGTTTGTGGAACATTCCAGGCAAAGCAATAACATCTCCATGAAAAGATAGCTTATTTTTTCACTTTGGCATCTTTGGACCTTTTTAAAAAATCCTTACCTATTCATTCATTTTTCTATCATATCAGGCAATAAAACAACACAGATGAGAAGACAATTCCCTTGTACATGTCAGTATTAATGAAGCATAAAAAGTGTGTATGTTACGCCCCTGAATGTACCAGCCTCGCCAGAATCTTTGCCCAAACTGCTTCCATCTCTTGTGTGACACCACTGGGCCAATGCATCTGTCCACGCAGCCAGCTCTGCGACTGCTGTCTCTCAATTTTACATTTGAGAGAGGAAAATGTCAATTATGTAAAAAGCAGTGCTGGTGTGAGGTCCATGTGACTACCAATATTTGCGTGAAATAAATAAGTAAATGTGTGAAAAAGAATGTCTCTAGACTGCACAGAAATGATGTGCTCTTACCTGATAACATGTTTCTATTCCCTTCAATTGGGGATGAGGTAAGCGGTGTGAAAATTAGACCTCATCTCCCTTTATAACTATAAATTTGAAATGACAGGATAGAGCATAACCTGAGTGGAGGTCTTTCTAAACTCAAATTGAGACCGACGGCTGGCCTGGGCTAAAGCCTTGTCGCCTGCTCTTTCAATCTAAACCTACAAATTACATGGGGGACCTCACATGATGAAAGCTTGTAACTATTCAGTGCGTGCCTGTGTGCACTCTGGTCCTGGCGCAACATTCAGTCCAGTAGCAGCCATGTAAGTGCTGCCAATGGTCTTAATCTTCTCCACCCCACTGAATTTTGGCTTGGACAGCAGCTGGAGGGGGGCACACAAGGTTGTTACGCATTTTGCTCATGATTTCAAACTAATCATTTTTTACACATAGTCACAGGGCCAGCAGGGCTACCTCATCAAAGTCAGCTATGATCTCGTTAAGGAGACGGAGACACTCCAGTCCTTCTTTGTTGACGTCGGACTCAGTGTAAAACTCTTTGAAGTCAGGGATAGAGGCGAACATTACACACACCGACTCATATGACTGATGATACAGGTCCTACAAACAGAACATGAAGAGATATAACAGCTGAGCAGGTTGTACTGATTTATGGCTTTAGCATCAAAAGAACTACGTGTATTGGAAAGTGCAAATAAGACATGGCAGAATAGGAACAGCATCCTTTACAAGGTAGGTAACCTGTAATATGTAAATGAAGGTAGCTCTTCTTAACCCCTATTTGTGCAGCCTAGTTTTATTTCTGCACATGTGGCCTAGTTATAACAAAGATGGTGAATATGAATTTATAAAATGGCAGCAAGGTTTGATCTGACAAAATTGTAAACTTGTAAATTGTATTTCTAATCAACCCCAACTGTATGTCTTAGCTCACCATTTGGAAAGTGCTAACACTGTTAACTGTTAACACTGTGCTAACCAGTGTTAACACTGGTTACCACTTGAAAAAACAAGCAAAGTGGCTGATTTGGTGCAGTTGCACATTGAAACAAATGTTCTTCATATAGTTCCCTAATTTAATTAAAAGACAAACATTCCTGTGCCCTTCTCTTTGAAAAACTTTTTTTTTCTTTCTACAAAGGTCTGCATGAGACACTAGTTTTTATGCGCACAAATCATGCGCATAAAAACTAGTGTCTCATGCAGACAATATATGCAGATATTATATATATAGATATTTTAAATATATATAGATATTTTAAAGGCAGTACTTCATGACACATATAACGCAAAAAATGCTCACCTCATTTTTCCAGTGGCGTCCCAAAAAGTGCTCTGCAACATGTGCAGGTAATACATTTTCTAGCAGAACTCTGTTGAGATTCTCCATGGTTTCAATCTCCTCACACTCCCTCTTGAACTTGTCTCTCCACAGGAAGTCTAGTCGACAGTAATATTCATTCTGGTATAGGACAAAGAGATAACGACAACTGTGTTACTAAAATTTGTTACTAAAGCTATTACTTTTTCTCATAAATCCTACACTATACATGTTTTTTATTCGGCCAAAATTTGAATTTTCATTTATGAGCACTATGCCATTTATGCCAATGCAAGGGATCCATTTCCACACATCACTGAACTATGACGCATGGCGGCGTTTATGAATATAAAAGTGTATCCCAAGTATATCTAAAGATGAACTATTCAACTTTAATTAAAGGCCATATTCAGTGCAAACTACCCAGCTGAAACAATTTCTTTTCATAGATATGAAATATCCCAGTAAGACAGCAGTGAGGCTGCTCCCGTTGCTCGAGGAAAAAATGAATAAATTGAACTATTTTGCATTAAACAGCCATCTTTTTATTTGGTTATTCACGCTTACGGTTTAGAGACATATCTAAAAATGCCAGAAGACGCATTTACAGTATCAGGGCCAAAACATCCCAGGAGCGCATGCATTTCACAAGGGTCCCTGAACGCATCATCATTATGCTCATGTGTGAGTGCTGCGGGCTACCTGAGGGCTGGCCCCTACCCTGAGTGTCTGCAAGTGAGTGGGAGGGACTCCAGTCTAAGTCTATATTTCTTGTGTCATGATGATGTATGTGTGCAGAGAATATTTGTCCCCTGAGATTATGGAATGATGCCAGTTTAACAGTATGCTGTAGATGAAATGGACTTCTTCTGCTCTTTTCTGAATTATTGCATAGCAGGCCCAGAGCTAACATAGAAATGAAGCTGGTTTGCTGCTCCTATGGAATGTGCGCTTTTTATGTGTTTGTAAATATATGAGGGGTGTTTTCTTTACTTTTAGAGGCAGGAACTCCTGGGGAGACTGGAAAATAGGCCAGAAGATAAGGAAGCTCATTCCAGATGCTGTTTAGAAACAAGCTAACAAGGCGCCAAATGAGCTCTGCTCCATTGCGCTTCTGTTCTTGAGGGATGAATTACAGATACTTCTAACCTTTCTCCTCCCTTTGACTAAATAGTTGTGAATTTGCATCATTAGTGCTTGTGTTTGATTTTTAAAAAGGAATTTAGTTGGATTTAAATGTACTATCTATGTAAACCAACACCCTTTTGGACAACATGCCCATACCATATAAGCTGCAAAAATACTGGAAGGATAATCACATTCACCTTTAAAGACCTTGAAAAACACACACACGCACACACACACACACACACACACACACACACACACACACACACACACACACACACACACACACACACACACACAGAGAAAACTTGTGTTTGTCTCCTTCCTGGTGACAGTGACCCAGATTGAGAAGAACACATGGAGCTGTTGGACCAAACCATGGCTCTCCGGAGAGGTGCTGCTGTGATGCACAGAGAGGGAAGCGATCCAGTCTGAACATCTGTTTTGGGGTCACAGCTGATGAATGGTACCCCAAAAAAAGATAAAACATACAGATCTATGCCGGCTGAATTTAGCTCTAATATGAAAAGAACATGGCAGCTCTGAGCCGTGCTGGCTGTCTCTACTCAACACAAAAGTCTATCTGAACATGTTCTACTTGCAGATTTAGTCAAATCCCCTTTTATTTGTGCCAATATTCACACATGGCTGAGTCCAGATCTGCTAAATGGAATAACATGGAGTCGAGACCAGAAAAAGTTATAAAGAAAAATACAAACCTGTCTTGCCAATACCAGAAGTGTGATGAAGAAGATGAAAAGTGACACAGAACCCATAGTTTTCAAGTCCTTGAGGACCCCAGGCCTACAGACACAAAGACATTTTATTGAAAGAGGTTATACTCTGTGAAATTAGTTTTGAAGGCATAGAGCCAACAGAGAGGATGAAAACAAGTAGTGGCAAGGTAAGAAAAAACAAATTAGCTTCTTCTGGCTCTGGGGTCAGCACAGTACCACATGTTACATAAACTACCCAAAAATGATGTGAGAGGTCAGAACAAAGGCAACCATCTCAGGAGATGAGACTACAACATGTTTAAGGATCTATTTATAATTTGTGTTCTTAGCAGGTGGGCATCTAAAGAGTCATCAAAATCTACAAAATGTGGAATCCCATTTCTACTCGATAACAATTATAATTTTGTAATCCATCAGATCTTCTGCCTAATATGCTGTCTTTATAGATGTTGAACAATTGTCTAAAAGTGAGTGGGCAATATTAACTTATACCAAATGTTGAAACATCACACTTCTTTTCAGTTTTTCATCAAAACCTATGACAGTTTTCATAAACTAGACTTAATAACCAAATATTCTTAATCTGCATATCTTCAAAACTTAAGGTAGAACCTCTAATACCAAATCACTTTGTCCTCAGTCTCTAACTTTTGGTAAAGTTTTCATTGCAAGCATTTTCTATTTCTAAATTTACAATGTGTGATTATACAGCATATATAATTCATATATTTTTATGCTAATACATGAGAACCAAAACAGCAAAGAAGGCCAGAAGTTCTCTTGTTCTGAAAAGTTTAATGGATTATTTCCAGCAACCACATTCCAGCAGCTGTCAATCAAACATGGGCTAGCATATCTTCCTCTGCCACTCACCATCCTCTACCTCCTGAGGTTACAGTTGATCGGCAGTCACATAGGAAATAGCCTCCCCAACATTACCATTTCCCCATAGACCTTGGGAGCATTCTTATTAGTCATCTTAATGGGCTCCCTGCTAAGAATCACACTGACTGCTACAATGGCAAGTGCACAGGGGAAGCAGGTTGATAGCTCTGAAGCTAAGCAGGCTGTATAGAATCAATACTTCATTGTTTCCATTACCTCAAGGCCGTGGGTTGGAATCGGAAGCAAAGAGGAGTGTGCACTTGCCTATCCAGTGTGTTGGTCGGGTACAGGGCTTTGCTGACGCCGTCCAGCAGCGAGGCGTGAGTCTGGAGGATGATGATATTGTAGATCACCAGGGCAACCAGCATCACCAGCATCTTCAGTTCGTAGTTGATCCTCAGGAACACCGAGCACGACACCAGGCCCAGGATGCAGCAATATATGAAGTACTGGAAATTGAAAAAAAAAAAAAAAAAGATCAAATAAGATAAAATAAATAAATGCATAAATGCATACTGTGTATTTTATTTCTTGGACAAAAATATTGCTTTTAATATACCTTTTCTGAATTTGGTATGTCTTTGTTGTTGAAAGAAATTATTGTCCTTGACCAGAGTATGTTCATGCACCATCAAACAGTACCATTGTAGTATTGAATGAAAAGTAATGATACAGCCTTTTATTATATTTTACTTTTTACTTTTATCCTCTATCATTGCATTCAAAATGACAACAATTACAGACAAACTGGATCTTCTGGTTGCACAATGTGAGATGAACCTTTCAACTATGATAAATATCAACAATTTTAGCAGAAGTACGTAGTTACTTCCCACCTCTGCTCAGTCAAAGCCAACAAGAGGTTACTCTGCAAAAATAGGACCATGTAGTATAAAACTAAAAGAGTTACACAACCAAAACATTGACTTTATGTAATGAAAAGAGAAAATAAAAATATTCTGTCCAGTGAGTGAGAAAATTCAGAGCTTTTTAACTTTATTTTTTATGGCTGGCACTGATAATGATGCATGTAAACATCATGAGTGCTGAGCAGTTAATGATGTACTTTCTCTTTCTCGATGAGACAGAGAAGCATTGATTTAACAGTTACGAAATGTCCACACAGCATAAAATTGACACGGCGCATGTATGATTTAGAGAAGAGACTGCGGTAAGCATCTCCATGGAATTAATTTTCAAGAGCAAAGAGGATGAGAAGTCTATCTGTATCTGTGCAATGTAAGACAATATGGCCGTATATTACAGAATGACACAGGGATCAGTGTTGAGTGAATTATGAAAGGAAATACAGTATGTGCATGACAATGGTGAGATCAGCAGTACTTCCATGGCATGTGAGCTGGATATCGTAGAACTAAAGATGTTCCTGTACTCTTTGTTTACAGTGAAAATAGAAAAGACTACAAATGCGCACATCAGAGGGGCAGCTGATGTTCGATGTTTTCTAAGTAGTCTGAGAGCCAAGATAAACATGATTAGGATGTGTACAAATTATGAATAGTTCATGAATATTAGGTAGTGTTCTTCAGTATTAAATAAACATTACCTATATGCAAAGATGTTTTAAATATGTCAAATAATATTTATACAGATAGCAATTGCAAAGTATCCAAATAATTTCCCTTCTGGATCAATAAAGTTTGTCTAAGTCTAAGTTACACAAAACTGACTTGTGATCTTTAAGCCATGTTATAATGCGGTTACCTCCTCAAAAACATGCATGGAGTTGAGTTTGAGTAATCTTCTATTATTAGTCTGTCTACATCTTCAATGCTCAAAATGCTCTGTTTCACCTTGTGATGGAGCGGTAGTATTCAAGTTAACAGCTACATTTTACTCAAGTTCAGTAGAAATTGGCAATTCAAAGTAGTGAATGTGTATTAAGTTTTAAAACACAGTGGAGCACTTCTTGTATTACCACATGACAGCAACATCAAAAATCACAAGGTGGAACAGAGTCTTCTGTTTGAGAGAAGAATGGAAAATGTGTTAAACATGTGTGAATGAAACAAAACACAACTCCAGGTATGTTTTTGATGAGGAAACAACATTACAACATGTTCAGAAAATAGCTTAATATAGGCCCTTTAAATTATTCACAATTGTAAAAAACATTTGGCATGGCGTAAAAGCTGTTTACAGTGGATTAGAATGGCCTATTAATGAGTCATGTTGTATTTTGGTTCAATAAGCAGTTCCAAGCAGAATTAAAACCCAAAGGACTGATGTGCTTGCAGTGACAGCTAATGGCATCCCAGGCTGATTTTAAATCAGTGGGAGCATATGTTACATTAACTAACTTTAAGGCTTCCAGACTACAAGTAAAAATGGCTTCCGCAGATGTGGCGCTCACATGAGAGAAAAGGACTCAACTGAAGTATAATCATTTGCGGTCGATGCCCATAAAGAGAACAGCCAAAAAAACGTAATATCAAACCAACATTTTATGATTGTCGTCTCTTGTATTCAAACACTCACTGGCAGATAAAACTTTGCAGCTTCTGTGGTTTGGTCCTGATAGAAAAGCAGGCTGCCGTTGGTGAGATTCACAGGTGCCATGGTGATTAGCGCTTCAGAGGGAGTACTCTGTAAAACATCTGGTGGTCCTCCAGGATCCTCTACAAAGAACTGACAAAAAACAATAGCTGATGAGAGAACGAGGCCTCAGATTATGTGCCATCTACTAAATGTCACAATCATCGCATGTCTGTGGTGTTCAAGCGTGCCCAGAGGAGATGACTTTAACAGGCAAACAGTTGACCTGAGAAAAAGGGCACAATTAATCCTTGCATGTAAACGAGGCGACTGAATAAAGCCAGGAAGTTGAGAATGAATTCGAGTTATAACCATTTGTTCTGAGAGTGATTTGACGTAAGCCAGCCAAAGATAGACAATGCTCAAAAAAAAAAATTCTTACATAATCAGCTTGAGGTCATTCTAGGACAGGTCATATTCAAATATGGCCAAGCACAATGCAAAATATCCATGGGTTTCAGAGGGATTAGCATTACCCTAGCAAAATTTTATGTTTTGAATGATGATCAGTGAGATATAGAAAGAGCGAGATTGTTGCCATGGTAACCTATATAGTAAAGAATATCCAGTTCCAGCAGACATGTTGTGAGTGTAAAAATCTACACAAAATCTCAGACTAACTAACAGGGAACTGGACTTTTTAATTTCAATTATCCCTTTAATATTTTTTTTTTATAATTGGGCTTTTTTGCATTTATACTTATAAAATGCATTTATAAAAAAATGCCCATGTTCTACCAAGACAATAAATTATTATTTTAAAATACTCGGCGTGTAAGTAAAAGTCTAATTATTGTGTCCATATGGTGTATTGACATACGAGTTCTCTGCACACACAAGAGTTCCCTTCATTTTTAGGACCACAAATACACCATTATAAATCTATTTAAACGCTTTAATTAACACATTTTCTGGCCTTGTTCTTACATTTTTTTCAGTATGAATTTTG
Source organism: Paratrypauchen microcephalus (assembly GCA_036785185.1). Lineage (NCBI taxonomy): Eukaryota > Metazoa > Chordata > Actinopteri > Gobiiformes > Gobiidae > Paratrypauchen > Paratrypauchen microcephalus. Next base: position 1,832,749 of record JAVJIX010000109.1, read on the forward strand.
CTCTTATTCCATTCATAAAATAGTCTACCCTTATTAGGGTCATAAGACTTTTTAGTACTTTACGCTTACTTAATTCAGCCATTACAAATCTCTCTGATAAAGAAAGTATGACAATGAACTAACAATAGACATTATGTAATACATGAAAGAAAAGACATTTGACTAATCTGATACTAGACTATAACACCATACTGGCTGGAGCAATAGAAATAGATCTCACCATGTTGAAGACAGACATTATTAGAATAAGGGCGGTGGTCATGATGGTGAGGACCAGTCTCAGCCAGGGGTTATTAGTGACAATGATCCGTGAAGAAATTGGAAACCAGGACAGTGGGCAGAAAGAGCCTTTTCCTCCCTGCTGTAGTTGGAAGAAAACAGGACATTCAATATGGATCAAGTGGTGACTGAGAACAAGCCTAAGAGACGCTCATTAGGCTCTCTTTCATAATCCTAAAAAGCATATGAATCTAAACAATGACAGAGATAAATTATTACCAAACTGATTTTTTTTTAAAAAGCATTTTTGGTTATTAGTATTTTAACTTGCACAATCCTTTAGTCTATTAATTATACTAAAAATGTAAAAAAAAAATAGAATCTTCTGCTATGAAATATATCAAAATCCCCTCCGAAAAATGTACTTAAAAATATTCTCTGCAGCAGTATTTTTTGTCTTAACAAACTGTGGAAGGCGGTTTCTGTAAAGACTTTTTCCAAGAAATGTGATCACAAAAGACATGTAATTTTCCCTTACACAGATGAAAAGAGCACATCCTCTAATAGGCTCATTTAGCAAAATCAAACACACAAAGCCGATGTAACATGTCTTTATTTTAGTCAATTGTGCGCTCTCACGCAAAAGTGACACAGACTTTTATTAGGAATATGCTCAGTGCTAATTGGAGGTTAGCACAAAGCCATCCAATCATTTACTCTGTTCTCATTCACGGTGTGGGGCTGGCTTCTGTGTCAGTGCAGAACATTATTGATGGTCCTTCTTAATTGGAGGTGACCCACTTCAAGGATCATAAAAGTCTATATAGATCAGACATGTCAAACTGTTTAGTCACTATCCATAAAACAGAAGTCACATGAGCTGAGAACTGATGCACCTTATGTAACAAACAGCCCATTAGAGACTAGAGATGTACTGTATACTGAAAATATATAATAGGAAGGAAAGTAAATATTTACAATAAAACTTACTGTGTCTGCTATGCTGTCTAATTTTTAGGACATTTGAATGTGTTAGAAACTCAGAAACCCATAAGTTAAGGCTCCACTAATGCTTCTACAATAATTGTTATATACTTATGGAATAATCAAAACTATTTGGTCGGTAATGAACAAGAACATCATCTAAATCGATTTTCAAAACATAATTCTTGACCAGTTGTGGGTCCAATCAGTACCTTGTTTGTGGATTCAAATTACATGTACATTAAAGGTCCCATGGCATGAAATTTTCACTTTCTGAGGTTTTTGAACGTTAATGTGAGCTCCCCGTGTTTGTTTTGGTACCACATATCCATGCCATGTGCGAAAGTCGAGTGGAAAGCAACCTGTATATCATTTTGGGCAAGACTCAAGCCAATGCTAACAGTGCCAAACCGCTAACAGACGCCTCTGAGCACCAGTCCTCACCACAAGACCAGGTAACACTAACCTGCGCTCACAAGAGTTGGTTGCATTTCACCCCGGGTCCAAAATCAGACCGCTATCAATGCGTCGCCAATACTCCACAGCTCTCTAGGACGGGGTCGGGTTCGTCCTCTCGGCGTGACGGGGAAGAGCCACTGTCTCCTCTGTGCGCGCGAGTGTCCTCCCCCCGCTGCGGCTCCCTCGAATGCGGCTCTCCCCGCTGCGGCTCCCCCGGCCCGTCCATGTTGATTCTTGGCTCTTCCATGGTCCGGCTCGCACTCTCTTCCATGGCTCGTGCAAGTAAACAAAGGCCACACCTCCTGTCACCCAGGCGCTCTCGTGAAGGAAATCAGAGACTCCCTGCCATCCCTGGTCTAGACCTGGTTTAGTCCTGGTTTAGACCTGGTTTAGTCCTGGTTTAGACCTGCTTTAGACCTGGTTTAGTCCTGGTCTAGTCTCTTAGCTAATCAGGGCGCAGGACAGAATGTTACACTGTAAAAAAAAGTTACACTATAAAAAAAATTGAAAAAAAAAAAAAAAAATTGGAAAAAAAAAAAAATCCGCGAAACAGCGAGGCCGCGAACAGTGAACCGCGATACAGCGAGGGTTCACTGTATTAGGGAACCATTAAGGAGCCATATAAAAGCATCAAGAAGTACCATGTCGTGGGATCTTTAAAACCAGAATTTGAAATTGTTGTTCCATTTGTAGTATTTGTAGTACATGTTTTTCATGTTTTTAATCTGGCTCTTAACTGAACTGAGTAACTGATCTTAATCAACAAAACAGATGAGGAAGTCCAGACGATAATGTGTCATCACTAAACACAAAACTCCTACATCTTTTAGTGATCTCAACTTACAACTGTAACTTCAACTCCTCCAATTTAAAATTTTAAATTATATACAGTATGTGCGTTCAGTGATAAATCAATGCAAAACCTACCAGAATGTGACCGGCGAAGCACAGGAGCAGAATGAGCGCAAGCAGCAGGAACGCCAACCCAAAGGAGATTCCCAACACAGCAGTTCTGCAACAAACGTACAACCGCATTACTCTGTAGTCCCAGTTAGAGCAATAAATATAATGCGCCTTTAGATGTATTCTCTCTCAGTCCTGAAATCTATTTACATTGACAATCCATTTATCAACAAACTACTGGAGTGGGGTAGAAGCGTTTGTAATGGCGTTATTTTCACATTCGAAAGCATACTGGACCTAATATGACAGATTTAAGGCCGCTATAAAACACATGAAGTCACTGTTAAATGTGCAGAGCTATGTCACCACCAACACTGCATCGATAAAGAGGGAGAGGGGAGGTGAATTAGAAAATCAATGGACCTCTTTGACACTAAATTGCACTTTAGAGTCAAAAAAGCTGTTTATTAGTATGACCAAGGTGTTTTATTTTCATGTTCGACAAAGGCAGTTAACTCCCTCCTGCGTGCCTACTTCAATCACAGCCATGCAGGCCGGAGGATGAGACAGCTGCTGTCAAATGTGTTTTTTTCTCCCTCAACAGACTGCCACAGCTGGAGACCGGTGAGGCGTCAGAGATTAGACAGGGCCAATGGTTAAAAGGGAGTCTAACCTGGGCAGGACCAGGACCTGCACGACGAAGATACAACAGAATATGAGGCAGGCGCAGGTGACGTAGTATTTGAAGGCTGGTAATGTTGTGGATCTGTACTGTGGAGAGAGAGCGTGGGATTCAGTTTGGATAGCAGAAAATAGGACAAATTACAGTTAATTTCTTTAGTTTTGATTAGCTAAAGTGATACATAATGGTCCTAGGGATGGAACAAACCTCAAGATTTCGCTACAACATTGCCACTAGATTGTGCACACCTGAGGAAAATGATCTTGTGAGTGTGTGTGTTTTTTCCATTTGGATTGGACAAATAAGGTGCAAAAAAAACATGCTGGGGAATAACAATTCTTTAAAAAGATGTAGTTTCAAAATGCAGTGCTATATTGACAACAAAAGTATTAAATAAAACAAATTTTAAAAAGTTCAAAGGCTCAAAGGTCAAAATTGTGAACTGAATTGCACAATTTAATTATGTCTAGTCTCGTCTTGTGGGAATTGTGTCTCTAATTGTTACACTCTAGGGCTAGCCAATATGACAAAAATATTAATCAATCATGATTTTTGATTACATTTTGTTATATAAAAATAGCTTTCAGTATTAAGGTCACAAACATAGACAAGACAGACTTTTAATAATTGTCAAAAGAAAAAGAAGTCAAATTTCTTCCTCCTATGTCTAAACTGCTCTGAATTTGTAATGACAAAAAACGATCCTATTGACTTTTAGAAAATAACTGAATCTCAAGTAAAATTATGTTTTCACAGCCCTAGACACTCTTGAGGATTGACACTTAAAAACAAGAAAAACAGAAGAATCAAGAATAAATATAATTCAGCCAAATATAAATAACTATGATAAATTACCCCAAAGTACCCCTTTTACCCCAAAGACTAAATGAAAGTAATTATGTGTGATTGCGCCTACCTCTTTTTCCAAAGTTTTATTGTGAAAGAACAATGAGATGCGCTGAATGCCCTCAGACTTGAGCCACTGTCTGCAGATATAAATGAGACACAAACAAAACAGACCGTGTGGGTATCTGAAATCAATTCTTCATCTCCTCAGTTTATCCCACTGACTGAGGTTATGGTGGATAAATGAGCAAATCCACCTTCTCTGTTGCTAAGCGTCAAGGCTCCAAGGTAAAGAAGTGAAAACAGCACTTACTTTTGTGAGTTAATTCCATCGATGGTTCGGATCATTCGCTCATTAAGCTCCTCCTCAAACCTTCTTCTCTGTGACTTAGACCTGACATTGAAAAATAAAGCAAAATTAAATTTAAAAAAATCCACATATCTTCTTTTGAGCATGAGTCATCTTATTAACCTTTCTCGCCTCTGGAAGTGGTACTGCCCCATTGGAACATCCTGTAAAGGAATGGATTGGATTTAATGGTAACGTTGTAATAGTTTCTCTTGCTCAGGCTTTCTATGTAAATGTGTGGCCATTCTCACCGTGGTGTTGATCATGCCTTTGTCAGTGGTCATACTTTCTCGGTGGTGGAGGTTGGCAAAAGGCTTAGCAGCACCCCAGGACTCGAGGTAGCGGGTCATTCTGACAGAGGCTCTCATCTTACCCCCATCCAGAGAGGGGCGAGATCGGACACCCAGGAGAGGGCTGTGCCGGTCCGTCTGTGAGGAACAACCAGCAAATGGTTCAGAAACTACTGTGTGTTAGATTATGTGAGTATCAATGCTTATTAATTGTCAATTAAATAATGTAATGATGAAACACCATGTTGTCATTTCAAATGTAATTAAAGTTAGGGCTGAGCAATATTTGCCTGTAACAAATATAGAGAGACACCCTTTTGGATTTCCAGGCAAGAGCAATATGACATTAAAAACTGAATGCTCTTGAGTGAGTGACAGTTTAATTTATCAATCACAGTGAAGAATTAACTGTACAATAAACAGATTAAAACCGCTTAATGTCTAGACTCTAGGAAATTGTGATTTTCTGGCATACTGCCAACCCCTAATGAAAGTACAATAGAATTATAAACATTTAAGGGTATGGTCTCAAAAAAAGCTAATTCATATAAATCATAAATTCCTCAATAGTGATATTTTAGTGCAATAGAAATCTAGTAAATGTGAGCCGCAGGTGCTTCAGAGAGCAGTCTTGTCCACAACACTTGACATTGGTAATCTAACAGTCAGTGTTTGGACCCACAGAAAATACTTTAAGTCAAGAATGATGCACCTGCGCTCTTATTTTGAAATGTGTTCTGAGAGCCTCTCCAGCAAAGAGCCATCACTTCAGAACTGAAAAAAGCACTGGCCAAAGCACAAAGAAAACCCTAAAAGAGGAACGAAAACACGCTTTGGCCTAAATATCAGTATAATAATAAAATAATGGAAACTGTTTTACTCACTGGCTGTGGTGACTAGTCAGTTTAAAGCAATACTAGAAAGTTTGTATTTACATTTTGAATGCATAGGAAGATGTACTGTTTATTGTATTTGACCTGTTTGAATAGATTTTTCACCTCTCATCATGACCCTACAAAATACACTAACCTGGCCTCAACTGGCTTAAGAGGTTAGTGAGAGTAAATATGTCCTAATGACCCAGTTGTAGAGTGAAGGAGAGCTGTTTTCATTTCCTGTATGGGGAAAGTTGACAATGACAATCAATAGTAGTGACAGTGAAGATGACACCTCTTTGATCCATGCTTCCTATTTAAAGCTTTGATCCACTGGTCTTTCTTAAGGGCAATCACAGCTGGTATAGAATGTCCTACAGGATAATGAAAATAGACTCCTATTAAAATGTTTCATGGAGACCAGTTGCAATAAATTATAGATATGTTCATGGCATTAGAATTATGAAGGATTAAAATGAATGACACAATGAGTTCAATTTTTCAAAGACATCATGATAACTACAGTAATGTATATTTTCCTTTTAATATTTATTTTTACTGAGGTTTATAACATTGTATATGCTACAAGCTATAATGCTGATCTCAATGTGGAACCGGCAAACCATTAGCTAAAACGATGATCACAGCAAGGTTGTAGAAAATGCATAGTTTAAGACTAAGCATACTATTATAAAACTGAAGGACAAATACTAAATAAGGTAGTGAGTAAAATCTACTAAACATTTTGAGAAAATTTTAAAAGGTTCCCTCAAAAGCACTTGAACAAAAAAAATCTACACTTGAAACAGTTACAAGGACTTCACTCTCAAACTTTGCTATAAAACTGGCAGACTATGAGCACAATTGCCAGGAAAAAAAGAACAGACCTCAAACTGGATTTTTCAAAGCATGACGGCAGCGTACCCATGATAAAGGGAGATTAGGAGGCAAAGCACTGTTAAGCTCCATTTTGCCGTTTGCCTTGCCAAAATCAGTGGGTATGGACAAAACCCAAAGACTGTTTTATGGGGAAAGGTTTTCAACAACAGAACATTTTAATTAGTCCTTTGAATGTTCCCCTTTGAGGAATCCTTCTTATTCTTACTAATTTGATAAAGGATACAGATTATTACTGTTGCTTCTATGGTGTAATATACTTATTTGGAATAAAAATAAAATCAATAATAGGTGCACTATGTAGCTACAGTATGTAGCTTTCCTGATGGAAGAACGTTCCTCCTTTTACATACCTGGGACACCATCCTCCAGAGTGCACTGGGCGACCAGAGGCATGGTCAATCTGAGTGACCTGCCAGGTCCATCAGGCTGACCATGCCTACAGGAAGTAACAACAGCTGATATACAACACGTCACCACCAACACCGGTGACAGTTCTGAAGATGACTTGCAGCTACCAGCCGAAACATGTCAAAAGGTAAATACCCGTTACTGTATTGTCTTTAAAAAAGAACCCAAGTACATAAGACGTCAAAAAGAACATCTTTGGTTTAGAAGATGTTATTAAGCTTGGGGCTTTTAGCCTTTATTGGTCTCACACACAATGACACACGGGAGAAATTTGACTTCTGCATTTGACCCATCCTTTTTTTCAGGAGCAGTGAGCAGCCATCTTTTTTGGCGCCCGGGGGGCAGTACCGTGAAGGGTCTTGCCCAAGGACCCACACTGGTTAGCTCATTGCCCGGGGGGGGTTTGAACCTACAACCTCCAGGGGGAAAGTCCTTGACTTACCAGTTGAGCTAACCAGCCGGTATTGCTTTGCTTTGAATATTACATAGACTGGCAATAGACTTATCTATCACCATGGACACTAACAGATGACACCATCAGCTCATGTAACATGACAGATCTGTAGAGAGGCGACCCCGTAAGAATGCTTGTGTTTAAAGGTACTTCTGGGAAAACAAAGTAGGTGGCAGCCTCCACCAGAAAAGTTACATAGTGCATCTTTAAGCAAACTAAGATATTGTTTTTCATAAGACCTTGGGGTTGATGACCAGATAGGTGACAACTCCATGTTCTTTGAGGTATGAGTCACGGCTCTGTCCGTTCCCAGGCTCCACTTTGTACGATCCGTTCAGATGCTCCAAGGTCACGGAGGAAATGTGCACCCTCCTGTAAACAGAGATTATGAGAGCCACAACAACACAACAACAGACTGCCTCCACACTTCTCATTTGAAGATGTGTATGTACCAATAGAAGACTTTTTAGACTATGGAAATAACGGTATAAAGTAAGACTACTGGACAACAAACAGTCTCAAACAAATACTTTCAAAGGGGTTCAAACAGAAAAATTCCTGATTTTGTTATTGCTGTTGGTTAATTTATGAAACGCTGGCCATAATTGATGCTAGAAGTTTCATTTGCGCTTACGTTTACAATGCTGTTGCTGTTACTGATACAAAAATATGAATTCTTAACATGTTCGGATCACTTTAATAATTACATTTGTGTTTTAAGAAATATCTCCTCACTGGTATTGTCAATTAAGCCAAAGCATCTTACCCGGGCACACCTCCTGCTTCCATGTGATTGGCTAACGTGACGTCATGTGACCAGACATCATACTGCCACTTCCTGAGACCGATAACGCCACAGAGGACGTTTCCAGAATGGACCCCCACACGCATGTTGATATCTACACCAGTGGCATCTCTAACTTTCCTGTATTAGAAACAAGCTTTCATTATAATCCCATCGTAGGCAGCATTTTATATTATATATTTATATGTTTAATGTAATATAAAACTTGTAGTGTATGTCCTCTTATGAAATAATGATTAAAGTTTAAATCTGACATACTAATTTAGAAAGGCTGTGCACTTAGAGGAAAACAGGCATGTTCTGCTAAGTTTTTCTATTGATTTGATCTTTATACTTGCACAGCTTATCATATTACAGTAATGCTGTGTTTGCATTGGACATCAAACAAAGCCTGGCGTTCCTTCTGCTCAATCTGCCTGACAGGCTTTTGTTTGTGTTGGTGAAAGGGAGAGAGATCTGGTATTTTACTTGATGGCCTCACACATATCCAAGCCCATCTTCACGCAGTTCCTGGCGTGATGAGGCAGTGACTCGGGCAGACCGGACACGCAGTAATAACAATCGCCCAGGATTTTGATTCGCATACATTCATTCTCCTAAAAGAAATACAGAAAGATGGAATGACACAACAATTTGGCAAAAAACTTGATTTTTTTTTTCATGGTATTCTTTAATCACAGTTTGATTTAATTATTTTCGTATTATAACACTTTGAAAATAGTGCCATTTAACATCCAAACAGACCAATTTATTTGCAAAAGTGTGAACTCTGAATCACCATGCCTTTACTGACAGGTGATATGCTCTATACCTCTTTAAAAAGCACCAAGCTGATCATTGACAATTTTAAAAGTTTGGACATCACTCTGATGAAAATGTGCGTGAAAAGTCCCTCAGTCGTCCAGGTAGAATCCATGATAAAAGGAGAAGTTCAATTTGTCAACTGGACAAAGTTTGTTTGGTTGAAAACGTTTCGCCGCTCATCCGAGAGGCTTCGTCAGCTCTGGTTATTGTACTGGTTAGACACTGCTTATATCTAGCTGCCGGGAGGCGCTCCCTACACTGAAAAAGCTCTGAAAACGATCCCCACTAATCTGTCTCTTTGTTTTTCAAATTACTCTGGTGACTAGTTTCGCCTCCCTATTCAACGTCTAACGACCCTCTCCACCCCTCTGCCCTGGATCGTCTGCTCTAATGTTTCTTTGTCTGTTTTGACTTGGTTTAAGAATCAAATTATAAATGGGAGACAAGTTATGTCTAACTCCCCCATTTCTATTTAACAACGGATTCTCTTTTTTGACAAAAATAGCCTCTATAACTCCCCTCTCAAACCAGTTTTTTTCCCCTGGCTAAGATCTGAACCTCACTGTCCTCAAAAGAATGGCCCGTGGCTTCTAGGTGATCTAGGTCATCTGCTGTACATCTTCACCTAGAAGCCACGGGCCATTCTTAATACTTGTCATAACTTGTCTCCCATTTATAATTCGATTCTTAAACCAAGTCAAAACAGACAAAGAAACATTAGGGCAGACGATCCAGGGCAGAGGGGTGGAGAGGGTCGTTAGACGTTGAATAGGGAGGCGAAACTAGTCACCAGAGTAATTTGAAAAACAAAGAGACAGATTAGTGGGGATCGTTTTCAGAGCTTTTTCAGTGTAGGGAGCGCCTCCCGGCAGCTAGATATAAGCAGTGTCTAACCAGTACAATAACCAGAGCTGACGAAGCCTCTCGGATGACCGGCGAAACGTTTTCAACCAAACAAACTTTGTCCAGTTGACAAATTGAACTTCTCCTTTTATCATGATTAAAATGTGATCACATACATAGCCCAAGAAACACAAACCCTCCATCTTGACCAAACTTGCTACATAAAGTATAATCAGTGTCAACAAGTCTGTAATACACAAAGAAACCAAGACCAATGCTTTAAATCCAATTCCCAACAAGATTACAACACTTCTGATCCCAATTTCTAACCATTGACTGTCTTGTTAGGGAGCAAAAGCTTCATCGACAAAGCCACTGCTGTATAACAGCCAGACATACACTCTACCAGTCAATAGTTTGGACACTCTTTAGACCCCTCTCATTCAGTGTTTTCTTTTCTCTTTATTTTTACTACTTTCTACATTTTAGATAAATATGTAAAACATCAAATCATATATTTGATGATGAAGCAAGATATATGGAATTATGTAGTAAAGAAAAAAGTTAAATAACTGTACTAAATATTTCCTTTTATACATTTTATATTAAAATTCACAAAGACGCAGTAGCAAGCAGTAAACATTATTCTTTCTTAAGCCATTCACAGAAACAAATTTCCATGTCTGATATGTAGTTAGAAAATATCATATTAAAAGATAATAGGGTTTCAAATGAAATCACACCATTCTATAGGCCAATAATATTTAAAATAAATGGGTGTAGCTAAAATTAATATTGTTAAAATGTGGATTTTAATACAGAAAGTGCTTGTGTCTAGTAAATAATAGAAATGACCAGGCTCCTTTGTAAAATTTACCTTTTGAATATTTCATGGGAAAGTACAATATTATCAATAGGGACATCATCACACTCTAAAATCTGAAAACCACCAACTGAAACTACTTTACGTCACTGAAACTGTGTAAGAACCATTTCGTACATTCTGTAAGTGTGGGAGCCATTTTGTTTTCGTTTCTATATTCTGTTCTCAAAATGGACGACTGCCCGCTTTGATGTGGAAAACGCGTTCTGATTGGCTCACTTTGATCCTTTATTCTGTGATCTTTTATCTTTGATCCTGCTTGGTATATAACCGCACACATCTCGGCAGACACAAGACTGGAGATACAAGACTGAAGACAGAAGACCACCACAAGACAAGACACCACACCAAGACACACACATATACCCACACAAGAAGAAACAACTACGCTACGTAAGGGTAGAAGCCGCGGTCTGGTGGCCAGGAGGTTACCCCGAGCCGAGAGACGACGGGGTATTAGGACGTCCTGGACCACAGAAGCTACACAGTCTTTTGACCGTCACGTAATCGTCACGTAATCGTCACGTAATCGTCACGTAATCGTCGCGTAACCGTCGCGTAATAGTCACGTAAGAATGTAACATCGGACGTCACGCAATCGTCACGTAATCGTCGCGTAATAGTCACGTAAGACGGATTCCCGTCGGGAGCATACGAAGCATACGAAGCACGGTCTCCTGAGTGACAGACGGGAATACGCACCGCTACAAGGCACATACGGACAGCAAAGAAGAACGTCAAGTAGCACCGTCGACATCGAAACATAGGGTGAGTCCTGTCGGGAGCCAAGAAGTACAAGAGAGCCCGGTCTCCCAGTGACAGGCAGGAACTCACCACTATACGACACGTAAGGACGTCAAGAAGGACGTCACAACACATACAGAGCCTTACACCACACGCATAGGAAAACCACAAGTCTCAGAAATTCCTTCTTCCGTTTCCTTCTTTATTCCCTTTTATCAACTCTGTATGACCTTCACTTTAGTAAAGATAGAAAAGACAAACTTTTGATTCAAGACTCTTTATTTGTGTTACGTGACGCGTCAGAAAGAAACTTCAAGAAACACCAAGGCCGAGGCTAGTGAGGCGGTTCGCTGCACTCACAAACGGCATTCAATAAATAGCAGAATAAAACATTTATGTAGTTAGCAAGTCTCCAATGGGTGGTGTGATAATTATTATACCCTCTACATCTTAAATGCTAATAAACTACAAAAAAGACAGTGCCCAGAAAAAGGACCCCAAAAATATTGTTCCAGCTCTAAGTCGATACAATAATTATGGAAACAGGCCTATTATTTCTTATACATTACAGTGTAATTTTTACATAATATTACCACAGTCCTTTTCACCTTATCATAACCCTTATTCACACAGCCAAATCCATCAGGCAAAAAAATTATATCCACCCACGGTGACAACACATTAGCTGAGGTTCTTCATGTGGGATGTGTAACCGCTCTCCTTTTGGGTAGGTTTACGTAAGACGAGCAGAGAGGGTTGTGTGGACACGGGTGCCTGCTGGACAAAAAACGCTGAGAAAACCTGAATCTGCTTTGAAGTACTGAATACAAGAGGACCCAGAGGAGCATTAGACAGGCCCTGGTCAGCCCACACGGATCTACAAAGTGCTCCGGGAAGGTTGCAATAGACCAATAGTCGCCGCGAGACACAGGAAGCAGAAATCTCAAGGCCACATTTCATCATCACTGATGTTTTTCTAACCTTAACACAGCTACAGTTTTGTGTATTACATTTATTTGACTCAGGTTCAATATTTGAGTAATTTAAACTGCAATTTTAATTAATTTATGATGTTTTTAATGTTCTTCACATTCTCAGGATGTAATTAAGCAGCATGACACGTCTTCCACTCAAGTCTCGCCCAAAGCTAAAGTAGTTGAGAACATTTCATTTTGCACTCAAATCAATCAGCCCAAATTAGAGCTAAAGGAGTGTTTCTTAAATACCAGAATCACACAGTTAACTTTGCCTAAAAACGATCCTGTGTGCGTCTGGAATAGCATATCTTTTTCTAATTAATTTATAAATTGGGTATATCATATTTAAGGATAAAAGACCCATCAAGGCAATTCGAAGTACATAGATTGTGTATGTGACCCTATCTCACAATAGTTGTAAAAATTGAATACCCAGGACTGGACTTTCTTTTGAGAAATTATACAGTCGATCTAGCCTTATCATATCTCTCACAAAGGCAGAGTTCTCTCATTGAGGTTCAGCCACTTAAAGGGCCCATATTATGCTATTTTCTGACCTATGTTATGATGTCATTTCCTCATCAAAAACATACCTGTATGTGTAAGTTGTGTTTTTGTTTAACATATATTTATATTTACCACCTTGCGGTAAATGGTCACATCTTTATATATAGCGCTTTTCCACCTTCAAGGCACCCAAAGCACTTTACAACAAGGAACCACTCATTCACACATGGACACCAGTGTACGCAGACACTGGGGGCGAGGTGGGTTAAGTGTCTTGCCCAAGGACACAACGGCAGTATTCATCTGTGGGAGCTGGAATCATACCTGCCAACCTGTGGGTCAGTTGATCTGACCGCTCAACCACTGATGTTTCTTATGCGGGATTTGAACCGCCAACCTATGGATCAGTGGACAAACGCTACCAACTGAGCTACTGTGATCATATGGTAAAGGAAGTGCTCCACTGTTTTTAAACTCCATACACTTTCATTAAAATCATTTGAATGATTTCAGACCTGGAACTGCCAATCTCTACTGAACAAAAGGTAAACACTAGCTGTTTGCTTGAAAACTGCCACTACATGACAACACAAGGTGGAACAGCGCATTTAGAACTTTGGAGATGTAAACAGGCTAATAAAAAAGAGTTACTCAAACATGTGTGAATGAAACAAAACACAACTCCAGATATGTTTTTGAGGAGGTAACAACATTATAACATATAACATGTTAAAGAAAATTGTATAATAGTGTCTTTAATGAATTATCAAAGTGTTATATTCTTCTTGTGTTGGTTCATCTCCTATTGTGAAACCATAGGATGGGACAAAGGACAAAGACTGACTAACTGCTTAAACAAACAATCAATACAATTGCTGATTCGTGAGGAATGTGTGTATGGTAAAGATTAACTTTGTTGTAAGCTTGGTGATTGATTCTGGAAATTTCCATTACTATGTGATTCTAAATAAAAGGAAGGACGAGGAGGTATTCTTTGAGATTTGAGTGTGTGGCCTGGAAGGAGGCAGAGGTGGCTCTGTTTAACACATGCTACACCTCATTCTCCCTCGTTAACGAGTATAATACTTCTGTGTCTGTTTTCTCATTTGTTCCCTTTTGTTCATGTTTATTAGGAAAAATCTCTAACAAACACACGTGCCAGAGCCAGTGTATTTGGTCTGAAGGCAAAAAAAGTGTAATTCCAGTTGTATTTACCTTTGCAATCTGGTCAAATTTCCCAAAAAGTTCATTAAGCATATGCACAAGTTCGCCTGGAGAGCAGTCACTGGCCAGTCGCGTGAAGCCCACAATATCTGCATACAAAATACTGCAGAGAATCCCAGAGTTACCCAACTTTAAAATGAATAAACAAAACATCACAAATTTACAGAGACAATCTCATAACACATTATTGGACATGGTGGCTTTCCTCTTGATGCACCATCTGTCCTTGGCTTTGTTCTGAAAAGATTACTCTCTTAACTGTGTGAATTTGTTATTACTGGAGGGATAATTGGCAGATCAACATGTAGACACAGACTGGGTTAGCATACATACACCTGAGCCCCACTTAAAAGGGACACAACATGGCCTCTCCCGCAAGGCTTTTCTGTGCTGGAAAATGGATTTTAGAGGACATTCCTTGGAGAATCTCATGTTAAGCCAGGATTTGTGTTGTCTGCTGAGTTTTCAAAGTTCTCTCCTCTTGTGTTATAGAGGTGGATGCGAGGGGAAATAGAGGGCATACTGTCAGAGACTCTGCATTTGGCAAAGTGACCCCAAAGTACAATAGAGGTGGATTAACTCGAGTGGGCATTGGCTTTGGATGTAATAATGACAAGGAGAGAGGAGAACAAAGAAGTACTCATCAAATAATTAACTTGTGAAAGCAACATTAAAGTACAATAAATATGTAATTTCAGTAAGGTCACACTAAAAAATTACCACCACGGTCACAGCTTTAACTACAGCCAATATGGGTACTATATCCATGGTGTATTATGTTTTGTGATTACAAACATTTGAGAAATGAATACTGAGATATATGTAAACTACATGTTTTGTAAATTTGCTAAGATTATATTAACAATAATGACCTTATGTGTACAAGAACAATCTTGCGTAATCCTTTTTGTTCTCACCATAGTTAATCACTATTATTGTTTTAGCATGCATCTTTCTGACAACTCTCTAAAATCATGGGGGTCACTATTATTTGTTTGTATTAATCTACTCTAATTAAGAAAGATGGTTTTATAACAACAGAATACTTAAAAGTTCCACATTTGTTTGTAAGCTCATTAAAAGTAAAATAAATAGAATTTCAGGAGCAACAAAGAATCTAGATGCAATTCAAACAAAAACAACTCAGAAAGGTAAATAAAGGAAATCCTTGGATAGAAGTGCTAAAAGAGAGGGATGTTTGGAAAAATAAGTCCTTCAGATGAGAGCTATAAATAAATAAACGTTTAATTGATGAGGAGCAGATCAGGGTAGGAGAAACCTCACCTGACATTGGTGTGTCTCTGCACATACAGGTTGTGAAAATTGTTGGTACTCTCCGTTCGGCCAAACTTGGGCCCTTGTAGTCGCTGGATGATCTCGGCTTTCATCACCCGGGCAATGTGCGATGGCAACAGGGACAAGAGCAGGCGCTCCTGGAGAGACAGAGTCACAGCCAAGGATTACAGAGGGCATTATGTGACAGACAACCCGAGCACAGTTATCTGCTATATTATATTTTACACATATTTTATAGTTTTAATTGTATTTAAGTCACACAACTTAACTTTATGGGGGTGGTGCCTGCATAATACCACGGGGGAAAAAAAGCCACACTTAAAGCCACACTTCTGAACATGCTCCAACGAGACAGATACATTTTTTTTTGCCGTACTATAGAATATTATACTTGGAGGAACATTTCCAAAGAAACAAGAGTCACGTTTGTGGAGATGCGAGCCCTGTCATTGTAAATATGAACATAAAGAATTAAAAAAAAAAAAAAAAAAAACTTTTATTGAGTCTAATTTATTTATTTATTTATTTATTTATTTATTTATTCATTTATTTATTTATTTATTTATTTGATAGGGACAATGCACATTAATGAACATAAGTATAAAACAAATGTAAATATGCTGAATTTTAGCTACAATGCTAGTTTTTGGCTGTTAATTTATGGCTAAAAAGTTACTTGGTGGAGCTTTAAAATTCTATCATTATTCTTATATCTTGCTTTTGAATGTATGTGCACTGTACAGATATCTGCACTTTTATTTCTCCACTGACATCAGCAAACCTCTATCTATAGTCTATGTGGTGTAGAGTTAATATTTGAAGAAATTTTGTCCACCTAAAAGGATTTTCACATTACCTTAATGATGGCTCATTTAGTCTAATTTTTCAGCCAGGATCACAAAAGAAAAAAGACACATGCAGAAGAGAAATAACCAAGGTGAGCATTTTTCACAAATGAGAAGGCTTTGGTAATGATTTTAATTATAACTTTGGAGGAAATGTATTACTTCAGGTTGGCAGCAGACTATGAAGGTTTTTATGTTAGCAGTAAAGACCATTTTGCACTGCTATTCAGATTACACTACTTACTTTTTAATACCATTCTATACTCTTTTTAGTTCTGCTCCCCATTTTAGTACAAAGCAGAAAAGAAAATGTCCCAAAAAACTAAAAGCATACTCCAATATGAAGAGTCCATTTTGGGGTGGTTGGAGTGATTTTGATTTTGCATCTGTGGTTGTGTCTGTAGTGTATGTGTGTGTGTGTGTGTGTGCGTGTGTGCGTGTGTGTGAAGAGTGAAAAGCTGCTTGAGGGGGTGTGAGTCATAAATGCGACTCACAGCAGAGAGGGTCATTACATTGTTCACACGCTGCGGGCTCATTTCCTAAAACATAGCAGCAAATTAAGTAGGGAGAGGGTTGGGGTGAGCAGCTAAAAATAGAAACCTCCACAGCCCCAAACCTCATTCAGAAGTACTCTAGTGTGAGCACGGTACACACAGCCTGATAAGCTACAGAGGATGCTTCATTAATTTATTGTGTGTTGAGTACAGAATAGATAAAATTGCATTAGTGTTTGTGGGGTATGACTAGCATCTAGCTACCAAACAACTCTCCAAAATAAACAAGGCTGGAAAATGATGCGAGGTACCAGGTAAATATAAATGTTGTGTTAATATGTCAGAGATAGTAATAAAAACTATACAAATATATGAGTGCTACCAGAGCAATCAAAGCGCACCAAACTCCATTTTATCCAACTAGCGGTACACTATGCAACTTTTCTGATGAAGGGTCCGCTACTTGCTTGTCTCCATGGTGATGTTACTGCATTTTCTACAGTATATGGCATTGAATGTATCTATACTGCATATTCCTGGCGAAGCAATAACATCTCCATGGGAACAAGAAGATACACACGTGCCACTAAAAAGGTTGCATAGTGCAGGTTTGAACCCATCCACCCCTTTCATTTATTCTAAAATATTGTTACATTATTAGTAAAGCACTTTTTTATGTTTTATTGGGTGTAATAAAGTAGGGTTTGAAACATGTACCAAAAAGGTCAAGGAAAAGCTATTTTGAAAGATAACCTACTTGGTAAAATAGGCCATAATGAAATGATCAAGAATGAAACTGGGTCCCACAATCAGACCAGTTGAAGACCACTGGAGAAACCGTAAACCCAGATAAATAAGTTAACATCTTGGCCTATATAAATCCTTAACTACCCCAGTTTAAATGGGCCATCTGTTAATGCCTAGTTTGAGTGTCAGATCCCTGGTTGCAGGAATGGCTAATGTCATAGAAGATCTCCAAATATCACAAAATGTCACCGCATAATGCTTCCATATTCAGGACTCAATATACTGTCAAAAGCTATAAATAATCCGTCTAATACCCACAAACCTGTTGATGCTTCTCAAACTCCAGTTTAATGGGGGACTTGATACAGTTGCAGGTGTCCTGGTAGGTCTGCCTGAGGGCCAAGTCCATCAGATGTTTATGGTAAGCCCCCGCCAAGTTTCCACAAGTAAAAATTATGACGTTTGCTAAAATCTGTCAACAAACAAAAGCAACAAATGCAGGTTTAAAGGTTATAAACACTCTATTATTCAGGGCCATGACCCAGAGCTGTCTATTGTTAAAGCTAGGCGAGCACACAATTAAACAGTGCTCTCTACCTCAGCCCTCTCAAGTGTGGCTCTGCATATTAAGGAGATGGCCTTAGGGTTGAGTCCAAGGGCACTAAATGTCTTCACTTTCTTATTAGAGAGCTTTTCCACATAGCAGTATCTGAGAAATAAGGGCAAGAATATGGTGTGTAAATAAATGCATGAATTATTATAAATTTGTAAAATAATGGAGAACTCCATAGTGGAATGATGTTGTACTAATACACGTTACCTGTTTTTGTTGCCCTACGGAGAAAATATGTAGCAGTCTCAGAATGTAATACCAAAATGCCAATTTATTAGATGTTTTTGTTCTGCTGAGAATACTAATCTTTTAATATGCACTGTGCCCCAACCTCTGCTGGAACAAGGAATAGAAATTATGTGCGTTATTTTACAACTAAAAATCCAAAGAACTACAATATGTAAGAACATAAAGAGCTTTATTCCACTGTGGAGACTTTACTGAAAGTGCAGTGTCAACATGATACAAGATGGGCTCTGCACTTTACTACCTAGACCTTATTAAAATGTTGTATCTCATCATTTTAAATGGTGCATAAAACATCCTCACCAATTTTATATTATTAAACTAACCCTTGCACTGCAGTTAGCCCTAAATGAAGCGATCATTTAGTCCATCAGACTTTGTAATAGAAAGCTTGCTGCAGAATAATCTCGGGCACAGTACATCTGGGAATCTCAAGTACTGTCTATCCCTCCCTTTGTGTTCATTAATTTGAATGGGTATTGGTCTCACCTGCCAGACTAAATGTTCCAGCTCAGTGATGCTGGCCAGGCAGAAGCTGAGAGTAACCGTGTGTGAGAGGCAGGTGACAGCACTGGCGATGATTGCCCCACTCATGGAGAAAGGCAGCATGGTGTAAACGACAAAAACGATGAAGAGAAAGAAGGACACCTGGAAAGAAGAAAACATATAAGACATGATGAGGAATGTACATATACAATATCAGATATGTTATAATAATATATTGGTTGTATTGGTACTGTACAAAATCTGTTTTAGTAGCTTATAGATACTGGTGGTGTTATAAGTCATAGAAGTTACCAGACCAAATTAGTTTTCCCTTGCCTTTATACAATCCAGAATACAGAAAGCCTAAAAGCATCTAAAAACAAATATTTGTTTTTTATTAAAAATGTGTCAACTTATTATAATGTAAGTGTTAATATGTACTATTTGGTTTCATGAACACACCTGCAAAGCTTTCCACGTGTGACCAAAAATAATTAATGATGCATCTGTCAATTTGCAGAAGACAAACACTGGGGTAGAAGACACTGCCATATTCAAAACATATTATTATAAACAAGCACATGGTTGCAGGGACAGAAAACATCATTAGCTGTTATATTACATACACTGTGAAGATGTGTGAAGAATCCCTCAGTCGTCCAGGTAGAATCCATGATAAAAGGAGAAATTCAGTTTGTTTCTGTAGATCTGAACATCAAGTTCACCCATGAAGATGCCAAGGATAACACATTGGCGTTCTTAGATTGTGCAGTAACCATAGGAGGAGACCGGGGACTCCAAGTAGAAGTCTTCAGGAAGCACACACACATTGACCAATACCTGCTTTTTGATTCACACCACCCACTGCAGCACAAACTGGGAGTTATTCGGACATTACAACACAGGGTCCAAGTGGTTCCCACAAGCACAGAGGGTAAGGAGAAAGAAGAACAACATGTGCAGGAAGCCCTCTCTGTTTGTGGTTATCCCAAATGGGCTGTCAACAAAACCAAGAGAGACAAGGGCAAGAAACAAGACAACAGAGAACCCAAACCCAGGAGGAAAGGGGTAGCGATTCCTTACCTGGCCGGCGTTTCGGAAAAATTACAGAGGATTTTCAGACAATATGAAATCCCAGTTTATTTCAAACCCACAAACACTTTAAGACAAAAACTAGTCCACCCAAAGGACAAAACACCGAGCCACAAACAAAGCAATGTGGTCTACTCCATTCAGTGTAGTGAAGACTGCAGTGAGCGCTACATTGGAGAAACAAAACAGCCACTTCACAAGAGGATGTACCAACACAGGCGGGCGTGCCAGAGTGGACCGTCATCTGCCGTACATCTTCACCTAGAAGCCACGGGCCATTCATTTGAGGACAGTGAGGTTCAGATCTTAGCCAGGGAAAAGAATTGGTTTGAGAGGGGAGTTAAAGAGGCGATTTTTGTCAAAAAAGAGAATCCTTCTTTAAACAGAAATGGGGGAGTTAGACATAACTTGTCTCCCATATATAATTCCATTCTCAAACCGAAGTCAAAACAGACAAAGGAAACAATAGGGCAGCCACGTCAGGGCCAGAGGTGTGAAAACAGTTGTTAGGTGTTGAATGGGTATGCTAAACTAGACACCAGAGAAATTGGAAAAACAAAAGACAGAAACTCAAAAACAAATAATAATTTATAATAATAATAATAATAATAATTTCAGTATAGTTAGCTCCTCCCTGCAGCTAGATATAAGCAATGTCTAACCAGCACTCTAACAAGAACTGACGAAGCAGCGCGGATGAGCTGCGAAACGTTTTCGACCAAATAAACTTTGTCCAGTTGACAAATTGAATTTCTCCTTTTATCATACACTGTAAAAGCTTTTCGGTCCAAAAACTGCAACACATATGAACCATTCGATATGTGGGTAACCTCACAACACATTAAATGCTTTCATAATCAACAAATGGAATGAAGTGTTTGAAAACAGAATACTAAAATGGTAGTTAGTAGGAGCCAGACATTTTGGAGCTCTCCCTTACTTCTGTGTAACCCAATGATTGATACTGATTTCCTTGTCCATTATTTGTAAAGGATAAATGCCTTTATATCATTATATTTGTATTGTAGTAGCAAAGCAGTGCACAGTACAAATATGTGGGTTCTTGAGCTAAAAAGTGACATAAAAAACAAAACAAAACAAAAAAAAACAAACAAACAGGATTTGATAAGGAAAGCATTTTCAGTGCTCCTCCCAGGAAATTCTATCAAAGCCAGCTCTGTGACCTACAACTGTCAGTGTATGTAGTTATGCACTGTCTCTTGTCTAGTTCATTGATACCTTATGCTTTAGCCTCCTGTTTGGTCCCTTTCCACTTCCCCTGTTGTCGGTTTGGCCCTTCCTGTTATGGTGTGTGCGGGTGCCAGTGACCAGTGTCAGAACTGTGACACAAGATGAACTTTGAACCTCTGGCCTGTCCAATGTTCCCATGCCTTTCAGGTTGAGTGAGCAGCTTTGCAAACAGGAATTGGCTAAACGGGATGTCTAGCAGCTGGGCTTTTCTTTCTTGTTTCTAGAATGACCCTGCAAGTTTGATTAAAATTGGTGTGAAGATATTTAAAAGATGTTTAATTATAACTTAGTCATTTTTGTGCAGTACAGGGGGCCTATGATTGTGATTGCTGAGTTTAATCAAGCATAGTTTACTTGAAACTTAAAGGAATTATAAAAGAATCACTCTTGTATTTGTTACAATATACAATACAATATAACAGATATGTTGTATTATTTTATAAAGTAATCATTTTGGCTGAAGTTTAAGGTGCACTAAGTTAAGTTACTTGGTGGAGAGTCCGTCTCCGTTTGTCTCATACACATATTCTACCGCTTGTCTCCATGCTATCTTATGTAAAATTTCAGGCAACATCTCCATCTTCTTTTAGTCATTTACCAATTTCCAACTCACTTGACACCTTTTTGACTAAGGATCTGGCACAAATCAATGGTGACATAATTTCCATGCACCTGTACTATTAGGAAAAGACACAATCTGCAAAAGATGTTAGCTTTCTGTTGCTACGGAAACCAACTCTTGTGAAAGAAGGAATTTTCTCACACTGTCACATCCTCGACTACTGCTCCTGACTCCACCTTCCCATGCTGAAACATAGATAGTTGGGGTTGTAGGTTGCGTTCAGAATGCCATAATTTTAGATGGAGGGCAGGGGCGGTATTATTTGTTAGGATTTGTCTCCACAAACTAATAATCTTATGGTTTAAAGTCCTTTCAACTGACAACTATCACATCTTTAAGGTTGAATAATGATCTTAATGATATTCTGAAGCTGTTGTGGAAAAATATCTTTGAACCAGCTTTTATTTTGCATGGATAAGTCCAGTAATTACAAATATCTTAACCATAAACAGCAAATTCCACCACAGGACCACCACCTATCCTCCATCTGTTAAATTATAAGGATTGAACGTTTTTGTCATGAATGTCATGAATGCAACTCATTTCATGATCATCACCTGCTTTTGACGGCCATCCAGCCACACTGTCTCCTATGGGGCTTTTTGATTGCGTTCCTTCTTGCTACACCTGACCAAGGCTGACTAAACAGAGTAGGCCCTGTGCTGCTATTTTAGAAGCCTAATGTTTTGATGCTGAGTTTTCATTTTGGCCAGTATGCCTGGCGCAGCAGCTGGTAGCCCTGAGAGACTTGACATTACAGCCAGCTAACAACGTAATTTGCTTTAAATTGTGGTGTAAGCTTTGGGCTGCACAATAACTGTTAATCTTATTCAATTAACCATTACTGTATTACCAATGTTTGTTTCTACATCTATGGAAGCATTATGTCAGTGTTTGGTGTTTAGTATTAGTAGTACATGTAGTATTAAGCCTTAGAAGTAAGAAGCAGAAGCAAGTGCAGACAAAACTCTTTGTAAATTAATTATGAAATTAACATTTTTTTGTTATTCACAATCAGTGATTCTGCTGCAATATTGTTTTGTTTTTCAAATCAGTCAAATCAGTTTAAAAATGAAACTTACTTAATGGTGCACTGTGTAACTTTTTCTGATGGACGGTCCATCAACTGCTTGTCTTCATGGAGATTATTACTTTGCTTAGAATGTTCCACATTAAGATATGAAAGTCCCTATCACCAAGGAGAAAAGTAGGTGATTCCACCAAAGCCAGTTACACGTCAAATCTGTGAAGAGCCGAACCCACAAACAGTAACAATTCATGTTTTTCAACATATATTTAGCAACGAAAATGCGTAAATAAATAAAAAAAATAAATGTTGGATATGCTTTAAGCCATACATTGGAATATTCTATGTAAAGAAATAACATCTTGCAGAAGATGTAACTCAAAAGTTACATATAATTTCAACCATAATGACTACTGTGAGTCTTATATAACTCGTAAATTAAAATGCAACTAGTGCACATCCATACTACTGCCTACTATTTTGTGTTACTTTTGTTTATACAGTGTGTGGGGGTTAGATGTTTGGCTTGTGGGGTTTAAAAGTGAGTGACCATGAAGAAAGAGCGGACTAGAGTCTCTCTTGGCTTCATTATTTGTCTCTTCCTCTCCCTTTTCCAGTGTTATCAGCTCAGTGTGCTCCACCAGACATGCTGTTCTAGCGGTAATCACAATCAAGTCCGACCCACTGAGAGCAGGCTGCAATTTCAACTGTTTGTCTGCTTTGCTTCGAGTTTAGTTTTTCCTCCTCCCCAACTTATTTTCTGTCTCCTTTTCTTCCTAAAAGCTTGCCAATCCAGACAGACAGATAGATGGGGAAGAATGATTAATAATGTAGAGTGATTATGTGCTTGCATGTAGCAGTTAAAAATAGCCCATTCAAGCAACAAGGGGAGGGCAAAATATAGAGGATGAAATTGAGGATGTGTTTAGGGAGGCAGGTGGGGGCTCTGGGGATAGAGAAATAGATTTTGATAAATAGGGGGAGACAGGGTGCTAGAGTGAGAAAATAGGTTTCTTGAGACTAAGAGAGAAAGAAGTCTGGTGCTGAAAACAAATGTGTCTGGTGAGCTCTACTACAGATCCCAGTGGGTCTAATAAGTCACAAATTAATTCAACACTGGAAGGCATCTACCCTGTATTGTGAAACTGACAGTCGCAAGAAGGGACCTTAACTAATTATGTTGAAAGTAGTTGAGACAAATTCAAGGTTGTTTAGCTAAACATGGAAAATTGGTGTTGCAAGTGCCATTTAAAGAGAAAATTAAGTTTTAATTCCATAAATAAAACTGACTAGCTAAATGGATTTAATACATGCTGTTCCTTTTATTTTTTTCCACTAGATTTTCCTTGATTCTTCCTGGATTCTTCCTAAAAAAAAAATGGCATTGTCCTGTTTTCTTTGATTGTACAGTAGAAGAAGGAGTTGCACAATACCTCTCATAATGTGGAAAATGACAGTGCAGTTACAGTATTAAACTGCCTAATAACCATACCACAAGTAAAATGTAAAGATAAAGAGTCATTTACCTGGTCCCATGGGCTAAGAATGCCTCCAGAGAACATGAAGAGGTATCCCATGGTGACCAGACAGGCCCATATGAGGAGAGAGAAGAGGCGGAGCATTCGCTTGAAGACGGACTCGATGCACACCAGGATAAAGATGGACAGAAAGAGGAAGAGTGCCGCAGGGACTGTGATCAGGAATGTCAGGTGATCCTCTGTGTTCTACAAACAAAAATATCAATAATATTTAAAAAGTATAATAACATGTTGGTCTTGCGTTTTTGTGTGTGTTTTACAATATCAGACATGTGTACAAGACACAACAACAAGTCACAACAAAAAACAAGCAATGATACTCTCAGGAAAGGGAATCTAATCTCAGGGACAAAAATTAGTTATCCATGAGGGGAAAAAACTTGGTGGTTTATAGTTATGTGAGTGTGATGCAAATACTAATACTAATACTACCTAACTATTTTTTTAAACCTGCTAAAATGTCACACTCCCTTTGCAACTGAGAGGAAAATCAAATGCAGTTCACTCCCAGTTATCATTATAGTCTGAATTTCATATCATTCCCATATCACAATATATCACAAGAGATATTATATGGCCCAGCCTCAATGCGCTAAAACTAAACAATAGAAAACAATTAAAGGAATATATTGATGAGAAAAATCAGAAATATATGTGTGTATGTAGGGATCTGTCTGAGGAACCCATCTCTTTAAAACCACCTCTCGTTTACTTTTGTTTTTTGTTTCATCTCCTCATATAAACTTTAAAAGCTATACAGCTCTTATGGATTATTATTATTTGTTTCATAACAGGATGAAGTATACTCATAACACTACACTAGTACAGCGGACATGTATCCACAGAGAGTCAGAGCTACATGACCAAACGAGCGGTTGAACAGATGGCTCACAGAATGGCAGACAGACAGTCTGAACCCAGAGAATGTGCTATAGCATCACTTCTGCGCTCCAACCATCCCAGTCAGCAAGCCACAAACTGTGAACATACTCTCCCTCACTCACACACACGCCATCACCTCTCCTTTACCTCAGAAAGATTCAATTCAATTTCACCATTAGGGCCAGGAATCACAGGGGAGAATTCAATGCAATTAACAGAGTATGATTCACAATATTATTAATATCATAATATGGTGATAGTCACTGTGCCTGATTTTGTCTAATATGCCACTATCTTTATAACAATCACATTGTTAAATAAGTTAAAATGACAAATCTATAAATAAGTAACAAAATGATACTGTTTTCACAAGTGGAAAACTGTAATAATGGTATGCAAATATATTGATTCAGCAGTCTGCATTATTGAAACAGTAACAACAAAGTATGAGACTATAGTGTAATACAGTACTGTACTACTCCTAATTCTTTCTCAGTGCTAAAACAACTGAACTATTGGCTTTGCAGTTGTCTCTTAGAGCAGTGTTTCCCAACCAGGGGTACTCGTACCCCTAGGGGTACGCGAGCACACTGCACGCGGCAAAGTAAGGACATTAATTAAAAAGATTTTCATTTAATAATCAGTTGTGTCACAAGAGCTAGATACAACAAAGGAAGATTATTTTGATTTAGTATTTATTTGGGTAAATTATTTTCAAAAAAACATATTCTTTATTTTTATGTTTAACTAATTTGAGTTAAATAAAAGAGAGAAAATGCCTGAGAATAAAATTTTCAAATTAAGGAGATGAAATAAAATGATTTTCATTTAAAAATCCGTTGTCACGTTCTACTTTTGGAGAATTATCAACACGTATGAGTGAGGGGGTACTTGAGGTGTGACAAAAGGGCTCAGGGGGTACACAAGACAAAAAAGGTTGGGAAACACTGTCTTAGAGGACCTCAACTTTTTCATAGTTGCCAGATTTTTCCTCAACTGAAAAAGAACAAAAATGTGAGATCACCGACTCTTTTTTTACAGTTACGAGGATGAATGAAAGATTAATGTGTCAGGAGCTGCATGAAATAATTGATGTAACACTGAACAGTCAAATTAATCAGTCTTGCCATACATCAGACAGATATCCCTTCCAGCTCTTCTATCTCCATCCCTTTCATTATACAAATCTGAACCCTCCATGAACTCAGAAATGTGTCTGTGTGTTCTTCATAGTCTACTGATGCAATCTGATTATGACCGCTAATGCTATACTGCAAATAATCACATGACATGTACTCAACGTGAAAGCAGTGCACATGTTTTTTGAGCATGAATTAATTGCCTAGGGTACTTGTGACATCTGTAAATTAAAATAATTGCAGACAATAGTTAGTGAGGCTGAATTCTCTTCAAAATGTCTGAGATTGTACACTCACATGTTTCAATTTCATCTTGTTCCAAAGTCACTAAAAATAATGTTGACAGATCAAACAATCATAAATGTTAAATTATCCAGTCACGTAGCAATTTGATGTCAGTTATATTATTTTCTGTAAAATTCATACCAGTGTGTGGCCCTGGAGAACAGAATTTGCGAGCAGATTTGATTCAACAGATTTGAATGGGCTATTAAGATAGCATAACAAAGGCGAGAGAACATATCATCTCTATTATGGGAGCAGGGTAGCATAGGTAGCATGAGTCAGGGTTTGGAGAAGGAATCCCAAAGGACCTGTAGACGCCATGCCCACAGTACAGTCAGCCGGAGTGCTGCTTGAATCCCAATGAGGAAAAAGAAAGCATGACTGCAAATTCTTAAAAAGGCCAAAGGGAGCTGTGGCCAGGAAGGAGCTTTTTATAGAATAGACAATGTGTGAAGACTAAAAAGCAAATGAACAGCTGCAGACAAATTAGTTAAAGACAGAAATTAAAAATTAACAATGGGGAAACATTGAGGAGAAGTAAAATAGCACTTGGTAATGTCGGCACTCTGGTCTAAATGATGATCTGTCTCTCGTCAGAACATAACACATCAAAATATGTCTTAATGCTTTCAACCCATTAACCCAATTATCTTACAACACAAAGGCTAGTTATAAAGAGACATTAATCCAGGTATCTATAGCAAATGTTTTGTAACTTGTTAATATGGATTATATACTGGAAATAGAAATACAGTATGATGATTCATGATTTTTAATGCATTATAGTCATGCTCTGAGTGGAAAATACAAATACACAGTGCACAAGAATCAATATTAGCAGATTTGGCACTTTTTAATTTCTCCTTACAGAAAATGACTGCTCTACATGTTTCACCTTGAAGGCAATCTGATCCGGACAAAACCCTTTTGAACCCATTTAAAGCCATTTTCCTGGACTTGGCTTTGGGGGATGGAGCACTGCCACACAGCTATAATGTACTGCATTGTCATCCAGAACAATTATTTCCATTTTTACCCCAGTCTGGTCTATCCAGCAATTATACTAGGAGGAAACAGAGTATGGTGCAAGGGGAGGAGGCACAGCAGCCACCAAAAGACAAAAAGCCTGTTATTTTATTAGTGAACACATACCCACAAGTATATAGAGACATCCCCGAGTAGTCTGCCATTCCACATTCATCTATATTGTATTGATTATTGCTCTGAATAGTAATCTTACACTTCTTGTGGCTTCTTTCATTAATAATCAACATACTCTTCCATTTGCACTAAAAGCAAATACTGGAATCTGGTCAGTGGCTGATCCAACCAATAACTGACATTTTAGGATATCATAATAATACACTTGGTTACTATTTGTTCTATATAGCTTTAAGCTCTTGATTCACCCTTTCATGAGTCTGTAATCTATTAGCTAAACATACCTAAAAGTCAAAACTATGTAATACATTTCTCACACCACCCCAGGTCGAAGATGTGCATGCATGGAAAAAAAGACGGCAGTGACCACAGTACAGGTGAATTGGTTCAGTGCAAATTGCATGCATACAAAAGTGTGTGGTTCACAAGTTAGTGACAGGACTCACAGACTCTAAGCTAATCACAGTTAATGAATTTGTGTAATTAAAACTATAATGGTTGTGGAATTTTAAAAGTAATCTTGCAAACTTAAAGCACCCCAGTCACACATCAAAACTAATTAGGTTTGTAGTGTAACAACTGTACAGTATGTAAAACCAAAAGCGTGCAATAATAATTGTGTAATTATTATTATTTTCCTTAAAGACCTTTAATTCCAAATAACATTAACGCTGCTCTTAGCCAGGGGCGATGAGATTCCACGTCATTATTTACTACTGTTTACACGAAATGAGAGCAACTCATCCATTCAGTTAAAAGAAGACATTTGTAATTTACTTAAGTATGCATATCTTCAGAGGGTGGAAGAGAACCACTATCTCAAGAAAAACTGTCCCAAAATGTTTTGTTCTGTAAGCCACTCCTGGATGAATGAGGAATTATACTATAGTAAATATTCAAACAGAAATATAGATTTTTAAATTCAAATATTACAAATAAATATGAACTTATAGTGTGAATTCTGGTAGCTGTCCCTCCTCAAAGCTTACCAAACAACGTCACTGTTTATATTGGTTCAGTCAGTTACCTTTCTGCTCCTGGTGAAAGTCTGGTGATCCATCATCACAGCAAAACAGCCTGCTCTCACATCCTGCATCAATCAAGTGTATTTAAAGGGAAACTTAAAGTCTCTCCAGACACGGATCCAACAGCCACAGAAATATAACACTACCACATGGTATGGATGCACTTGGATACATTTATAAACCTGAATAATTTATTATAATTAATCAATAGAATATGTTAACATCCTGTATGAAATGTCAGAAAACTGTATTTTTTCAGTAGCATGTTGCATATTGAGCTATTGATCCAGCTTAAACAATGGATCTTTTACTACACCATGACATTAACTTAGTTACTATGAACCAGATATTATGTGTTCTTAATAAAGATTGAATTGAACTGAATTAACCACCCACATGCTATTCCAGGTTTTTAAATAATTCTCACTTACATGATTCAAATCAATACCATAGCATTTATAGAATTAATGGTCTCACGATAGCAAGAAAAATAGTTTTCTAAGTATTGCAGATAAGCTGAAGAAGGAAATGGGGACCACGCACACCCAAATACACAGCATTTAGACAGAGCTGAGGCACGCACAAGGGGCGGAGGCTATGTCAAAGAACTGTACATTCACTGGGTCCAGCACTGATCTGGAGAGAAAGATAAAAGTGGGCAGTCATTTTGGGAGCATTAGCGGAGCTTTGGTTGGGTCTCTGTCGGCTCTCTGATAAAGCCTCAACACTTAAAACAACATCCTCTCCTCCCCTAACTGCTGGCCCCAGCTCAATACCTCACCCTATTTATTCCTGCCATTCTTCTTCATTCAGAGCGAATAAATACACCAGCCCCAGTGAACAAGTGCTCCCAAGACAAGCCTGTCACACATCTATTTGGAGTAAATTGGGAAGAAATTAATGTTTTGTATTGACATGATGAATGATGTGAAATGATTAGGTGTCATTCTAACATAACCTATAAACACACTCGTCTAACGCTGTACAAGAGGAGGAGAGCCAGGAGGATTGAGCTGAGTGGCCAAAGGCAATAAAATCTATTGATTTGTCTTAAATAGAAGTAAGTACATTGATTCAGGTTGAGGTTCTCCAGGGGACAACAGCGTTATGGACCTCCAATGAGAGAAACAAGACCTCAGGCATAGCATAGGGTCACACGCCTGAACTTGGACATACAGTATAACAGTAAAACACACTCATTCTAAAAGAAAAAAAACAGAGCCATGAGTGGGATTGCTTTTTTGTCTAACACAAAAGCAGCACTTTAGAACAATAGCTTGTGTTTATGGTTGAGTGTTTGTGGCCAAAACAACACTTTTCACTTGACAAAAGCACCAATGCCCACACAGCTCCCAACTCAACTCTCATCATCTTGCTCTTGATACACTCCACGAGCACAGTGCAGCGATTTAAAGTGCCGCTTCACAGCCTCTCATGCTGTCACATCACAACACACAACTACCTCACTCATTCAGTCTCCTCCTGGAACTGTCATACTTCATTATTGTGTTTGGGCTGTTGTCTGTAAATACAAAAGTCAGTCATCATGGTATAAAAGTGACCAAAGCTGCCTTTATCCTCTCCACAATACCCATTAAGAGGCAATCATGCTAGGATGCAATTGGTAAATAAAACAAAATATGCAGGTACTTTTAAGTGATTTCAAACTTTTCATACTGGCATAGAAGAACAAAAACATTTTTAGGCAAACATTATCTGGGGTTATTTGAATTTTGTTTTGTTTTGCCTGGACTATTGACTAACTAATATATGCAAGAAACCAACACTGTTTTTCAAAGTAAGACGTCTTTGTCCAGGCAGAGTACCGACCATTCTACTTCATCTTTTCCTTCTCCACTAATAAATCATCAACACCCTTCTCAAAGTGTTACAACATTCACCTACCAGCCCAGAAGCGAAGAAGACTGCCAGCAACGCCAGGCAGGTTCCCATGACGATCAGCAGCAGGAACACTATGAGCGGATGCTGCTGGCTCATTCTGTAGTAGGACTCGTACAGCCAGTCTTGGGGCTTCTCTGGCTCCAGGCATACGTCCCCCGCCTGGAAGCCCCCAAACCCTTCGGCCATGCTCTCGGGCCCCTCCGCACTCTCTCCTCCTCCTCCATCGCTCTTATCCAGCAGGTACCGTCCACGCGTCCACAGAGCCTCCTGCCACATGTGGATCTGCCAGCGTGCTCACTCACAAAAATACAGTCACTTACAATGAAAGATTCTCTCCTCACACTCCCCCCTTCTTGTTAAAAGAAAGTTTCTTAGCCGCTCACAGATGAATGGGCAGCTGATTGAAAGCGAGCCAACTTTTCACACACATGGTCTTGAATGGATTTGCCTCGCATCCTCCTCCGCTCCAATTTGGACAGGACCTAAGCCTCTTTCTTCTTCCCTTTCCTTGTGTAAGAAGCTGGTCGTTTGTTCTTGTGAGACAAAAGGAGAAGTCTTAGTGAGCTTGGTGCTCTGTGCAGTGGCAGCAGAGGGAGAATGTTATAGCACTGAGGTGCAGATGAGGACTGAGGAAGAGAGAGAGAGAGAGAGGGAGAGAGGGAGGAACAGGGAGCAGAGGAGAGGGTGTGGAGCAGGGTGTTAGCAAGAGCTTGTGCTATGTGCTGTTGGGAAATGTCAAGAAAATCGTTCAGATCTTAAGACGTGCCAGAGCAGTCCCGGGATATTCTAGTGTTACATGCATAGTTTCAAGTCCAAAACTGTAAGATGACTAAATTTGGAATGTAAACAAATTATGTAAAATATAAGAGTTCTGCCAGCACTTTGTATTTATATGATTGTGAGGATATATGATATGATGTATAATTGAATCAATGAAGTTAAACGTGCGCTATGTAATTTTAATGCTCTGGGGTCCACTCCCTGCTTGTCACCATAGAGATGTTATTGCTTTACTAGAATGTTCCACAGGATGTCATTAGACTTATCCATCTTTAATTTACTTAATTTTATTGACTTTTGAAAAACATGCATTCTTGAAGAGAGTGGCATTGTCTCTCCCATATCTGACCTGTAACTTGGCTTTGTGGTGTCAACTGCTTGTCTCCATGGAAAAAGATGTTTTTGATTTGATTCCAGGCAAAGCAATACAATCTATATGCAGAAAAGCAGCTAGCATACCACAGAAAAGTGACAAAGTGCAAATTTAAATTAAAATACAAAGAAGGGTTAAAGTTAGGTGCACAATACATTTGCTGCATTGATATTTCTTAATCCAAACTACAACATTTTTGGTATGTTTTTGTGCCATCTGTTTTGCTTAACTACATTTTTATCCCAAATTACCAAGTTGTTGTTAACAACAACTTGGTCATTTGACCTAAATATGACCAGCTCTGTGTACTTATACTGCTACACAGTACAAAGTACCAGTATAAACTGATGTTCCTCTGTCTCAGTGAGTTGTGAAAAATGGTGTGAAAGTTTGTGCAACCTTCAATAAAAGGAACTAATTTGGCCATTTACATAATAGGAGCAAGTGCAGAAGATGGCAATAGAGAAACCCCTACAAAACAGAGGATTTCTGTGTTGTGGGTAGCCCTGCATGAATGTGTGTTTAATAGACAAGAAGATACAGACAGTGATAAGAATAAGAAAAACAGTCAAGCATGCAGATGAATAATGCCACCCTGAACCCAGTGAAGAGATGAAAACATGACAAACAGAAAGGAAGGATGAGGAGGAAGAGGAAACCAAGTGGAGAGGGTGAAGGCTTAGGGGACATCAAGCGAGTGGGCGAAAAAAACTTTCTGGGTTCAAACGCAGAGAAGATGAGTGGGTAATGAGTGAAAGTTTGAGAGTGACAGCCAGTCAGCAACATAAGCAGCATATGTGAGAGACAAATGGGCTACAGAAGAAAAATAACAACATGATTCATGGACCTGTAACAATAATTACTATATTGGGATGAAAGATATATTGAAATATCACACTTGTTGTGGATATCATCTGTATATCATCTGTAATTAAAAACTTTTCAAAATTACGTAAAATAAGAGACAGAAATATCTAGTGTAATCAAGTGTAGTGGGTATAAAGTAGTATTTCTACACTTCTGTATTTAATTTTATTGACCATTCACATTTTGTGCTAGAAATCACATCTACTTCCTGTGTATTTGTACTTTACTTCTCTTTTTTCCAACAAACTGCCACTTAAATTATGTAAGACTATTAACTAGTGGTACTATCCCACAAAGTAATAACTAGAAAAACACTTTAATGATAAGGTTTGAACTAAAGGTGGTGCTCAAGTGTTTAATTGTGCTATTTATTTATAGACGAACACATTTTTTACAAGATGGTTCACTTGCATAAAGGTTTACTGGGATCATTCTGATTTAGTGTTATGTCAGTAGTAGTTTCAGTACTACCATTTATCATGTTATTTTTCTGTAGCAATATATTGCACTTGGAACAACAGACCTAATAATTCAAGCGTTACTCTAGTTTTCCCCCATATGGGCTTGAGCCATACAACCATATGTCTCCTCACTCTGTCCATGTTTCATGCGATGCTTTGTGGAGTGTGAAAATGGCAGTTCAACATGTCGAATCCACATACTTTCCACATTTGTATGCAAAACAGGGAGAGCACTGGGAAAAGCAAAAGTCAAGAACATCAGATATTTAGCAATGTTAAAATAATTTTCTTATCATGGTAACAAAGTGTCACATTTTTCCCACAGGTACTGATTTTAAGCATCTAAAAGGTCGGGAAAATATTGGCTTTGTAATATGTGTGAATGAGTGATAAGTA
This sequence comes from Paratrypauchen microcephalus, assembly GCA_036785185.1. Taxonomy (NCBI): domain Eukaryota; kingdom Metazoa; phylum Chordata; class Actinopteri; order Gobiiformes; family Gobiidae; genus Paratrypauchen; species Paratrypauchen microcephalus. The sequence continues at coordinate 1,866,433 of JAVJIX010000109.1, forward strand.
ATGATTGAATAAACCTCAAACCTCTTGCCTAGGATCAGAATACACACTTCTTCAGTACTTTACGAAGATGTGAGTCTGGCCAAAGGTGAATCTTAGTTTTGAAATTGGTATGATTGACAGGTGGATTAGCCAATGCTCCCTCTGTATTGGAAAAATAAAAGAAAAAAATATATATCACAGGGGGATGAAAAACACTGTGGATTTCTGCAGAATCAATTACCTCAATGAGTTTGGCCTGAGACAAAAAAATACAGAAAACTCCAAAATATAAACCCTTTTGGTCAATGTGAAATATAAATAAGGACTGATGTAACCATCTTCAGTAGGAGCAAAACAGGAAGATCAATCAGGATGGAGAAGGTTAACATGGTGAGAAAGAACTCATCTTCCATCTTCCAGTAATAGTGATAATGAGGAGGATAATTAAACCTACATCATCACGGGTATTGCTGTACATTAACCCCCAGTAATCAATATGTAGTCACATGTGCCGGATATATAGCCTAAAGACCATTCATTTCCAACCACAAATGAAATTAATAATAATTACAAAATAGTTACATCATTTATGGGAGCAAATTCTGGCTTGATTTAAAATAAAGTGGACCTAAACACTAAATCGACTTTGTACCACTACTAAGCTTTATCTCCTGTTCTGTTCTTCTTCTTTTAAGCATCATCTTCTGTTTCTAGTTGTTTTTTTTTACCAACTTTACTGCAGAATTTTCTGGTCAAAAATGCCAAAATGTTTGCCTGGAAATCCACAAGGATATCTCTCTGTATTTGTTATACAGATCCACCGCTGGTACATCAATGAGTCTGTATTTTTCCAGGCAACCAACATCTAAGTTTGTGCTGCCTTCAGGGGCCTCTGCAATTCCCAGTAGTGGGTGACATCACAAAAGACTGCCCTGATTAGAGTCTGAAGTGTGGTTGTTGTGGGCGGAGTATTTTTTAGTCCCACATTTGTTTAATCTTCCTGTAGAAAAAGTATAGACAAATAAACTAACTAACTAAAATACTCTAATAAATGCAGAGATAAATATAAAACAGAAGTTGGAAGCCTTTTCATCGACAATGTTCATCTTTGCAAGGCTGACGGCAATAATAGGAAAAGCCCCCCCAAAAAAATAAACATACATAAACCGTAGGCCATACCATATCTCGAAATAATAATAGTTTAAAAAATAGTTAAGAAAGCGATTTTATCCTCTTCTGTTGGAAAAATTAATGTGCAGACACCTTCCTACCTGAATCTGACCCATGTGTGCTAGTTAAGCCCCTGCAGCGCCATCTAGTGGAGTGAATGAGCAACATACTGTCCCAAATACAAGTCTTTAAAAAGAACACAAAACTCAATATGAAAACAGTTAGTGTATGCACCCAACTGGTGTTTTCTTAACAAGAAAACAATAAATATCTCCTCATAATTTATAACAACTTCATTTATATTCCAAAGAAATTTGACCACAACAAACCCAACCTAACCTGAGCTTAAAGGCATTTTTATTTTAGTCTCAAAAAGGAACAACAGGGAACATGGATTACTGAGATGGATCAATTACAGGGCCAACAGCTAGTGCCAAAAGCCACCACATTCACACATTCACACGTCTTTTTATAGTGCGACTGTGCCATTTGTGTTAGAGCCTATTTGTGTCTAGATTAATGATCTGACCTGATTGCAAGCACATTGGAGGACCATTTGACCTCGATGGAACCAGCCTGGTACCAGTACCATGGAGCAGGCATTGGCAGAGTAAAGCAAGAGAAATAATTTACCTCCAAATTGCTCATAGAATATAGAATACCCTAGAGGGAGGCATTTTTGTTGAATAGTTAAAATGTATCTAGTACCTGCTGTCCATCTGCTGCCCGCTGTACAACACACTGCAGGAGCCTAACAGTGACAGAATGAGAGAACGGTGAGGAAACACGGCCTTATAACTTACTAATCCTGTATCAACACCTTCCCACGTCCAGAGGTGTCAACCACAGCAGGTACAGGAAGCAGATGAAGGGACAACGCCAGTAGGTTATATAAAAGGGACATCACAAGAATCATAAGTGTTTGTGATATGTGCCCCTTATACATGTGAGCACAGAAAATAAGAAATCATAGGCTACTGTCTTGTGCCTGGGAACCGTTAGTTCAAATCAGGGAAAAAATATATATATTTACGGAAACTATGTGCTATGAGTTTGAATCTAAAAAAAAATAAAAAATAAAAAGTGCTCAATGTAACAGTTCTGAAGAATAAAGCATGTACATGTTTCCAAAGAGAAGTTATGACTTGACATTAAATATGCTTATAAATTACAGTGGTAGAGCAAATGAAGTTAGGACTGGAGGTCAGAAGTCTCAAAATTAGAATGCAACAGAATTATCTGTGGCCAACATAATGCCCAACATTTGTTTGTGAAAAGGCCTACATTAAGCACAAAAATCCAATATCCTCTATGAGTTGGACATTTGGGAGAAAAAGTTTCCCCAAGTAACTTTCTCAACTGCATAATGGTGACCTAGTAATGAAAGTGCGAAGTGAAAGTGCAGAGATAGTGCTAAACTCTAAAACAATCACGGCTTATTAAGACAATGGCTGCAGGATTCATTAACCAAGTGCCCATGTTTCATTAATCAAATATGACTTAAAGCCTGTTGGGGCCAGATTGCCCTCTGTACCTCTCATCATTGTGTGGCACTAGTTGTAATTTATTATGTAATTAACACCCCTATAAAAGGGGAGGACTCAGGTGTTGCCTTGTGGATTTAACAGTCTTTTGACCATTGTCTATGGCGTGTTGAGATCTTAGTGATGCTAGATGAGGCCTCAAGGTGTCACACATTTCAATATCCGTGTCGACACTGTGTTGGTGCATGTAAAGGCGTCATCTGGTGGTTAAGAAAATGCACTGCAGTCAGTGAAAAGGGGTAAATGAAACAATGAGCTTAATTCTTTCATAAAAGGTAACACAGCACAGTAGGTTGTGTTCACATGATTCAACATAATCCCTAAACATTTTACAATGGAGCTTGAGGACAGATTTGTTGTTATTTTTATGGTTAATAACTGTGGTAGTTGAAAGCACACTTAGCCATAAGATTAATATGACAAGTTTAACAATCCCAAACAAACAAAGATCAAGTTCAACATTTGTTGATCATAAGTTTGGATTTGTTTGACAGTAACAATAGAGTTAGTTGTACCCCTGCTCTCAATCTGAAGTTACGATATCATCATATTCAAGAATGTGAATGAGCAAGTCCTGTTATCAACTGGGTGAAGTGGTAATGTAAATATAAATCCTGATGCTGTGATCCCAAACAAATGAAAACAGTATTTTACAATAAACTCTAAACTGAATGTGAAGTGTGTTGTCACGGAAAGAGTGCTTGTGAGACAGTGATAGTGCTTGTGAACATTTTTGTGGTGGTCAATTCTCCTGCCTTAGAGAACACATGCTCACATGGCACAGAGGATGTGTGCAGAGATATTTTTTGACCAGCTTGAAGAGATGTGGGTAACAGTATTGTTGCAATGACCAGTAATCCAAAGGGTCCTGGATCCTGGGACAGTTTGGTCCAGCCAAGTATCGTTGTACTTCTATGATAGCATCTGCAGTTGCATTTGACTCATTGCTGTGCTGAACCTCCACATCCAGGTGATGGCACAAGCTGTCTAAAATGAAACACCACAATACTTAGCCCTTGCACAAAATCTTTTATGACTAAAAAATAATAAATAAATAAGTACCTGAACTGGGTGGCAAGTGAGATGAGGGGCCAGGCATTTGGTGTTGCAGAGACAGGTCCCACAATCCTCTAACCTGGGAAATCCCAGGCTGCTTTCGTTCGTTCCGATCTGAAAGACAGCCTGGCGACTATGGAAAGCGAGCTCTCCCGATTCTGGGAGCCAATCAGAGAGCGGGGAGGGGTGGAAAGATGGTGACGCATACTACGTGACAAACGGAAGCTTGTAGTTTGAACTGACAACTGACATGATTGGCTATGGGCTACGTATACTCCAAATGATAGACATTCGTAACGCCCAATAAACGGCCATTGGCGATCGTAAACCACACCTCTGCTACGAGATATTTTGAAGGTGGCTCCCAGACCATATATCACTTGTGATATGGTCAGGTGTAAACCAGGCAAACAATCCTCATCTCTGCAGTGCATTCAGATTTTAATCTTTTTACAGCCTCATTTGCCCTGCTGCCACTCAAAAAAACAAGGCATTTAAATCTCAGATCCAATAATGTAGCCAGACAGCATACTTGATGTTATCCTCTTAATTAATTGTTCACACAGTTGTTTTGAGGCAGGGGTCTTCAATGTTGGATATGTTTTATGCATAGTGTGGTACAGCATTTTGAGCATAGGAATTACTTTGCTTTCACTAATTTGCTTCTCCTCTGACAGCTCCACTGTTGCAGCATTGAATGGCGAAAGCACAGTCAGGGTTTCTGTTACAATCTCATACTCCTCAGATGTCAATGCTGAAATTTAGTGCTGTCAGACTCACCCATACTGGCTCTCTCTAGACAGCTATCCTGGCCAACATTTCATAGGTGCTATTACACCTTGTGGGCACCTCATTTATCAATTTTAATAACGGTTTGCCCATTTGCCGTTGGATCTCTGCCAGCTTCTCCTTTCCAGTGGTACTTGAGCAGAAGTAAGTGATAATGTTTTTGGTTTTATTTCTGATATCGGTCAGAACAGGGATCTGATCTGATGACTTTTTTACAATTAAATTTAAGGATTGAGCAATGCACTGACTGTGCCTCATTTTGATCAGTTTTGCAGAGCCAATAATATTTGCCTCCATCAGTCACCAAGCACCAAGCAGCGCACCTTTTCTGCAATGCCCCATTCATTTATGAAAGTCTGTGTTACCTAAAGAGGTGAGAAAAATAAAGAATGTGTTTATAGTAAAATAAATGTAGTAACTCATAAACCAACTGGCACAATGTTCTCTGCTGTATGACTTTGTGGAAAATGTCTTGTTCCCAACACAGCCGTACACATTTTGTTGGACTCATCAATGAAATGGTCAGTCACAGCCAAGTAGACCTCCCTATTTAATGACGTCCATATGTCTGCAGTAAGACTGACAGCAGTGGTTGGTAACGATTTATCCTCCATGTTCCTCTTCATATTTTTTGCATACAATTTCTTTTAGAGCCTAGACAGTGATACTAGTTAGTGAAGTGTTAGAGAGCTGTGCGTCATGTAGTTCTTCTACATGCAATACCTTCCTGGTTGGTGTGACATGAGGGCTCAAGGGCCATAAGCAACCCTCTGAAGCCCCTCATCATCCACAATGCTCAGAGTTTGGCAGGCTTTAATAATCATATTAATAACACATTCATTAAGAATTTCCTTTCTAGAAGCTTTGTGAGGAAAATGAAAATATATACTGTAATGGTCAAATAGCAAAATAGCAAAATTATTATAAATCTTAATTAACAAAATACACATTTTATTTGATGACAAAAGGCCAATAATTTCTATGAAACAAAAAAATGTTGAATACAAAAGGTGTGTATTATTTCATTAAAAAAACATACCAGTGTTCATTCCAGGAGTAAAGGAATATAACTGTTTTTCATGTAACGCTTATGATGCCTCAACATTGATGATGTGTTTCGCGTTGCATACGATAAATCCGCAGAGCAGAGACGACGACATTTATTGTGGAAAATTATGGCAAATAGTGGAAAGGTGGAAAACTGGCAACGTATATGTGACCCGACACGGCTAATGCTGCCACAACTCGGGACTGGTGAACATGAGAATATTGCGTTAGAAGGATTTTTTTTTTTTTTTTTTTCCAAAATTTGTGATTTTCATTTTTTTGCAAAATGTGCTGCTGGCAGCAGAGTGTTACTTTACAGTATTTGTACTGTGAAATGATTTCACGGCTTATTGCTGTAAGAGTGAAAGGACAAAACACCGAGCCACAAAGCAATGTGGTCTACTCCATTCAGTGTAGTGAAGACTGCAGTGAGCGTCACACTGGAGAAACAAAACAGCCACTACACAAGAGGATGTACCAACACAGACGGGCGAGGCAGGGTGCACCTTAATCTGCCGTATGAAGAAGAAGAAGACAGACTTTATTCATCCCCGTAGGGAAATTATTTCTCTGCATTTGACCCATCCTTCAGGAGCAGTGGGCAGCTCGTCTTTCAGGCACCCGGGGACCCATCTCCATGATCTTATTGCTCGGCTTGGTCAGAACCTCAGCTGGAGGATTTTACCTGGAGCATGTTTTGTACCTGGAGGAAACCCATCCAGACATGGGGAGAACATGCAAACTACACACAGAAAGGCTCGGGCGACCCGGAGATCGAACCCAGACCATGCATGCAAACTCCACACAGAACACACACAGAAAGGCCTGGGCGACCCGGGGATCGAACCCGGAACCTTCTAGCTGTGAAGCATGAGTGCTAGCCACTCAGCCACCATGCCGCCTGAAGGGCATGAAGCCCCTGACAACATAGCTTCTGGGATCATTCGGGCACTCAAACCCCTCCACCACATTAAGGTGGTGATTCAAGGAGGGGTGGGTAGAACTAACAGTTGTAATTCATTTCCTGATTTCTTGAGTGAAAAAGTTAGCTGAACCATAAAGAGGACTTAATAGCATATGTTCTTTTGATGATCATGATATTTTGAGCTGGTATGACGGCAGTCACAGTTAAACAGAAAGAAAAGCACACTAATCATCTCCTGTTTGATCCGCAGTTCATCACAGACACATGCACAAACACATGCTTCTACCTATTGTACTTGCACACTGTAAACAAGTGTGCATGCAGCTCTGGAATTACCTCTCTCTACTAAACTATAGGTAGAAGGAGCTGTTCACTTGAAAACTACCACTTCATGACATCACATGGTGGAACAGAGCATTTTGGTATGTTTTTGATGTGGTGTTTTGATTACCTTTAAGAATAAATTAGCATTACAATTGTTATCAGTAAAAAAAAAGCTACATGTTCTATCACATTAAGGTCAAGCTGATGAACTCTAAATCTTGCATACAGCTGCTGTAAGAATATAACTTTTACTTATGTTTTTCAATGAGTCCTTTTTCTCCATCAAAACTGTATTTATCTGGTGCAGTGCGACAGGAACCTACTGATTGGGCCTCACACGCACAACCCTGTACCACCACCACAACATCACATTGACAGGACAAAAATGAACCTTTTCTCAATGTCTTTAGAATGATCTTGAGCTGTATTAGAAAAAGTACAAGAACACATAGACTAGTATACACCCATGGACCACTGTGGAACCTATCGCACCACTGAGGGAGTACACACACATATAAGGACACATGGGAATAGAAAAGAAAGTACTATCATTTAATTAATCTATTCCTTAGTATCGTAATCAAGTTTGTAGTTTTAGTATGGCAAGAACACGAACATAAATACATTGTAATTGTGGTTAGATTTGTATTTTGTGTTTTAAAGGCCCCATATTTGGCTATTTTCTGGTCTATGTTCAAATGTTGTTTCCTCACCATAAACAGACCTGTTTCATTCACACATATTTAATGCACAAATGCTGCAGTTAGTTTTTCTGTCAAACAGAAAACACTCTGTTCCACCTTGTGATGTTATGTGGTAATACTGGAAGTGCTCCACTGTGTTTTTAAACTCACCTTCACCTCTTTAAAATACACCTTCACTAGAATCATTTGGATGATTTCAGCTCTAAAATTGTCAATTTCTATTGAATTAAAGATAAAAGGAGCTGTTAACTTGAAAACTACCACTTCATGACATCACAAGGTGGAAGCAAAGGAGCATTTTGAGCTTTGGAGATGTAGACAGACTAATTATAAAATGTTACTCAAGCATGTGTAAAAAAAACACAACAAAACACAACTCGAGGTGTGTTTTTGACATGAAAACCTCTTTCTAACATGACTTAAAGCTAGAGAGGCTCAATTTTGTGTAATATAGCACCTTTAACACTAGGGTTCTGTTTAAAGTTCACATGTCCAGACACAAGAGGGCAGAAAAACTTCACGGATCACACACTAAAGGGTGATCCTCCAACTCTCAAAGAATTTGTGTCCCAGACAGAAATAAGAAAAACAAAAACACGTTTGTCATTTTTTAAAATTCAAGCTGCACTTTATGATAGATAAATTACTATTTTTATTATATAAAATATGGTTTTATATTGAGTGTTTTTACTATATGTCCTTTGTCCCTTGGCCAGGTTTTGGACTCACAGTCCCTTATAAAACTGAAATTAAATTTGATTCAACAGTTACTTCATTGACAAATGGCACAGAAATTACTTATTTTTAAAGAAAAAATATAATGTGCTTGAAAGATATATTAGTATTTTATTCATTTTTCATAAAAAGAACACAAGTCCCTAGGGATCACTGTCATTTCCACCACCCAAACCTTTGTCTGCTTGAACCACATCAGTTGTGTGGAAGGAAGGGAAACAAGAACAAAATCAAGGTCAAGTTTTGCAAAAACAAGAGGAGGTTTATTGGTCGTCATTTCCAAACACCTCATATTTCCTTTGAATGTACAAATAATGATAAAAAATACCATTTTATACTGTGTATTCTGAGTATATTTTATGCTAACTCTAAAACAGAGATTAGCATGCTAATATGTCATGAGATTTTAAAAGAAATAAACATTGTAATTTCCACAACAGTCATTTCCATCACTTTATTTATTGTTATTATTAATTTATTTAAAGGTCCCATGGCATGAAATTTTCACTTTCTGAGGTTCTTGAACGTTAATGTGAGCTCCCCTACCCTGTTTAGCCCCCCCCCCCCCCATGGCTAAAAGTTGCGAAATGTCTAAACTGAGCATTTGCGGTCCTTTTCTGCGTTACAAAAAACCAGTGTTGAAACGGGCGAGTTCGGACAAGGCACCTTTTTGACGTCAGACCGGCAAATGCAGCTCCAGCCCCTCCCTCTGTCTCCGCTCAGCGTCCCTGTATATCCCGCCCATAGAGTTTGGACTGTGAATGCGCTATGCAATGCGAAATGCGTTTTTTTATTTGCCTGGAGGCACCTGCGAGTGTTTCTAGGCTCGGAAGTCCTTTATCTGAGCCTCTGGACCTTTGAACAGCAGTGGTTTAATTTTATTTTATGTGGAAATGTGTTTATTTTTCAATGGAACACTCTAACTCTCTCCCCCCGTGCAAAAACAAGGAAATGGATCAGAGAGCGCACAGAGAGACAGCGGAGCGTTTAGCCACGCCCCCGCCTTCTACTATTGGCCAGCTTTTTCCTCCTCATTTGCATTCAAGCAACAATGCCCATTATAGTGTTCTGAGTGAGGAAAATGATTCTTTTTCAGCTTATCTTTGTTTCTCATGCACTGAGTGTTGATTTTGAAGAAGGATTCATTTACAGTATTAGGGAACCATTAAGGAGCCATATAAAAGCATCAAGAAGTACCATGTCATGGGATCTTTAATATTTATGTAATTTCCTTACAGCCACTATCAGTTAATCTTTCTAAACGTTGTGATGAAGTAGAACAAATTAAAATATTTCTAAAAATATGTGTTGGATTTTCTGAAAAATATGACCAAATTTGACTGTAGTTGGAGAATCATCCTAAAACGCTGTTCTCCACATGGATTGATTCACTTCTACTAATATTTTCATTTTCAAACCAGATTAAGATGGCGGACACTTCTAAACATAATCAAACGTCTTCAAACTGTATGTCTCTGTAATGTCCCTCTCCCGGTGGACACGAGGTTTGGCATGTGGAGTCTTTGGGCGGTGAGCAGGTGACGGACAGCACAGATGGGGAATTGGACATGTGTTTCTTTAAATGGTTTTCATTTTCAGTGTCACATTGTTTTTCCTCCAAAGTTATTATGAATTTTTTTGTCTTGTGCTCCTGACAGTTTGAAAATGTGGTTGTGAATAAACTCCATCCATAGATTTTCTCCCAATTATCCGGGGCCGGGTTGCGGGGGCAACAGTCTAAACAGGGACTTCCCATACTTCCTTCACCCCGGACACTTCCGCCAGCTCCTCCGGGTCGACCCCAAGGCATTCCCAGGCCAGCCGGGAGACATAGTCCTTCAAGCGTGTCCTGGGTCTTCCCCGGGGCCTCTTCCTAGTGGGACATGCCTGGAACACCTCCCGATACAGCCTGTCAATCTCACGCTCCATCCTCCCCTCACTCGTGAACAAGATCCTGAGATACTTGAATTCCTCCAATTGAGACAAGGACTCTCCACCCACCTGGAGAGGGCAAGCCAGCTATTTCCGGTCAAGAACCATGGCCTTGGATTTGGAGGAGCTGATCCTCATCCCAGCCACTTCCGGATCCCCTCCGGCCCCTGACTGCGCCTAGAAATTCTGTCCATAAATATAATAAACAAAACCAGTGACAAAAGGCAGCCCTGGCGGAGTCCAACCGGAAACAGGTCTGACTTACTGCCGGCAATGTGATCACAGCTCCTGCTCTGGTCATACAGGGACCGGACAGCCCTTAGCAAAGAGCCCCGGACCCCATACTCCCAGAGCACTCCGCACAGGATGCCACAAGGGATGCGGTCAAATGCCTTCTCTAGATCCACAAAGCACATGTGGACTGGTTGGGCAAACTCCCATGAACCCTCGAGCAGCCAATGGAGAGTATAGAGCAGTATTCCACTAACCTGGGAAATCCCAGGCTGCTTTGCACAATCGTTCCGATCTAAAAGACAGCCTGGCAACTAGGCTAAGCGAGGGATCCTGATTTTGGGAGCCAATCCGAGAGCGGGGAGGGGTGGAAAGACAGTGACGCGTTGTGATATGGTCTGGTGTAAACCAGGCAAGTGTTCCACAGCCAGGATGAAAACCACACTGCTCCTCCTGGATCCGAGGTCGGATTCACCTCTCCAGTACCCTGGTCCCCCTTCTTAAACACATAAACTCTGTGTGAGCGCTGTCCAAAACTGCAGGGAGCTTCTGTATTAGACTTAAGACTTAGACAAAGTTTACTGATCCACAAGGGAAATTATTTGGACATAGAAGCGCATGCATTATTATTATTATTATTATTATTATTATTATTAGCAGTAGTAGTAGCAGTAGTAGTAGTAGTAGTAGTAGTAGTAGTAGTAGTAGTAGTAGTAGTAGTAGTAGTAGTAGTAGTAGTATTACAAAAACAGTGCACAGAATACATTTATCTCTGTGAGAAAAGATGGTCTGTGTCAAATTTAAGCAATTTTGGCAAAAGGAGAAATTCAATTTGTCTTATGGACAAAGTTTATTTGGTCGAATACGTTTCACAGCTCATCCAAGCTACTTCTTCAGTTCTGGCTAGAGTGCTGGTGGACACTGCACTGCACATAACTAGCTGCAGGGAAGAGCTAACTACAATGAAATTACTATGAAACTATCACAGCTATTTGTTTTCAGTTTCTGTTGGTTAAGCCTAATCAATATGCAGTTGGGTGTGGGATCTTGTTAGCACAGCCATGCAGGGCCATAATGGGTCTTTTCACACCTCTGGACCGGATCTGGAAAGCAGCTTTCCAGCTGCAGTCCTTGGGCAGGTACAAAATACATTAAAGAAACTATTTACATTAGACTAACTCTAACAACAACATTTTATCAATAACGTCTCCAAATGTCTCCTTAAAATAATCACAATCCAATTTAAAAAAAAAACGTAAACTGTAAAACAATCAAAATTAATTCATTCTAATTTCCATAGATTCAGATTCATCATTATCTCTTAAAAATTAATTGCCATCAATGTCCTCTAACATGTACATTTACCAAATTCATCAGTATTATTACAATTAATCAACAACATGACCATCAAGACACACATTAACACAACACATTTACATTGACGCAACACATCTACAACACAATAAGTCAGGTTTAAATGTTTAAATGTTGACACGCCTGTTGCTCAGAAGCCAATGTTTTAGTCTAGGAGAGAAAGTTTTAAGATCAGCTGGAAGCGCATTCCAGTTTTTTGCTGCTTTGTATGAGAAAGTTGACTGTCCCATCACAGTACGTTTAAAAGGAATGGTCAGATCAGAATTTACAGATGAGCGAGATGTTCTAGTCATCTGCTCTGATCTTTCCTTAAAATTAGTATTCCAGTCTTGTCTCATCTGTCCTGCCCAGCCAAGTGTGGCAGCAGCTCATGTCGGACTTCTGGGAGACTTGTTCATCCATCCGTGCATGAAATGTTTGCGCTCATAGTTCATTCAGGCCTGGATCAGCTGTTCGCGGCTTCTCTCGTCCAACCAGACCACCAGTTCTATGTAAAAAAAACAACTGCTATTCAGATTCTGGAGGCTACCTGTGTATTGACATTCTCGCGTCGACATAACCGAAGTAAGAATGAACATCGTCGATGCAGAAACTCAGCACAGGCTTCTACTTTCAACCCTCACAAAGAGGTTACGCTGAATGGGCTCAATTTCAAATGAATATTGGTCAAGTCTTCTGGTTATTTAAACTAATTATAAACATAACTTTAGTGCAATGTACAATCTGCTTGACCCATAGGCCAACTCAGTTCCAACAGCTCATTTATAATGATTTATTTTTTATAATAAATAGAAAATATGGTTCGCGAGACCCTTTGTGAACCAGTCTATTACTGCCACCTAGTGTCTGAACACTTTAATCACAGGCGGAAGGAACTTGAGTTGCAATATTTTTCCCCTTTTATCGTTTAGCGAAAAGTAAAACATTTTAATATCATATTAATAAAATGTTAATATCCATCACACAACACTCTTTTGGTTTTTAAAATGTTTATTAAAAAATAAAATAGAAAAAAATATATTTACATAAAAACGTCCAAAAACAAATTGCTGGCCAGTGGTTCACTCATTTTGAGGACCACCGCTCACATGACTTAGCCAGGTCACATCACAGTGGGGCTGCCTCTGGTCTTTAGCAGCCGCCAGTTTAAAATCCACCATTGTGTCTAATGGAGGCATAGTACATTGCATCTACATGTTCATGTGTACACTAAAGTCTCAGTGGTCTGAGCTAGTCTCTGTTGCCCTGGTTTCTTCTTACTCACACCAGACCCGAGAAGTGAAGGCAATTTGGCAAAAGCACAACCAGAACCTTTGTTTTAGCACTTCCATCAGTGTCAGTCGAGAGAAAACTCAACAGGAAGAAGAGTGAACCATGTTGGACTGCTGAAATGCACAGAGCCTTAGTTTAATCCATACCCACTTCGGAGGACACCACAAGTGAGCGTTTGCTGTGAAGATGCAGACAACTCCAACAGTCAATAACTTTACATCACCAACATTATTAGCGCTTATAAAAGTGGGGTATGATTTCAGTTGAGTACATCTAGTTTCAAATTAACTGTGGGAAATGCATGACAAATTTAATACTCTTCTCAAATTACCAAATTAGTATTGAAAAATAAGCTCATACTGTGCTTCTCCTTGAGAAAAAAAACAAAAACAAAACACTAATTGAGGCAGGGTACAGTTTTTGACTAATTAGAGTTGCCTTAGCTTAACCAGAACCAAAATCCCAACAGTGTACTAGTGCAAAACACATTGTAAAAACTAAGGTAAAGTTGGGTTACAATTTGGCCTGCTTGAGTAGACTTGCAGAATGCAGGGCACATTCTGGGTGCACTTGCTGAACAACCATTGTGTTGGTTTAAAACTAGTGGTGGCAAAAATCACAAATCTCACAAATATTTCAGTATGTTACGCACAACACAGACTCATACCCAACCACAAAGGGAACAGCCCTGCTTCCTTATACTCGACAGGGATATTGAAGGAAAAACAAGAAACCCTTCATACAAGTACAAGATGAGGAGAGCAGGCCAGAGGTCATTCAAAACGTTGGCTTTTTAGAGTCTGACGCTTTGTAACATTACTCCATTCCAACAGGCAGAGTTTTTCAGTGGGAAAACAAAAGAAACCACAAACGACAGACTAGACAAGAGAAGAGACACAATAGTTAAATCCACTTGCATAGTAATAACACCGGTGTGCGTACAGTTCTCGGAGTAGTGTCTAGTTTGAACAGTCTTTTCTGCGAGAGTGGGAAAGTAGTGAGACACACATCACTGAAAACAACGTACACACACCCCAAGTAAACACAAAGAAAGGCATTGCAAACAATTAGCGGAAGTACCTGGCAATCAAATGTACAAGATTCCTGAATGGAATCATAATAGAATTCCCTTTCTGGATGTTCAAAAAGACCCGCTCCCTTCCTTTTTTGCACAATTTTACCTCTTTCCTCTCCTGGTAAATCTAAGGATTGTAAAACTTGATCACACTTCCAAAATAAATACACACCAGTCTACAATAAATGCAGCAACATTTCCCACAAAGAAGACATCAAACCTCTCCTTTTGAAAGAAGTTTGCCAAAATGGTTAACCCTTCCCTTGACAGACAAATATAACAATAGAAACAAATACAAGGTACCTAGCAGAGCCTAAAGAATGCTCTGAGCTCAATACACCAAAAGTGAGGCTCATTTTTCAGTGGCAATACTGAGATGTCAATGTGTCCCAGAGCACCATCTCAATCCCTTTGCTCCTTCGGCGTAACATGGATACATTTTACAGTTTTTAAGTTTAAATTTACAAGGATTTTAATTGGAACTATCAGAGCAGTTTAGTTCTACTAAAGGAACCAGGAGCAGAAAGAGGCAGAAAGGAGGGATAAGGCCTTTCTGTATACAGGTCCATCTCAGACTCATGAGACACAACATACACACATTCAATTACAATAAAACAGAAGTGATAAACTCACTCAAGATGCTGCCTGGAGAAAGGTCCGTAAACAAATAAAAACCCTAAAAAAATAAAATAATATAAAAATGCCTTACGTATATGCACAGAATTAAATAAGCATTTACATTAGTTTCAGAAAGATAACATTATTGCACCAAATGAAACCTTTGTTCTCAAGTGTTAATTTTTCAAGTGAAAAGGTAACACCAACACAAGCAGCTTGGCTGCAATAGGCTTGACATGGTCAAAATGACTTGTCAATAAAAAAAAAAAGTTCAAAGTAACAAAATGACCTGAATGAAAAATACTGCAAGTAAATGTGACTGCAAGGTATGACACAGAAATAGAATGAGTGGAAATATGAAGGTAGACCTTCCAGGAAGAATATACAGCGTTCAGTGCTGCAGGTTAGTGGTCCTACGTTTGAGGATCCAGTCTTACATTTGAGGATCCGGTCTTACGTTTGAGGATCCGGTCTTTTTCAAGACAATCTTAAACGCTGATGCTTGCACCAAAGAGGCTATGGAGGAAACAAAGAAGAGCAACAAGCAGCTCCTATCTGCTTAGGCTGACCGGGAGGCTGTCCCGCTTTCTACGTCTCCAAGTGTTGCGGTGATATTGTGTATGCGTGTGCACGTGCCCACGGTTGGCCAGGACAGGACTGTTGACCTGTGGTGGATTATGGAAGCCCTTCATGTTGAACTTTGCTCCGTTCTACAAAACAGTATAAAAAGGACAAACAAATACTGTATGTGATGAACTGTTTCCCATAATGGGTGTTTACTACACTAAAGAGATGCACCAAACTGAAATAGGATGGTGTAACTAGCATGGCATTATGAAAGGCAGTGCTGAAAAGAATTTGGGCTTACAATGGTCATGTGTGTGGGTGGCATCCTACCTTGTGGGCATGGCTGGAGGGGGAGCTGGGCAGAGGCTGGGGGCTAGAAGGGGCAGGGGCATGAGCATGGACTGGGGAGGACATGTGGAAGAAGTGAGGGAGCCTGGTGTCTATACACACCTGTCTGCCAGGCAAGGAGTGCATTGCTAGACCACCGGCCAGTGAGACATGAGCCTGGAGAAGGAGAACAAAAGCAATAAATACTAAATTATAACTTACTAACTTACTAATTTATTACTAAATACCTGTGAAACTGGAGGTATGAGGAGAGGGTGTGCTCCAATATTGTGTTTACCAGACCCCATGCTGAAACCTGGTGGTAAAGCCAGTCCCAAATGTGGAAATGATGGGTAAGGGGGAAGGGGGGGGATGGGACACGGTGGAGTGGAGTCGGAATCCTGTTGAAAATACTGATGAATATTGTACCAAACAACAACATTGCATGTGTAAAATAAAGAGTATCCGTCCTTACATTGTCTGATCCAGACAGTGAAGACACAGAGGAAGCAGAGGAGTGTTGTTGTGGACTGGAGATAGACATAGGGGAGTCTGCGCTGGGTGGAGACACGGAGTCCCTCTGCTCCTCTGAGCTCACACAACTGGACTCATGCTCGGAAACTGAGGGTGCTGCAATATGCCAAATTACTGACCGAATAAGACACAAATATTTTAATCACTGGGTTTATTAAAAATATGCATTTGTACCTCTGCTTTCTATTCTTGACAGATCACGACCGCCCCACTTCTTAATAATCCACTCTCTGTAGTCAATCACTTCCTGAGTCAGTCTGATGATTCTACCTAAGGTGCTGCAAAAACATGCCAAAAATCTTAGAACATCACAAGAGAAAACGTAAACTACTGGAGTACAGTAAGGTCTAACCTTTCAGAGTCTTTGTTGGGATATGATCGTGCGAGTGGTGACACGGCGTGACTCAGGACAGTGTATGCATAGTCAAAGACTTGTTTGACATGCATGGCACCATATGAACCCCTGCCTACATCATTACCTACATGTAAAGAAAACCAATAAACCAACTGGTGCAAAGAGAGAAACTTGAAAACAATAATAGTCTGTGTGTTACCTGGGAGGAGGGGATCTTCAATGCACAACATAGATGGCCTGGATCCATTTGTCATAGACTTCATGATCTCTTCTTTGGCAATGTATGCTCCCCCATTTTGTATGCGGATCCCCGTTTTCAAGTAGTTAAAATGGCGACCGTACAACTCAAAGAATTCTATTAGTAAGACACCCAAGTTCTCATTTGGATTCCTTGCATCAATACGAGGATGAAGCTACAGCAGAGAGAGAAGAGAACAACTTAAATGGTTATCCAAATGTCTTCCAATTAGGGATGCAAATTATCGATTAATTCATTAATTGATAGTTGACTGACCTTATCGATCGATTAACGATTAACTGATAAGCGGCGTTTTTCACCTGAATTTTAGTGTTTCAATAGGATCTTTAAGAATATAAGATATAGTAACATAACACTGAGTCATAAATATATCATAGTATTATTATATTGTATATTCCTCAATTAATTATTCCTTAGTAAAAAGCAGACAAATGTATTGATGCTGAATAACAAAATACAGTAATCCCTCACTCTATCGCAGTTCGCAGATTTTTATTTATTTTTTTCAATTTTTTTTTATAGTGTAACATTTTTTTATAGTGTAACATTGTGTTCTGTCCTGATTGGCTAAGAGACTAGACCAGGACTAAACGTCTAAACGACTAAACGTAACCAGGTCTAGACCAGAACTAAACCAGATCTAGACCAGGTCTAAACCTGGACTGGACCTAGATTAAACCAGGACTCGACCAGGTCTAGACCTGGACTAAACCAGGATTAAACCACCACGTGCCGCTGCTGGTTTCATGCGGCTGGCCCCGAGCCACAAACCAGCCGCACAAAACTCAGGGCCCGAGCCACAAACCAGCCGCACGAAACCAGCAGCGGCACGTCCGGGCGCCGTCCGGGCGCCGCGGTTCGATCTCGCCTCGCGCGTACACCCGGGGCTGCTGAGCAGCGCCGTTGGCGCCTGCGGCCGACTGTGAGTCGAGCTTGGCGCAGCGCGGTTGCATTGTTCGTCCACGATTAGCGATTTATTACAATTAATGCATTTTGTTCGACTAACGTCTTAATCGACAATTAATCGTTAATCGATTAATTGTTGACATCCCTACTTCCAATGCAACGTAGCTTCACCTTATGTACCTGTAGGAAACTGATGACCATGAGGATAAGGCTATAGGAGCTGATTCCTCCAGTGAAGACTTCATTTAGATCTCTCTGCAGTAAAAACTGCTTAAGCACAAAGATGAGGTAAGGCAGAACAGGATACTTCTGGTTGGAGAAAAACGCAGAAGAAAAAGATGTAGGGTTGAGATTTATTTTTATAAATTTAATTACGTATCAAATTTCTATATGTAAAAGACCACACAAAACATGTTTTGCAACTACAATAAAAAAATATAAAAATATCTGCAACTGGGCCACAGTTTGAAGGTATTAAATAGAGCGTACCAAGGCCTCAGACATGACAATGATTGTGCCTTGTAAGAATGAGAATGTTAATTTTCCAGTAGAAATGGCAGCCTCACCTCTTGGCTGTACGACTGTGTATATCTGTGCCAAATGAGCAGCAGAGCTAGACTGACCTTTCAAATATACTCTAAAGAAGTGAGAACACAGCTGGGAGGGCCTGAGCTTGCATTGGCTGCATGGAGTGTCATATTAAGGTGACCTCTCATTGACATGACTGCACTAGAGGTGCTCCACCCACGCATTAACAACATCGTTTAACACTACTGATGCTGAACAACCTTGTCGACAACAGGCTTTCAAGCTCCAACATGTACTACTAGAGAATATGCAGAAACAACAAAGCACCACGGCTGACAGCTGGCTGAGCATCCACATGAAGAATTCCTCTGTTTTAGCTTATCCCCGTGAGCCAAAGGGTACCACGCATTCTAACTACCGGTAAGTCAAATTGGTAGCAAAGTCTTTTAGGTCACTCTTTTGGAAAAACTGTTGAGACATAATGACAATATAAGTAAAGCTCTTTCAACTGTGTTCATGAGGGGAATTTCCAATGTCTAAATTTAAACAACAGTTTAAATTGTAATTATACGTTACTTGTGGTCGCTCTTATTGACAAATGCAAGTACAACCTTCTTATATCAGTTTTTCTAGTGATTTTAATGATATACACCTTTTATCCCCTCCACATAGAACATTTAACATTTACAAAACCACCTACATTTACATAAAATAAATGACAGATAAGCCTTACCTTAACATAATCTTTAATAAAGCTGGCTGCTTTGACTCCAGTCTCCACATTAAAACTGATGTCGACTTTCACCTCTGTTTCCTGGTCTGTTAACTTAATGATTGGCACCTGTGTGAAGTAAGCATTACATTAGTATCTGTGCTAAAGGTGTTTTCTAGGAAAATGGCATCTATCAAACTGACTGCAAAGAATGAGTAGCCAATTCAGTACAAACCAAGTTACTATTGCTACAGCACTAGCTGCAGGCAATAAAACTGTACTTTTTGTGATATGGAAACAAACTTAAATTAACCTAGTTCAATGTAAGGAAGCACTATATAAATTAAAAGTATTATTCTCCAATCATTGCAAGATTTTAAATCTAGCTAGTTTATAGAAAACCCACTAAATATGGCTGAATGTACACAACAAAATATGACCAGATGGCAGACACAAACTTAGTTTAACAGACTGTGGCAGAAACAAATAAGAGCAAACCAACACATTACCCTTTTCCCAATATTATAATGCCATCTTCCTTAAATGTGCTCAAATGCACTGTAGTGTTTCCAGGTTTTAAATATGCCTAATAACTAAGATATTTAATATAACTCATTAATTACCATAGTAAGTCAGATGGGAGCATCAAGTTAAATAAAAAAGTCACTGCAGCATTTAAAGACAACTGTAAGTGTGCTGCTCTAAAATATATGCACAATGTCTACAGTAACGCTGCAAACATGCCCTTAACCTGATTTGCCATGTGATTAATAACACACAATTATATGTGGAGTGGATGAAAACAATGGCATTCATTTCAGTTTGAGCAACGTCATTTTTGATCTTATTACAGTTCATATTGACTATATGTAGCTAAATATCGGGATACATAAACACATGATTTAACCTGACTCACTGTAGCTTTATCAAGCACTTTAATGGAGAATGGTTCTGCAACGTTATGTTTGCGAAGAGCTTGTTCTAACTCTTGTAGTGGAGGCCGCTCCCATTTCCCAAATACCACAAGATCAATGTCACTAAAAGAAAAATACATATTATTATTACTATAGAATACATGAGAATAGATTCTATTTTTTTAAGCAATGCTTACCTGGTTGGTAGGTACAATCCTGTACTAAAGCTGCCGAATATTTGAACCTGGAGAAAAGAAGTATTAAAAATAAAGGGAACCTTAAATTTAGTAAAAGGCACAGGGACAGACTATTGCAAATAATAACTGCAGACATGATTTACATATTCTTCTCAGATGGTCTCAAAATAGAGAGAAAAAAACGCCTAAGTATTTCTGTGTTTCACTTCAAACGCTGCCAACAGAGAGCTGCCAATGCAACTGTGCTCTTAAAAGAAAGCAAAGTAAAGTTCCCTTTTTTTCGGCCTGTGACAAGGCTATAGCAGAGAGTAAGTCTAGGATTAATAGAAGGAGATGAAGAGAGACTACAAATCAGCAGTTCAATCCATTTATCGGGCAGTCTGGCTGAAGTGGGAGACTGGCAGCCAACAAATTTTGTATGCATGTGTTTTCCATGATTAAATAATGACAGAGGTATTACTTCACCACCACGCCAGCACTTCTATTTCATTTTTTAGTACATTGTGAATTCTTATCTGCACTGACGTATAGCACGTTTTTTAATGGCATGTTAAACTGGGTCATAATAGTTTATAGCAGAGGTCTTCAACAGGGGGGTCGCGACCCCTAGGGGGGTCGCGGAGGTACTGCAGGGGGGGGTCGCGAAATCTTTTGATTTCACTTTAAAATAATATAATTTTATATTTTATAGTGTAAAATACAGTATTAACCTGTGTATTATTCCCTTGTATTGGATGTACCATAACAGAGTAGCAATGTTTATACATGACACTAAGCTCAATTTCATATAAAATACAATTCTATGCCGTATATATAGTAGGGGGTCCCTGGCCCAGTTCGCCATCTGTTTGGGGGTCCCTGGCCTGAAAAACGTTGAAGACCCCTGGTTTATAGCTTACATCTGAAGTGGGCCAGAGCTCCTTGATAATCCGTTCTATTCGCTTCACCACCTCCTTCCTCATAGCTTCTTCTTCTGGCCGAGGGGACATGAACTTGTAGAAATCCATTATTTCTTCATGTAGCCTGCACAAAAAATAAATGGTTAAAAGATTTAAAAATGTAATCCTGGACTTAATTCCATACTTATTTTTATGCTATTCTTGAGCTATAACAATCATTCCCTCCTGTTTTTCCTAGAAGTGTCAGTGTGAAATAGAGAACAGGGAGTCCCTGCCTCTATTACCAGTCTATTAGGCTGGAGGCAAGTCAGAAGGTTTCACTTGTACTACTAGTGGTTACTCTTCACACTTCTGAGCTAAACCCTCATTCTTAACTTAATTTTTATGTAACACTATTCTGTACAACAGCTGTGATAATGATGTAATATGGTGATTACATATTGAAATGTTACGTAGTGTTTCTACTATGTGCTATCAATCATTAGAAGATACTATCAATGTGACATTACTTTTGCAACACTTTCTTTCAACCCTGGAGACAAACAGCAGCAAGCCAAAACTTGCACATAATCTTGTGCAACCCATGAAAACGGCACAATACAACAAGCAGCATGTGCAGAATCTTTAACTATTCATTGCACCAAAAAGTTCCATATGGGCATAACTCTGCATTACAAACATAACAAATTACCCGCATGTGAAGTTCTCCCAAAGACTCAGACCTGTGACTTAACAAATAACATCAAATTGATCTTCTTCATCTGTGACGTGAGTTTCATTTGCAAAAGTAGCCAATAGTACTGTTCAGTAAGTGCTTTAGGCCATTACTCTACTACAATGTTGTCTTGAGAGATAGGACATTTTTTTCTCAATTCATGCCATGGCAAACATTTAACCACTTTGCATTTTTTCTCTTCACTGCTCTTGTCAGACCATCCAGATGATAGTATTCTGTATCCGATCATAGCCCTTCATAATAAATCTCCACGCTAACATTTTTTTTTTTAATTTGCCTTACATGGCAAACAAATGTGTCTATTCCTGAAAATATTACAAAATAAAAAAACTTTCGTTTGCAGAAATGTATGTCCAACGGTGTTTTGCGAGGACCTTTAATTTTACTTGAGTTTTAATTACACAATAACCACTTCCGGTTCCCCGCTGCGCGTCTTATGTAAAATTTATTTGACTTCTTACAAAAACTTCTCGTAAATTATAAATGTAATATACATCTATATAATCATTTTACTCTGCCAGGTCTTCTATATAACAACACATATGACAATAAAAGGTGCTTACCCAAGGACTCCGGGATTGTACTTCTTCGTCTTCCAAGGCGTCCAAGTGCTCACAAAATTGCCATTAGTGCAATTTGAAAGCAAGTAATTCATTCCGTAAGTGCTGGCCTTATTGTCACATTTCCTTCGGCCTGGGTGGTGACTGTGTGGGGGATTAACAGGTACAGGTACAGAGAGGACCTGGTGACGATTTGCGCAAATCTGCTGCAAGTTGTACACGGACTGCTCGTGCAGACGCTGATGGTGCTGATAAAGATTAACATTGTCCATGCTGTCGCTCAAGTGCAGCAGAAGATTGGCAGTCCCCATATTCCCTGTGACATTTCCACCGATAGTCCTCTCAAGAGTGCTGCTGCTGGGAGGTGGGCTGTCCGGCCCAGATTCTTGAGATGATACCGAGGAGACAGATTCCGTTTTCAGATTTTTACTCCGACTCTGGCCCGTGGTGTTTGCCGCGGTGTAAGAATCCGGTGCATTCCCGTTGCACAGCGTTATTCCCAGAGAGGACATGGCAGTGCCACTAGTGCCGTGTGAGATGCTGTGATGGCTGCTGCTCACGCCGCTTGTAACGTTACCATTGCTGCTGCAAATGCTCGATGCCACCGCGGTCGCCACATTTTTTAAAACATCTAACGCTGCGTAATTGACACAATGATTGTGGTTTTGATTGTGAAGCTTCTGCTGAGCGGAGAGAGTGCGTAGTCCCTGAGAGGTCTCCCAGACGTGCATCCATAAAGCGTTCGCAGGTCCTTTCTGTTCGGGCTGAATCCAAGCTACCCTCGGATCCATTCAACTTCTTTCTCTGGCAACCTCCCGACAACTATCTAACTACCGCTTGCGAGCCCGTGGTGGTCCAGAACAGGCGGTGGGGCCTTTCTAAAGGCCACGGCACAAAGCGGGATAATAGAAAGATACGTATCTATACATTAAACCAAACCCGGACCACTGGAAGTGGTCTCTTGTACCGCTAACTGGAAAAATGCTATCCGAATCCTCCGGGAATTCAATATGGCGTATTCTCTTCAAATCCACGCGCATGCGTCATGAAGGCTTTCTTTAAACGATGACTGCGCCCCCCGTACGCCCACTCGTCACCTCTGCATACATGATAAACTACCCCGTAAATATTACACACATTTTCATCAAGCATCAAACGGAGCATATTACCTTTGCTGCAAATGGAGCAGAACTATGTGGATTGAAAGCTGTGCATAAATGGGAACTGGGAAGAACACAGTGCATAAGGATGAGTTTAGGAGGTGGGATTTTTAGGGGTTCCCCCGTCGGTCTGGATAAGTGTATGTATAGCCCAGCGTAATTCTGAAATTAGAACATTAATGTGAAGACCTTTGTTAAAAGGCGCCAATAGGATAAACAGTCTTCATTGATTCCAAGACAAGCTTTCATCTACGGCATGTTAAATAAAACCATAGTAAATAACAAACAATTGGCTAATTACAATAAACACATAAATAAGATGCACAGTGTGAAGTAATAAACCTAATGTTGGAGCACTTATCAGTGTATCAGTTATTAACAGGCCAATTTTATTACATATTGTTGATTTTTAAAATCACAATAATCCCAACATTTAGCCTAAGCCCATAAAAGTTTAAAGAGAAAAAGGGTGGTGGTAGTAATTTATTTGCTTGTAAGAGGTAGAGACATATCTTACATAACGCCTGGCCCCAACCTTGACCACACACGTGCAGCATGTGACACTTGAGGAAGCCCCCCAGAGCAAGCTATCTGTCAGCCTGGATATGTAGCTTCGTATGTAACACATCCAGACATATGCACAGCTACTCACTCACACAAAAATTCCATCAAGGACATATATTTTTGGCCCCTCAATAATATGCAATTAAGCTGCATGTCTTAAAAAAAAAAAATGTGTGTGTGTGTGTAATATATATATACACATACATACACACACACACACACACACACAAAATTCAAACTTCAGATTTCCTTCTGTAAAAGAAACTCTTTACCAGTTGAAAATAAACGCAGCAGTGCATCCAGGGAATCTCGTATACATCTCATTTCAGGCATGGGTGAGTTATTGAAAGGTGTGTTTGATGATCTCCATGTGATTTCCCTGAAGCCTGGTTATTTCTATAATCTTTGCACCACTGAGACGGGTATTTCTGTTCCACTTGTTAGAAGTCATATCACAAAGATGTCAAAAACTGTTCAGGGAACAGAACAAAAACAAGATGTTTCTTCTGTGAATATTGAATCTTGTCACAATCATATGGATGGGAGGTCTTCTATAAAATGATGTAGTGATGCTATGATAAAACGCATAGTTAATATACTATTATTTTACAATGGCACTAAGCAATTTGAAATCTTTACTGTCTAAATATATGTTAAACAAATAAAAAGTACATTTGAAAATCAATGTTTCATCAAATTACCTTGATCTGCCTCAAAGCAAAAATGGTATTAGTGCTTTCCTGTTTTTGGGGTAGTCATCAAACTTCTCATGGTACCATCTGAAAAAACAAAAGCTTTTTTAGGCAAAGCAAGCATCACAGACAGATAAAGCTGCTACCAAGTTGTGCATGTTTTATACATACTTGTGGTGGGAAAAAGCCCTGCTGCTAAGAACTACTATTGTGAAGATGGAGAATGCTAAACTTTGGGCAGACTGAGCAGCCAGAGCAAAGCCGGCCCACTCTGTTATTTCTCCAAAAAAGTTTGCTCCTGACACATATTCAAATATCCCCCCTGTTGGGAGAAAAGAAGAAACAATTTTAGTACACATACACAGGCAATGAAACACTTAAAAACACACATCAACAGGCATACTATGACAATCCTCCTAGTAATGGAGGTCATGAAGTCCAAATGCATGTGTTCCATCAATATGCCAATATCAACATGTTCAAAAATAAAAATATCCTTAAATGTTCTTGTGAGGAAGCTGGCCGATATGGTCATCAGTAGGACGTAAACAAATTACTGAGGTAAAACGCTTCACAGCAGATAAAGACCTCCCCCAAGTAAATTTATTTCATTCTGTAGATAACACTGAGGTTTTATCTTTACCGAAGTAAAAGTCCCATAAAATAAGTGTTTAAAATAAAACTATAAACACAATAATATTTAAAACAAAATTCACAAAGTCATTGAAACTTAAAGAACTGTGGAACTAAAATACAAACCCCACCCATATCCCTATTTCAAATAGAGAAAGAGAAGAGAAAGAGTAAAGCTCAATCTGCTAAGGCACATTTGTGTTGGCCTGCTGAGAAAAAAAAAAACTTGGAAACCCTTAACAGGTATCCACACTTCTAACTCCACCCCTGCAGTCAGGTATTTATTATCAGAAACACCTGGGGCACACCTAATTTCTCTTTCCTTGCTTTCTTCTCCTTGATCCTCCATTTTTCAGCAGTCAATCAAATGCGCTATATTAACATGTGTTCCCAAAACTCAGATGAGGCAAGGGAAGGAAACCTCCTGCCTCTCCCTTCTTCTCCTCTCTGTGTCTCCTCTGTGGGTGGGACTTCCTCACCCATTTCCTGCGATCAATCGAGGATAGGAATCAAGGAGAAGGAAGCAAGGAAAGAGAAATGAGATGCGCCCCTGGCTATAATCAGGGCTGTCTCTCACTAACTTCATGTATGTATGAAGAACTTCAAGTAGTTGCAGTAACTACTGAAGGCAGCACGCAGTCAGTTTTATAGGTTTTTGAAACTCTATAGAGGCATTATCAGATTACATCATTTGCTGCTCTTCTGCGCTTGTTGTCTGCAGAAAGAGCCACTGTTATGTATTGTAGGACTTCAGGCGAACTTTCCCGGTGAACTAGGCTATGTGCGTCAATTAGGTATGAATTGATGTCCAGCCACTGAAGTTTGGGTAATTTCTTCTCTCATTTACCCACTCACCTGCATTTAATGCATATGGGTCATTAAGACGTATCCCATTCACAAATTTTAATTTAGCATATCACATTGTGCAACATTATCCACGCAGATGTGGCTCTTTTTCATGGATCTATATGTTCTATTTGCACTCAGGCTGCGCGTACATCTGCTGTGTCGATACCCAAATAATTCATCTATATAAGAAGAAGCGTGAAAAGTCCCTCAGTCGTCCAGGTAGAATCCATGATAAAAGGAGAAGTTCAATTTGTCAACTGGACAAAGTTTGTTTGGTTGAAAACGTTTCGCCGCTCATCCGAGAGGCTTTGTCAGCTCTGGTTCTTGTGCTGGTTAGACACTGCTTATATCTAGCTGCCGGGAGGCGCTCCCTACACTGAAAAAGCTCTGAAAACGATCCCCAAAACAAAGAGACAGATTAGTGGGGATCGTTTTCAGAGCTTTTTCAGTGTAGGGAGCGCCTCCCGGCAGCTAGATATAAGCAGTGTCTAACCAGCACAAGAACCAGAGCTGACAAAGCTTCTCGGATGAGTGGCGAAACGTTTTCAACCAAACAAACTTTGTCCAGTTGACAAATTGAACTTCTCCTTTTATCATATATAAGAAGAAGAAGAAGTGAACTTTATTGATCTCACACTGGAGAAATTCTTCTCTGCATTTTAACCCATCCTATATATATATGTATATATACTCAACAAAAATATAAATGCAACACTTTTGTTTTTGCTCCCATTTTTCCTGAGATGGACCCAAAGATCCAAAATTCACTCCAGATACACAACACTACCATTTCTCTCAAACATTGTTCACAAATCTGTCCAAATGTGTGACAGTGAGCACCTCTGCCCCGCCGAGACAATCCACCCCACCTCACAGGTGCGCCACATCAAGATGCCGATCCGACATCATGACCAGTGCACAGGTGTGCCCCAGACTGCCCACAATAAAAGGCCACCCCGAAATGTGCATTTTTTTTGCTTTATTGGGGGTCTCATCACGGTATCTCTGTGCATTCAAAATGCCATCAATAAAATGCACCTGTGTTCTTCGTCCATAACAGCCATTGAAGAGGAGTGGACCAACATTCCACAGGCCACAACTGACAATCTGATAAACTCTATGCGAAGAAGATGTGTTGCACTGCATGAGGCAAATGGTGGTCACACCAGATACTGACTGGTTCTGAGTCCCCAGACCCACAATAAAGCAAAAAAAAATAAAAATAAATGCACATTTCAGGGTGGCCATTGTGGGCAGTCTGGGGCGCACCTGTGCACTGGTCATGATGTCGGATCGGCATCTTGATGTGGCGCACCTGTGAGGTGGGGTGGATTGTCTCGGCGGGGCAGAGGTGCTCGCTGTCACACATTTGGACAGATTTGTGAGAAATGGTAGTGTTGTGTATCTGGAGTGAATTTTGGATCTTTGGGTCCATCTCAGGAAAAATGAGAGCAAAAACAAAAGTGTTGCGTTTATATTTTTGTTGAGTGAATATTAGGAGCAGTGGGCGACACATTCCTGCGCCCGGGGACCATCTCCATGATCTTCTTGCTTCGGTTTGGTCAGGACCTAAGCTGGAGGATTTTACCTATGGTGCATGTTTAAAAGTGAATTTAGTGTTAAGGTCCACATTAAGCCCCTACACAACCTTACCGAGATGTTATAAAAATGGCCAACCATGTGGAGAACCAGGTGAGTATACTATGTCTATGTTTTTAACAGAAATTTAAATACTGATGAATAGTGTTAATAAAATAAATATAGTTGACGTACTTTCTGCATGTTTGGTAACTGACCTGGAATTGATATTATAACTAAACAAAGACTAAGCAAACAAAAAAAATCAACAAATAATTAAGCTTAGCTGTTTAGTTGGATGGAAGTGGCAAATATCTATGGCAAACATAGACAAATGAATATGTAAATGTAATGAATTTAGATAATTCAGGTAGACAAATTAATATGTAAGTATGGAATTAATTCAAGTAACTTTAATTATGAGAACCCACTTTGTTACATACGTGTAGTATGTAACAAAGTGGGTTCTCATAATCAAAACCCTTATTCATTGGAGTCAATGGATAGGAAGTCAGCAATTAGTTATTTTTTTTAAAGGCAATAAAAATCTTGGACAAAAAAACTCACATCGCCACTCCAATGTTTTAGATAAGTTTAGTTTACTTAGTTTTGATAATTTTGTTCATTTTAAAAACTCATAATACTCATATTATATTCAAAGCTTTGTTCTTCCCCCATTGAAGGACTTTATAAAACCAGACTTTGAGTGGGATAGACACCAGGGCCACAACTCGAGGAGACTGTGATGTAGCACACAGACGCACCAACCCAACACCCAAAGTATCAGTGTGTACAGTAAAAGGCAGTTTAAAATCTGGAAACTGCAAAACTGGATGTTTACATAAGTAATCGGTCATATAGAGGCTGATCTGGTTGCAAAAGCTGGAATTAGCCGTTGGTACCAACCAACCCCAAGAGGGATCTCAACCTTCTCTTGGTGTGGCTATGTGATCAAAGCTGAGGGCATTCATCCTCAGATTGGTAAGGTTGAAGGCATTTCAGCTTTTTTAACATGTTACTGATAAATGTATGTACTAAATGAATGCTGTAATCACTGTTCTTGTCTTTGTTCTCCTGTCTAACTGTACATAGTAGCCATGTTTCACAAAGGAGGTTCAATAAACCTTGAGTTAACTCAGGGTTAATCTCCCCTGAGAAAACAACAGAGTTTTTAGTTTCGCAAAGCAGGTTTGGGGCAGTTGGAAAACTCAGAGATAGTAAACCTTCAGTTAGCAAAGGACTCACAACTTTATCAACGTAACTCAGAAAATAAACCAGAGGACCATCTTAGAGGGACAAGAAGTCATGTGACTGTGGAACAAGCTTTGGACAGATCAGTCAGGCTTAATTTAAAATAAATGTGGAGGTTCGCGTTGTTTCAATTTATACTATTTTAGTATGAAAACACACATAAGATTACTGTAACAGCACACGCAATTTTGTTGCAGCTTATTTACATAAAAAAAAATAAAAAATTAAAATTTGTAATTTAATATTACATTGTGTGAGTGCTGTGCAGCTCAATGACTTTTTAAATGTTTCATATATAAATCAAATTTTAAAAGTCTGCATGGTTACAGATGATCCATTAAACACTGGTTGAAAAATAATCAAACATGCTCACACAGGTAGATTTTCTTCTCCTCTTAAACTCAGAAAATGGTATATTGTTGTTAAGTTGCTGTCATGTCTATGTGCACTTTTGTCTCTTGTGTGTTTCTCTAAATGTTCTTCTTTTCTGACCTGCTTTAGGACAACGGATGTGAACTAGCTATTGTGCTAATTCCGGCATATTTACATTGATGCTGTTTGTTGTCATGTTCATTAATATGCATTATCTTAATTCAAATAAACTAAAATGAAAAAATCTAATGAGTTACTTTTTCCAACATACTTTAACACAGGTGATGAAAAAGTATTTGAGTTTATCAAGTGTACAATATAATGAATACAGGTCAAATCATTAAACTCTTGTCATGCCTAATTAAGTGAACATGGTCCTTCTGTGAGGGTCCTATCAGGTTAAACTCTCCAGGGTGTCTTTGCACATGTGAATATGTGGTACACCTTGGTCGCTACAACAACTGCTGAAGCTGATTTTGTTTCCTTTTTACAAAATAGACGTGTTCCCTGCTGCAAGTAATATTCACATTCTAATTCTGTCCTCAAATCTGCAGACCTATAATAAAAATAATTTAGGCTACATTTTAAACACTTGTGGTATAAAAGAGGCACTTGACCCGTGTACATTTTTTTGTTTATAAATGGAAAAAACATTTTAAAAGAACACTGTAAATCAAAAGAGAGTGGAACTTTGAGCAGGACACAAGGACAAGCAAATATACTGCTAGAGCTGCGTGTTATAACGCGCTGAGCTCTCCAGTGCAATATTGATTGTACGCGGTTAAAAATGGTTAAAAGAATTCCTCAAAACTGGTTAAAAACTGGTTAGAACAATTCCACAAAACTGATTAGCCTATTAGGAACTGTAGCCTATACCCAAGTTTGTTTTCAACCAAGTAAGGGGACACATATTCTTGATACCAAACCAATAAGATTTGAAATGATCAGAATATCACAAACAACACCCAATAGACACTTCATGAGAAGTTACCTCTGGGAATCTTGTATCCAGTCTCTCCTGGTTCTCTCAGGTTCCTCAGAATATGGTCAGAATGCATATTCACCAACCAGCCAAACAGCCACAGTAAAAATCCTGAAAATAATGCATTCATTGTGTGTAAGTTTTCCCTCCCCTGATTTAGTGTAGTCTTGTTTGTTTGTTTTAGACAGTCTATTTGTCCCATTGACAGTATGTGTGTGTATTTATACAGTGGTCCCTAGTTTATCGCGGGGGTTATGTTCTAAAAATAACCCGCAATAAGCGAAATCCGCAAAGTTGGACAACTTTATATTTTACAATTATTCTACATGTTTTAAGGCTGTAAAAGCCTCACCACACACATTATACACTTTTCTCAGACTGGAATTAACGTTTTCTCACATTTCTCTCTCGTTTAAACACTCAAACTTTCGTAGATTTTCAACAGAAAAGATTTATTAATAGTGATGTGTGTATTTCACAGTTTCTCTGATCGTGCCTCCTGGTGCCGCTCTGCCTTGGAGAGGCACTCTTTTTCCGAGTGTGCTCTTTTTTCTTTTGGGCGAGAAGATTCTTATAAACAGACATGCCACCTTTGATTATATTTGAGAACGTTTCGTTGACATTGTGGGTTTTGTTGAGGAGAAAACTTGTAAACATACACCACTTCAGAGTCACACTGCGAGCGATCGAACATCTATATAAGTCCAGGAGTCCTGCTGGATATGCGAGGGGCACGGAGACATGAAGTCACTGGATCCGTAGGAAGCTGCTCTTTCCGCATAACGACCTGGTGGAACCTGGAGTCCAGGTGGCGGAACCAGTCCTGAGAGCGCACAGAAGCGTTCTCAATACAGTTCAGAACCTGCATGTCCCAAGACGTGGCAGTGCCGTTGTATGAGCGCGTGCGTGGGTCCCTCTGTGCTCACACTGTGTTTGGATGAGAAGCAGTCCGAGCCGCACCAGGCTCTGGGGCCGCCAGTGTCTCCGCGCCCCTCGCGCATCCAGCCGGACTCCCGGAGCCGTGCCCCCCCCGCGTCACCCATCTATAACATCTATATACATCTGGCAAACTGAACACATTCTATACTGTACAGGAGGCACAGCACGGGGGAGAAGGACTGACAAATCAGCAAATGTCTCCAGTCCCTTAGCCAATCAGGACGCAGAAAACAATGTTGATACACTATTAAAAAAAAAACTGAAATAAAAAAAAAATCCGCGAAACAGCAAGGCCGCGAAAAGTGAACCGCGATATAGCGAGGGACCACTGTATATATTAGGGGTGTAAAGATTAACCGAGTTGGATCGGTTATCGGTCTGTGACCTCTGCGATCCGAGTGTACCAATCAACGGAGCCTGGATGGGTAAAAATGCACTACGAATGGTCTGACGAATGGAAGAATACAGCCGAATCACGCACCACGTTGTGCAACAGGGGAACTCCCTTCCCGGTGCGTAACTGGGATTCCCCTGGCAACATGCTGCGTGATTCGACTGTATTCTTCCGCACTGGAAAATAGTTCCCACCCAAAATGACCAAGGCAAGCTCTCCGTGTTGATTTGCACATTTATTTGCACTCGATATGAATGCGCACTACGCATCGAGCAAATTAATTCCTTTTGGCCGAAATCTTTCTCTGGCGACGTTAGACTCCAGTCTAAGGCGGAGTAGCTGCAGATACCGCGGCGGTCAGTGGCGACAGACTCGGACAATGGCTGGGTGAGCAGGAAAACGCTTTCCACCACTTATTTTAGTCTCTGGACTGTGGGGAAATGCCCAAATTTGACCTGGGGGTGGCATATCCCTTTAAGAGCTTTCTCTGATTTTCTTTTTTTGTTAAGAAAAGTTACAGACATAAAGACATGTTGGAATTAACATGCTAGTGTTTTCTCTAACTGCCTAGTAATGTCTATCTTCTTGTCAGTGATATGTTGCACTTTTACAGTTACTGAAACTCATATGAGTGACTGAAGCACTAATCATTCTGATTCATTCTGATTTTTGCCTTTAAAATGCAACTTGCTTTTTTTATTTTTGATATCTAACCTTATTGTTTTGTGTTGCTTGAGGGAAGGAATGTATTGTATTTTAAGTATGAGCAGAGTTTTGCAAACCAGATTGCCAGTTTTTCAGTAGGCCTGGTGTATTGTCTGTTGGACACTAAATAAACAAAAGGATACTATTTTGAAATTTAATTTCTGTTTCTCTCTTTTTCTTCTCAATAACTTTAAAGCACTTGGGAGTAAAGTTGTCAGTTTGCATTGAATTGAAATTAACCGAACCAAATCCGATCGAATTGAATAGTACCGGATAGTTTACTAATTAATTTTATGTATCGTCCCTGAATTGAATCGTAGCCTGTGAATCGAGATTCAAATCGAACCATTTTGTGAGTGAAAGATTCACACCCCTAGTAGGCCTATATATCTATATCTTTATATATATATGTATGTGTGTGTGTGTGTGTGTGCATAATTACCTAGTATGAAGCACGGGTGAGTGACCCATCCTGGAGGGTACACAGCATAGTGGCTCAGGTATCGTACCTGCATGTAGCCATTATAAATGCAGAAAATAACAGCCAGAGCAAACGAGACGAAAGGTGTCGGTTTACCGCCTCTTATTAAAAATGGATAAAGGAGAGACCTGCAAAAACCATTGGAAAGGATTGTTCATTGGAGAGGATTGTAATTACAGACATATTACCAATCTAACATGTTACTAACCTGTGAATGTAGTGGCAGAAATACATGGCAATGACCAGCTGATTGGGCATCATCGAGATTTTGGCTGCCGACGTCGAAAATACAAGTAAAAAAGGCACGAGAATGGCTGGCAACTCTTGCACGAACCACGCAAATTTGACATTCACTGGAAATCCATACTTGCTGGAGGCATATCGTCCGTACGGTACGTCAACTAAAAGTAAAGCTATAAAAGTGCAGAACGACATAAAGAACATAAAGCACGCCATAGATGTAAGAATGTGCATTTCTTCTTCTTCCGAGGAGAAGATCCAATCCAGAACAGCCTGCATGACTACGGAACAGTCTCCAGAACAGATCCTTGGACAGTCTGGAACCGACTTCGCCTTCACGTGGCTTTCACTGGCCGCGTCTCAATTCCTCACTTCCTTCTCCTTGATTCCTCTCCTCGATTCTGCAGGAAATGGGTGACGAGCTCCCGCCCACAGAGGAGACACAGGGAGGAGAGAGGACATAAACTCTTCACTGAGACCAATAACGTTTGATTCTTTTATCTGAAGTCTGCCTCCTGAAGCCTCCCTCGTGTTAACTCCTGGAGGATCGAGGAGAGGAATCAAGGAGGCGAGGGAAGAGAATTGAGACGCAGCCACGGTGAACAGCCCACGTGACCAATCGACAGCTTTTCATCTTCGGCTTGGATCGCGTCTCAGTTCTCTCTCTCTCTAATATATATATATATATATATATATATATATATATATATATATATATATATATATATAGCAGATTTTCAGATACAATGTGATTTTCAGATACAAACAAAAAGAGCACCTTATAAAAGTATAAATTTATACATTTCAAATGAAAAAAATATTCACATATAAAGGGGTAATTTCAAAGCTTCATGGTATACGTTATACGTTTAAAAGGACATAAGCAGCCTCTTTTCTCTCAAGGCTCATTAAGCTAACAAAAAGTTTCAGACCATTCTTCAAATGTGTTATGTTTGGTTTAATCCTCAGCCACCTCCGCTCTGTGGTGAGCCCCACCCTGGACCCGCTGCAGTTTGCCTACAAGCCAAACGTAGGAGTAGAGGACGCCGTCATCTACTTGCTGCAGCGGGCGCTCACCCACCTAGAGACCGCCGGGAGTGCTGTGAGAGTCATGTTCTTTGACTTCTCCAGCGCCTTCAACACCATCAGGCCGGCGCTGCTGCGGGGGAAGCTAGAGGATGCAGGAGTTGATGGACATCTCGCTGCCTGGACCATCGACTACCTCACTGACCGTCCACAGTACGTGCGGCTGCGCGGCTGTGAGTCAGAGGTGGTAGTCTGCAGCACTGGGGCTCCCCAGGGAACTGTCCTCTCACCCTTCCTCTTCACCATATACACCTCGGACTTCACATATAACATGGACAGCTGCCATCTCCAGAAGTTCTCTGACGACTCGGCCATTGTGGGCTGTGTGTCAGAGGGGAACGAGCTGGAGTACCGCTCGGTCATCAGTGACTTTGTGGACTGGTGTGGGCGCAACCACCTGAGCCTTAACACCAGTAAGACAAAGGAGCTGGTGATCGACTTCAGGAAGGAGACCACTACCTCACCCACCGGTGAACATCCAGGGGCAGGACATAGAGACTGTGGACAGTTTCAAGTACCTGGGTGTTCACCTCAACAATAAACTGGACTGGTCCCACAACACTGACGCCCTGTACAAGAAGGGCCAAAGTCGCCTCCACCTCCTGAGGAGACTGAGTTCCTTTGGAGTGAGCAGGCCTCTGCTCAAGACTTTTTATGACTCTGTGGTGGCCTCTGCTCTCCTCTATGCTGTCGTCTGCTGGGCCCCGAGCAGCACAGAACGGGACAGAAAAAGACTGAATAAGCTGGTTAAGAGGGCCAGCTCTGTCCTGGGCTGTCCTCTGGACCGTGTAGAGGAGGTGGCTGAGAGGAGGGTACTGGCCAAATTCATGTCCATTAAGGACGACACCTCTCACCCTCTGCACCGGACTGTAGAGGAGCTGAGCAGCTCCTTTAGCAGCCGACTGAGGCACCCCCAGTGCAAGAAGGAGCGCTACCGCAGATCCTTCATCCCCACCGCCATCAGACTGTATAATTCTACTGTATAGTCCTACCGTGCAATATCGTTTTCCCAATGTGCAATATTGTTGTTGTTTTTTTTCAATACTCCTATCGTGCAATATCGTTTTTCCAATTTTTTTCAATACTCTCCCTGTCACTGTTTTTTATTATTATCACTACTATTATTATTATTCGATTTATTACTTATTTTTTAATTATTATTATCACCTATCTTTATGCCTTTTTTTGCCTGCATGCACTTGTCTTCTTGTTCAAACTGTCCCTACCTGGAGCTACTGTGACAAGTAAATTTCTCCTGTGTGAGATCAATAAAGTCTTATCTTATCTTATCTTATCTTAATATGACATTTGTGGACTGTTTACCTAAAAGCAATAAATTATTGATAACAAACACCACTCTATTGTCATCTACTATATAGATTTCAAGATTTTTTCAAGATTGTTTATTTGTCATATGCAGAATCAACACAAGGTCAACAATGCAATGAAATGCTTAGGATCAGAGGAACCGTTGACTCGTACAATGTACAAAGCTACAGGTAGGATTAAATAAGGTGTAAGTAGAGTATTTCACAGATTGCACATAATATGGTGTAGTATAAGTATTGCACGTGGGTTATTGCACAGGTAACAGTAGCATTTACAGTGAGGTAGTGATGAACATGATACATTCATATAGAGCAGCAGCAGTAAACATATTATGCATAATGAAAAGTAGTTTAGTGCAGTATTATTGAGAGTTCAGTATTATTTAGAGTATTATCCAGAGTTTAGTAGTCTGACAGCTTGGGGGTAATAGCTGTCTTTGAGTCTTTTTGTGCGTGCTGGCAGGCTCCTGTATCGTCTACCAGAGGGTAGCAGACGGAAGAGTCCTTGTGCCGGATGAGTATGGTCCTTAGTGATGCTGCATGCTTTACGCAGACCCCTGCTGTGGTAAATGTCCTGGATGGAGGGGAGACTGTTGCCAGTGATGTCCTCTGCCGCTCGCACCACCCTCTGTAGTGCTTTGCGGCTCTGAGCGGTGCAGTTCCCAAACCACACTGTGATGCAGCCCGTCAACAGGCTCTCGATGGTGCACCTGTAGAAGTTTGTGAGGATGCTGGTGTTCATACCAAACTTCCTCAACTTCCTCAGGAAATAGAGTCTTTGTCGGGCTTTCTTAACCACAGTGTCTGTATGTAGTGTCCAGGACAAATCCTCACTGATGTGTACTCCAAGGAACTTAAAGCTGCTGACCTGCTCCACCTCAGTGTTGTTGATGAAGATGGGGGGATGCTGGTCTACATGCTGTCTCCTGAAGTCCAAAATAATTTCCTTAGTTTTGCTGACGTTCAGAGAGAGGTTATTTTCCTGACACCAGCTGGTCAGTGATTTCACCTCGTCTCTGTAGGTGCTCTTGTCGTTGTTCGTAATGAGGCCTAAGATGGTGGTGTCGTCGGCAAACTTGCGGATGATGTTGGAGCTGTGCCTGGCGGTACAGTCATAGGTGAAAAGGGAGTACAGGAACACAGGGCTGAGAACATAGTCCTGGGGTGCCCCAGTGCTAAGGACACGTGTGGAGGAGAGGTGGCTGCAGATCCTCACCGCCTGTGGCCTGTTAGTGAGGAAGTCCCATATCCAGCAGCAGATGGACATCCCCAGGCTCAGGGTGGTGATCTTAGGCCCTGTCCGCACGACAACGTTTTTTGGTGGAAACGGGGAAGTTTGTGTTCGTTTGGGCCTGTCGTCCACACTGCGCCGGTGTTTTGGGGGGGTGTAAACGGTGTTTTTTAAAAACGGGTTCCAGAGTGGAGAAGTTGGAGAACGCCGGGGGTCGCGTTGTCGTGTTGGCGGGCAAAACGCGACTTTTGGGAAAACATGACATCACGTGACCAGTGACCAGAAGGTAACCTTGTGCATTCGGCCGGTAATGACCAGATAACAACAACCATGGCGGACAATGGAGTTGAGTTTGTTATGCGGACATTTCTAAGTTTATTTGCACTGTTGCGTCAAAACCTGTTGATCTACTATGCAGTGCAACCCCAGTGGAGACGTATGCACAATTATGCACGCCGTGGCCTGGCAGTATCACACACAAAATTATATAAAAGCATTTCTGTTTTCTTTACACAAATTCACACAACTATATAGCTGCCCTTTTGTGATGGTTCCCGGTTGTGCTAAGGACAATTTACCTTTTACAAACAGGCACATGCAGTATCACACACAAAATTATATAAAAGCATTTCTGTTTTCTTTACACAAATTCACACAACTATATAGCTGCCCTTTTGTGATGGTTCCCGGTTGTATATTCTCGCCGAAAAGCCAACATAGTGTCCGAGTATGTTTAACTTTCCCGTATTAAGATCCAAACAAGCATTTTGACTAAATAACAGTACCAAGGTTAACGAGAGTTCTACTTGTTAATGTCTATCTAATAAAACGATAGCAAGTAATACTAACTATCGTTTTACAGGCAAAAACTCTGCTCACGCAGCTCAAACCTTCGTTCTGTGGCGTCTATGTCTGTTAAGGGACCGTCAACATTACCGGAGTGAGTCCCTGCTACATTGGTGGAGCAGGGGGACAAAATAATTTAGCATTTGTTGACGGTCCCTAACACACACGCGTTTGCTTGTTTACGAACGAGAAAGGACTTTATGCGCATGTGCTCTTTGTAGTATTGCGTGTCTGGGGGCTCTGGCTGTTTCCTGTTTACAGCGCCACTTATCGGTGTGACATATGTACTACATCATTTTCACTCAGCGCTCCGTGTTCGCCTGGACGCGAATATTTACTGATCCAACACGTGTGTGGACACGTATTTTTTCCAACCCACATTAAAAAAAAAAAAAACAGGAACGTTGTCGTGCGGACAGGGACTGAGAGACCAGTTTGGAGGGGATTATGGTGTTGAATGCCGAGCTGTAGTCAATGAAGAGCATTCTCACATATGTGTTTCCTCTCTCCAGATGACTGAAAGAGGTGTGGACTGCTAGAGCAATGGCGTTGACTGTAGACCTCTTTGCTCTATATGCAAACTGCAGGGGGTCCAGGGTGTCAGGGAGGGAGTCACAGATGTGTCTCTTAATTACTTGTTCAAAGCACTTCATGATGACACTAGAGGGCGCTGTAAGACCCGCTGCAGGGTGCCCACACAAAACTTAACCAGATGTCTTTAATATTGAAGATTTATTTAAGTACTGAGAGTTTGTATATTGGTGGCTATATGCGGTTCTATAAGAAACAGATGGTCAGCTGTTTCCGCCCTGTCTGCAGACTGGAGCCGCCCTGTCTGCCCATGTAGCGCACTGCATTTAACATGAAGCGCCGACATGTAACAGTTTACAATAATAACGGTGTAATGAACACGAGAAAGGTAAATACACACTCACAAAGAACCATTAGCAACAAATATATTACTACTGTTGAATCGTGCCGTCCAAGACGAGCGCAGGTCAAAATGCAGTAATTATTCAATTAACTCTATAACATGATAATACAGATCAAACTTGTCACACCTCATAAACAAATATGTACGTTATATTCTCACACACACAACATGAAAACAACCAAAAGGAGTCCAGAACAGACTCTAACTAAATACTAAATACAGTACAATGCACCCTCTCTACTCTGAGTCCATCTTCTCTCTGCTCCCCATAACCTGCCCACAACCCTGCAAGACGGGGTCACATGGGTGGAGCCAGAGATCTGATTAGCTACAGCTCAACAGCTGCCCCCAGATTTCCTGTGGAAATCTGAATAACAGAAAAGGCCTCTGAAGTGTCTCCAGTCTAACCTCCACTGTCCTGGTACAATAATCCTGTGATGGCTGGAATGTGTGCAGTCACACAGTCGCTCATCAAATGGGATCACATAGAGTGCAGAGGAGCCGTTGAGAGTAGACAGTCGCTGGAATATAAGTGCACCAGCTTTCAAGTGTCGAGATGGTCTGCTTGTTGTCAGTGCTGGAGGGCTGCAGGAGTGCTGAACACTGGGAAGATCCAAAGCAGACTAATCATGCTGGGGACTATTGCTGGCTTTGAGGCTGCACCGTTGAAGTATTTGCTTCTGCTCTGCTGGGACAGAAAGGTTACCTGGTGCAGCTTGAATCATTGCGAAGTAACACTGAGGCTCTGTGCTCCAGTCCTGTAACTTCTGATCTGGACCCTGCAGTATCCATCCCAGGCGGGTCCTGACAGCAGCTGGGCTGAAGGCACCTTTGATGTGGTAGACCTTGAGTGGCTGGGCAGAAGGAGTAACCATGGATTCTACCTGGATGACTGAGGGATTCTTCACACAGTATTTCTTACCCTTAACCTGGCTGGCAGGGAATTCAGGCTTGTCCTCTGTTCCTAGCAAAATGGTGGTTGATCTGGCTGTAGGCCCACCGAGAAAATGCCCGGTATGGCCAGGCCTGGCAGTGGATGATCCAGGCCTGGCAGTGGATGATCTTGAGCAAACAGCTTGCATTTGTACAAATTCAATTGTAGGCCTAAGGGCTTTAGAAAAGTTAGTAATGATTTGTAGTGCCAAGAGAATTTGGTATTTATCTCTTAAAAAGAGGGTGTCATGTTTCATTTCTCTCTCCTCACTTTCCTTGAGTGTTTCTTCCTACAAAAAACACTTTGTAGCACTCCTCCAGAGTCAGCTCTTACACAGAGCCAAATGTCCATCTTACAGTGTCTGGAGCGCAGATGAAACAGGGTCTGAAGGCAGCGACTGCGCCGTGTCACATAACCAGATCAAAAGCAATCAGGCACAGTGTTAGGGGTGGGCTTGACGGTCCTGGGACCACCCACAAAAAGTTTCAAAATATATTTTAATTTGATGTAGAATGATTAAAAATCTGAAAATAATTTACCGGTATGCTAAACTAGTCGAAATATGAAAACATCTAAGATATTAGAAAAAAGCTGGTCGTTTTTGTTCTTTTGTTTCTGTGCAAGTTTAGTGCCAGGCGAAGCCACACAGGAGACACCCAGGCGAGAGAGAGACACCGCTCATCAGACCCAGAGCAGAAGACACACTGACCCTGACCACTGCACACTATGCCCCTCAGCATCTGCAGGCCTGGGTGCTTGATTTTATACACCTGTGGCCATGGAAGTGATTGGATTTTGATTATTTGGATGGGCAAGTAAATACTTTTGGCAATACAGTGAACATTTATAATAAATTATGGCCTAGGCACTCCCCACCAGCTGCCACTTGTCACAGTCACTGGCTTGCTTATTATTGAGCAAGCCAGTGACTTTGACACGGGGGACCCGGGTTCGAACCCCCCCCCCCCCCCAGGGGCAATGAGCAAGCTATATATATATATATATATATATATATATATATATATATATATATATATATATATATATATATATATATATATATATATATATAAAAAATACTGTTACTGTTTTAATAGCTTACATTGTAAAATTTTCAGTGCATGGAACGGACCGATCCGCAATTGGTCTTCTTGGTTCTTACCAAACAAGAGCACTTTGGACTCTCCATTACACACCATAGCCTACCTGAGTGTTTTTTAGCGCGTCGGCGTCACTCTGGCCTATAGACAAGTGGCAGCTGGTGGGGAGTGCCTAGGCCATAATTTATTATAAATGTTCACTGTATTGAAAGATAAGATCATGGCCCGAATGAACACAAGGCAACCCCGATGCCAGTTACAGAGGCGAAGTGAAGTACCATCTGAAAGTCTCCTAGAACATGTGAATGCAGCACTGAGAGCGATCCCTACCACAACCATCACTGAAACCAATGAGCTGATATACACTTCAGCAGCAGTGATCCTAGAGGTGCTGGGCTATAAGAGCAACCATGGGAGCCATGAGAGACAATACCCACCATGGAAAAGACGGTTAGAGGCTAAAATCAAGCAGGTGCGGAGAGAAGTGAGCCAATTGTCAGAGGCCCAGAAAGGTGCAATGAAAAAGCAAGTACCCAAGAGGTACAGCCAGATGCCCATACCTGAAGCACTCGAAACTGCCAAGCAAAGGCTACAAGCCTTGGCCAGCCGCCTAAAGAGGTACACTCGAGATAACGAGGCCAGACGAATAAACCGGTTGTTCGCAACACAACCTGCGAAAGTGTACGCTCAATGGCAGGGGGATAACACCAGAGCAGACCCACCAAGGCTGGAGACTGAAAGGTACTGGAAAGGCATATGGGAAAGGGAGGCATCACATAACACGATGCACAGTGGCTGGTGGCTCTGAGGAAAGACCACAGCAACCTCCCTGAACAAGATCCAGTCACCATCACAGTGGCAGACATTCAAGAGTCTCAGGCATGAAAAGTTGGACAGCACCGGGCCCTGACATGATCCATGCATACTGGCTAAAGAAGCTCACTGCTCTCCATGAGTGCCTGGCAGCACAATTGAACCACCTGCTAAGGGATGGGACTCACCCTGAATGGCTAACCCAAGGGCGTACAATTCTGATCCTGAAGGATCCCTCGAAGGGTACAGTCCCATCCAACTATCGGCCAATAACCTGTCTCTCCACAACATGGAAGCTCATGTCAGGCATCATGGCGGCTAAGATAAGTGGGCACATGGATCAATACATGAGCGCAGCACAGAAGGGCATCGGCAAAAACTCCAGGGGAGCCAAACACCAACTCCTGGTTGACCCAGTTGCCCGTGATTGCAGAACCCTTCAGACCAACCTGTGCACTGCCTGGATTGATTACAAGAAAGCCTATGACTCAATGCCACACACATGGATCACTGAGTGCTTGGAGCTGTACAATATCAATAAGACTCTAAGGGCATTCATTGCAAACCCAATATGGTTGTGGAAAACCACCCTTGAAGCCAATGGCAAGCCACTTGCGCAAGTGTCCATCAAATGTGGCATATACCAAGGAGACGCACTGTCCCCACTGCTGTTCTGCATAGGTCTGAACCCCCTCAGCCAAATCACTGAAAGCACTGTCTACGGATACCGACTCAGAAATGGGGCCACCATCAGTCACCTCCTCTACATGAATGACATCAAGCTGTACACTAAGAGTGAGTGAGACATCGACTCACTGATCCACACCACCAGGATCTACAGCACAGACATTGGAATGTCATTCGGGCTTGAGAAATGTAGTAGGATGGTGACCAAGCGAGGGAAGGTAGTCCACACAGAGGGGGTCTCACTCCCAGAGGGAACAATAACGGACATTGAGGACAGTTACAAGTACCTTGGTATCCCACAAGCAAATGGCAACCTTGAAGAGGCAACAAGGAAAGCGGCTACAGCCAAATACCTGCAACGAGTAAGGCAAGTCCTAAGAAGTCAGCTCAATGGCAAGAACAAGGCCCAGGCAATAAACAGCTATGCCCTGCCAGTGATCAGATACCCAGCAGGAATCAT
The DNA here is from genome assembly GCA_036785185.1 of Paratrypauchen microcephalus. Lineage (NCBI taxonomy): Eukaryota > Metazoa > Chordata > Actinopteri > Gobiiformes > Gobiidae > Paratrypauchen > Paratrypauchen microcephalus. Next base: position 1,908,961 of record JAVJIX010000109.1, read on the forward strand.
AAGCTGGCCAAAGGAGGAGATACAGACCACAGACGTTAAGACACGAAAGCTCCTGACCATGCATGGAGGGTTCCATCCCAAATCCAGCACCCTGAGACTGTACACGAGCCGGAAGGAAGGAGGCCGAGGACTAGTGAGTGTGGGAACCACTGTCCAGGATGAAACATCCAAAATCCATAAGTACATCAAGGACAAGGCCCCAACAGATGATGTGCTCAAGGAATGCCTCAGACAGTAGAGTGCAGAGGAAGGGCTGGAGGGACCTAGTCTGGTTAACACCTACATGGGGCGTACCACCGAAACATAACTGAAGTGGCTGATATCAAGAAATCCTACCAATGGCTGGAGAGGGGTGGTTAGCGATTGCCAACGGCCGTTTATTGGGCGTTATGAATGTCTATCATTGAGCGTATACGTAAGTCCATAGCCAATCATGTCAGTTGTCAGTTCAAACTACAAGCCCAGATGCTAGCAGGGAAAGCATACATGGAGCGACACAACCAAGTGGCGGGCATAGTGTACAGAAACATCTGTGCAGAGTACGGGCTGGAGACCCCAAGGTCAAGGTGGGAAACACCTCCGAAGGTTGCGGAGAATGACCGAGCCAAGATCCTGTGGGACTTCCAGATACAGACTGACAGAATGGTGATGGCGAACCAACCAGACATAGTGGTGGTGGATAAGCAACAGAACAGAGCTGTGGTGGTGGACATTGCAATACCAAGCGATGGTAACATCAGGAAAAAGGAACACGAGAAACTAGAGAAATACCAGGGGCTCAAGGAAGAGCTGGAGAAGGCCTGGAAGGTGAAGGCATCAGTGGTGCCCGTGGTGATTGGAGCACTCGGGGCTGTAACCCCCAAACTGGAGGAGTGGCTACAACAGATCCCAGGAAAAACATCAGACATCTCAGTCCAGAAAAGTGCAGTACTAGGAACAGCAAAGATACTGCGCAGAACTCTCAAGCTCCCAGGCCTCTGGTAGAGGACCCAAGCTGGATGAGAGTGAGAGACCAACCACTGTGGAAGGTGAGGAGCACTTTATATATATATATATATATATATATATATATATATATATATATATATATATATATATATATATATATATATATATATATGTTTTTGTTTAATAACAGTATATTAGTCAGTCATTTTATTAGGTTAAACATGGATTTAATGACGTTTTTAATTTAAGGACGACCCACAATTGATCTGGCACATCCACAACTGGAATCCTGGAGCTGTGCCTGAAGGCGATAACACTACGTTTTAATAAAAAATCAATGCTTCTACAGATGAAAAGTGTTCACAGGTGTCTGTACCTGTCAAGGTGCATTAAACTTGTGAATAATAATGGCTAAGTTAATCATCTATTATTGAATGATTTAGGAAATATTGTTGAATGATCATTTGATCCCAGACTGTTTGATCCAGTCCCATTCTTAAAAAAATTCAGCTCAATGTGCTACATTTGTACTGACTTGAATTAATTCAACCTGATAACTGTTATATGAAGCAATGTCGCTAAAATAGCAAAATATTTGGTACTTTTGTATTGTGTAATAACTTTTATTTTATTAAAATAAATTTTACTGCTTAACTCGTTAAAAGTTGTATAGAGGATTTTCTAAGGAAAGTGAAATACAGTGACTGTCCTTTTTCAAATGCTGCACCCCCTGGTGCACGTTCAGAAATGCTGAACGAATTGCTGTTGAAGTTTCCTGTCCAGAAGTAATTTAGCGACCAACGCATCTTTAGATCCTTTGCTTCAGTGCACTTCATCGCTGGAAGAAATCTCCAAGAATCACCATAGTTTGGCTTCACTCCTTTTCCCCTTCTCTTCTTCTTTCAATGACCTAAAAAACAGACTTTCTTTTGCGCTGACTGTGGATTCTTGTCTGCCATTGCAACAAACTTTGTGCTAATTGTGAGGAAGTTGGAAAAGGTTGCTAAGAACCGCTGCATTGGTCTAGTAAACAGCGTCTTGCTTCTGTAGAATGCGTGAGAGGTGAACGTAAACCACATAATCCCAGTGCGCCGGCAAGTCACTTACCCAAGAAACGTAGGGCATTTGATTGACAACGCCTCGTAGCCTCGTTAATAAGTAATGTTATAGATAACGAGGTAGCCTTGTTATCTATTGGCTATTTAGCTGGCCCCACCACCTCCACAGCTGATGGATTTTCATTATTTTATTTTTTTTGCTCATCATAATTACAATTTGAAAAGGAAAAATAAATAAAAATTATACATACAACCTTTAACTCTTTCAAAAATGAAGTTGCAGTGCATTGTGGGTAATTTCAAGTTCTCTGAGGCGGTCAAGGGTCCAACCATGCATCCCTGGTAAATGTACAGAGGAGTGGAGCGCAGTGGACGTGAGGGCTTTAAGGGAATTGGAGCTCTGATGATGTGGATCTCTTCGAGGTGGTTCAGAGGGCGAGGATCACCCCCCATGTGGCCCTAAATGGGTGTAACAACAGAGAGGAGCCCCACGTGAAACTCGCACCAAATCATTTAAGTTCCACATTTGGTTAGGTTTATGTAGAAATGTAGCCGTCGTAACGGACGGTTAACGTTAAGGTTAAGCATTTGTAAATTAAAGATAAAATGTTACTGAAATGAAATGTGCATTTTTTGGGGTTTGGAAAGTTATTAAGCAAGATAAACATGTTTTTACTCACTGGTAAGATGATGAAATAAGAATCAGGGCTCTCAAGTCTCACACATTGAGAGTGTGACACACGCAATTCGACATGTTCACATGCTCACACGCCACACATGGTATTTCTCACGCTGATTTTTTTTTTTTTTGTGCCCAGAAAATCGATCTGTGTGGCTCAGTTTATGCAGGCACCACGCGTTTTCAGTGAAAAAAACTCCCCCCCTCCTCCCCGCCCCGTTCCCCGGAAAAAAATCTGTTATCAGGCGCCGCGCCCTTTTCAGCCAATCAGAAAATAGATTGTTCTGTTGTTGGGCAGACTGTAGAGTGGGCAGGCCACTGCTAAGTGTCAGTGATAAGGACAGCGACTGAACACGAGGAACGACAAAACGGTGATGATAAAACAAACTGAGAACCATCAGGTAATAACTTCATTTATATAACTCTCATTAGTTGCTTTGTAGCTCTCAAGTCTCACGCATTGAGAGTGTGACACACGCAATTCAAGCCCCCCCCGCTCCTCGGGAAAAATTGTTCACTCGCACGACCCCGCTCAAAACTTGAGAGCCCTGAAATAAAGCTGATCTGGAGCTGTACTATTAATACTCATCAAGCGTCTTTATAAGAAAATGAGCATGAAAATGAGTAATTATAAAACTTAATATTGAGACAACAAACGATTGTGCCTCACTGTCAAAATACAGCTCTGGAAAAAAATAAGAGACCACTGCAAAATTATCAGTTTTTCTGATTTTACTAGCCTATATGTAGCCTATGTGTTTGGGCAAAAGGAACATTTTTGTTTGAGTCTATAAACTACTGACAACATTTCCCCCAAATTCCAAATAAAAATATTATCGTATAGAGCATTTATTTGCAGAAAATGACAAATGGTCAAAATAACAAAAAAGATACATGTCAAACATGCAAAGAAACAAGATCAAATTCATTTTAAAACAACATAATACTCATGTTTACACTTAAGAAGAGTTCAGAAATCAATATTTGGTGCAATAACCCTTATTTTTAATCCCAGCTTTCATGTTGCCTGGTTTACACCAGACAGACCATATCACAAGTGATATGTCTTTTAGATCGGAACGATCATGCAAAGAAGCCTGGGATTTCCAAGGTTAGCTTTCATGCGTCTTGGCATGCTCTCCACAAGTCTTTCACGTTGTTCTTGGGTGACTTTATTCCACTCCTGGTGCAAGAACTGAAGTAGCTCAGCTTTGTGTTTGTTTTGGAATTCAACAGACGCTTAAATGGAATGGCTGTAAAACAGGGCTCTCAAGTTTTGAGCGGGGTCGTGCGTGAGATTGCGTAATTTCCGAGGTGTAATTTTCCGAATTGCGTGAGAAATGCCGTGTGAGTGTGTGAACGCGTCGAATTGTCTCTCTCAATGCGTGACACTTGAGAACCCTGCTGTAAATGTTTGTCTAAAGAGCAAACTTAAACTACAAAGCAACTAATAAGAGTTATATAAATGAAGTTATTACCTGATGGTTCTCAGTTTGTTTTATCATCACCGCAGTGTGCGTGCGCTTAGCAGCTGAAACTACACTCTACAGTCTGCCCAACAACAGAACAATCTATTTTCTGATTGGCTGATTTTTTTCCGGGGAGTGGGACGGGGAGGAGGGGGAGAGTTTTTTTTCCGCTGAAAACGCGCGGTGTCTGCATAAACTGAGCCACACAGACTGATTTTCTGGGCACAAAAAAAAAAAAAAATCAGTGTGAGAAATGCCACGCGTGGCGTGTGAGCGTGTGAACACGTCGAATTGCATGTGTCACACGCTCAATGCGTGAGACACATGTGAGAGCCCTGTGTAAAACATGTAGAGATGCTGATTTCAGAAAAATGCAGTGGTCTCTTATTTTTTGTCCAGAGCTGTATTTACACAGCACAAATACCAAAACTACACAGAAGGTGGCGCTATAGTATACAACTGAATGTGCCGGCCGCCATTAAACTGAAGAAGAAGCTGAAGTGACGTACTGGGCATGGATGAGTTGTGTACGCGGTGATGAAGGGACCTCCGAAGGGAACTTCACAACTGTTGTAGTGGAGTCCACGGTGTAGTGTGAGGGGCTAGGGAAAGGGAGCAGGACTAGCTAGAGAAAAGGGCCATAGCTCCATGGGTTTGGGGTCGTTTGCGATTTTCAATTGTGGTAATTGTATTTCATTTAACAGAGAAAAACACTAGCGTTGATTTATATTACCTGTTTATGCGCTTTGTTTCAGGCAGATTTTTGCCATCCTTTGGGGTCCTAACTCACGTGCATCAGTACATCCGCACAAGGCGTCGCACAGCGGACAGCAGCACATTGTAGAGACGGGAAAAAGCGTCAGTCAAACAAACTGAAGCACTTCTACTTTGTTATTTTTTCTTTGACTTCAGCACCACGTTGTTCCGCAGGTTTTTTTGCAGAGTTGTGTGCTACTCCAACATGGGCAAAAGAAGCAGACAGCGACAGAAAAATCAGTCTGTTGGAAGAGACAACAGGGACAACGCAGTAAGATGCACTCACCATTTGCTTTATGTAACTTTATTAATTATGACAAACTCTTTCTAAAATGGTAAAGCTGCCTACCTTGCAAACAGCTACTTTCTTTGAGACACGTGTGTGGTGAATAGATTTGTAGGTCACAATCCACAATGTAGTGATTTATAACACGTAGGCAAATCATTTTATGTGCAGTATTTTGAAGTACATAGAAGTTGAGCTCTCTCTCGAAATTGGTGCTTTAAGAAGATGTGTGTGTTTTAGGGTTGGGGGGCAGGTTATGCTGACATTGTCAAAGAAAACAAGCTTTTCGAGCATTATTACAAGGAACAAGGTCTTGTCCCTGATGGAGAGTTTGAGCAGTTCATGGAAGCCATGAGGGAGCCTCTTCCTACAACCATTCGCATCACTGGATACAAGAGGTGTGTTACTCATTCAAAAGTGTATTAAAACATAATGTTGGAGGTTTTTGATCCAGCGTTTTACAAATAAATGAATGATAGTGTTTAAAATGCAATTTTATTACAGCCATGCCAAAGAGATCCTCCACTGTCTGAAAGACAAGTACTTCAAAGACATTCAGGACCTGGAAATTGATGGACAGAAGATTGAAGCTCCACAGCCACTAAGTTGGTAAGACTTGTTATAAGCAACAAACACCAGTGTATTTGCAAGCATTTTAACTTTGCGTTTGTCATCTCCAGGTATCCCGATGAGCAGGCCTGGCACACTAACATGAGCAGGAAAATAATCAGAAAGTCGCCACTGCTGGAGAAGTTCCATCAGTTTTTAATCAGTGAAACAGAGTCTGTGAGTAAATTCTAAGTATAAGTGAGCACATTTATTTTTGTTTAATAAAGTGTGTTTCAGCCATGAAAATGTATATAAGATAGTATGTTATTACAATCAAATTATCGATTCAATCTTATGTTTCATATAAATCTTGTGGAAAGCAAAAGTAACACTTGTGTTCGCAGGGTAACATTAGTAGACAAGAAGCTGTCAGTATGATTCCTCCCCTGCTCATGAAGATTGAACCACATCACAAGGTGAAGTAAAACATTTTTTACTAAGCAGGAAGCTGATATTAATTGCAGCTCTGTGTAGATTTTGGACATGTGTGCTGCTCCAGGGTCGAAAACTGCCCAGCTCATAGAGATGCTGCATTCAGACATGGATGTGCCTTTTCCTGGTTAGAAAGATTTAATGCACAATCGACTATGCTATAATACACAATATATGTTTAATGCAGTTTTTTTTGGATTTCAGAGGGTTTTGTTATTGCCAATGATGTGGACAATAAGCGCTGCTACCTGCTTGTGCATCAGGCTAAGCGTCTCAACAGTCCATGCATTATGGTGATCAACCATGATGCTTCATGTATTCCCACTCTACAGATTTCCTCCGATGGAAAAAGAGACATCCTCTTCTATGACCGCATCTTGTGTGATGTGCCCTGCAGGTTTGTAAAGGGGATGGGTTCGTAATTGTGCATGTTCTGTAGGATTCACTCACACTCACATTCACACAGGAATTATAATAATATTATGGTATATACTCAGAGCACTTGCAGAGGGCGCTGACATCCCCTTTTTTTCAGGCCAGTTTATCCCGTGGTGCGCTGTCGTGCACTTACTATTCCTTTGTTGGGCAGCATTATTTTCCACTATCATCTTTATGCGCCCCCATAGCCGGCCTACACTGTGCCCCATGCCTTGCCCTAACTCTACTTTAAACCTAACCCTGATCTTGACTCTAACCCCTAACATGCGTGAAGAGTCCCTCAGTTGCCCAGGTAGAATCCATGATAAAAGAAGAAATTCAACTTGTCAACTGGACAAAGTTTGTTTGGTCGAAAACGTTTCGCCGCTCATCCGAGAGGCTTCGTCAGTTCTTCAATCAGAATTGACAAAGCCTCTCGGATGAGTGGCGAAACGTTTTCGACCAAACAAACTTTGTCCAGTTGACAAATTGAATTTCTTCTTTTATCTAACCCCTAACAGTGAGTCTAACCTTGACCTTAATCCCTAATCTAACCCTAACCCAGCTCCGGTCTGGGGGCTGCAAGTATTCTGTATAATTAAAAGTAATGAGAGGAGCTCAGACTGTGGGCTATGCAGTCCAGTGCTGGAGCCCACTGTAGCCTTTTCTCTGAATAAATAAATTTGTTCTCAGGCGATAACATGGTCTCTGTGTAGCCTTTAAACGTGGTTATCACAACTGCACAGCAGAGCTCCGGTCTTCCATGAGTGTCACACCACAATAAGGCTGGTCGAACAGTGAGCTGTAGCTAGACCAGGTGCACTCTGAGCCCAGGGTTAGAATAACATGGAGAGTTTCTGTTATTACTGTGACTATGACGTAAAAAAAATATGGCATGGGTGTCACAGACTTTTAGGATCAGGATACCAAAACTGAATTTTGTGTAGAAAAACCTTTTTTTTTTTTTTTTTAATGTGCAAAATATATATATTTTTTTACATTAAATTGTTTTAGGGTATGGAGTAATAACAAGAGATTCAAATTTCACTCAAATTGGGACTTGTTTGTGCAAATGTTTAGCACGATCATTCCGATCTGAAAGACAGCCTGGCAACGAGGCTAAGCGAGGGATCCCGAGCGGGGGAGCCAATCAGAGAGCGGGGAAGGGTGGAAATACGGTGACGCGTACTGCGCGACAAACGGAAGCGGGTCCACCTTCTCTCATATTTATCTTACACAAATGACTAATCATTCGGTGCCATTGTTTAATCGTGTTTTTGTTTTGCCTTTTGTTTTCGCGGAGATTGGGGAAAATAGTCGTGTTTCCTTCTCTTCTCCCCGGTCGTCACTCTAACTACGTCATTGAGTACAACTGATATGATTGGCTATGGGCTACGTATATGCCAAATGATAGACATTTGTAACGCCCAATAAACGGCCGTTGGCAATCGTAAACCACACCTCCGCTACGAGATATTCAGTAGGTGGCTCCCAGACCATATCTCTCTTGTGATATGGTCTGGTGTAAACCAGGTAAGCAAATGGGAGCAATTTGTATAAATTAAAAATTTTCAAAATTCTGGGCAATTTTCACCACACAGAAACTTTTGATGCCCCACCCCTTGAGATAATGTGTGTACCAATTTTTAACCTTTTTGAATGAACACCCTAGGAGGAGTTCACAAAAGTACAACATTTTGTGTGGGTGCGCTGATGTGCCATTTTTTAATAATTTTTGAAAAGTGGAAATAACCAGAAGTTAGAGAAGTGCGAGTTTTAATATTGGGAAGATTTTAACTTTTCTCCATTGTTCACTGGGTGAAAAATTGATTTATTTCAGCCGCTTGTATCCGCAATCTTGTCCTTTCGGTCATTACCCAAAGCTCATAACTATAGGTGAGGGTAGATTGACCGGTAAATCAAGAGCTTTGCCTTTCAGCTCAGCACTCTCTTCACCCCAACGACCCGGTACAGCGACTGCATCACTGCTGATGCTGCACTAAGATGTAACCTGTGTTCTTTCAGTGGTGACGGCACTATGAGAAAGAATATTGATGTTTGGAAGAAGTGGACCACAAGTAACAGCCTGCATCTTCATGGGTGAGTTGAGCAAGATTTGTCTTCGTACGTATAATCATCTCTTTATGTACTTGGAATTGTTGCACCACATAACCAAATCTGAAAAATGGTTTTCCAGACTTCAGCTGCGTATTGCAGTGCGTGGAGTTGAGCAGCTGACAGTAGGAGGCAGGATGGTTTACTCCACCTGTTCTCTCAACCCCATAGAGGATGAGGCTGTTATCGCTGCACTGCTGGAAAAGAGTGAAGGTGAGGCTGACATTTTCAACTCAGAGTGTGATTTTCAAAGCGAAATCTGGCATAGCAAATATGCAATGATAAGTTGTGTAAGGGCTTCACTCAATATCACGATGATTAAAAAGGGAAAAAAAATTGCTATGATGTGTTATTGTATTTTTGATCCACATTGGCAGGATCACTAGAGCTTATGGATGCCTCGGCTGATCTTCCAGGTCTAAAGTGGATGCCTGGTGTCACCTCTTGGAAGGTATACTGGTTAATATGTACCAGTACCAGTCATTGGAAACGCTGCATAATAGTGTGTACAGTTATACTTTTGTCTAATTTTGTGTAGCTGATGACTAAAGATGGGCAGTGGTTTTCAGACTGGTCGGAGGTTCCTACAAGTCTGCACACACGGATCCGACCAACCATGTTCCCACCTAAAGACCCAGAGAAGTTGGCCAACATGCATTTGGAGAGATGGTATTTTTTTCCATATGATTTGTGAAAGTAAATTCCTAATAGGACTACACAAATCACAACATTGGGAAACCTATCAGGATAGCCTTTGTATTTGAGAGATGTTTAATATCCATCCAAGAAATGTAATGCAATATTTTTTGAAGTTTTGAACCTTATCCTTAAAATATACCATGATTTTTGTGCTTATAACAATAGACTTTAGTCAACATTATTCATTCACTTTCTTGGCAATGTTAAGATATGATGTAATTTTATCTTGGGTATGCTGCTTAAATTACTTTGACCAGTAGAGGGGGCTGTTGGTAAAGTTTATCCAACCTTTTCGTTGTCTGCTCATGCTGTAGAAAAAAAACACCACTCTAGGTGGCAGTGTTAATAAACACCAACATCTAAAATAAATGTATTAATGTGTGTGTGCATGTGCTGACAGTATGAGGATTCTGCCTCATCATCAGAACACTGGGGGCTTCTTTGTGGCTGTTCTATTTAAGAAAGGACCGATGCCATGGAACAAAAGACTTCCTAAGGTAATGTATCAGAAAGACAATATTACAAAATCGACTTTTGCTCTCTGACCACCTCTCTGATATTCAGGTGAGAAAGGAGGTGTCCACAGCCCCATCTACCTTCACAGACTTGGAAAATGTCACTGAGAGCTCTGTGGATGATGGGGAGGGTGGCTGTGTAGAGACAACAGGGGACGCACAAGCAGAAGATGAGGCACCCAAAGGCGGTGCAGTGGCCCAAGAGACCTGTGCTAAACAAGATGGAGTGTGTGGGTGAGTCATGCCAGTCTCCCGGCTCTATCTGGATCCATAATAAATAAACAAATGGCGCAGGGTAGACATTAGGGAGTCACAAATACTCCACCGCATTTGATAAAAGCACTTACTTAAGGAATTTCCTTATTGATTGTTTACAATTGAGGATTAATCAAATTGACATTGGCATGACAATTCATCATGGTCTAAGCAAAATATAAAATTATTTTTTGTGGTATAATGGGTACAATATGCATATGAAATGTTTTTTAGTGTACTGCACTTAACACAACTGTATTGATGCTGTAACAAACATCTGTTTAAAGTGACAACATGAATGTAATTCTTATGTAGATGTACATGCAGGTATACAAGATCATGGATTGTTTGTCATATGTGTTTGCTTTTTTTTCCCCCCAGACCTCCGCCAAACAAGAAGATGAAGCTTTTTGGATACAAGGAAGACCCATTTGTGTTCCTAACAGAAGATGACCCAGTGTTCACTACCATCCAGTATGTGCTTTAGTTACCACGCACAAACATGTAAATACATTAGAAGTAATAGTTGTATTACTTTATTTAAGCACTTGTTTGTGTTGTCCTGTCCCGTCCTTGTTTTTCTAGATCGTTTTATGACCTGTCCCCAGACTTTCCCAAACTGAATGTTTTAACCAGGACCCACGAAGGCAAGAAGAGACACTTGTACATGGTATCCAAGGAGCTGCGCAACGTGCTTCTCAACAACAGCGAGCGTATGAAGGTATGTGTCTGTTTTGGCATAATTTGAATGACATGACACTGCATTATCCTTACTTTTTTATATGCACACATAAGCACATTAGTCTAGACTTGATGTTTGTTACGCAAGTTTGTGTATGTTTTGCTCATCAGAGAGATGAGAGCTAACAGATGGGATGTGCCTCTCCCAAGTCCCTACAGTACTCCACCTTGTAGCTCCTCCACCGGTGGTGCTGTGTCTGTCTGCTTTGCATTTAATTATAAACCTCTATGGTCTTTTCATGTGTTTGTCAACTAACGAATAGGGAGGATCTGAATCACTTGAATTATTTTTTCATCATAACCATAACTTATGACCTTGGCCTTAACATGCATTTTGCGGACACATACATGTTTTTCTCATTCTCAGTATGTGGAGAGCTTATTCTGTTACAGAGGTGCTGGGATTTAGGTAGTGTGGATTCAGATCGTAGAGAGTATTTTTTTTTAACCAACTGGAGTTCATTATCGAACCTGGCAACCCAATGAGAGACTCATTCAGCTCTCTTGATTGGATAATTATCTCTACAACCAAAACCCCAAATTAAAACAGTCTTTCTGGGGACACGGTTAGATCATGTTTATGGAGTTTAACATCTATATCTTACATTCATGCTATTACACATTTAAAAACATGTTTCAATGTTGTTTCCTTGTTAAGGTCATAAACACAGGAGTGAAGGTGTGGTCTCGCAACAGTGATGGAGAGGAGTTTGGCTGTGCTTTTAGACTCGCCCAAGAGGTAAAATATTCCACAGATAAAACATATCACTTGTCAATTTGTTGTTTTGAGGAAACGCTTGGTCGCGATTCCTAAAAGCTGAACATCATGTTGTGTTCTTGCACTTTTCGTCTCTTTCTACATTTTGAGGTGGCCACCCTAATTCAAACGGAAAACTAAACAAATTAACTGTTAGTGGAGAGATAAGTTTATTTGCTTGGTGTAGCTGTTGACAATACATTTGTTAGATTAGAATCCATAGCAGACAGTAGCAGACAGGATTATTCTCATCCTGAGTGTGTTGTGTCTGTAGGGGATATACACTGTCCAGCCATACATTCGCTCCAGGATGATCACGGTGAGTGTGGAGGATATCAAAGTCTTACTGACACAGGAGAACCCCTTCCTCAGCAAACTACAAGATGATGCTCATGCTCAGGCCAAGAAGATCGGTATGTTCTCGACTGTTACATCATCAGACCTATCGTCCTTTATTTGATTATTGTCCTATCATTGTATTGTATGAGACGTACATTATACATATGTATTTTATTTCAGATATGGGTAGCATTATGCTGAAGTATATTCCAAATCCAGAGTAAGTTCTTTTTTTTACCTTTCCACATATATTTTATGGAAATAGCTGACTCTAAATACTTCATTTTTGTCAGTAACCCCACAGAGCCACAGTGTCCTGTCCAGTTGTGTGGCTGGAGAGGAAAGACATCAATCCGAGCCTTTGTACCTCGTAATGAGAGACTCCATTACCTTCGAATGTTAGGGGTTGAGGTGTTCCGGGACAAACAGGGCTTGGGGCACAAACACAGTGAAGGAGAAATGGAGGGAAAGGGACAGGAAGAAGAGACAAAAGGGTCAAAAGACAGCAATGGAGAAGAAACAACTGAACCAAAGAGTGAAAATGGTGACCAAGAGAAAAGCTGAAGATGTTAAGGCCAGTATGAAAGGACAGTATGAGAGATCTGGGGGTGCTTACTTGTCCAACTGCGATCAGATGCAAATTTGCAGACTTAAAGACACTCCTGTGGGAGTTTATTTTGACTAGAGATCAACTGTTTAGTTGAAAGGCTTGTCTTGTTTTATAAATGAATTTTAATTGTTAACATTAGTCCACTATTTAAGTGGCATTAGTTTTTGTTATAAGCATGTTTTGAAAGGGTCATCCAGTCATGTTTTCTACTGCGCCACAGCAAATATGGTTTATTAAAATAAGAACAGCCCTGCTGAGTCAAATTTGTGGACTCTCATCTTACACATTTGGTCAACTTTACACTACAACACAATTTTCATTGTACCCAGTCTGTGGTTGCCAGGGCAGCCAAGCTGAGCACGATGGACTCGCATTTGTTTATTACCCAGTCCAGCTGCTATGACAACTGGTGTCATGACAACCAGCCCGCTCGACTCTCAGTGAGGACCGAGCTACTGTTTTCTGAGAAGAACTTCACAACATCCTCTTCATCTTTCTTGTTATTGTATTCTCATCTGCTTGATCCATGACCCTAAAGCAGAGCTCCTGCCTTCTCAGAGTAGTAGCTGTCATGTCAATTCCCTCAGCTGTGAATAGGCTACATATGGTGTCAAGTATCCAGAGATCCATGGAACTAGACAAGAGCGACGGAGTACTACACGTACTTTCAGTACTTTGTTCAGACCCACTATTTTTTTCCCGAGAAACCTACTAAAAGAAAGAAATGTTGATTTCATATTAGAGTGTGTGCGTGGAATGTCCTTTTAAAAGGTAGTATGAAATGTATTTGTGTGAAGGAGAAGTTTTTTTTTATTGTTGAGCCAGTCAAGGATGAACAACACAAGAAAAGCACTTCAATTTTTCGAGAAAAGCCTTGAGAGGATGACGAGTGAGTGGATACTGGTGGGAGGGGGAACGATGGTGCCGATGAATAAACTGAGTTGGACGGATAGAGAAGGGTTTGGTGATAAGACCGTGAGTTGTTTGTGACTCACTGATCCGACTGTGCAATTGTGTACGTACTTCTCAAATAAGACAGGCTTTTGTGTGGATGCGCTGCTGCTTTGTTGTAATGTTCTTTTGTCATTGTATCTGATATAACTTCTAAAATATTAAGTCATTAGGGCCCATATACATCATGTTTCACTACTTCTCCATCAGACCACTCATTGGGGTTGTCAAAATATGATACACAGATTCTAATATAATATTGCAAATATAGGACAGAATTTGACCTTTAGACCACATTGCAGTGCAAAATAAACTTATTTTGGGATTACATTTGTGTATAGAATTGTGTATATTGTATGTAAAAAATGGTCTATTATTCCAACTTTATTCATCACCACCTCGTTTTTATAGCTTGCAGCACTCAGTTTTGGAAATATTCTGAAATCTCTCAAGCAGTTTAAGTCATGCCTCTGAATTTTCCTCAAATGCATTTGTTACTTGGAGCACAAGTTCAGCCCTTCAGTGATTGCAGGGACACCGTAGACATTTCATCAGCTGTCATTTACTTTGGAAGGATCCTGTAAATAATACCACAGTGTTTGTAAGTGGAGTGTATTGTACCCTAGTAGGCCTATGCCTTTTTTTCTTCATGGAGGTTAGTGTTAAATTCTTATCTGGCTAACATTCAGTCAGCCAGGAATAACACACTGGTGAATAACATAAAATGGCACATTGTAATGATTAAACTTTTCAAGTTTTTGCATCCTACTTAAGTTAATAAGAGTTAACTTATTGGTTTGTAAGATGCCATTACACACATGTATATTGAATGTAACAATGAATGACCAACTTGTATTTCCATTGTTCTGCAGAAGTTCCCATGTAGTTGTGATTTTAAACACATCTTTCATCACATCTTTATGCATCTCCTACTTTAAAGGGCTTATATTACCTGGAGTTGTATTTTTGCTTCATTCACCAGTTTAACATGCATGCATGCATATTTCGCCGGAGATCTCGCAAACATAATCATTTGAATAATTTAATTCAACACTGACATTGCCCGTCTCTCCTAAACACAAACTAAATGATTGCTGTTAATTTCCAGTTCATGACATCATCAAGGAGGAAGCTTTTGAGATGAGATGTAGGCAGACTAATAAAGGATTACTCAAATGTGTGAATGAAATAAAACATAGAGTATGATTTTGATGACAGCAGATAACATATCTGACAAGTTCGATTTATTTTGTGTAATATGTTATGCAGCTCAATTCTTTCAGTGTTTCCCTCCGCCTTTTCTCTGTACCCTGTAGTGTGCCCAGTCTAGTGGACTTGTATAAATGTTTGGAATTATGTAATCAAGCTCTTACGCAATGCTACAAGAAGCAAATTTGCAGAGAGAGACAGAGAAAGAGGCACTGAGAGACTGGAGGGGGGGGTTGGTGGGGGTGGTTCATGTTTGGATTAAACCAGCTCAACATACATGGCCCTTTAGAAATCCACAGCTAAATCTCTGCTGGGCTATTGTGTGAACGAGTGTATATGTGCGGTGTGTGACTTGTGGGTACAATGGTTTTGCAGCCATATCGCACGCTAAAATACTGATCTTTTTTATTGTTGTGCTTGAGTTAATCCCCTTTCTCCTAGCTACAGGAATGGTGATAATTAATAGACAGGTTCAGATGTGGTGCTGTGGTTAAAGCAGAATAGCCTAAAAGTGGATTATTATTATGTGTGACGTGTGACTTGTGGATGGATGTGGACTAGACCCATTCTTAAAACAGGACTAAACCGATGCAAAATAACCAAATTTCAGCCCCTAGCTATCACAAATGCAGTATGTAACCTTTTTCAAGTGAATATTTGTGTGCAAATGTAAATATGTGTAAATATTTAAATAGAAAAAACAATACATTTTGATGTACCCAGATATACTAAATCCCAATTACTAGCAACATGCATGTTGTCACCTGTTCCACAGTTTGAGAAACGGTGCGTTACAAAAGCATGTACTGACGATTGCATGTGAGCCCTTCTCCCCCTTGCATTAAACCAAATGAAAGCCTCCAGAGAGCCTCTTCAGCCCTTTCCACTCTGTGTGTAATCAACAGCTGCTCGGTTCTGGCAGCACAACACATTTCTCTACACACACTGAAGAGCACTGGCACAAGTGGACTCAAGTGAAACATGTATAAACAGAGGTGCATTTTTATATGATCACACAACTAATTCATTACTAGTACTATTAAATCACACTTGTGTTAGCATTATTGTCCCTGTAGATAAATATGTCTTCTAATATTGTGCATATATCCTTCACTGACAACCATGCGCCACTTTGGGACAAATTTTGAGCCAGGAAGTCAGTCAGGAGTATAGCCAACTGGAGCAACTGCAGAAAACCCATCCATGCATATAGGACAAACTTCAAATTGTCCGGGATACAACCCTGAGACCATCTGACTGTGAGGTAAGACTTCTAACCATTATGCCACTGTAGCACTATACGGATCTCTGTTTACAGTATCATAGATATTAGTTGCTGTTTTTCAGTCTTTGAGAACATTACACTTCTCTTACACCAATTACATGTCTGTTTTGATTGAGAACATTGATCAGACCTGACCTCCCAAACTGGATCCTTTATAGGTATCTATCTCCATGGAGACAAACACACCGAGTAAGAAGAAGCAACTTTATTGATCTCACACTGGAAAAATTCTTCTCTGCATTTAACCCAGGAAACCCATCCAGACACGGGGAAGAACATGCAAACTCCACACAGAAAGGCCCAGGCGACCCGGGGATCAAACCCAGAACCTTCTTGCTGTGAAGCAAGAGCGCTAGCCACTCAGCCACTGTGCCACCAACAGGTTAGATCTGTCAATCTACCACTCATGGTAGTGTGCATGTTTTTCAAGACACTTTGAGCAATGAAAGCACTGAGCTGTTGCTAGAACCTCCTCAAAAACATACTGTTGTAGTTGGATTTTGTTTCATTCACACATGTTTCAGAAATCCTGGCTTATTAGGCTGTCTGGATCCCCAAAGCCCAAAATACTCTGTTCCACCTTGTAATGTCATTCAGTGATTGTTTCAAAGTTAAAAGAGCTATTCTTTTACTCTCCAATGACTCCCCCTTTTTTTTTTCTATATTTTTGTTTTAGTACAGTTGAGATTGCCAGTAAAAAGTCTCTAATATCTGCCTGTGCACCAAGGAATTAAGCTGTTTCAACAAGGCTAAAACAATAGTTTGAAAGTTAAGCAAATTCAGGGCCAAAATGAGCAAAATTATTCTAATAAAGATGTATGGAGTGTAAACACACAATGGAGCATTTACAACTAACTGACATCACAAGGAGAAACCAAGTGTTTTCAGGCTGAGAAAAAAACACAGCTTAAATATGCAAGATTCTAGAGGAAACAACATTGTAACACAGATTGAAATCGTGCATTATAAGCCGTTTAATGTCACCCTCCACTAGAAAGATACACAGTGCACCTTTATATTGTAATAGGTAATGTAGGATATGGGAGGTTACTAAAACACGCTTAATTCATTCATTAAGCCTTACATTTCTTACTCATATGCGGTTATGTAACACAGTTATACAGGAAAGTTGGTGACACAAAATGCCTCCATGACTGTAGGGGTCAGTAGGGATCACCGCTCATTGTGATGGCACACAGTCTTACACACAGCTGCTGCCAGCCTGACTGATGTCCAGCATGCACCACAGATTTATATCCAGCACTCACAGCAACATGGGCCCGTATTTCACAGTGACAGTTTGAGGTTAGCACTGTTGGCTATGGCAGGACCCTGTGTCTTTAACTACAGCTACAGTCTCTGCTCAGTAATGATGGACAATGAGCTTATTATATCTGCAGTTGGTCAAAGTAAATATGGCACAAAATAAATCACCTTTAAAGGTCCTCTATTATATAAAATGGAACCTTGTAAGCTTTAAGACATGGCAAAGGAGAAATTCAATTTGTCGACTGGACAGCTCATCCAAGCTGCTTCTTCAGTTCTGTTCAGATGCTGATTGACACTGCCTTAAGGAAGGAGCTAAGTACACTGAAACTAACACACCAACTTGTTTACAGTTTCTGTTTGTTAGCTAGGCCTATTCAACTGCACTGAGAGTGGGGTCATATTAGCATAATCATTCTGGCTTATAATGAGTGCTTTCACACCTCTGGCCATGACCTGACTATCGGAGTTGTAGATGGGAGACAGATGATGTCCAAGGCCTCCATTTCTGTTCAAGGATGGATTGTCTTTCTTAACACTATAAACTGGATCCAGGCTTATTTAACAGACCGCTCCCAGTACGTTAGAATTCAATCGCATCTATCCTCCACCCTTAATCTCTCCACTGGTGTCCCACAAGGTTCAATTTTAGGTCCACTATTATTCTCACTGTACATCAATGACCTCCCATCTGCTTGTCCAGATATCTCCATACAAATGTATGCGGATGACACTGTTATTTATGCTCATGGAAAAAACATCTCCACTGTATCTCTTAAGCTCACACGGGCCCTTGTTCACATCACTAACTGGTTACAGCACTCATGTCTACAGTTAAATACATCCAAAACAGTTGCAATGTTCTTTACCAAATCTCATAACAGCTCCTCCATAGATCCGGATGTCCGTGTGTGCGGTGAACAGCTCCAGGTGGTCCATGAATATAAATATCTCGGTGTCATCCTTGATTCAAAACTCTCTTTCAAATCCCACATAAAAATGGTCAGTAATCGTATCAAATACAATCTCAGCAACTTTGGACATATTCAACCTCAGATGTCCATACAGTCAGCTAAAATGTTTATGCACTCCATGATACTGTCTCACATCACTTACTGTCTAACTGTCTGGTCTCACTCAACTGCTACAGCTTTAAAACCCATCCACTCTCTTTATAAACGCACCATCAAAACTCTGGACCGGAAACCCCACTCTTATCACCACTGTCCAATCCTGCAAAAACACAATCTACTTAACTGGGAAAACCTGGTCAAATTTGCTCATCTGTGTCTCACATATAAAGTCATTCATGGCTTGTCATCTCCTCCACTCACACAGTTTCTTCACATCAGGACGTCAGAACAGAGCAGAACCAGAGGGGCATCGAGAGGGGACTGTATCATCCCCCTCAGAAAAAGTCTCTTTGGCCAAACCTCCTTCTCTGTGCAAGCTGCCCATGACTGGAACACCACCCCCACCACAATCAGAAACCTCCCCACTTACACCTCATTTAAATTCCACTTAAAGAAATGGTTAATTGAGAATCAGTCCTGTCACCATTAACATCCACCTCCCGATGCCCCTGTCGCTCTCCTGCCTCTTGTGTGTTACTGTTGTTTGACTTTGATTGTATGAGTCTGTATGTATGTGTATGTGATGCTCATAATGGTATATAGTGTTTGTGGCTGGAAATGAATGTATGTGGCGGAATGTGGTTTTATGTCTGTATAGAATTGCATGGAGCTGTATGTGACTGTATGTAAGAAGGATTTTAGAGTGTTTTAGAGTGTATATTAACCCTGTTTTTATTCTATTTTATTATATTTTACTTCCTGTAGGTTTGACATGTTACACCTGTCCGGGACAACAGATGAAAAATAGCCCTCAGGCTAATTCTGGCATATTTACATGCAAATGTTTATTAATGTGCACTGTCCCTGAAATAAATAAATACATAAAATAAAATAAATAAACAAAAATAGCCTCTTTAACTCCCCTCTCAAACCAATTATTTTCTCTGGCCAAGATCTTTACCTCACTGTCCTCAAAGGAGTGGCCCGTGGCTTTTAGGTGGAGATGTACAGCAGATTGAGGTCCATTATGGCTCTCGTCTGTGTTGGTACATAATCTAGACAGATGAGAGAGCCTTGGTGGATGTCGCGTCTGACCAGAACTGAAGAAGCAGCTTGGATGAGCTGCAAAACGCTTTTGACCTAAATAAACGCTTGTCCAGTCGACAAATTGAATTTGTTCTTTGCCATGGATTCTACCTGGACAACAGGGATATTCTACACACAGCTTTAAGATATGCCATAATGCTGTTACCTCATCACCTTTGACATTTAGGCCAGTAGATATTAGCAAGTCCATGGTTGAAATCATCCAAATGATTCTAGTGAAGGTTTATGGTATTTAAAAACACAATGGAGCGCTTCCTGTATTCCACAGGATGCAACAAAGTTTGAATTTTAAATGTGATTTCTCACTTTGAATTTTTTAACTCTGAAAATATTGAATTGTTTTTATTTCAAAATGCAGTTGATGAATTTTTAAATATGCTATTTCAATGTGTTCAAAATTTCAGTAGAAAAAAAATCACCTTTTAAATATTCAGCACAGGTATTTTCAAGCCCCCAAAATGAAACGGTCGCTGTTTCTTATTGGCCTTTCTCATCTGTGGGCAAGGCTTAGTTAAGGAATCAAAGAGATGAGGTTTTGATTAGGCTAATTCTGACCAGTCACATTGGTTCCCTGCAGCATTTAAATTCCTGGTCGTTACCAAGTTGGATTGAGCCACTTTTGAACCACTGTGGATTGATTTCTTAAGCCTTGGATCTTTGCTGCAAAAATATTCACTATGAATTTTACCCTCTAAATTTTGACTGTTGCATTTGAGGTCTTAAAAGTATCTATATTGTATATTAAAAAGGTAAACATTTTATTTAGAATTTTTCAGAATAAGTATAAATCAAATATGTTCAGAGTAAAAAAAAAAAATGTAGCGCTTTCCATTTGAAAGAAGTACTCAGCCTAAATATGCAGAGTGTGTGTTAAACATGTTTGAATGAAACAATATGCATATGACAGGTTAATACTCTAAATATATTGATAAAGATTTTACTAAAAATGTTGCCTAGTCTTTTGTAGCTTTTTGTGAAGTTTTTAATTTTACTTCCTTGTTGGACAGATGATGACATATACAGAGGTAAATAACCCACCAACCATACTGTAAACATGTTATGATTAAACTAATACAATTAAATTATGCCCTTATTTTGTTTTTGCCAGAAAAATACTTGTCCTTGAATTTTGGACAGAATTTTGAGTGTTGATGACAGATTTATAACCAGGGTTGGGAGGGTTACTTTAGAAATGTATTCTGGTACAGTTACTAGTTACCCCTTAAAATATGTATTCAGTAATGTAATGCAAGAACCATAATATTAAAGTAATGTAACTTGATTACTTTCAATTACTTTTGGATGACTTTAACACCAAATATCCGATAACAACAAGAAAACAATAACATTTTGTGCATTATAAAAGAAACTGAGGAAAGCTCATTTGAACAGTAGCTTATAGTCCTACAATGAAAGCGCACAAGTCTTCTTTAAAAATAAAATAATGTCAAAATTTCCACCCGCTAAATACGTTCTTCTCAGTCGAAGCCATGCCAGTTGCAAGTTTGTTCCATAGTACTGCCGTAGTGTGCGTGCATGTCTGTATGACAGTTTGTTCTGATTTCCCTCCATCTTCAGCTTTAAGTAACACAAAATGATTTCAAATTGTAATCCTGCTATATAATCCCCATTTTCTCTAAAAGTACCTGTAATCTGAGTACATCTTCTCCTTGTAACTGTAGCGGAATACAGTTACCTTTTTTTTGTATGCTTTTTACTCTGGCATCTCCAGAAGTTCTCTGATGACTCGGCCATTGTGGGCTGTGTGTCTGAGGGGAACGAGCTGGAGTACCGCTCGGTCATCAGTGACTTTGTGGACTGGTGTGGGCGCAACCACCTGAGCCTTAACACCAGTAAGACAAAGGAGCTGGTGATCGACTTCAGGAGGAGACCACTACCTCACTCACCGGTGAACATCCAGGGGCAGGACATAGAGACTGTGGACAGTTTCAAGTACCTGGGTGTTCACCTCAACAATAAACTGGACTGGTCCCACAACACCGACGCCCTGTACAAGAAGGGCCAAAGTCGCCTCCACCTCCTGAGGAGACTGAGGTCCTTTGGAGTGTGCAGGCCTCTGCTCAAGACTTTTTATGACTCTGTGGTGGCCTCTGCTCTCCTCTACGCTGTCGTCTGCTGGGCCCCGAGCAGCACAGAACGGGACAGAAAAAGACTGAATAAACTGGTTAAGAGGGCCAGCTCTGTCCTGGGCTGTCCTCTGGACCGTGTAGAGGAGGTGGCTGAGAGGAGGGTACTGGCCAAATTCATGTCCATTAGGGACGACACCTCTCACCCTCTGCACCGGACTGTAGAGGAGCTGAGTAGCTCCTTTAGCAGCCGACTGAAGCACCCCCAGTGCAAGAAGGAGCGCTACCGCAGATCCTTCATCCCCACCGCCATCAGACTGTATAATTCTAACATATAGGCCAGACGTGCAATATCCTCCTTTTCATGTTGATGCTTGTTGTTACTATTATCATTATTACTATTTTCCATTATTATTATTATTACGTATTACTATTTGTACTATTTATTACTTACTTTATCCCCTCCCTGCCTGCATGCACTTTTTTTCCCTCTTGTCCAAATGTCCTGGAGCTACTGTGGCGAGTAAATTTCTCCTGTGTGAGATCAATAAAGGCTTATCTTATCTTATCTTATCTTATCTTAACGCCATTCCATGTATTCCATTACTCCCCAAGCCTGTTTATAACTCATGGCTTCTTAGTGTATTGTTTAAATTTCTTCTTAAAGCTGCCTTAAGTGAAGAAAAACTGTGATATTATTTTCTACAGGCACCTTCCCACTAAACCAAGCAATAACTAGAAAAACATGAACATCAGTCATATGCACTTAACTTTGTGTAAAGAACACAGAAGCATGTTGGTGGAATGCTGGAGGCGGGATAACCTTTGGTGCATATTCATTTGCATTTGGAAATTACACCAGATGCCCTCACACTCTTCTTTTATCCAGTCTTAAGAGTGACACAGTGTGTACACATCTTGTTTACTTTTGAATCCTTGTTCTTTTATATTTCTTTTTATTCTTTAAAAGAGCTTTGGGTGCCTTAAACATGGAAAACCGCTATATAAAAAGGTGACCATTTATATATTTTGCTTTAAATAACTATTATGTGGCTCACATTTAACATTGCATTCTCCACTATGCTGATTATAGAGATGTAGTTTGAGACTGTGGAGCAGTGATGGTGCTGCAGAGGTGTTCTAAATGTACTACATAGCATAGTAACTAAAATTGTCATTAAATTCCTGAGAGACCATCATATCTACAGCATTAGAGACGATGAACTTGGATGTGGAGTCAGTGCAGCTACTCTCCTACTGGGAGCATACAATTCAGTACAAGATTTAAGGTTTATTGTTCTATAACATGGACTATAGGTGCGATGAATTGGCTGCATATTAATCTTACGGTTTAAAGGTCCTATATTATGCAAAATTGACGCTTGTTAGCTTTTAGCCATGTTATAATGCTATACCCTCTTCAAAAACATAACTGGAGTTGTGTTTTTTTCATTCACGTGTTTGAGTAATCCTGCATTATTAGTCTGTCTACATCTCCAACTCTCAAAATGCTTAGTTCCACCTTGTGTTGTTATGAAGCAATAGTTTTCAAGTTAACAGCTACCTTTTTCTATTGTTCAGTAGAGATTGACAAATCTAGGGCTGAAATTATCAAAATGATTCTACAGAAGATGTATTGAGTTTAAAAACAGAGGGCCTCATTCATGAATCTTATGAATCTAAATGTTAAATGTTCGTAACTTCCACTTTAAGAAGATGCTGAGAGTTTAAGTTTATTTATTTAAATGGGACAGCATGTATTAATGAACAGCTAGTGCTGTAAATACACCAGATTTAGCTCAAGGCTAGTTTCCATCTGTAGTCCCACAAAACAGGGGTGAAAGTCGATAAAACACAAGGTACAAAACATGTAAAGACCAACAATGAAAACATGACAACAGAAGCAGTGACAGAATCAAAGCAGGACACAACAGTTTTACAAGGATTTTGAGTTAATAGATCTAATACAAAAGTGCTTTTAGTTACATGAGGTAGATCTAGTAGTAAAGTGCTTTTAGTTAGATAAGGTATTTTTTTTAGTTACATGGGGTAGTTCTAGTAGTAAAGAGAGAACTTTTCCCCCAGATTCACAAAGCGTTCTTAGCTCCCAGATTCCTTCTTTAGTGACAGTTGCGCCAAATTCACTAACACCCAGCTATGAACACCTCCACGCTCATTTACAATGAATTTACATAGAAAATTAATATGTATTTGGTTAGAAACACCACTTTCAAATATGGCCAATATGGGTTTGGCAATATGTGTGAAAGCGCTGTTGAGTCCAGTGCGGTAACCAGGCACAGAGCTGTGACAGTGGCCCATATGGAGAGCACTGGGGCTGGGACACACTGAGGCTCACTGCCAATTTTTGTTCTTACGAGTGGTCCTGACTGTTCATAGGATTTAATGACTTCTGACCAGTTGCTTTGACATCTCATGTCATGAAAGTGTTTGAAAGTCTTTTTCTGGCTCAGCTCAGACCCCTGGTGGCACCATCCCTTGATCATCTACAATTTGCCTATCAGGCCCACATTAGTGTGGATGATACTTTAATCTATCTGCTGCAGTGGGCTTACTCCCACCTGGATAGTGTTAAGGCCTCTGTGAGGTTCTTGCTGCTCAGGATGGGTTTCAGCTCCTCCATTGTCTCCTGGATTTCTGACTGTCAGGCCGGCCTCAGTACATGCGACTGGGGACCATCTTGTCTGCCACTGTGGTCAGTAATAGAGAAGCCCCCCAGGGTACAGTCCTGTCTCTGTTCCTGTTCACTCTGTACACCTCTGATTTCTAGTACAGCTCTGGGTCCTGCCATCTGCTGAAGTTCTCTGATGACTCTGCGGTGGTAGGGTGTATCAGAGATGGACAGGAGGTGGAGTACAGGACACTGATTGCATATTTTTTGGAGTGGTCCAAGGCAACCCATCTGCTCCTGAATGTTGACAAGACCAAGGAACTGATGATTGACTTCAGGAGAAAGAGGACACCAGTGGAGCCCATTACCATCCAGGGTCATGATGTGGAAATAGTGGACTGCTACAAGTACCTTGGCGTCCATGTGGACAACAGGCTGGCTGGAGGGACAACTGTAATGCTGTGTGAGCAGACTTTACTTCCTGAGGAAGCTCAGGGCTTCCAATGTGTGCAGCAAGTTACTGGAGATCTTCTACCAGTCTGTGGTGGCCAGCGCCCTGTACTTCGCTTTGGTCTGTTGGGGGAGCAGCACCAGTAAAAGGGATATTGGGCGGATTGACAAACTTATGTGTAAAGCTGGTTACATGATCGGCTGTGAGCTGGAGACATTTGTCACAGTGAGGGACAGGAGGACACTGGACAAACTGCTCTCCATCATGGACACCCCTGCTCACCCACTGCACCAGACCATAGAGGGACAGAGGAGCTCATTCTCCAACAGGCTCCTACAGCTCTGCTCAAACAGTGACAGATACAGGACTACATTCATACTATACTCCATACAATTGTACAAGTCACCCTTATGTAACAGATTATGCTCCCTACAACTGTACAACAACTCATCTTTCTGTAACAGATAACCTTATGCTCTGGCAATCATCATGTCATTGTTGCAATGTCTTTCTTGTCTTTGTATATATGTGGTGGTAGGCCCCTTTAACCGCTGGTGTGGCCTATTGTGATCCACCTGAGCCTTTAAAAGGTGGGTACCTCCTCTGGGCAACCTCTTCCTCGCCTCTGACGTCACCCGCTGCCTGGGAGCTGGCAGCAGCACGAGCCTTGCCAAACAAATTTCGTTACTTCTCGTCAATATAGGACTAAAACCGCGACTAATCTGGAGCGCTTTTTGTCTCCACGTCATTTGTGCGCAGCACGTGCGTTACAGCTTGGCTTAGTCAACTGTGGAACAACTTGAAGGCTCATGCTGCACATATTCACGTCAAAAAGCTCCGTGCGCAGCGTCAGGCGAGGACTTTTACGCACGGGTCACTTGGTAACAGCAGACCCGTGCTGTGCCCTGCTTGCATGAAACGCCGAGCGGCATTTGGTTGCAGCATTCCTGGCTTGGCATTGTGCGTGATGCGCTAAAGCGCATTTGGTGGACTTCCCAGCGGGCCTTTCCCTTTCCTTCCCTTTCTTCCTTTCAACCATAAGTCCCTGATCGTTTCGTTGTGCTTTCCCTGGCATTCGGCAAATTCAGCTCTCCCTCCTACGGGCTAAAGACACTTTCCCCCTTTCTGACCAAAATGAACTAAGTCCTAGGGACCAGTATAGACGGTGGACTCGAGTTGGGTCCCGTTGGAGTGTGCGCACTGCCGCAGACCCACAGCGTCGGGCCTGCGTGCGGACCAGTGCGCCTGTGCGACATCCTGGTAGGACCACTGGGAAAAACTGACTTGCACCTTGAAGCTTTGGGTTGGGCCAGGTCCTGTGTTTTATTAAGTGTGAATGTGAGTGTGATAGTACTGGTTTTTAGGAGAATGGGAGACACATTTTAATAATGTAATTGAGTATTTTAATGACTTGAATAAATAAATGTATCTTTTTCATATTTATGTCTCATAGTCCACTCAATCAAGAACTTGCGTTGCCTTTGGTAAAGTGTCCCTGGCACTATAATCCAGGGTGGCGTTGTTGGAACAGTCTTAGATAATTGATTTAACCCATTAGTGGGGGCTGGTGGGTCTATTTAGTCTGCCAAAAAGTATCAACTGTAATGCGGCCACTACATATAGCTGTAATTTTATTTTATGTTTTATTACTTACTTTTCTATTATTTGGACTTATACATTTGGACATATACATTTTTTACATTATTTTTTTCTTGAGCAAGTCAAGTCCTGTAATAGGTCAAGTCACCTTTAGCGTATTGTTGTAATTTTAGCTGCAGAATCTGATCTTAATAAAGTGAAAGGCAATATATAAGAAAGTGTGAGTAATCATCACTGGCTAATGTGCCCAACCTGTTATAAAATATTTGTATTGTAAATACTCATGTTCAGTAAAATACATCATAGACTCAAACAAAACAGTGATAATGTAATTATTGGTTATTTATTGGCAAAAGTGATCTGTACATCGAAAACCAAACTGTTTCACATGTTTTCAACATTGTTTCAGCATTGAGTTGAAACCAGTAACAGCTAAAACAAACTTGTATTAAACTTTGTTACACTCCCTAACTCACTCTGTCCCACACACACACGCACGCACGCACGCACGCACACACACACACACACACACACACACACACACACACACACACACACACACACACACACACAGAATATCCACAAGTAGCTATCCTTTTACAAAGTAACAATAACAGCTAAAACAAACTCTAACTTACAGTAAATTAAACTGTCACATTTCTTTGCTCTTTTCTTTGCATATTTCTCTTTCACACGCTTTCTGTCACTCACTCTCACACAGTATATCCATAAGTCATTCCCTTTTTGTGTGGAAACAAATAATAGCTAAAACAAATAGCTTATTAATATTAAACTTTGTTACATTTCTCCCCTCTCTCTCTCACACACACACACACACACAATTCATTAATCTATAGTTGATTGGCCTTATCGATCGACTTACGATTAATTGATAAGCGGCGTTTTTCACCTGAATTTTAGTGTTTCAATAGGGTCTTTAAGAATATAAGCTATAGTATACATAACACTGAGTCAAAAATAATCATAGTATTATTATATTGTATATTCCTCAATTCATTATTCCTTAGTAAAAAGCAGACAAATGTATTGATGCTGAATAACAAAATACAGTAATCCCTCGCTCTATCGTGGTTCGCAGATTTATTATTATTATTTTTTTTTTTCAATTTTCTTTTTATAGTGTAACATTTTTTTATAGCGTAACATTGTGTTCTGCGTCGTGATTGGCTAAGAGACTAGACCAGGACTAAACATGGACTAAACCAGGTCTAGACAAGAATTAAACCAGGTCTAGACCAGGTCTAAACCAGGTCTAAACCACGGCCGGCGCCACGAGGGGGCGTTTGGTGGCGACGCCCCCTCACGTCATCAGTCCCGCCCCCTCAGATGTGAGAGTTGCGCTGTGTTGCGCATTGCCCATATGCGCTGTGTTTGCGCTTGTGGTGGAGGGCTATGTGGCGTTAATGTACTGTCTCTTGGCGTTGCTCAGATCAGTTGTTGGTTTGGTTTTGTGATATGCAGGAGATCACTTGACCGAGGGTCGTTCAAATAATAATAATAAAAAAAAACTCTCACTTTTTATCATGATCACTATCACTTTTTACTCTTACTCACTCAGTCTCTTACAAAGGTGTAGTCCAAGTACACAAGCTCTCGAGGAGCGCGCCTGACCCATTACGCACGCGATGAGTGGGATGTGTGTGTGTGTGTGTGTGTGTGTGCGTGCGACGCGACCCCGCCCCCTGTGATAAACTCATCGCCCCCTTAATATTTTATGTCTGGAGCCGGGCCTGGTCTAAACCTGGACTGGACCTGGACTAAACCAGGACTGGACCAGGTCTAGACCTGGATTAAACCAAGATTAAACCACCACGGGCCACTCTGCTGATTTCGTGCAGCTGGTTTGTGGCTGGGGCTGAGAGTACGTGGTCCGGGCGCTGCGGATCGTTTTCGTGCTTGCAGCCCCGGTGTACGCGCGGCCTCGTGGTGGTGCACCTGGTGCACGCGTTGCGTCCCAGGACATGGCAGTGCCGTTGAATGAGCACGAAAACATTATGTGAACACGCAAGTCATTCAAGTCATCGTGTCTCAAGTCAAGTCAAGTCCCGAGTCCTAGACTTCCAAGTCCGAGTCAAGTCTCAAGTATTTCATTTTTTGTCGAGTCAAGTCACAAGTCATAAAAACAGCGACTCGAGTCGACTCGAGTCCAAGTCACTAAGTCTCAAGTCCCCATGTCTGCTCTCTGTTATATATTACAGTAATCCCTCGTTTATCACGGGGGTTAGGTTCCAGAAATAACCCGCAATAAGAGAAATCCGCGAAGTAGGACAACTTTATATTTTACCATTACTATACATGTTTAAAGGCTGTAAATGCCTCACCACACACATTATACGCTTTTCTCAGACTGGAATTAACCTTTTCTCACATTTCTCTCTCGTTTAAACACTCAAACTTTCATAGATTTTCAACAAAATGTATTAATAGTGACGGAAGTCCCGCCGGACGCGCGAGGAGCACTGCCATGTCCCGGGACGCGACGCGCACCAAGCCCTTGGAGAAGTGCGCGACACGTGTACCCCTTATTGTGGTCAAATCCGTGACAGACACAGCAGACCGGCACGAGGCCGCGCATACACCGGAGCTGCGAGCACGAGATTGAACCGCGGCGCCCGGACCTCGTCCTCTCAGCCCGAGCCACAAACCAGCCGCATGAAACCAGCAAAGAGCGGCACGTGGTGGTTTAATCCTGGTTTAGACCTGGTCTAGTCCCGGTTTAATCCAGGTCCAGTCCAGGTTTAGACCTGGTTTAGACCTGGTCTAGTTCTGGTCTAGACCTGGTTTAGTCCACGTTTAGTCCTGGTCTAGTCTCTTAGCCAATCAGGATGCAGAACACAATGTTACACTATTAAAAAAATGCTACAATAAAAAAAAAAAAAAAAATCCTCAAAACAGCGAGGCCGCGAACAGTGAACCGCGATAGAGCGAATAAGCTCAAATAATTTCCCTTGTGAATCAATAAAGTTTGTCTAAGTCTAAGGATTTATTCTTCCAGAAGAACATTTTCAGGTAAGAAAAAGTTTTGTAAATGCCAAAAATGTTCGTAAGGAGGCCCTGTGAACAAATTTGTTTGTAAGAACGTTTCATGAATGAGTTTCATGAAGGAGTGTTTTTCGTTTGAGAGAAAAACACAGCCTAAATATGCAGGATTTGTGAGTTGTACATGTGTTAATGAAACAAAACCCAACTCCAGGTATGTTTAATGAAGAAACATTATAATATACATAAAAAAAAAAGGTAATATGAGCCCTTTAAAGTCTTTTCAGATGACAACAATGAAGTCTTTGTAGTTGAACATTGACACTACTTTCAGAAGCCATTGTGAAAAATGTATAATTCACTTCTGTTATACTTCAATTTTCTTTATACTGACAGAAAACATTCAACTTTGCCAGTTTTTGCAGTCTGAGTGTTAAAATGATATTCTATCAGAGCAATTTTTAATTTATTGATTTAAAGGTATTGAAAGAAGGGGCTAATATATGCAGCTTTACATTAGTCTCTTGCATGACCCTCTTTTGTTTTTTCTGGAGATGGACTGAACAAATTTATGTGGGCAGATCAGAAGAAAACTAAACTTTTGTTTATTCACCATTAAATGATTTCTTGCATGTTTAATCAAATGTATGAGTTTGTCAACATATACATTTCTACAATCTTGACTGCCTTCATTGTCCATTACAAATTTTCAATTTAACCTTTGGATCTTGAAGCACAATGAACTTTATGTTAACAGACACAAAACACTGGATCATTCACGTCAGCTGAGATACATGGGTCATAGGTTAGCATTAACTTGTGAAGGTTATGGAGCACACCACATCAATAGAGGGCCTTTGTGAGTGTGTGCAGAATCGACCAGTGGCTGCAGCCTTGTCATGGAAGATTACTCATTAGTCACAACAGAAGAGAAAGAGTGAAGAGCTGACTTCTGCCATGTGGAAATCTTTGCAAACTTACCTCATTATTTCTATACATTAGTTCACTATCTACAGTATATATATTATTTGAGATCTATTGGTTGTAATTTTTACAGGATAATTTGGGCCTGATGTGTGCTTCCTCTTGTGGAGGGTCTACCACACGCCTGTCTCCATGGAGATGCATTGCTTTACCTTAACTTTTCCACTGAATTGCATTAAACCTATATCCATGGAGACAAGCTGATAAAACCACCATTTTTTTAAGGTATTAAAACACTCGGAATGAATGAATAAATGCTAGATAGATATGTTTAATGCTATATTGTGGAACATTCCTGGCAAAGCATATCCATGGAGACAAGCAATGTACTATGTGTAGAAACCCAAGTTATTTTCCTCACACGTGTTTGCATTTTACAGTAATTATGGCATTGGAGGATGTTACGAGGATGTTGAATTATTTTTTTCATGTGGACAGGCTCAGAGATATCAACCATGGACCAGATCACACTACCTCCTGTCAGTAAAAAGGCAAAATCGACCTGGACTTTTGATTATTAATTGGTTTTAGCTTCCTGTTATATGGAGCATTTTTAGGATGTTTCCCCAATACAAAATATGTAATGTTTTGTACTAAATTTACCATCACAACAGCCCTAGTCACATTGAAACCCATGGATAGGAGCAAAGTATTGAATATGATGTTTTTCCTGTTTGTTTCTTAGCAGTAGTTAACAGCATCCAGCCACATGTGAGCAGAGGCATTGGCTACAGTGTAAAAAACAATATACTCTGTTCCTCCCCCAGATTACAGTGCATCTTCTTTGTTTTGGAGAACTGTCCTCTCTGCCAAAGCTCCATACATTTAACCCCCCTGTGCGCTGGAGGAAACTGAAGGAGGAGTAATATGGTGAAGATCAGGGTACGATGGATGGAGGTGTAAGGGTGTAGAAGAGATGGATGAACGAGTGTCAGAGAGTTGGACTTGTAAGTGGGGGCGGTGGAGACGGGGAGATGCGGGGGGAGAGGGAGGGGGTGTACAAGGCTTTATTTAGTGCGTGCCTGCAGGTGTTGCCTAGTAACAGAAAGGAAACAGATCAGATGGGAAGAGAAGTAGTCTGCACAACACGTTTTATCGGCCTATTCCGTTCGCGCCTCTCGGTTTCCCCCCACATCTTAGCCTTTTTTTTTTTTTTATTAACCAGGATCCCACAGACACTAAGCTTGAGTTAATACTGGCACATGCACTTTAAAAGCCAGTTTCTCATTAGTAGTCTGTATGGCTATTCTGCTCCTGTCAGGAAGGCAATGCAAAATAGGCATACAGATACTAAAATTGTAGACAAAATAATATGCAGAAACTGCAATATTTCATATATATATATATTTTTTTAATTATAAATACACTTGGATACACCTTAATAAAACATGGATAAAATTACTAAACTACGTATTTTATGAATTTTCAATTCAAGCTCCTAAAATTTCGTGGCCTTGTAAAATATTATACACTGATAATATTATTTAAAGCATTCAACAATTTACTACCAAGTAATCTACAAAGCTTGTTCAAAATGAGAGAGAGAACTCATAATTTAAGAGGGTATGGAAATTTCAAATTCCCCATTGTTCGAACTACCCATAAACATTTCTGTGTGTCTACATGTGGTCTACGTGTAGTTTGGATACACGTCTCAAGAAATGCCAAAATATCCATAAATTCAAGTTGTTGTATAAACATATGGTCACAGTACAGTGCCGTGAAAAAGTATTTGCCCCCTTCCTGATTTCTGTGTTTTTTGCATATTTATCACTCAAAACATTGTCAGATCATCAAACCAATTTTAATATCACACAGAAACAACCCAAGGAAAGACAAAATTCAGTTTTTGAATGATGATTCCATTTATTAGTGCACAAAAAAAATCTAAACCTATCTGGCCCTATGTGAAAAAGTAATTGCCCCCCCTTGTTAAATCACAAACTAACTGTGACTAACCACAGTTTTGAGAAAACTTAGTTCAGTTCTACATGCCACACCCACACCTGATTGTCACCACCTGTGTTGAATCAAGAAATCACTTAAATAGTTCCTGTCAAACAAAGTGAAGTTGGCTACAACATCTCAAGAACAAACACATCATGCCACGATCCAAAGAAATTCAAGAACAAATGAGAAAAAAAGTGATAGAAGTCTATAATTCAGGAAAAGGTTACAAAGCCATTCCCAAAGCTCTGGGGCTCCAGCGAACCACTGTCAGAGCCATTATTCAAAAATGGAGGAAACTGGGAACAGTTGCAACCCTTCCCAGGAGTGGTCGACCAACTAAGATTACTCCAAGAGTGCGACGACGGCTCATTCAGGAAGTCACAAAAGAACCTAGACGCACATCGAAAGAACTACAGGCCTCGTTGGCCTCAGTTAAGGTCAGTGTTCATGACTCCACCATTAGAAAAACACTGGCCAAAAATGGCATCCATGGAAGAGTTCCCAGGAGAAAACCACTGCTTGCACAAAAGAACACAAAGGCTCGTCTCACCTTTGCCAAAAAGCACCTTGATGACCCTCAAGACTTTTGGAGAAACATTTTGTGGACCGATGAGTCTAAAATTGAACTTTTTGGAAGGTCTGCAGCCCGTTTCATCTGGCGTAAAAATGGCACAGCATTTGATAAAAAGAACATGGTGCCCACAGTAAAGCATGGTGGTGGCAGTGTGATGGTCTGGGCCTGCTTTGCTGCCTCAGGACCAGGACAACTTGCTGTGATTGACGGAAAAATGAATTCTGCTGTTTACCAGAAGATCCTGAAGGAGAAT
Source organism: Paratrypauchen microcephalus (assembly GCA_036785185.1). Taxonomy (NCBI): domain Eukaryota; kingdom Metazoa; phylum Chordata; class Actinopteri; order Gobiiformes; family Gobiidae; genus Paratrypauchen; species Paratrypauchen microcephalus. The sequence goes on from JAVJIX010000109.1 coordinate 1,942,067, forward strand.
GTCCGGCCATCAGTTCGTGCCCTCAAACTCAAGCGCTCTTGGATCATGCAACAGGACAATGATCCAAAACACACCAGCAAGTCCACCTCTGAATGGCTCAAAGAAAACAAAATTAAGGTTTTGGAGTGGCCAAGTCAAAGTCCGGATTTAAATCCGATTGAGATGCTGTGGTGTGACCTTAAACGGGCAGTTCATACAAGAAAACCCTCCAATATGGCAGAATTGAAACAATTCTGCATAGAAGAGTGGGCCAAAATCCCTCCCCAGCGGTGTGAAAGACTCATCACCAATTATCGCAAACGTTTGGTTACAGTTATTGCTGTCAAAGGAGGCTCAACTGGCTATTAGATTAAGGGGGCAATTACTTTTTCACATAGGGCCAGATAGGTTTAGATTTTTTTTGTGCACTAATAAATGGAATCATCATTCAAAAACTGAATTTTGTCTTTCCTTGGGTTGTTTCTGTGTGATATTAAAATTGGTTTGATGATCTGACAATGTTTTGAGTGATAAATATGCAAAAAACACAGAAATCAGGAAGGGGGCAAATACTTTTTCACGGCACTGTATATAGAGAGTGGGTCTTAATATTAGAACAATACTGTCTTCTGTAGTGCTGGTTTATGCTTGTTGTTTCCGCATCATTGTTGGTATGTTATGTTCATTACATTACTTGTATCTGCCGTCTGTTACCATTGTTGGTATCCGTAATTTCTTCACCAATGTTGGTGTCCTTTTGTAAATAGTTAAAGTCTAATGTAAAATGTCCGAAGAATGCAAAAGAAAGGTCATTATGCTAAATTAGAAGAGGGGGTGGGATTAAATTAAAGTTTTCTTCTTCCCACTCCTTTTTGGGCAAATGTTTTTTTAATTTTTAATTTTGTTGTTGTTATTTCTGTTTATTGCAGTTTTAAAAGAATGTAAGTTGCTTACTTGCCCAAAATAAATAAATAAATAAATAAATACATACATACATACATACATACATAAAATAATAAAATTAAATGTACCATCTACCTCATCCCCTCACCTTTGTTCAAACTCACCTGTGGTCTGTGATGTGGCCCAACTTTGGCCTGACAGAAGACACAGCAGTAATGTAGATAGCATCTAGTGGTTCTATGTGAGAATACAGCAGGGCAAGGTCAGCCAATCTAATGATCATTGCAGCGACGTGTGGTGAGGGTCATGGCTGGTGAGGCATGACGTCACCAGGTGTCGGCAAGTAAATTTGCCAATTTTTCTCCCTGTAAGTGACTGGTAGCTCGTAATATTTTTGATGAGAAGCTGAAAATTAATGATTATTGTTCAGTGCATTTTCCAGAGCGCACCGAGTAGTGTCATAAATTAAAACAGCGATGTTTTTAGCGCGATCTGGCTCTGAATGTGAGTGGTGGACCACTCATGTTTAGAAAAGACGATTTCATACCACGCAGTAGGGCTGGGCGGTATAGCGGTGCATACCGAATACTGGTGTTTTTTTTTTAATGATATGAATTTTTCATTTACCGCAATACCAATGAGTGTGCTTACAAAACGTCAGGAACACAGAGCGGCGAAACCTCGCGCTGGAGTGCCGCGCCGGGGCACTGTTTTGCAGTGGCTTGAGAGCGGTGGATGCGTGAAGGGAGTAAGGGGGGGGGCAGAATTAGAAGTTACTTTGTTAAAATGGAAATGCTTTTATAACAAAAAGTCCATATTATCATTCAATAATTCAGTAATGCACAGGATAATATGTTATCACACACAGTCTTGGTTTAGTCCTGGTTTAGTCTTGGTTTAGTCCTGGTTTAGTCCTGGTTTAGACCTGGTTTAGACCTGTTTTAGTCCTGGCTTAGCCTTGGTTTAGACCCGGTTTAGTTTTGGTTTAGTCCCGGTTTAGTCCTGGTTTAAACCCGGTTTAGATCTGGTTTAGTCTTGGCTTAGTCCTGGTTTAGACCTGGTTTAGTCCTGGTTTAGACCTGGTTTAGTCCTGGTTTAGTGCCGGGTTTGTCCCGGGTTAGTCCTGTTTTAGACCTGGTTTAGTCCTGGTTTATTCCTGGTTTAGACCTGGTTTAGTCTTGGCTTAGTCTTGGTTTAGACCTGGTTTAGTCTTGGTTTAGTCCTGGTTTAGTCCCAGTTTAATCCTGGTTTAGACCCGGTTTAGTCCTGGTTTAGTCCCAGTTTAATCCCGGTTTAGTCCTGGGTTAGTCCTGGTTTAGACCTAGTTTAGTCCTGGCGTAGTCTTGGTTTAGACCTGGTTTAGTTTTGGTTTAGTCCTGGTTTAGTCCTGGTTTAGTCCCGGTTTAGTCCTGGTTTAGACCCGGTTTAGATCTGGTTTAGTCTTGGCTTAGTCCTGGTTTAGACCTGGTTTAGTCCTGGTTTAGACCTGGTTCAGTCCTGGTTTAGTGCCGGGTTAGTCCCGGTTTAGTCCTGGTTTAGACCTGGTTTAGTCCTGGTTTAGACCTGGTTTAGTCTTGACTTAGTCTTGGTTTAGACCTGGTTTAGTCATGGTTTAGTCCTGGTTTAGTCCCAGTTAGGGATGCAAATTATCGATTAATTCATTAATCAAAAGTCGACTGACCTTATTGATCGATTAACGATTAATTGATAAGCGGCGTTTTTCACCTGAATTTTAGTGTTTCAATAGGGTCTTTAAGAATATAAGCTATAGTAACATAACACTGAGTCATAAATATATCATAGTATTATTATATTGTATATTCCTCAATTAATTATTCCTTAGTAAAAAGCAGACAAATGTATTGATGCTGAATAACAAAATACAGTAATCCCTCGCTCTATCGCGGTTCGCGGATTTTATTTTATTTTTTCCTTTTTTTTTTTTTTATAGTGTAACATTTTTTTATAGTGTAACATTGTTTTCTGCATCCTGATTGGCTAAGAGACTAGACCAGGACTAAACGTGGACTAAACCAGGTCTAGACCAGAACTAAACCAGGTCTAGACCAGAACTAAACCAGGTCTAAACCAGGTCTAAACTTGGACTAAGCCTGGACTAAACCTGGACTAAACCAGGATTAAACCACCATGTGCCGCTGCTGGTTTCGTGCGGCTGGTTTGTGGCTATGCATTCCGGGCACCGCGGTTCGATCTTGTGCTCAGCAGCCCCGGTGTACGTACGCGCGAGGCCCGCTGCTGAGCCCCGGTGTACACCCGGGGCTGCTGAGCAGTGCCGTTGGCGCCTGCGGCCGGCTGTGAGTTGAGCTTGGCGCAGCGCGGTGCGCGGTTGCCTTGTTTCGTGACCACGCGGGTGCGCGTGTCCGCGATTAGCGATTAATTGCAACTAATGCGTTTTGATCGACCAATGTCTTGATCACAATTAATCGTAAGTCGATTAATTGTTGACATCCCTAGTCCCAGTTTAATCCTGGTTTAGACCCGGTTTAGTCCTGGTTTAGTCCCGGTTTAGTCCTGGTTTAGACCCGGTTTAGATCTGGTTTAGTCTTGTCTTAGTCCTGGTTTAGACCTGGTTTAGTCCTGGTTTAGACCTGGTTCAGTCCTGGTTTAGTGCCGGGTTAGTCCCGGTTTAGTCATGGTTTAGACCTGGTTTAGTCCTGGTTTAGACCTGGTTTAGTCTTGACTTAGTCTTGGTTTAGACCTGGTTTAGTCATGGTTTATTCCTGGTTTAGTCCCAGTTAGGGATGCAAATTATCGATTAATTCATTAATCTAAAGTCGACTGACCTTATTGATCGACTTACGATTAATTGATAAGCGGCGTTTTTCACCTGAATTTTAGTGTTTCCATAGGGTCTTTAAGAATATAAGCTATAGTAACATAACAGTGAGTCAAAAATATATCATAGTATTATTATATTGTATATTCCTCAATTAATTATTCCTTTGTAAAAAGCAGACAAATGTATTGATGCTGAATAACAAAATACAGTAATCCCTCACTCTATCGCGGTTCGCGGATTTTATTTTATTTTTTCCAATTTTTTTTTTTTATAGTGTAACATTTTTTTTTATAGTGTAACATTGTTTTCTGCATCCTGATTGGCTAAGAGACTAGACCAGGACTAAACGTGGACTAAACCAGGTCTAGACCAGAACTAAACCAGGTCTAGACCAGAACTAAACCAGGTCTAAACCAGGTCTAAACTTGGACTGGGCCTGGACTAAACCTGGACTAAACCAGGATTAAACCACCACGTGCCGCTGCTGGTTTCGTGCGGCTGGTTTGTGGCTATGCATTCCGGGCACCGCGGTTCGATCTTGTGCTCAGCAGCTCCGGTGTACGTACGCGCGAGGCCCGCTGCTGAGCCCCGGTGTACACCGGGGCTGCTGAGCAGTGCCGTTGGCGCCTGCGGCCGGCTGTGAGTTGAGCTTGGCGCAGCGCGGTGCGCGGTTGCCTTGTTTCGTGACCACGCGGGTGCGCGTGTCCGCGATTAGCGATTAATTGCAACTAATGCGTTTTGGTCGACCAATGTCTTGATCGACAATTAATCGTAAGTCGATTAATTGTTGACATCCCTAGTACCAGTTTAATCCTGGTTTAGACCCGGTTTAGTCCTGGTTTAGTCTTGGCTTAGTCCTGGTTTAGACCTGGTTTAGTCCTGGTTTAGTCCTGGTTTAGTCCTGGCTTAGCCCTGGTTTAGACCTGGTTTAGTCCTGTTTTAGTCCTGGCTTAGTCTTGGTTTAGACCTGGCTTAGTTTTGGTTTAGTCCTGGTTTAGTCCTGGTTTAGTCCCGGTTTAGTCCTTGTTTAGACCCGGTTTAGATCTGGTTTAGTCTTGGCTTAGTCCTGGTTTAGACCTGGTTTAGTCCTAGTTTAGACCTGGTTTAGTCCTGGTTTAGTGCTGGGTTAGTCCCGGTTTAGTCCTGTTTAGACCTGGTTTAGTCCTGGTTTAGTCCTGGTTTAGTCTTGGCTTAGTCTTGGTTTAGTCCTGGTTTAGTCCCAGTTTAATCCTGGTTTAGACCCGGTTTAGTCCTGGTTTAGTCTTGGCTTAGTCCTGGTTTAGACCTGGTTTAGTCTTGGTTTAGTCCTGGTTTAGTGCCGAAATAGATGCAGAAATAATCTGATAATATGACTCACCCATGAGAATGCGGTCACTCCCGATAGTTTGCGTATCCATGTATGCATGTGTCACGGTCTTTAATAATCCGGAGCTCCGGAGAAAAGGACATATCCCGAACTTATCCCGTGTCCCGAGGCGAGAGTTCCGTCTTACGTAGCATTAACATAGCAAGTTAAGGATTCTTCTTGTCTTGGAAATGCCGCGTAAATATCACGCGGCTCGCTCACAGCTGATCGGCGAACAGGCGCAAATGCAACAGCTGTAATTGTCATGATTGGCGGGAGTGCGATCGGTGCGTAATTATGCTGCAACATGATTGGAAGCTGGAGCGCAGTTTGGCCTATGATTGGCTCTTGGCACTGGCTATTTTGACTTAAAGACGGCGAATTTCGCCAAAAGGTGAGGGATTTTCATGCCTGATTGATAAAATGCCACAAGGGATGGAAGAAGGGATGACTGTTTTAGAAGAGGGATGATTTTGACAATTTTTTTCCCACAGGGGGGGATTTTCAAAAATACCACAGGGCTCTCAAGTCTCACGCTTTGAGAGTGTGACACACGCAATTCGACGTGTTCACACGCTCACACGCCACACATGGTATTTCTCACGCTGAAATTTTTAAAAGCAATTCAAAACTGTAGCCACTGTTCACAGCGCTTCTGTGCCCAGAAAATCTGTAAGTTAATGCAGGCACCGTGTTACCTGGCCAGCCAAATGATATCTCTCTGTATTTCCTATACACCGCGATACCATTTGGACACTCTCCATCCACTCTCGCTCCTCCGGTTCCAAACCGACTCCGCGATTCTGATTCGTTCAAAGATGGTGACGTCAGTGCACCCGCCTTTGCCCGCAAAGTCACTCTTAGGCAGCGGAAGTTCCGCCTCAGTTTTGAATCAAGATGGCGCAATCTCTGATTGGTTCACTTAGCTGTCTGTCTACGCGCAACCGCAGCGCATTCTGTGGATCAAACGTTACCAGACTCACTCGCTGGTACAGCGATGAGTCATGGATTCTTCCAGGCAAGGCACCGTGCGTTTTCAGCGAAAAAAAAAGTCACTCGCACACCAGTACTGGAGTTGAGCGATGAGCTGTGAGGCCGATCGCTCACAGCTGTGAGCGAGCCGCGTGAATGTTTACGCGGCATTTCCAAGAGAAGAAGAATCCTTAACTTGCTACGTTAATGCTACGTAAGAAGAAACTCTCGTCTCGGGACACGGGATAAGTTCGGGATATGTCCTTTTCTCCGGAGCTCCGGATTATTAAAGACCGTGACACGTGCATACATGGATAAGAGTGACCGCGTTTTTATGGGTGAGTCATATCAGATTATTTCTGCATCTATTTCGGCACTAAACCAGGACTAAACCAGAACTAAACCAGAACTAAACCAGGACTAAACCAGGACTAGACCAGGACTAAACCAGGACTAAACCAAGACTAAACCAGAACTAAACCAGGACTAAACCAGAACTAAACCAGAACTAAACCAGGACTAGACCAGGACTAAACCAGAACTAAACCAGAACTAAACCAGGACTAGACCAGGACTAAACCAGAACTAAACCAGGACTAAACCAGAACTAAACCAGGACTAAACCAGGACTAAACCAGGACTAAACCAGGTCTAAACCAGGACTAAACCAGGACTAGACCAGGACTAAACCAGGACCTAGCCAGGACTAAACCAGAACTAAACCAGGACTAAACCAGATCTAACCCGGGTCTAAACCAGGACTAAACCAGGTCTAAACCAGGACTAAGCCAAGACTAAACCAGGTCTAAACCAGGTCTAAACCAGCACTAAACCAGGACTAAATCAGGTCTAAACTAGGACTAAACCAGGTCTAAACCAGGTCTAAACCAGGACTAAGCCAAGACTAAATCAGATCTAAGCCGGGTCTAAACCAGGACTAAACCGGGACTAAACCAGGACTTAACCAAAACTAAACCAGGTCTAAACCAAGACTAAGCCAGGCCTAAATCAGGTCTAAACCAGGACTAAGCCAAGACTAAACCAGATCTAAACCGGGTCTAAACCAGCACTAAACCAGGACTAAACCAGGTCTAAACTAGGACTAAACCAGGTCTAAACCAGGACTAAGCCAAGACTAAACCAGATCTAAACCGGGTCTAAACCAGGACTAAACCGGGACTAAACCAAAACTAAACCAGGTCTAAACCAAGACTAAGCCAGGTCTAAAACAGGACTAAAACAGGTCTAACATATTATCCTGTGCATTATTGAATAATAATATGGACTTTTAGTTATAAAAGCATTTCCATATTAACAAAGTACCTTCTAATTCTGCCCTTCCACCATCCCCCCTGGTTTCATTTTATAACTCGACTACTGCTCGCACCCCCCCCCCCCCACTTCCCGTCCTTGGGAAAAAAAGTCACATAAAATATGATTCTAACAAACTAATAAAAAAAATATTGACTCAGGCACTTGCTATAGCATTGTATTTTCTGAGGTTTCCACTTGAATTATCAAAGTGGGTCTCGGGCTCTAATCAAGGCGTCTTAATGAGTCTGATTTATATTCCTGGTAGCAGCAGCAGTAGCGGGCTTATACAACAGGAAGGAAGGAGGAAGTGCAGCTCAGTACAAGTTCTCAACGTGCCTCCAGTGCATTGATCAAGGTTAGATTAAGGGCACTTGGAACGTGTTTGTGTCTCTATTATTCCCAACTGGAGCTAGGAGTCAGTGGCTATGTTTTATATGCACACCAAACTCTGATCTTTATCTAGCTTCTGGACTTAACAGATTATTGATATGGAATATAAACACTTATTTGAATAATCTGATTTCATTTCTAAAAGTTCACACCGGTGCAGTTTTTGACAAACTCTACAATATTGCTATAAAAATATACAGAGATTACCCCAGTGCAAGAATGTAAGAATAACTCAATTTCAACAAAACATCAGATTTAACCTTATAATTCTAAAACTACATAATATGGCAAAAAAGAAGGTTCTTCTAGAAACAACAATTACTCTAAACTAAATAAATCAGAATCAGATTAAGTCTTATTGCCAATGTCAGTAAACAAAATTCCATGTAAATATAACACAATGAGTAATAATAGTACATCATGAAACAATAGAAAATCATAATCCTTGACTAATTATCACATGTCATCAGCTGTTTTTGATGATCAGTTTTGGGTGCACTAAGGGCGTGTGACTTTACCCCTAGCATTCAGCTCCAGTCAAATGACGCTTAACCTCAGGCTAGCAGGAATGGGGTCGAATTTGGAGCTGAGCTCCTTATTAGAAATAAGAATTGATTTATGGACAAAATAGCAAAATAAAACACCAGGATCATGTAGAGAGCGTTAATATGGATATTTTAAGGCCAAACTGAGGAGCCTGACAGCAGCATTTATATTTACAGTCTATGATTTAAAAACAATCAGATCTTATATTGGGTTATCTTTTTTCTAGTTATCTGAATTATACTGGCCATGTAAACGTACCCAGTGTGTGCCTTTGTGTTCTGTGGCTAATGTTTAGATGATTAGTGTAATGTGTTGACTACTAATAAGTGCAAGTTTTGTGTTGTGGGCCTGCTTGTAAAGACTCAATCCCCAGGCGTTCAGGCTCTGTGACTGCTGTCTGCTTCTCATGTTCATGCATGCGTGTCTTTGGTGGCCGGGGGAAGGCTGTGCTTTGCATATTAACATTGTTTCTTCTTTTCCAGATGCCTTTTGGGAAGCCCTTCATTTCTTACATGGTTCATTCCAGTGTAATATCTTTGTAAATGGTTGATACTTTACTATTCCTATAGAGAGGAAAGTTAAGTAAGTACATTGTTAGTGCTACTGCTTCTAAAAAAGTGTATGGTAGGTACCATACACTTTTATAAACATACTCCACACAAAAAGGCTTGGACGACCTGGAGTTGTGCGTCGTGGTAGCCACCGAGCCACTATTTCTTCTATCTTGGAACAAACACAGCATTTACACTGCTTGTTATGTTCATTATGGTTAACTCATTATTGGTGAGTTTTCCATTTAAGCATATAAGACCTAGATGTAATCCCATGATATACATCTAGGTCTTAAGTGTTTCTAACGGGTCTTTTCTTCAAAGAACTCAATGGAATCAATATGCTAACAGTCTATTTAGGGCAGTGGCGATTGATTTTAAATTATCAAACTATGCGCTGATCTACAGTCTGGAAGTACAAAGGACTGCCTTCTTCTGATGAAGGCACAGGAATATTCTAAAAATACATTTTCCCACATGCGCTGTGCCATATCAAATATTTATAGTAAGTCCTCGTCTGCTACGAATGATGCAAAGGAGCGAGAGAGGGCAGGGCTGACTTCATGGCGGTGCTTACATAAGAGATAACTGCAGTTTGAAGGAGCGTTACTGTATTTAACCTGCCCTGATGTTGAGTGGCTGACAGAAAAAACATACAGTCCTGGAGTCTATATTTATTATAGTTCAGTGGTTCATGTAATTCAGCTTGTAGGACTTCTTTACCTTCCCATTATAAAATGTCTTTAAAATAGTGAAGGACTTTCAGTGCACCTGCAGGCAAACAGCAGCAGACTTTATAACCATTTAAAATTTAGTTTTTGTCAGTGGGCACAAAATGTTGAGTGAGTTCCATGCTCCAAAACCTCACTATTTAAAATATATAGTAATTAAACCAGGCCCAATGCTGGAAAAGAGGCCTTTAAAAATCTGTATGTGAATGTATCATGGAAAACATGTGGTGTGTACAAATGGCTTGTACCGAGGTCCAACATTTTCTGCTACACCCCTGGAAATATCTAATGATACCATGAGCCTTGAAAAAGCAATAATTTTCTTCAGGCTAAATCCAACTTCAAAGACGGCATGACTGAGTTTTCATATACCTTATCACAATTCCCAATCATCAATTTACATGCATATTATGGTTAGGGGGATTCAAATATATATTGATTGTTTCTGTAATCCAAACAATGTGAGAAAATGTATATTGTGCAGACAGAATGCAAACCCTGCAAATTTTGCATTAACGTTATCTATTTCCACATGTTTTTACTATAACTTTCCATAGGTGCAACAAGGTATGATCCCAGCTTCTGAGCCCTAGTTTAGATAAAAATATTTCTGTGAAGTGAGATCAAAACCATGTTCAAAGGCACTTTAATGTTATTTTGATGTTGTGATATAATTGGCCAGGATTTTTCTGATCTGACCTTACATAGGCCCCTGCTCCTCTCGGCTCCAGCTCAGATGTTATTGTGTTGCTGTTTTTTTGTTTTGTTTGTTTGTTTGTGTCATGGTGTTTCTTGGAACATGCAGTGTGTGCGAGAATGTTACTGTTTAACATTTGTGTAATGGGAATATATTATGATACAGGGAAATGCCAGTATGTGTCTGCAGTTATACAGTAGAAGCAGTAAGTAATTTGGAACTGGGATTATGATGTTGTTTTGTTGATTGTATAAAGAAGTGAACTGAGGGAGAGTGACGTCAAACGAAGCTCACAAGGCTCGGAGTTATAGGAGTGAATTTGGAGCTGAGTTCCATATGAGCAAGAGGAATTTATTTACGGGCGCAATCGTGAAATAGCAGGTTAATCTAAGCATGTGAGGTGAGTGAGGTGCTTATTATTATATATTAACTGTTCATGCAATACATTTATTATATATATTAACTGTTTGATGATTAAAATGGGTGTTTCATATTAGGTTTGTATTTTGTGTTCATCAAACAAATCATGAAGGACCCTGTGATTCCCAACCCTACTCTAGTTAGTTCATGTGATTTTTGTTGCACTTTTTCTACCTTTGTATTCACACCAGCAATCTATGACCATGCATTCATTATTATCACAGTTATAAAACAATTATTGCTTAATTATTATTTGCATTTTCATGAGAAGGTCAACCTTTAGGTGCCATATTTTAATAATTTCTATATTTTTTTATGTAGATGTATCACCACTACAAAGATAAAGAGACCATGATATATTGAAAATGGTGTAGCAAAACTGAAAACACTGTTTGCAGTAGACAACGTTATAAAGCTATGCAAACAACAATACATTTAGACTGCCCGTAAAAAGAAAAATATATCAACCTATAATGAATGGAATGAAATACAATGAAAGGAGATAGATTCAGTTTTCTTGCATTCCTTCACAGATTAATGTAGCCGTGGTATGTTGTCCTATGTGTTATGAATGAATAATATGTATTTTTTGGCTCTGCATTCAAAACACACTATTCTAACACATCTCCAATCATCTCCTGACGCTCCTACACAAGAAAAAAAACAACAACAATAATCTCCTTACAGCGTTATCAGCTCTCACACATATGTTTTTCACGCTTTGTCTATATTGAATAAAATCAGTTTTCTATGTTTATGGTTACACAGGTACCTTCATCTTACACGTGTGATCAGGAGGCCATCTTTTCCATACACAGGGAGGACCAATTCATTATTTACGGGGCAGATTTCCAAGAAGGAGCGGATAGCTTTAGATGCATATGGATCTATAATGCATGGACACAATCACAGCTTCACTGTCCCTATACTAGATTGTGTTTCAGGCTATTTCCATTCCCTGTGTACATCCCATAGCAGAAAAATATAGAAGTAGGAAAGCATAGGTTTTATCAACATGTTTAAACAAAATCTGCAACAAAGACAAATTCCAATATCTTATTTTGATATTTAAAGATCCCATGACATGGTACTTCTTGATGCTTTTATATGGCTCCTTAATGGTTCCCTAATACTGTAAATGAATCCTTCTTCAAAATCAACACTCAGTGCATGAGAAAGACACATGTACAGAGTCAGAGTCAAAAAATAACTCTCTGAACGACTCATTCTGGGCCTTGTTGCTTGAATGCAAATGAGAAGGACACAGATTGGTTAGAGGAGCGGGTGGAGGGGGGGGGCAAATGCGCCGCTGGTTCCTTGTTTTAGCGGTGCGCTGTGCCTGGCCCCACTTCCGCGTGTGTAAGCGCGAAGGAGGAAAGGAGAGCCTTTTCAATGAAAAAAAAAACACATTTTCACAGAAAATAAAATTAAACCACTGCTGTTTCAGAGGTCCAGAGGGTCGGATAAAGGACTTCCGAGTCTAGAAACACTCGCACGTGCCTCCAGGCAAATAAAAAAACGCATTTCGCATTGCGTAGCTCCTCCGCAGTCCAAATTCTCTGGGCGTGATTTCCAGAGACAGGAGGTGGAGATCCAGACGGTGGTGGAACTGAATTTGCATTTCTTTTTTCGATCTGACGTCAATAAGGTGCCTTGTCCAGAATCGCCCATTTGAGCTGTGTTTTTTTCAAACGCAGAAAAGGATCGCAAATGCTCAGTTTAGACATTTTGCAACTTTTAGCCATTGGAGGGGCCTAAACAGGGTAGGGGGAGCTCACATTAACGTTCAAAAACCTCAGAAAGTGAAAATTTCATGCCATGGGACCTTTAAAAAGAAAAAAAAATCAGATGCCTATACCTTACATACCACAGAATCTCATCGGGCACCCTTATACATATCCTGGTGGTTGGCAGTTCAATTCCTGCTATTGGATTACACACTTCTGCTGCATAATATTGTGTCATTGGGCAAGACACTTTTTCGGATGTGTGGATGATTGATTGTGAGATTAGCCATACATCACTGTCTGTCTGTATCCAAGGGCAGCTGTTGACAGAAGTAACTTACCACTAGAGTGTACTTAAGGAGTTTTAATGAATAATGATTAATATTTACCTAAATGTTTTTGTTGATTCTCTGTGCTACTGTCTGGAGAAATACTGGCTCAAATAAAACAAATACTGGCTCAAATGTTGTCATTGTTTACAAGCTGAAGGACATGCTTTTTGTGAGATTTGCAATTCTGGCGCTGACATTATCTAAATGAAATTCTAGTGAAGGTGTGTGGGGGGTTTAAAAACAGTGAAGCACTTCCATCACAAGGTGGAACAGCTCAGCCTAAATATGCAGGATTTGTGTGTTAAACATGTGTGAATGAAATAAAACACAACTCCAGATGTTTTTGATGAGGAAACAACATTATAACAGATCGGAAAATAGCCTAATATGGACCCATATATCCATCTATCCATGTGATTCCTCTTACAATACCACTTTCAGTCACTCCAAGCTCATTCTCCTACAAAAGTGAGGGTTTTCTGACATCATTGTGTAGCGTACATCCCTATAGGAGTTGTTACGAGCAACACATCATGCATCATCTTTGAGCCGTGCCCGACTACCTCTCCTAATTCATGCATTGTGAAGACCGCTATATGAATCATAGATAGTATGGAGTGCCACATGGATCTATAATTCATATGTGCTTTTTGATGACTATTCCCATTGGTTCTAGCTCTATTCTTTTCTTGCCTGACCCTTTTAGTGCTCCATAGACCCCTAGTGCATCCTTCTTGACACTACCACCAATAAACAGTCAATGTCTATTCATATTCTTATAGATGTTTAAACCTATTTTCCAAGAAAGCTTTAACTCCCATTAGGGACAAATTCTAATTCCCACTGTAAATCACTGCTGCTTCTTGTTGTTGAGAGTCATTTGAAGGTTTCTTTTAGGTGTATGTGTGGGTCAACTGCCAGGAAGTTTTTAATGTTCTCTTAGTTGGAAAATAGCTATATAACATCTGTAAGTGAGAGTAATTTAATTTAGAAGGCAGGGAGATGCCAGCTCTGTCTGGGCTATTTAAAGACTTTGAGTATCACATCTATGTTGAATCAGGTTTGTATTTGTATTTATTTATTAAAGGGACAATGCATATTAAAAAACAAGATAATGTAAGTTTTGTAGTAACAATAATTTGTATATGAATATTTAAATATTCTCTACAGTCTCTACATTAGTGTTTAAATTATTACCCTTACCTTATTACCCTTACCATGCATATAGGACACATGCATTCTCAGTATATAGACAGGCTATGCCTCTGAAAGCTCAGAGCCTCTAGAATTCCCTCACTGAGCCGTAGAGGCAGCACCAGCACTGATCAATGATTGGTGCTAGGGTTACGACTCAGATCAAGAATCCTTTTAGGTTTAAACCAACTGCTTTCTGATTGGAACCATATCACCAAAATAAAAACAGCATGGCTATCATGCCTAGTGTTAATTAAGAATAAATCTAAATTTTAATTTTGCAGTAATGTATATGAAATTTAAACCAAAATCGTACATATTGTCACTGTCCTTTTAAAATATATTAAACTAAGCCTCTGCAATGCCACCCACACATAAATCCATTATGCAATTTTTCATAACCAGCCAAGCTCTCTGTATCTTATATACAGCAGGCATTCTATACAATGATATATTGTGGTACAGCAGAATGCATTAGATTGAGATCAATTTCCCCACTTTTTCATTTTAAATCCTTCCAAATTTTCAAATGAGTATGCTTATCAATGGCTTAGTTCAAACCTCCCTCTTCCTCACATTAGCCCATCTTAACAGGAGCATATGCCCCATCCAGGCTAAACCACTGTACTCCTGCATCACTCAGCATGCACTTTATAAATTGGTAACTGTTCCTGCAGGGAGGTGCAGTTTTCCATTTTAAAATCAGTAGGTGAATAAGGCCCAAACAGAGCAGTCACCTTGCTTGATGTCATTGTTTCTTTTGTGATGGGATAACCTTGAGGGAATCAAATCTTGTTGCTAAACAAATTAAATGATGGATGTTTTTTTTCTCCTGTTTCCAGTCAAAAACAAACCCGTGCGTTATTTATGGAAGCCATTCTGTTGAAATGGCTTTGAGTAAAAGGTATTGACAAGTATTATTATATGTTTTATTTACTGATCTATATTTTTTACTTTTAAAATTAATAGTTCATGTTAATAATAATATACATCGTCAGTAACAATTAAAGGTCCTATATTGCCTTTGACTCTCGTGAGTTTTAGGTCATGTTAGAATGTTGTTACCTCCTCAGAAACATACCTAGAGCTGTGCTTTGTTTCATTCACACATTTCAGTAATCCTGTATTATTAGTTGGTCTACATCTCCAAAGCTCAAAATGCTCTGTTCCACCTTGTGATGTCATGAACCACTCATTTTCAACAGCTGCCTTTTATCTTTAGTTCAGTAGAGATTGGCAGTTATAGAAAGTCTGGCTGTAGACCTCCACCCAGAGGACCCCCATCGCCATTTTTCTTGATTTACCCTTTATAAGCAAATAAATGATCAGTTTTTGCCTTAGTTTGTTATTAAATGTTATTAAAAGCTCATTTAAATATTGCACCTATTTTCTTTCAAAGATTGTACTTAAGTTATCAATACATTCTTTAAAAAGCCTGAATCTGAACTTGTCTTTGTGCTGTCTCTGCTGTACTCTTCTTCCATTGGGAAATTAGCAATTTAAAACAGGTTATCACAAATATAAAACATTTAATTGTCAACATGAAGCCTGCAATTGTAAATACAAATAACATGGCCATTAGGAAAAGGGTCTTATCTTAGTGTAAAATGCGTGAAAAGTCCCTCAGTCGTCCAGGTAGAATCCATGATAAAAGGAGAAGTTCAATTTGTCAACTGGACAAAGTATGTTTGGTTGAAAACGTTTCGCCACTCATCCGAGAGGCAAGTAGAAGTCTTCAGGAAGCCCACACACACAGACCAATACCTGCTTTTTGATTCACACCACCCACTGCAGCACAAACTGGGTGTTATTCGGACATTACAACATAGGGCCCAAGTGGTTCCCACAAGCACAGAGGGTAAGGAGAAAGAAGAACAACATGTGCAGGAAGCCCTCTCTGTTTGTGGTTATCCCAAATGGGCTGTTAACAAAACCAAGAGAGACAAGGGCAAGAAACAAGATAATAGAGAATCCAAACCCAGGAGGAAAGGGGTAGCGATTCCGTACCTGGCCGGCGTGTCGGAAAAACTACAGAGGATTTTCAGACAATATGAAATCCCAGTTTATTTCAAACCCACAAACACTTTAAGACAAAAACTCATCCACCCAAAGGACAAAACACCGAGCCACAAACAAAGCAATGTGGTCTACTCCATTCAGTGTAGTGAAGGCAGTCTTCACTACACTGAATGGAGTAGACCACATTGCTTTGTTTGTAGTGAGCGCTATATTGGAGAAACCAAGCAGCCACTTCACAAGAGGATGTACCAACACAGACGGGCGTGCCAGAGTGGACCGTCATCTGCCGTATATCTTCACCTAGAAGCCACGGGCCATTCTTTTGAGGACAGTGAGGTTCAGATCTTAGCCAGGGAAAAGAATTGGTTTGAGAGGGGAGTTAAAGAGGCTATTTTTGTCAAAAAAGAGAATCCTTCTCTGAACAGAAATGGTGGAGTCAGACATAATTTGTCTCCCATCTATAATTCCATTCTTAAGCCTAGATCAAGCAAACAGGGGAACAATAGGGCTAGCCAGGTCAGGGCCAGAGGTGTGAAAAACAGGCGTGTAGGGATGAATAGGGATTGTTATCTAGACGCCAGAGAAACAAATGACGGAAACCAATGAGATAGTTTCGGAAAGTAGTTAGCTAGTTAGCTCCTCCCTGCAGCAAGATATAAGCAAGTGTCTTACCAGCATTCTTATTAGAGCTGACAAAGCCTCTCGGATGAGCGGCGAAACGTTTTCAACCAAACATACTTTGTCCAGTTGACAAATTGAACTTCTCCTTTTATCTTAGTGTAAAATGTCAACTTTTATAATGTTACGCTGAAATCTGCTACCTTGAGGAACCTGTGAATACCTGCAAGTAAGTTCATGTGTGGGTCCTCGTGATGGAGGCCGAGGTCCTCTCAACTGTGTGCACACTCACCCATGAAGGCAAGATTAGTGACATGTTATATCCAAGCACACAACAACAGTGACATTCAAAATGCTTTCTAGCCTTTCTTACTACTTTCAAGATCATTGTTACAAGAGCGAATTGATTCATTTTGTTTTGCAGTCTGTGAACCATAGCGAAACCTGATCCTGGCTAGCTTTTGGAAAGGGTAAACCTCCAAGAAAAGAATTCACAAAGCTTATCGGCACACTTTGTTTTGGTTGTAGATAAACTAATCAAGGCATTAGGCTTCTTTACTTGTCCTGTGTCCCCGGAGAATTGGCCATGGTGTCATATTTAGTATGTGGCTTCCTAATGAGCGGAGGTAGAAAAATCAAGTTGACAAAGGCCAGCATGCTCAGGGACCAGTTAATTGGAATATGTCAGCAATAATTATGGTACATTGTTGGTGTGTGTGTGTTAGTGAGAGAGAGAGGTAGATTTGTGTGTTTTTGCAGAACTTGAGCAAAGATAAGTTGCTACAGGCTGAACAGATGCTGACAAAGACACTATAGTGGTAATCTATGGAGGTGTGTGACCTCAACTATAAATCCTAATATAAATACAAGACACAAGTTTCAAGGTCGAAGCAAAAGCAGTGAGTAAGCAATTTTTCATTTTAAAATATTTGGATGCTAGCCCCATAAGGACAGGTGTGATGAATGGCATTAGCGGAATAGCACCAACGATTTCTTACACCACGGACTGTTGTTAAAGAAATACTATAGGGTCTTTTGTTTAACTTCAATAATTACAATAAAGAAATCTTATAGTGCTTATTCCACATCTTCGTTTCAATTTTATATTATAATCCTATTTAAAATGTGTTCTATTGCAGCATTTGTCCCATCAGTAAAAACGGACACATTCATTCACTTAGTCACAATATTGTGAGTAAAGTAGTAATGTTGGTATTTCAGTTGCCTTTTAGGACATACTCTAATAGAGCTGATAATCACATTTCCAAGTAGGAACAAGGCCCTGAGAGACCATCATGTTCTTTTTCTGCAAATTGGAAAGGCCATATTGTTTCCTTTTGTCTGGAGCCTTCTTGTACTTGTAAATGCAGAAAATGCTAGTGGAAGGAACAGGCTGTTTTGTTCAGCTTTATGAAAGCACAAATGAATGCGTCCTGTCTGTATAGAAGCCATTATTGACGGTTGTCAGTGGAACTGGAACAGCAAGGCCAGGCAGAGGACACACCTCCAAACTGGGTCATTATTTACGCAGAAGCTCATGTCCCAAAAATAATATTGGCAGAATTTGTCTATAAAATGTCCTCATAACTTACTCCCAAAAATATTGACATTTTTAGCAACTTTCAAAATGTTCAATCAATACTACACAACTGCCATTATGAGACATAGTTTGTAGGGCTGATTTGTCATGAATTGCAGCTTGTAACTTATTACAATATCATAATTTCTGAATTTTTTTTCGATACCACATAGAGCAAATTATGGATAATGAACCTATTTGTTACAGCCAATTGTGTGTGTGAATGCGGATACATGCACACAGCGGTCATGGGGGTAATGATAGGCAAATCACCCAGACACCGGTGAGTAGGTAATGAGCAAACAGGTTTTTTGAACCATCTGTGTGTGTCTAAATTCTGGTTTTATTGCATTTTATTGCCATGTAAAAATTTTTGCCATCATGATTTTTGAACAATAAAGAAATATGTTTAAATATTACCTCATGGCTCTCAATGAAACCATGCACGCAATGCATCTGGGACCTGGACATTACCTGCTACCTGTAGCATGGCCACTACACTATTAGTGAAATTTGCATACCCAGAAACTATTTTGTGTGGAAAACCTGTATAGTAAACATAATTGTCAAATTAGCCAAATTGATAGGTTTGTGATGCAGCTTTTAATCGGGTGATTGGATATTAGTCAAACAAAACGTGTATTAATCAACTAATTATTTTATTTAGATCTTAAGAGAAGCCACATCATTGGTTTAATCTGCATTTCCTTTATATAAATACACTATTTCAATTTTCTGTATAAATAGTTCTTTTTGCATAAACTTCCATGCAGGTGTAGTCTTGTGAGTGCAGTTTGGGTCAGATACATAGATACGCAATAGTTTTGAAAACCTTTGCCACACCCCCTTTTTAGTCAATCAACAGAGCATGTCTTTTGTCACCCAAGAATTTCTTTAGTTGACTACAGGCCTAGATGCATCATTTTTATTTTCTTCTAGCAATATGCAAATATTGCCAATATAAACTTTTAAATTAATATCACATTATAGAAGGAAAGAAGCACAAAATCACAAGCAATGTCAATTTAAATAAGCTGTAACTTTTATTGCACATTCCTATTTGGTCTTGCATTGACCTTTCACCTTTTGAATGTTAAGACCTTGGCCTCGACCAAACAATTAAGTGGCATGAAGTTACCCGTAGCAACAGATTAAAGGTCAGACATGCACAGTAATTCTTTATCGGGAGATTTGAAGCATCTTTATACTGTGATTCAATCTGTAACTAGGGGAGACTTCAGTCCAAATATGTTGACTGCATTTCCCACAATCCAATGGGCTATCACGATGGGAAAGGGACAGTAGTGACATCATGGCGGACACCTGGTTCTTAGGAGCGGAGAGAACCGATTTTCTGTGAGCTCCTAATCCTTTCAAAAGTTGGAGTCCTGCCACAAAATCTAACCTTCCCCATCATCTCTACATTACACTTTTACATTTTCTTCATGTTATCTTGTGACAATACCTGCAACATGCTTCAAATCTTCATTTTGGCAAACCACAAATAAATAAAAACACAAACATTCATATAACACAATGTGACATTTTGTAGGACGCCTTTGAATGAAAAAAATAAAATAAAGCATATACATACAGTACAGAATCCAAAAAAGATTTATAATTACAAGAAAAGAAGCATTTTGCATTTTTTGTTTTCTCCGGATGTTGATTTTTTCCTTTGCTTTTCTTGAAAAAAGATATACAGTAGCTAGCTACGAATCACATATCACATGCAGATATATTACAACATTATCAGAGTTCACCCAGTTAGTGATTCTGCAAACTACCAGTCTAAACTATATCACAAAGTATTCTCAAACACTCAGCTTTCTGAGATATTTTGTAACAATACTTGAGTTTTCTCCAAGCCAAGAGAACACTATACGACCCTGAAATGACTAGCCAGATTCATACAGGACTAGCAGGTGTTCGCACATGATTACATACCAGATGGCGTGTTTTTATTATTATTTTACATATGTATTTGGCTATGAATTTAACAACAATTACACACGCAGAGACAATAGCATTTGAGGGAGTATTTAAGCCTGTAGTTTTAGGCTGACTCCCCACATCTACGGTGAGCGGAAAGTGACAAAACGATCTTTCCCGGGCCTTGCCATTCTACATCCCTCTGTGCTCCCCTTAATGATGCTCAGCCCAAAATGTCAGACCAATTAGCAGCTCCACTTTTGACATTTAACTGGTAGATAGGAAAACAAACACACGGCAGAGCACATTGTAGCACAGACGTCCAGTGATTAAGTCCAATGCTTTTCGCTAGGAGTTAATACAACATCCGTACCAGGGTCTAGGCTGGATACTATTAAGTAATTGTGGCACGGCCATTTTGTGTGCTACCTGACATTTCTGAGAAGATGAAAGCACTCAGGATTGCTCTTCTCCGCACTGGCTGTCAGTCTGCCATCATTCAAAGCCCAAACCAATTTTCCCTCCATAGTCATTTATAGTATGTGCCCGGGCTTGTTTGTGCACATGGCGAAATGACCCAAAGTGTACATTCATTCTATTGACCTTTACTTGTTTACATGAGAGAGACGAAGATTATGTAGTAGCACAATTACATATACTCAGTCTGGACACAGTCAGAAAAGCTAAATAAATTCACAGTAAATCATATTTTTCTGTGTAAAGGGCTAGCTCCCTTGTTTACGTTCACATACTACTTTAGCCCTGTACCATCTGGTATCTAAATCATGGGAATTACAGTCTTCTTCCTCTCCAACATACACGCTCGCATTCCCACAAAAGATTATACTCAGATGAAAAGAGGTGATTGACAGTCATTCTAGTTATCATACAAAGTCTCTGCGTAAAAGCAACATGTAACATATTTTTCTTTCGTTTTTGAAATCCGTCTACGCAACAGTGAGCGCTAAATTTAGCCACAAGAGACAGCAAGAACAATAGAGAGAAATAAAGGAATTGTACAGTATGTAAAATTACAATCTTCATGTTGCGCCGAACTGTGAGGGATAGCACGGCCGAAAGAAAAGAGAAAAAGGAGGGAATGTTGTCGTGAATTAATGAACGCCAATGGGCTGCCAGTCTATTAAACATTAACAGCTTCATTTATATGTAAATGGACAAAAAACTACAAAAATGGGATGTCGGATCAGTGAGGATAGAGGGATGAGGTGATATCTGTCATTCAGTAGTCTTTCACATTTGTAGTCCAAGTCTGATTTGTTCAACTGCAAGTGCATAAGTGTATTTACCAGAAAAACAAAACAAAAAACCAGTAAGACAGAGTTGGATGTATGTGCACTCCAGCTAATGTCCAGCGGTGACAACACACACCATGAAAGGCCTTAAAAGTCTTATAGGACAAAATAGAATGATGATGATTGCATGTTCCCAAAATATTCAAAACGTCCCCAAAATTATAATACAAACACACCAAAATGAGTTGAGTGAGATGTGCTGAAGATTGAGTTAGCATGGTGTGTTGTTTTGCGTGTCAAAGGGGGGCTAGCCATGATGGGCCTAAGGGCTAGCAGGTTAGCCCTCAGCCGTCGGACACAGGTGGAGATACCCAGCCGTACTTCTCGTGGGTCTTCACCAGTGATTTAAAGGTGGCTTCCGCTTCTTTGCGACTAAATGCTTTCTTAGACTTTCCTGCTTTCCTGCATATACGGCCCTGGAAGACAAAAAGGACAGAAGAGGACATAAGGTTAGGAGCATAGACTGTATAAAAAAGTGGACTAAGGGAGTGTGACGTCAATCATATTGTTCAGCGCCACTCAAATAAAGCTAAAAAAAACCCCCAACCATCAGGATCATGTAGATTGGGTTAATACGAACATTTTAAGACCAAAATGACGAGGCAGCAGCAGCAGTCAGAACGAGCCAGAAGAGCCCGCATGCAAACTCCCTATTTTGAGCACGTTAGCCATGTCCGTTTATAAATATACGTAGTCTATGGTTAGGGGAGAGATGTACAGTACAGGATGTAGAGTAGAGAATTTTGCAAGCCTGTGGCAAGAAGGCTCACACAGGACTGGTTTTAGAAGCGAATAAAAGAGATAAGTGTTAAGATTGTCTAATTCTAGGCCCCTAAAACCCTGGAACATCAGCCCCTTTCTTTCTCTTTGTATACCCCCCTAACTAAAATATGTTTTGAATATGATTTCCATAGGGGGCAGATATGGGACAGTAAGACTGGGCAGAACTAAAATGTCCAATTGTAACACAAGCCCTGGTCTACAGGGTGCAAAAAGGTGCATTGCAATCTCATTTAAAAGTGTTTGTACCCTCATTTTAGGCAGATAAGATAATGAGTCTTAATGGAAGAGTAATGTATTTGCACCCCTTTGAAACTTGGATGCACCTTCAGTCAATTTGGTCTGGACCCGAGTCTGTTGTCGTCTAATACTTTTGGATGTTCCTGCTTCAATATTGTGCATATTAGGCCTATACCGATGCTTGCAAAGACTGTAATATTCACAATTCATTGTTATCATTTTATTGGAGAACATTTAGTACTGTAACAAGTTTGTATGTGAATAAAACTAAATGGCCCCATGAATCAGTCAATAACAAAGCTCTTAACAACATAGAGACTGCAGAAGCACACATGGACATGATTCAAAGAGCATGCCTCAGGCACAAACGGTCTGGATTCAAGTTGACCAACATTAGATCAATGTTTAAAGGCAAATACTAGGGCTTTTAAGATGTCACATCTGATTTGAAGAGAAAGTACCATGCCTGCAAAAGGCAGAGAAGGAAATTCCACATTCAACCACTGCAATAAATGATGAAAAGCTTTTAAATGTAAAGAAAATGAATAAATTACTTTTTTCCCCCTCTATTGTAATTATTTAAACCATAGTACACAGTGTGAAAAGCTCCCATGACATGCACCTTGTTCCAAAGCTAGGCTAGGGCTAATAATAAATGCATTAACTAGGGAAATCTAGACTTGGTCTTCTTTTTTTCCTGTGCCCTCAGGAAAAAGTGTGGGAGGAAAACTGTCTTTTCAGTGACAGTCACGACAGGGGTGTGAGTCAGACAATGTGATTCCTAAGTGCAGTATCTTTCCAGAACAATCAGCAACCATGCATTATCACCAGGAGTTGTGACCTGACAAATACATTTTATTGTAAAAAAAGAAAAAGAAAAAAGTAAATCTCTGTTTGGCATAGACAAACATACAGGTAATTTCCAATGGCATGCTGTTAATTAATACATTTCTCCAACATTTTTAAAGGGATATGCCACCCCCAGGTCAAACTTGGGCATCTCCCCACAGTCCAGAGACTAAAATAAGTGGTGGAAAGCGTTTTTCTGGTGACGCAGCCATTGTCCAGGTCTGTCAGCACTGACCGCTACGCGCAGCTGCAGCTACTCCGCGTTAGACTGGAGTCTAACATCGCCAGAGAAAGATTTCGGCCAAAAGGAATTAATTTGCTCGATGCGTTTCCCAATTACTTTCTGTGTAGTGCGCATTCATATCGAGTGCAAATAAATGTGCAAATCAACACGGAGAGCTTGACTTGGTCATTTTGGGTGGGAACTATTTTTCAGTGCGGAAAGAGACAGCCGAAGCACACACCACGCTGACAGTGGAATCCCAGTTACGCACCAGGAAGGGAGTTCCCCTGTTACGCAGCGTGGTGTGTGCTTCGTCTACAGACACATACAGGTGTGTGTGTGTGTGTGTGTTAGTGGCGTGTCTGCCATCTGCTTGTCTCATGGTCATTGCTTTACCTGGGATGTTCCACAGTATGGCATTAAAAAAAAATACATCTTATTTCTATTTCTTAAAACTACCATTAAGACACATGTTCTTACGGTGAACGGGCCCACTTCTTCACAGATCCGGTCTGTAAGTCGGCTTGGTGATGTGGCCTACTTGTCTCCTTGCCTGGTTTACACCTGACCATATCACAAGTGAGATATGGTCTGGAAGCCACCTTCGAAATATCTCGTACCAGAGGTGTGGTTTACGATCGCCAACGGCCGTTTATTGGGCGTTACGAATGTCTATCATTTGGTGTATACGTAGCCCATAGCCAATCATGTCAGTTGTCAGTTCAAACTACAGGCTTCCGTTTGTCACATAGTACGCGTCACCGTCTTGCCACCCCTCCCTGCTCTCTGATTGGCTCCCAGAATCGGGAGAGCTCGCTTGCCATAGTTGCCAGGCTGTCTTTCAGATCGGAACGAACGAAAGCAGCCTGGGATTTCCCAGGATACTTGTCTCCAAGGAGATAGTTAAATTAAATGCCATACTGTAGAACATTCAAAGGAAAAACAATAACATCTACATGGAGTCTAGCGGGTGCCTCTACCAGAAAAGTTACATAGTGCACCTTTAAGTGTGTACTCTGCTCCAAACCCCATGCTTTTAATGGCATAAGATTTCCTGTAGACCTCTCTGTTCAAACGCTGATCACAGACAAGAAATTACTAGATTTTGATCTCCATTAAATCTTATTGACTGCTTAGCCCTGACTGGGAGTAGGAGTTCCAACTGCCATGCCTCCCAAACTGCCTTCCAAAGTAAATATTAAATAATTTCTTCTCCGTCTGCTTGCTGGACAAAACTAATATCTTGTGATGCGTAATAAGCCAGCAAGCTCTTTGTATTTGTTTGTACACAGACCCTGCCTGAAACACTGCACCGCTTCCTGAGTATTTCCCTGGCAGAGACAAAATGGCACAGAGGCTCCCCACTGAAAGCAATACTAATGAAATCCTGTAAGAAGGTGAGTCTGGAGCATGGTGCAGTGCAGTATAAAATATAAGGGGAATACTGGCACACTGCAACCTGATCTATTGACAGTAATATGCTCTTGAATTAAAGTAAACATGCTGCTATCATTCAATATCTTTTCAAAGAGAAGTCATTCCAAA
The DNA here is from genome assembly GCA_036785185.1 of Paratrypauchen microcephalus. Taxonomy (NCBI): domain Eukaryota; kingdom Metazoa; phylum Chordata; class Actinopteri; order Gobiiformes; family Gobiidae; genus Paratrypauchen; species Paratrypauchen microcephalus. The sequence goes on from JAVJIX010000109.1 coordinate 1,967,066, forward strand.
TATACTACAGTACCAGGCGACCTCACATATACATACTGAATATAGTAATAGCAACAAATAATGGTATATTGTATGTATTGTATTATATTGTATATTGTACCATTATTGTATTGTATCATAAATATGTATGTAAAATCACCAAGGGCCAGTGAAGCAAATTCATTTATAGACATCAAAATGCAAATGTCTCAAGAATTTATTCATTAAACTCAGGACATTTGGCGGCACACACCGTCCCTAGTAATTCTACAGCCATCAATAGCATTCAGGCGTTAAAAAAACATCAATTTCAATGCTATTTAGTAAATGGGCCCCTAACAAATCAAACAGAACCTAATTTAATGATATAGAATAAGCCACCACATAGGTAAACTGTATAACAAGATGGCATTTTGTCCAGGAGGTTACAGACCAGGCCGCATTGCGTGTCCTGAGATTAGGGTTACATTGTTTCTGTTGCACAATTGTCCTAAATACACAGTAGAGCTTAGCCACCCAACTTGAAAGTCTTCTCCTAATTGCAAACCAAGAGAAGATTTAATTCATGCTAATTGAAATTCCAAAATGCTCCTCAAAAATAGTTATTTAAACAATTTGCTGCAATGTTTTTTTTAGTTTTGTGTAAATGTATAATGTGTTCTGCAGCATTTTACCAATTCAAAAGATATTCATTATTCAACTATTATCAATATTTTTCCATTATCCCACTGCCGACCACAGGATCCATGTTCTATTGCTGTAAAACAACAAAAACTATGTGACTATGTGAGCATAAAAACACCTTTCAATTATAATCTTAATGCAGTTCCTGAATCAAAACAATCAAAAATGATCTGACTGGGCAAGTATATCAGACAGCAAGGTAATGTGGCATTTTCATATGGGACCAATTATAATAGCAACAGCAGAGGTGGGCAAAAACAAAACAACAGAAAAACAAAGGTTAACTGATTAAAAATAAAATGGAACAAACTTGTGTTTACATCTTTCAAGTAATATGTCTGTACTTTTGTGGGTAAAGAAAAAACATACCTATATCACCACCACCCCTAGTTATTACCCATCTAAAAACCCAAGTGATGATCTGGCTTATGAGCCCCTGTAGCTGAAAATGCTCAAGATGACCCCAAATATACATAGCACTATATGCCTGAAGCAAGATTAAAGAAAGTCACAGAGCTGGTCTCCAAGATGAATTCCATTAAATAAATTGTTCTGAGCCTCATTACATGCAACAAACACTTTTTGTCCTTTACAAGAATGTGCCGGTGATAATAAATAAGTCAGACAAGGAGGACATGCAGAGCAAATGACTGCAACTACGCCTGTCATTGTATGTGTACAAGATGGTATAAAAGTCCAACTCTGGCATGAAAGGGGGAAATCGAGCATTAATTAGAGCTTCTATGTCCCCAGCTATTCTCAATAATAGCCTGGTGATGCACTCAAAGATGCATATAGTCAAGAGGTAAAAATATCTTAGCGTGAACAATACTGATGGAGCGTAACTAACCCTAACCCTAACCCACAAGTGCCTCAGGACTAATACAGCAGCTTTATCTAGTCCCATCTAAAGCGACTGGCTCTTTCTGAAACACTCATGCTAAGTGGCTGCTGGCTAATCGTGTGAATAAAAATCAGTCAATGGGCAGACCAGTTGTGCGAGCCACAGTTGCATCATGGGAAAGTAGCTTTGGGGGGGACAGAGGAAGATTGCATAACGCAGACATATGCTGGAATAAACATACAAGTCAATACCGGCGTCATCATGATCTGATTGCTAAAGGAGAGCTGCATGGACAGGACAGGGTCAATAGGATAAAAGTACTTTTTTATTCAGTTCCTGCCTGTGGAGTTGCTATGGGTACATCACTTTAGAGCCCTCTCAGCAAGCTAAAATAATTACTGTTTACTGTTGACCACTGTTAGTAAATAATCTTAATTAGAGATGTAAATACTCACTACATATGTAACTGGAATAAATCTGAAACTATTGAAAGTGATAGTTACATATAATACTACTGCTATTACCATTACTGCAAAATTTCAATAACACACCATCAGTAGATAAAGAATTTGCAAAAGCAATGTATGTATATTTTAGTTTAAAATACTGTGATTAAAATGTATTTCACTCAAGCAGACCTGAAATATCAAATGACGGTGAAATGTGAAGAGCATATGGCCCTTAATGGTGGTAGATGGAACAGGTCTAGTTTCCAGCCAAAGCTACACAGACAACACAGATCAATTACTAAACTTAGACTACACTTCTATATTTACAGCTATGACAATACAAAAGGGAAACGTGTGTGTAAAATAATGTGGACTGTATCAATTATATTCAACAACTCTCTCTAAAAACATATTTACTACGTTGGTCATCTCCAAAACTGTTAAAAAGTAGAATATTTGTTAAGATTATAAATAGGCTAACGGGATATGGAACAATCCTATTTTGAAAGCTGGATCCACTCACACAGTGTACCCAGCTATCTGACATCTGCTTAAACTGACTGGCAAACATCCTCTCAACACACAAAATTATAAAAATAGAGGGGGTTTCTAAATGTGTCACCACGATCAAAAGCAACGGATGTCCTAGTAGTAAATATTTGATATATATTTTAGGAAGCTTTATTTACTTAATCTGTCATGTTTTCCAACAAAATTAGGCACCTGCACTGACAACAATTTAACAAAGAAATACACCCTCCCAGGGTAATTAATCAATATTGTTTTCATTGCAAACTCAAGGAGGAGGACGACACTGCAGCATAATTAGGGAGCATTGCAGCGCTAGCCGCACATCAAGATAAACACAGAAACTCACTTTTTCCTCTGATTTCCTCTACAGTGGCTGCTGAATTTACATAATCTGATTTTGCTACATATGATAAATGCCTCCACACTGTCCCTGTTAAGTTATATCATGAAAGTGGGGGGAGGGGTGAGTGAGGAGAATCCAGTGACGGTTTACATAAGGTCCTCTGCAACGCCACACACTGTCATGCTGCTGACGTCAAAAGTCCGGTGACAAAAGGGGACGCTCTACACATGCAAGTGTAAAGCAATGAACACAACACAAGGTTTTAGCACAAAACATGGCCCTGCCACTGGTTTATGTGTTTGCTTCAAAACCACATTTAGTACAACTGCCATTTTCATCAAAACTGATGCTAACACTGCAATGCAAGAATGTGAATAACAGATTTGACAGGATTACATAATCCAGTCAGTCTAAGGCTACGTTCACACTGCAGCCTGAAACGACCCAAATCCGATTTTTTCGCCTCTATGCGACCTGTATCCGATCTTCTAATGACAGTGTGAACGACACAGATCCGATTTTTTCAAATGCGATCCAGGCCACTTGGATATGTGGTCCTAAATCCGATACATATCCGATCTTTTGACATGCGACTGCAGTCTGAACGGCCAGGTCGCATTCATCCGACCTGAGTGCGTTTCCTCCAATGAGAGTGGTACAAGTAGGCGTTCACAAATGTGCACAAACGTTCTTCTCGTCATGCGAAAATAGTATATAAACTCATATCAGTGAAGCGGCGAAGCACGTAGTAATCCCACCCCTCCTGCCTGTGACTCCGCACCCACATGTTCCTTTCTGCACACGTTGCTGCCACTGCCCCGCAAACGCTGTGGCCAAAAACCTCGTCCTTCTCCGTCTCCTCCTTAAAACAAATAAGCTGTACATGTTTTGGCTCTGGTACGAAAGCAACTTTAGGCTACTTCTGTAAACACTGAGCGCGTTCGCTGCGTGTGACGTCATCGTGTCCTCCAAGGCGCATGCGGGACACTTTTGGGGAGTTTAGCGTTCACACTGGAGATCACATACAATTCGCATTTAACTGGAAATGTGAACGGCCTCGCAAAAAAATCGGATTTCACAAAAAATTCGGAATTGAGCATTAAGCCCTGCAGTGTGAACGTAGCCTAAGTCACCATGCGCCACTGGTTCAGTCACTAAACCACCTGGATCTTCATGTGTTCATGGCCATTGATACATGTTTGGTGATCCTTATTTGTTAGTAAATATATTGTAACAGTGCATCAAGTCTGCAGAAGCATGTTTCTGTTGCCAGCTAAAGCAGGTCTTTGTTGTCAGGGATGCTGATTTATAGAGGCGATAAAGGAAGCAAAGCAAGCCTGCTGCATATAGAGCTGGCAACAAGGAGATACTGGGTGTTGCATGAAATGGCTGCTGTTAAGTCACCTTAGGTGAATTATATTCAGTCATCTCAGATGCTGTAAGAGGAGGAGTAAAGAACTCGGGGGCCTGCTCCTACACTGTACACTATCAGCGCAGAATACTTTTAAGGCCACCTTGGGACTTTGCAGTTATGGGCTACATGGTGAGGAAACCTCTGGAGCAACCAGTGTTCTACAGTAATACAGTCATTTAATTGTGTTTTTTTATTGCTTCGTCTTCATTTTCATTGTTCTATAAAAGACAGATAATAGATCAAGAATTTGACACTTTATTTACCTTTAGAGCCTTAAGAGTGATCACACTCTTAAGGCTCTAAAGGTAAATAAAGTGTCAAATTCTTGATCTATTATCTGTCTTTTATAGAACAATGAAAATGAAGACAAAGCAATAAAAAAACACAATTAAATGACTGTATTACTGTAGAACACTGGTTGCTCCAGAGGTTTCCTCACCATGTAGATGTGTTATGATAAATATCTACCTCCTAATCTTTTTTTGTTTTGTTTTGTACAAAAAGTCATGTTGTGTGTAATGACTCTCCAACTCACTCTGGTGGGGATAAAATGGATTTGATGAATGATAAACTCTGGATCTCACCTGTCCTTTCACAAGGCTTGCTGCGAACTGCCTCATCACTGCTTCAACAGTGTAGGCGCTGGACCATCCTCGTGGGGTCAATAGCTCCATGCAGATGGCCCCACCGTCCAGAACGTAGCCGTTTTCTAAACGTGGGGTCAGGACACGCATGAAAGGTGGAGAGAAGGGAAAGTTATCAGGGAAGGTGACGTTAAGCAGAATATATTCTGTGCTGGTCTCCTTCATGTCCTGCCACAAGGCCGAGTCCTTGTCCACTTGGTGCAATTTGACGTTCCAGTCGAACAGGTTGTCCTCCACCAACTCCACAGTGATGAAGTTGTCCCCTAACCTCCGGATCTCCTGTAGTTCCTTCATGAGCCTGCGTGTCCGGACCTGGGTGCAGTGCTGCCGGTGAGGCGCCAGTGGTGGTATGGACGAGGCACTGGTAGCTTTACTCCCGCCTCCGCCTGTCTGCTGCTTCTCCTTAGCATCCCTGCCCTGCTTATCCTTTCCGGGCGCTTTGTCTTTACCGTGCTGGTCCAGCTTCCTAGCTTTAATCTCCGGGGTACTCAGGATGTTGGTCTCGTTTGCGGTTTGACAGTGTTTATTAGCGTTATTTTTCTGATTGCCTTTGGTGCCCTTTAGCGAGCCCTGGTGATGCTTTGGATCCTCCGTGTCTCGGTCGTGCAGTCGGATCAGACCGATTTTCCGCAGTAAGGTGGCCATAATTTTGATAGATCTCTGCTTATCCGCCGATCTCCCCACACAGGGGCGAGATTCACCCTTTAAGAGTCTCTTCCTGCTCACACAGACGACCTTTATTGACGCTGATTATTAACCTTGCTGTACCGCAATCCCCTCCGTTCGCTGCAGCCTGCGCTCGTCAGTGCACCATCTCGACACGTCGATCCTGAGAAGCAAATAAAAGACATTATTTAGATGATCAGTGTGGCAGACAGATCGAGAAGAGCTGACGTTAGTCACCGCAGTGGCCAGATGCACCAAGCTTGATCTTAAAAGATTTCTATATGTTTTTTAAGCAAAACAAGACAACAATAGGCTTCGTAGAGCAATAAGATTGTTTAAAAAGAGAGAAGAAACGCGGGTCATCTGAAACAGTGAAATAGAGCATCCCCACTACCTGGCCAGAGAGAAACGAAATTTCGATTCACTGTATGTTGAACACATATGGCAGAATTGACAATAAAGCTGACTTTGATCTTTGATCTTTGATCCCAGGTAGCCATTTACACAAATGATCAGGATCCAGAGCCGTGTCATCTGGAAATAATGAGAAAAATCAATAAACCTTTGCCTAAATCTGGAAAGAAAACAATACAATGTTGCATGTCAGAAAAATGACATTTGGGCTTCAAGCAAACACGAAAACCTTTCAACACACACAGTCGCGGTATCCCGACACTCATACACCATTATCTGGTGCGCGTCCTCTGTCAGTAGATCCCCATCGCTGCTCTTTCGCCCAGCGCTTACCAGTCTCTATTTCCCAGTCTCGTCACGCTCGGTCGACACGATCCCAATAAACCAAATGTCTACTCCAAATACGGGCAATGACCGAGGCAATCTGCGGCGAAAGGAGCAGAGGCTTCGGTGTGCTGCTGCGGCAGCCAGCTCCTGTTTAAATGCTGGCGAGCGAGGACAAACCACCCCCGGTGATCCAGTCTGTCAAGAGAGTCCAGCCGGAACAGGCCCGTGAGAGGATATTTCAAAATAAAGGTTCCAGTACACGTAACCCCAACCGTTCTATATCTATGACCCCAACAAAGAAACTGGAGCTAAATTGACTTTTATACGATCCCAGACGCAAAGACATGCAAAGATTTATCATGTTATGTAGCATACTAATAAACAGATCTAATTTGACAAATAATGAAGGATGAATACAGACCTTAATTTAACTAATTGATCATGCCATTATGTCAATTCATTCAGTTATATTAGGTCCAGACTTTAGAACTGACAGTATGAAAGCTCAAAAAGCAAATCTACACATTAAAAAAATACATCTAATAAAATCTGAAATCTAATTTCTCACAAAGCCGATCGCACGACACTTTCAGACACTATCTATTGTATGGCGATACATTCTCCCCTGCCGTTGCTATGACAGCAGGGCTTTTCTCAGCTTATTGGTTCATTTCTTGCCGTAAAGCAGTCTGACAATGGGGCTGCAGTGGACACGACTGCTAGTTGTTTAAACGCATTTTTATATACAAAATACATTTTTCACTGAACTATTTTCAGTTATATCGCTGTATTAATACAGTCAGAGAATATGGCGGAAAAGTTTGACAACCTAGAGGAGCATTTAGAGAAATTTATCGAGAATATTCGTCAACTCGGAATCATTGTGAGTGACTTCCAGCCGAGCAGCCAAGCGGGTCTCAACCAGAAACTGTGAGATAGACGATCCTTTATGTTATTATAGTTGTACTTATGGCGAGTATTGCGTTATATTTATACTTATGTCTGTCATTATTACAGAAATTTTATGATTTCCGGACTGCAAGATATCGAGAAATGCCGTCAGCAGCTACACGAGATAAATGTTCCACTGGAGGTCTTTGAGTATGTGATCAGAATCTCTCCAGCATACAAATCTATCTGTTCTTCTGGATATTAAATTGAAAAGAAGTAAAATCATATAATGTATAATGAAAGACTGCTTTGTTAGAATCACCTTGTACTTGCAATCATCATACGTCTATAATGCAGTCAACTCATTTTCTTAGAGACTTAGACAAACTATTGATCACAATAAAATTATTTGGGAAATTATTTGGACACAGTAGCTCACACATCACAATATATTATAACAAAGAGCAGAAATTTTAATGGTAATAAATTCTAAAAAACAAAAATGGCAAGCGACTGGTGTCAAGTAAGGCATAATTATATAAAAGTTTATGTATATGTAGAAGTAAAAATATAATATTGAAATATAGTTATACAAATATGTCTGAAGCTGAAGTTTATATTCATCTCTCTAGATATATTGATCAAGGGCGAAATCCACAGTTGTATACTAAAGAGTGTCTGGAGAGAGCCTTGGCCAGGAATGAACAGGTCAAAGGCAAGATCGACACCATGACGGTAAGAAATGTTTATGATTCATTGACACATTGATATAATTTGCTTATACAGTGAACCCTCGTTTATCGCGGGGGTTAGGTTCCAGAAATAGCCCGCAATAAGTGAAATCCGCGAAGTAGGACAATTTTATATTTTACAATTATTCTACATGTTTTAAGGCTGAAAACGCTTCACCAGACACATTATACACCTTTCTGAGACTGGTATTAACATTTTCTCACATTTTTCTCTTGTTTAAACACTCAAACTTTTGTAGATTTTCATTAAAATATATTAATAGTGGGGCGGGGGCACGTGACACGCGGGCACGTGCGCGCGGGCACGTGCGCGCGGACACGTGCGTTTGTTTTGGTACCACATATCCATGCCATGTGCGAAAGTCGAGTGGAAAGCGACCTGGATATCATTTTGGGCAAGACTCAAGCCAATGCTAACAGTGCCAAACCGCTAACAGAGCGCCTCTGAGCACCACAAGACCAGGTAAGACCAACCTGCGCTCACAAGAGTTGGTTGCATTTCACCCCGGCTCCAAAATCAGTCCGCTATCAATGCGTCGCCAATACTATTGTATTGTGGAGTATTGGGTTCGTCCTCTCGTCCTCTCACGGGGAAGAGCCACTGTCTCCTCTGTGCGCGCGAGTGTCCTCTCCCCGCTGCGGCTCCCCCGGACGCTCCATGTTGATTCTTGGAAGAGTCCATGTTGATTCTTGGCTCTTCCATGGTCCGGCTCGCACTCTCTTCCATGGCTCGTGCAAGTAAACAAAGGCCACACCCCCTGTCACCCAGGCGCTCTCGTGAAGGAAATCTGAGACTCTGTCCCTACCATCCCTGGTCTAGACCTGGTTTAGTCCTGGTTTAGACCTGCTTTAGACCTGGTTTAGACCTGCTTTAGACCTGGTTTAGTCCTGGTCTAGTCTCTTAGCTAATCAGGGCGCAGGACAGAATGTTACACTGTAAAAAAAAAGTTACACTATAAAAAAAATTGAAAAAAAAAAAAAAAAAAAAATTGGAAAAAAAAATCCGCGAAACAGCGAGGCCGCGAAGAGTGAACCGCGATACAGCGAGGGTTCACTGTAAAGGTATTACAAGGATCGACACATGGCATGTTAAATGTACACAATTTAATTTGTCTTTTACAGAAATTCAAGAGCCTTTTAATTTCGGAGCTCAGTAAAGTGTTTCCAGAAGACATGGCCAAATATAAGGCAATGCGTGCAGAAGACCCTCCCTCTTAGTGATCATGACTACAGCCTATTGAACTGTTAATTGATGCTTCAGTTAACCCAGGATTTTGGCAGTGATTGCCAGAATGATGCGATGTTTAATTCCTCTATTTGAAGACCAGCATGATGTGAAATGTATTTTCAGTGCTGACTCTGTTTCAACCATCCCTCTTTCTGGGAAGATGTCAAAGCAAATGCAACCCAGCCAGAATTAAACCAGACTTCTTTTGTCAGTACTTAATCAAATGGCTTAGGTGCCAATCACTTCGATAAGAAACATATGAAAACCCTTTTGTCATTGCATACTTAGTGAATCACCTTCCCGGATCTCCTGTAGTTCCTTCATGACCTACCATATTTTCTATGAAGCTCAAATTTCTACTTGCTACACATATACTTATTTAAAGGTTCTGTCAGATTCTTTTTTTGTAATTTGTTATAGGTTTGTATAATGTATTTTGTAAATAAATTGCCAATGTAAAAATGTGCTTCTTTCTTTACTGTCTGCCTTTCACCATTTCCATTCCTTGATTGTCATTTTAATGTTCTATTTACCAGTTTATTGTTGACAGACAAGTGTTTACTTATATATTCACTTTGTAGACAGATCCACTTTTGGACCTAGTTACATTTACTTGAACCACCTTTAAATAATTCAAACATTTGAGCTACAGTTTATGTTCAGATAGTATATTTTTGTGTTTATTCTGTGCATTATTTAATTACTTTTCTGTCCGGTTACATTAACTTGTGCATTATAAATTTGATTTTACATACAAAACTGTTATTCAGTAGTAAGTAGTACTTTCTCCAAATAAAATTTCCTCTACTTTTTTTTGTTGCTCTTATTTAAGTACTTATTTGGCTACTCTACCCACTTCTGAAAAATTTGATGCTGTTGTCTATTGAAGAAGATCCTCATTGCATTGAATCATGGCGGAACTCATCAAGGGCAGACTTTCAATCCAATTTCAACATGATTATACAGAATGCACTGGAATAAGATGGTTTATATAATCTGTTTTGTGTCTGCAGATTTCTCGTACAGGGTGATACTTTCCTGTTTGCTCCTTGTTTGGTAAATAAAGTATATCTCCATGTGACTCATCCAAGGTGACTGTCTCTTTTCAGTTAGCCTTCGCTCATCCCTCTCTGGAGCACTCCTCTGTTGCCAAGGTAACTTCTGTCCCTATATTTTTTTTTCTCTGACTAAATGCTTTTTGCTCAGCTCTTCACTTAGATACAATACATTATGATATGATAGAAGCATCAGAAATGGTTAATGCTGTGTACAGTATATGTCTTGAGTAATAATGAAATACTTAAATGTGCTTGAAATACATTTGTATGCCTAGACCTCACAAATGTTTGTAAATAAAAAGTTAGTGATTAAAAAAGTTAGACTTAATAAAATACATAATACAATGGTTTATATCCAGTGACGTTCATGGTGTCTGTTGCTGGGAGATCCTTCACACTCCAGTTTCATGCTGTAAACAGGACACTGGGAGGCTCAGGTGAAGTGTGCTCTTCAGGTATCACATTTGGAGAAGGAAACAGGAGAGGTGTCACGTGGTGTCATTCGTGGCCCATTCAAGTTATAAGCACCCTGTCTATGATTATTCATTTGTAAAAAAAATAATAGCCTACAATTCTCTCTTTATAGGCTATATGTAGTTTGACAGAAGCTTGAGCGAAGTTTGAACCTAGCATTTCCCACAGCATTTTACCATTTGAACAAATTAATGACTCGCTTTATATGAATTTGGTGTCTGCTTGTAGAGGCTAATTGGGCCACATGTGCTATAGCCACATGTTGAAATAGTTTTTACATATACACTATTTATTAATTAGATCTGAAATGAAAAAATAACAGATTGCAACAACAAATTATGTATATAATTTGATTTTATTGATTGAAGATTGTTTGCTACCCCATTTCCCTAACACTCAGGTTGACCCAGTTATAGTTCAGTTTTGGTTGGTATTTGTACTGACTTACTGAATACATTCTCCCAAATCATCTTCTGACCAAATTTATGGTTGTGAAGGGGGGAAAATTTGTCATGAAAGGTTGGTTGGAGTTTGGAAAGGATGGTGGCTGAAATGTAAAATCTTGCCCCTGGGTTGTAGCAGCCTACACAAAGGAGAGGGGTCTGCCTTTGATGCTATTAACATAATGTCTTTGTGATGCTAATGCTAAGTGCCTGGGACTGGGTAGGACTGACCACTGCAGCACACATGACCTATGGCCACTACAGACATTACATGTATCCTAATTAGGCTCTAGTGTTGGCTGCTCTCAGGGACACTCCTTCACCTTCTCACTGAGGGTCAGGAGGCAGCGCCTCGTTCCTTCTGTCGCTGTGGTCGCCATAGAAACACCCCTCCTTCACACCGCTGCACGCCCTCTTTCTCTCTCAATGAGCTCTACACTGGCTAGAACTGTGTCTATTTGGAGCAGCCAGGCATTACCCATCAGTAACCATTTCAATAATGTTCAATAGTATATCTATATTTTACACTCTTTTATAATATTTAAGAAAAATACAATGCCCAGATCCCCATGACCCCAATATGCCATCCATACCACTATTACTGGTAGAGTGTAACCATACTGAGACAGTCTATTGTAAAAGATAGTCCCATTGGCGCTACATGTTACATTATGTTCTCTCAGGTCTTAGTAACTCCTGAAAGCCGATCAGGCACTACACAAACATTAATAAAGCATTGTTCTACAGTATGGAGGCTGAAGTGTTCAGTGGAAGTACCAGGCTATGCCATTGTTCATGTGTCTGTGAGAGTATTGGCTGATAATTAGCTCATAAAGACTGTTAGTGCTTTTTTCAATTCTCCATGCACCTGCCTCCACATAAAAGTCAACTGCGCCTATCAGATAAATTATGTGCTCATTAGACTATTTTATGGCTTTATTGTGATTGGACAAAAATTACAACTCTTGGGTAAGCTCGTCATATGATCTTTTACGCAGTTATGCTTTCACAAGCATTGATGTGTTGGTTTTTTTTGGGTCTAATAGAAAAGTGTTTAAATGTATCACACATTTTGAATTTACATTACATGATTGTTTTATCAGTCAACCATGGGCTAAAGAAGAAAACACTGTGAAGGATATTTTAAGATATTGCGTGATAAGGTTAAGACTACATTTGTGGATTCTACATGTTATAGCATTTAGCCTAGCCTTGAACTATAGGTTTGATGATAGACCAGCAAGATTTGTGTTTTGTTATGCACTTTTACTGCTTAAGGTTGATGAATGAAAACATCATATGGTGAAAAATTATAATATATTTGGTTGATTGGCTATTGTGTGTTGCTAATTAAAGTTGCCTCAGTGTAATGGTAAATTCTCAAAATTTTGGCCTAGTAATTCCTGGTAATCTTAATTCATCCCCAACAGACTAACTTGTAGTACTGGCTGAGGATTGACATTGGAGGAGGGGAAGCCCAGTCTTATAATTTCCCTCTGGTTTAATTATCCCCACCGACAGCATTAGTGATTTCACTCCTGTTGTTAAATGTTAGGACTAAAGTGGTGAGCTGTCTTTGTCTCTATGAGTGAGTATGTAATATTTGCTCCATTCACTGTCAATGATATGCACTGCAGAGCTGAGCTAGCAAATAGCTTTTTCCCACTTTCACGTTCAAACCCTGCTCATTATATGCTGCAAAGAGGAAATCAATCTATTCCATCACCTACTGTTGCCGCAAAATTACCCAAGTCACTGGACCATTATATTCTGGACTATGATATAGGATGCAGTGTATCACAGAACTTCATTAGGTTTATACTGACACTATATTCAACTGACACTAATATTAAAAATAGATTCTCATTTGAGATAGAGTTTGAAATTTTAGCACAACACAACTATCCACATGAAACAAAAACTGACACAAAGTCAGTTCACAATAGCTTCAAAAAGTGGTGGCAGAATTTGAAGTCTTGTCAGATGAAGATAACGGTTTATTGGGCAAGTTAGTGGGGCCAATCCTCGTTTATCGTGGGGGTTAGGTTCCAGAAATAACCCGCAATAAGTGAAATCCGCGAAGTAGGACAACTTTATATTTGACAATTATTATACATGTTTTAAGGCTGTAAACGCCTCACCACACACATTATACACTTTTCTCAGACTGGTATTAAAGATCCCATGACATGGTACTTCTTGATGCTTTTATATGGCTCCTTAATGGTTCCCTAATACTGTAAATGAATCCTTCTTCAAAATCAACACTCAGTGCATGAGAAACAGAGATAAGATGAGAAAGAGTCATAAATATCTCTCTCAAACTCTTTATTCTGGGCGTTGTTGCTTGAATGCAAATGAGGAGAAAAGAGCTGGCCAATAGTAGAGGGTGGGGGCGTGGCCAAACTCTCCGCTCAGAGCTCAGAGCCCACAGCGGATCCATTTCCTTGTTTTTGCATGGGGGAGAGATTTGAAGCGTTCAATTGAAAAATAAATGGTCATGGTAAAATCTTTATATAGCGCTTTTCCACCTTCAAGGCACCCAAAGCGCTTTACAACAAGGAACCAATCACCCATTCACACACCAGTGTACGCAGACACTGGGGGCGAAGAGGGTTAAGTGTCTTGCCCAAGGACACAACGGCAGCATTCATCTGTGGGAGCTGGAATCGTACCAACCTGTGGGTCAGTGGATCTGACCGTTCAACCACTGATGTTTCTTATGTCAAGAGCGGGATTTGAACCGCCAACCTTTGGATCAGTGGACAAACGCTCTACCAACTGAGCTACTGCCGCCCGAAATAAACACATTTCCACATAAAATAAAATTAAACCACTGCTGTTCAAAGGTCCAGAGGCTCAGATAAAGGACTTCCGAGCCTAGAAACACTCGGACGTGCCTCCAGGCAAATAAAAAAACGCATTTCGCATTGCCTAGCGCATTCGCAGTCCAAACTCTCTGGGCGTGATTTACAGAGACGCTGAGTTCAGACAGACGGGGGTGGAACTGCATTTGCATTTCTTTTTTCGATCTGACGTCAATAAGGTGCCTTGTTCAAACTCGCCCGTTTGAGCTCCGATTTTTTGTAACGCAGAAAAGGATCGCATATGCTCAGTCTAGACATTTCACAACTTTTAACCATGGGGGGGCTAAACAGGGTAGGGGAGCTCACATTAACGTTCAAAAACCTCAGAAAGTGAAAATTTCATGCCATGGGACCTTTAACATTTTCTCACAGAGAAGTGTGCACGCGGATACGTGCACCCGCTGATCGTTGTCAAATCCATAGAGCAACATGACCGGCGTCCCACCGGGGGCTGCGAGCATGAGACCGAGGCAGTGTCCGGACCGTGAAGTCCGAGCCATGAAGCGAACACACACAAGAGCCGCACGAAACAAGGCAAAGAGCCACATGCTGTGGTTTAATCCTGGTTTAGACCTGGTCTAGTCCTGGTTTAGTCCAGGTTTAGACCGGGTTTAGACCGGGTTTAGACCTGGTTTAGACCTGGTTTAGACCTGGTTTAGTCCACGTTTAGTCCTGGTGTATTCCTGGTCTAGTTCCGGTCTGGTCCCGGTCTAGTCCTCATGGGTTAGTCCTGGTCTAATCCTGGTCTGGTCCCGGTCTAGTCTCGGTCTGGTCCCGGTCTGGTCCTCATGTCTTAGTCCCGGTCTAGTCCCGGTCTGGTCCTTGTCTAGTTCCAGTCTGGTCCCGGTCTGGTCCCAGTCTGGTCCTCATGTCTCAGTCACGGTCTGGACTTCCTACGGATCCAGTGACTCATGTCTTTGCGCTTTAACATCTATATAAATGTGTCAAACTGAACACATTCTGTGCTGTACAGGAGACATGGCACGGAGGAGAAGCCAATCAAGACGCAGAACAGAATTTTGATACACTATAAAAAAAAAAATTTCTGCGAAACAGCGAGGCCGCGAAAAGTGAACCGCAATAGAACGAGGGACCACTGTAGTGTGAATGTAACCTGTGATAGCTCCTCTTCAAATGGATGGGAAAATAATCACAAAACATTCTCACATCTTTAATAGCAGCTCTGCCTGAGGGTGTTTTGGCCCACAGCTGCTTATTTTAGAGGGATTAAGATGTTAAGAGAGGTAAATACTAACACTATTTAGCCTTACCTTGGTGCAAAGAAACCAAGAAATCTGTGTACTGCAAATGAATGTAATTGACTCTATAGTGGCATGCCACAATGGAGAAGCAAAGGCCCCAGAGATCATGCTGGGCTGCCTTTAGAAACACAGCAAGCGCTTCATTATGCTATTACAGCTATTTGTCTATGCTAATGTAATGATTATGACCAGGTCTTTGAGAGAGGGTCAAATCTTAAAACTGGGTGTTGTGGCTTTAAACAGGTTAATGAATTTGAATTGTTTAAATGAATTTGAATTGTTTAAAGTAATATTCCAATTAAGTAATTATTCCAATGTGAAGTAAATGCAAATACAGGGTTGCTTCTGTGAAAAATAAGACGCAAGGCTTAAACATTCATCTCAATTAGATAACAATGTACATTTACTCATTTAATCAATCTATTTATTTTTAAATAGTAAAATACCCATATATTATTGATTTTTAACCCAATGTTTAGTATTAAAGTAGCTTTTTGTCAGATACATGACAAAATCCCTACCTACCGCCATATTGGTCTAGTTGCTTAGAAAACAAATATGAACTCCAAAAGAAAACATGCATTAGAATAGAATGCCTTTTATTGTCACTATTCATATGTACAATTTACATTATACATACTCACAATGAGAATGAAAGCATCTCACTTCAGTGCAGACATTTAAGTATGATATACAACACAGCAGGATATTTACAACACAGTATAAGATAAGATAAGATCATCCTTTATTTGTCCCACAATGGGGAAATTGCAGTGTCACAACGCAAGTTTCTGAAACAGTAGGAAAATATAAGCATGCATCAAAATTAAGATAAATAATAATTATAAGTATGTACAATCAACTAAAAAACACAACACTGTAAGGCTAAAAGGCACAGGAACGCTGCACAATAAATGTCTTTGATTCTGAGCAGTGAACAAACAGCAGTTAAAGTCACTCCAGTGTAGTAATATATAATATCACTACAATAAAGTGACTCAGATGATTGTGTACAGTGCAGTGATGGACAGTGGTAGTTAAATAAATAAGTAGCAGGTAAAGTGACACTAAATAATATTGCACATTTTTATTATTACTATGGAGATGACACATGGTTGCTATGGAGATGAACATGACTAGCATTGATCATTGTACAGTCTGACAGCAGCAGGATGGGTAAAAGAACACAGTAATGGTAATAGTGCAATGGTAAAATAGTGCAAAAAACAAATAAGTGTAAAAAAAAACCCTGTACTACGCTTTAGTTGCCAGGTTATTGCAAGTCTTGCTCATATATAGCAGTCAGGGTGACACATTACAACACACACATTAAAGGTAGGCTACTGTTCCTGTTTTTTAACATGGAAAACAGAGCTAGTTCATTTGAAATGGTTTACAGTGGTCCAGTGTTATTCCTTGCATTGTGTAACTTTTCTGGTGGAGAATCCATCAAAGGCTTTTCTCCATGTTATTGCTTTTTTCACAGTATGGTATTAAATCTTCATGGAGACCACGGCCAGCCCAAGCCTTTATGGGGCCCCTAAGCAGAATTTGCGAGTGACTATTTTTTCCTGAGGACCGGGGGGTTGGGGGCCCCCATCTGGTCTTGGGGGCCCCCTGGTGGCCTGGGGGCCCTAAGCGGCCGCTTAGTTCGCTTATGCCTTGGGACACAGGTTAGCAACCCCAGAATATATGTTTGAGCTTTTTTGAGCTATAAAACCACCTAATTGAATAAATGTAAGGTAAATCTGTTTAATGTCATAATGTAAAACATTCCACAGACTAGTGACGTATCCATAGAAACAGGGCTCTCAAGTTTTGAGCGGGGTCCCGAGGAGCGGCTGAAAACACGCGGTGCCTGCATTATCTAACCGATTTTCTGGGCACAGAAGCACTGTGCGTGAGAAATACCATGTGTGGCGTCGAATTGCGTATGTCACACTCTCGATGCGTGAGACTTGAGAGCCCTGATAGAAACAACCAAAAAGTTACATAGTGCACCTTTAACAAGCATTCTGAGCAACCTAATTATTCACTGCAAATAGTTTATAAGCACTTTCCACAACTGTCAAAAACCAGAGCGATGTTTGCCGTGGCTTTGAAGCCAACAAAACTAGCATGGTAATGCCCACGTCCTGATTATGGAACAATGAAATGCTTTCGCAGACTTGGTTTGGTGCTTCTTGACTGCCACATGGAACCACAACACAAAAATAGCTGACATCACATCTATAAATAGCTAAGTGAACATTCTTATTCTTCCAATTGCTTTATTCCCATGAAACACCTGCAGCGAGTGCAGTGCTGTAATGATCTGCCACTTCAATGGATGTCTAAAAATAAACACTCAATTTTTTCTATAGCTAGCGTGTGTGACCACATGCTAATCAGTAATTGCAGATTGAAAAAAAAAAAAAAAAAGCCCACTACCTGGAGCAACTCTCCCAAATCGTTGTACATGATTTAAAAACTGGCTTGTAAGATTTATAGGCAGTATCCCAAGTGGTCAAGCGAAATGTTAATGTGTTTTTTGAATAATTTCCCCTATTGTCAGCTGGTGCACATTGTCCTATTGGGGGGGGGGGGTTCTCTTTCATCCCTATGGACAACAGTGCAGGCACACACACAATCGCACGTTGGGCCCCATAAAATCCACACTGCCACACCCCGCCATTGTTGCACCATTTGGTCCAAACTTGAATCTTTTGATGTGATCCCAGAAGAGGTCATTACATAAATGCCAAGCTGCTCGACCTGCTAGCATACAATTAACAGACACACTCACAGCGGCAGACGCAAGGTGACCTGTACACGGCATCCACCCACACAGAGAGAGTCAGCTGTGGTGCTCCCAAACCAAGGAGGATGGTTATAAATAAAGCTGGATATGAACAATACGGCTACATTACACTTGTATTTGTTGTTTTGTAAAGTTAAAGTTGTAAAAGTGAAAATTAATTCTACAGAGAAGGAGCAAAGAAGTAGTTGGGTTGGATATTGTGGATAGGTTTACTTATTTGACCTTATTTATTTATCCAAACAGACTGTCTGGTTTAGTAAAAAATAAGTAAGTGGGAATTTTATGGAAGGTGTTGTCAAGATTTTGTCAGAAAAGTGTTGTCAAGGTCAGAAAAACTGTTATAAAAAGTTGATTTATGGTATCACATGAATAATAAAAGTACTTAATACTAATAATCCTATTCATGGGTTTCAGTGTTAGGCAACATTTTGCTGACTTGTCTACATTCAAAAGATTGGACATTTTGTTTTAAATTGCTAATTGCCATGGCAACTCTCCCAATTTTTCATCAGTCTGAAACCCATGGATGAGTCAGTGAAGAAGCAAATCTTTTACAGTCTATAATGACCAAACTATATCTACCAAACATGATCAACACCTTGCCATATGGAGGTTTGCAGAACTGGCTTGATGTTGCGTGTTGTGGTCTGGAGGCTCTTGCAGCTGCCTGGGGGTCCAGTGTAGTCACCATGACAGTCTGTGGGGGTGCAATCAAAGGCCAGGGGTAGCCAATAGAAGGCGCACACAAAATAGGGCTTTCTGCGAGGCTGTCTGGTCCTGGGGGGTTAGGACTCACACAATGGGCATGTGTGTGTCTGCAGGGGTCATACGTGGGGGTGCGAGAGGGTGGGATGGGGTGCCACCAGTATAATGAGGGTAAAGGGGTGTGGTGGAGTAGGACTGGTCACTGTATAATAATGGAGAGAGGTGGGCCACATTGTTTTGTATTCGTGGTAGCAGATGCGGTGTTACGTAGCACAACACAAAAGCTCATTAATCAATGTCTGGCTCTGCTGTTTGTGCGTGTGTGTTATTGCCTGTTTTGCATGTATGCATTTGCAGACTGCTCAGGCGGCACATGGGGCTTGTCTTCGGATATAACTATTAATATACTCATTATAAAAGAAAACAAATATGTAGGATTTAAATTATATTATGCTTTGTGATGTGAACAGTGAAAACTATGATTACACAGATTAATTTTGCGCAGACACATTTGTGGTGAAGTGGGTTAAACTTGCAAATTGGACTGCACAAATTGGAGAAAAATTGCAATGTTTTGGGCAACTAATGAGATTCGATTTACAATGTATGTGCACATTGTAAACAACAACTCTTTAGAACTGAAACTATTACAAGACTCCTTTCAATTTGTAAAAGTATAAACTACAACATGGAAGTGAGGATATTTCATTCTTTGCATAGGACATTCTATAATCTGAATAATTGCAGGCTTTGAGATTTGATAATTGTACCAACTCAAATTGCAACAGTCAAAGTTTACACTGGCAGTCTTGAATGAGAGAGATTAATTACTTTACTGGTCTGATAATTATAATTCTTTAATTAGCACTCAAGTCTAAGCCTATATTAAATGCCAGCCTTATTGATTTAGCTGTATTGATTTGTGCGCGGCATAGTATTGTAATGACGTTCATTTGACAATAGCTGGCCTTTTTCTTTACTCAATAAGTTATGACTCACCAGTGTGGGACCAAGATAAATATGCCACAAGATGTTCTTATTTCATTTGCCTTGGTGTGTTCTTTGTTAATGACACTGCTATTTACCTGATTGTATCAAGAGCATTCTGTTCCTCCCACACACACACACACACACACACACACACACACACACACACACACACACACACACACACACACACACACACACACACACACACACACACACACACACACACACACACACACACACACACACACACAGATCCTTGGTGGTGAGTCAAGCCATACCTGCATCCCACGCAGCTCTTTCCACTGTACTACTCAATGAATAAAATACTTATACTCATCTCCCACTCCGCTCGTGCCTGTGGGAGGATCACGCATCCATCTGACTGTCTTTAATAACCTTTCATAGCTGGAGATTTGCCAGCAGAATTTATCAGTCCTAATGGAAAGGCCGTAACTTTGCTTCACTCAGAATGAACGACTTTCATTTCAAGAACATGAATATCAATCAGGCCTCCACTTTGCCCCCCTTGGTAAAAGTTGCTGTGGTGTATAATTATGTGGTTTATATGAGTAATCTGAAAAAATGGGAGATTCACCTGTGACCAGACTCCATCTTGTTGTTGTAAAGTGTGTTCTGGGTCCCAGGCAACCAAACTGTAAAATGTTTCAGCACCTATAGACAGACAATGGTTACATATTTCCATTTATCTTAATATAATTTGAACTCTACAATTGTCTGTTAATCACAGTTAGTGGGACAGCTATCAGCCTTTAATTTAAATATACAGCGTTATCCCAGCACATGACTGACAGCTCTGTACCTCTGTGATATACAGTACGTAATCTAAATGCAAATGGCAGTAGAATGGGACAAATGCACAGAAAGGGCATACAGTTGTCACTGATTTTGCACCTTTTTAAACCACCTGCAGATGGTACGGCACAGAAATGTAATACCAATTCTAAAAATGTGTTTCTTCACAGCCTTGCACCCTGGTACTCACTGCTCATCACACTTCCAGAGAGAGATTCCCACACGGCTAAAGCCAAAGCTGGTGAATCTAACTCTGGTGAACTTGAGTTCACATGGAGAGAGGATTAATGGCTTCCCCTGGACTGGTCAGTGTGAATTACATAATATGACCTCGCCAAGCTGGATATGGCCTCTTATGTGTGGAGCGCAGTGACGTGCGGTCATTAGAGGCAGCTGAGGCACGGCCTCACCTATCAAAAGTAAAATGAAAAAATAAATTAAATGGTTATATTTATCCAATGATTTGTACTATAAAGTTATTTTCTATTTAACTTTGCCATTTTAATTATTTTTTTATTCGATATCACTGCATTTTCACTTTTACCGTCCAAATACTGAGAAGAGACATGCGGAGAGGCACCTGCCGTTCGTGCCTCACATGGACTGACTGTGCTGTAGCTCAGCAGTGACAGATTCTGCACTAAAGCGGCTGTGAAAAGGTGCCAGGTGAGGCACGTAGTTGGGTCATTCCAGAATTCCAGACATTTTACGTCCCACCCATCAAATATTAAATAATCCACATACAAAATACAAAAACATACAGTTTCTGAGTGAATTTACTTGTCCTGAGACCAAATCTAAGAAAACTAAGAGAAAAGAATGCTTGAAAATAGTTTTTAAAATACCAAATAAGTCTGGGGTACCCCCCAAAATGCCATTTTCCTCTTGTCCCACCCCTCTAATGGCCAAATTGAATCTCAAATAAAACAGTTAAAATTGAATTGAAATTTCTTGTTTTTTCTATAATTAGTTTCATTTCCATCTCTTGTAACTGTGTATAACATTTTTAGTCTGGTAGAAGAAGAAGAAAGCAGTAAACCACACGATCCCCTGGACTTGACATCATCAAACAGTTTTCTAAAAGAATAGGTAGAGCAAAGGGTTATCTTCACTTCTATTTTTCATATTTTTATAACATAGTTCGCCTTGACTGAATGTCTCACTCTACCTCATGCAACCCTGTTATGCAAATGATCAGAATAAGAAGAATTATTATTATTTTTTCCTTTACGTATTTGCATAAATAAGTTTTTCCTCTTGATTAGTAATAACAGCTAGGTAAACAGCTAGCTTCTATTCCTGAGATAAAGCTAACATTAGCGCGATTTTGCAACCCTGTTACCTGCAACCCTGTTACTGTGATTAGAGCAAATAAATAAATAAACCATATAAATCATATAATAAAAATTTTACCATTGACCGTCAGCTGAGCTAATCAAGCATTTAATAGTTTATTACCTATTATTGATGAATATGTAGCAGAAAATCAGAAAAGTGAAGGTTTATTTTTCACAAATTTTAAAGCCAAAATATCCTCCAATTCTTGAATGACCCAGTTACCTGGCCTCATGGTAGGGGCAGTCGTGAGCCCAGGGGTTCTTCTGCAACTTCTGGGCAGCAGATTAGAATACGTGACAGCAAGCTACAATTTAGAGTTAGCAAGTCAAGTTTAATAATCCATTCAACTTCACTTTTTTCTTCTTGTCTGGTCCCACTTTTTAAATGGAAGATTTCATATTAAAGCTCAAGCAGTTTTCTAAACTGGACTATTGGTCGAAGCAGGAGTTTATAATTAAAGGAAGACCAACGCAGGATCTTAAGGGTTTGCTCCAGACTACGGGACAAAAGACTCACTCTTTTCAAACAGCGTGGTAAGAAATCATCCTTTCTGCTTTTCCTGCCTTCATTTCTCAACCTGCTGTGACAATGTCTGGACTCAGATGGGATATTGTGACCTGAAAAATTTGCAAAGAAGTCTTGTTAAACACGAGCGATCCAACACTCACATTCAGAGCCAGATCGCGCTTAAAACGTTTTAATTTATGATGCTACTCTGTGCACTCTGGAAAATGCACTGAATAGTAATAATTAATTTTCAGCTTCTCATCAAAAATATTACGAGCTCCAGTCACTTACAGGGAGAGAAACTGGCCCGGGGCCAAATTGACTTGCCGACACCTGGTGACATCACTGATGACGTCAGTGCCTCACCAGCCATGACCCTCACTGCACGTCACTGGTGAAGTGCCACTAGAAAACAGGTATATTTAAAACTTCTTATATGTAAAAACAATTACAACATAGGGAAATCATGTGGCAATTAAAGACACGGCTATATTTTGAGTATTTTAAGTATTCCTCATGTTGCCAGAGTGGAGTTTTGCCGTCAGTGCTAACAACAACTAGAGTGCTAATAGTGCATGATAATAATCATTTTGAAGAGCTGCTTCTACAATATATCTGGGACAAAACATTTTTTACTTTATTATGAAAAAGTAGGCTACAATAATAGCATTCAGAATCTTTGATGAATATGCAGAAATTATTCCACTGCTTCAGACTGTTGTTGTGGTGCTGGGCAGAACACTTCATCCAACTTGTAAATAGTGTGATTGTGTTTTTAAAAAAGATCTGTAAATAGAGGTGGAAAAATCCAAGTCACAAAGATATCTTTTGAAGAACATCATGGTCAAAAAGCAGTGCAGTTTCTACATAAAAAAATCACGTTGAATTCAAGTTTATTTATTCAATATGCCTCTAGTTTGTCTGACAGTTTTTACACATTAACGCAATAAGGCAAGTCTTGTTTTTTCAAAGCTAACTGGTTCATCCTTGGACTTTTTTACATTTGTACAGTATCATTTCACCCAATGCACATGAGCCTTAAGCAGTTGTCTGCTGCTATGATGATGTGTTTTGTGTTGATTAGAGGGACTGCACAGAGTGGCAGTCCTGTTATGTGAGTTTGCCTCAGGGCAGCTGCAACATTCAGAGAAACTAACCCCTATGTGAGTAATGTTTTTCCCGTTCAGCAGACGCACTTTTTCTCTGAAAGCATCCCAAATTACGTTCTGGAATATACACATGTTTTGGGTTTTCAGTTTTCTAAAACCTTGTTAGTTTTATTCTGTCCTTGCATTACCTTTGTGTTATAAAACTACAAATGCTTCTGAAATGGACAACTTAATTAAAAATGTAGACTTTTTTCCTTAGATTTTTTTCACAAACCCTCAAACCAAACACTGTCCACCAAGAACGCACAGCAAAATTCATAAATAAAATAAGTCACTGGTGGAGGGACACAGTTAAGAGGGTGGATGTTTTGTTTGACAGGAGGTGCAGTTAAAGCCGGTGCTTTAGGCCACAAAGAGCGATGAGTGTGAATTAGCAGAGCAGCCAGAGTCTCAAACACCTGCTCTCAGTAATGATGCATGCCCAGAACAATGTGCACAGGCAGGGAACAAAGTGGGCCAATGTACGCTATAGTGGTTCTGCTGTGGTAAGGGTATAAGACCAGACATACTGTTCTAATGTCCTCATTTTGTTTTGTTCAGAGACAGATTTAAGCCTACTTTAGTCATGTTGCAGTTTGGCCTTAAAGCTCTACTATGTTACTTGAAGGCTCCGCTACAATGCCTGTCTCCATGGAGGTGTTATTGCTTTACCTGGAATGTCCCGCAGTGTGACATTAAAGCAGTGTTGAAAGAAGTACTCAAGTTTGTTTGTTTGTAAAAGTACAGATACTTGATGAAAAAATACGTAAGTAAAAGTATAATTGTTAGATTGAGAAAGGGTATTATAAGTGACTAACTTCTGCCCTGGTATAAAAATGATGCATCTCAGTGATTATTATAAATCACAACATTGTAAGAGACTTGTAATTGCCCAGTTACCTGTGTCTCCTTGGTGCTTGGATGTGGAGAGGTACAGATTATTTTTAAAGTGCACTGTAGCGATCAGGCTAAATTTAAACAGGAGGAAAACTGCTGATGTACTTACTTGGTCAGCTATTTGTCTAGTTAGGTCAGATGTAGAGAAATTTAGTGGCAAAGACGCATTAAAGAAATACGTGCACTGCAACAAAGATATAAGTTGGTTTTCATTACAGTACTGATACGATGATGGATGTAGTAGAAATCTTCAAATTATTTACTGTGTTTACTGTGTAGACCTGACAGCACTGTGCAATCATAAATATTTGTCAGAAATTACTTTATCATATATATTGTGGGCAATCTCTAATCTAAAGATTTTTTGTCAGGGAGGGCACCTGTTATAAATTGCAGTGGTCAATGAGAACTACAGAGGTGAATAATGGTCTGCTGTGCAGATAGACCACAAGTCTGAAAGTCTTAATAGTCTTTGTTATTAAACTTATCTGATATCTGCTAGATTTAGACTTAGACAAACTGTATTGATCCACAAGTAGCTGAACACAGTAGCTTGCACATCACACTATATTATATATAGAATAACAAAGAGTAAAAATAGAAATGGTAATAATAAATGAAAAATAAGTAGCAAAAATAGCAAGAAACTAGTGTCAAATAAGGCATGATTATATTAATGTATATGTTCAAATATAGATAATATATTGAATTATAGTAATACAAATATACCTCAGATATATACAGAGGTCCTGAGGAGAAATAGTGCAAATAGTGATTGACATAACATAGGGCTATACATTTGCATAGTATGATGTGAACGCAGTCCTGTATCTCTCACTGTTATAATTGTGTGTTTACTTATTATATTTTCATATTACAAATTTGGCCAAGGTCTACAACTATTTCTGAGCTGTTTATGAACCATTTGTTTTGCCATGGCCTTGTCTTCTGCACAAAAATCACTTGAGAAGCATTAATCTCCTTCAGATTTTCTTTCTTTTCTTGATCATCCTCTCTCTTATGTGCACAATGGGAAGCCCTGAAAGCT
Organism: Paratrypauchen microcephalus; assembly: GCA_036785185.1. Lineage (NCBI taxonomy): Eukaryota > Metazoa > Chordata > Actinopteri > Gobiiformes > Gobiidae > Paratrypauchen > Paratrypauchen microcephalus. The sequence continues at coordinate 1,992,582 of JAVJIX010000109.1, forward strand.
GCTCTGCTCCATGGATGCCCCTCTTAGCCGTGTTTATAAGCTTCTTTAGGACAATAAATCCGACAGCACAATTTAATGCCCCAGTGTAGTACAATGATTTTAAATGCAGGGGATTTTCTATGAGCTTGCTTTTTCAGACTGGCTCTGTGCCCATTCAAAGGCGGTAATTTTGGCTCTGTATTTCTTGTTCTCATTCAAATAAGGCATATTAAGAGACCTATTATTATTATTATTATTATTTTTAAAACTATATAGCCCATGCTGATCCTTATTTTACATTTTGTTCATTGTAAATGATAATTAGACTGCAGAACTTCAAGGCCCCACCTCTTCTTAGTGGCTTTTCACTGTAGCATTGAGTACATTGGCTATGAGACATTTCTTAACCCCATGTATGACTCGGAGTCAGATTATTATTATTTTTTATAGCAGTACAGAAAAGTGGGTGGAGTTATACGTTAAATTTTTATTTTTTTCAAAATACAACTCTGAGTAAGCTAATGATGAGGGAACACCATTTAAAACATGGTGTAGAGCTTAATTTGACATAATATGTCCCCTTTAAAATTCAGCTCGCATTTTCTAAATCTAAAGAAATTTTACACATGGCCTACAACCTGTTCAACTGGCTTTTGCATAATTTAAATTCACAATTCAAACACCTCTTGTAGTTAATAATATTGGTAAATCATACTATTCTAAACTTGAAGCTTGAGCCCGCAAAGGTTATTTGTTTTACAAATGTAGGCCAAATCAATATGCAAATCAGCACACATGAGCACAGCTGAACTCTAGATAGAAACAACCCTTTAAGAATAGACAAATAACCCTTTTAAACTTTCACTACTACTAATGAATAGCAGCAATACAACCAAACTTAAGTACTTGTTCTTCAGCAGCTAAAGGTTACTGATCTAAACTTAGCCCCATTCAGCATCCCAGGAATAGCAGAATCATTGTTGATTACAAAGCCATGCCATAAGTGTGCCGGACAGATGCGGTTATAGGGGAGGGGCCACATTGCACCTGGCCACACCTTTAATCTGAGTGGCCCCTGTTCTGTCAATCAACTTGACGAGAAGAACAACCGGAGAAGTCAATGATCACTGATGCAAATCTATCCCCAAACTTAATGGGAGAAGAAAACAGACTTGAATATGAAATTAATCATTTGTGTGCTTGGATGTCCCCTGTACTTGGCCCCTGAATGTAACATGTGGCCCTTTAATGGCTCCTGTTTCAGAAAAATCCTAGAACCGCCACTGGTGCCAGACGTCACCAAAATTATAAATAAAACAACTAAGCTAATCTATTTTAAGTAAAGCAAAAGCACTCATTACCTTCTTTATTCTTTCCTGCACATGCTAATTGCTACAAGCAGCACACTTCTGTTGTGGTTATACAAATTAGATTTTCAAGATGGACGCATCTCCATAGTCACCAAGAGGTATCTAACGAGCATGGGAGCGGTGCACGTCATGCTGGATACGCACATCTGTGGGACCATTACTCCCTCTGTTAGCCACCGAATGAGGCTCTTATGGCTTTTCAGAAGGGCACCTTGATCATAACTGTCAGGAGGGGGAGTGGATGAATCGTTTATGTGACCAGTCCAGTCTCCGGTCTCCAACTCTGCTTCTGACCAGGCCATATGTTGCATTATAAAATGACATCATCCCACCCTTGGCATTTCAAGACTCAAACCAGGACAGATTAAAAATATAGGTACAGCATTTTTCTCGGTTATAGAAAATAGAAACATCTGTATTAAAATTAATATAAGATAGATTTAATACCATATGTAAATAAAAAGCAATTACATCTCCATGGAGCAAGTGGCAGTCCCACTACCACTACAAGTAGTTTTAATATTCTTTTTTTCTAGTTTGCTTTTGGCCATTTCCTTTCCTTTGTTCATCCAGTATTATGAAAAAGTCTTGGTATTCACTGGCAAGGATGGCACCAGACATTTTGGTTGGAGTAGTTATGGTGTTCTTCAATGGATTCTATCATGTTTGCTTTGCTGTTTAAATGTAGTTAGTTACTTGTGATTTGTGATCAAAGGAGAAGTTCAATTTGTCAACTGGACAAAGTTTGTTTGGTTGAAAACGTTTCGCCGCTCATCCGAGAGGCTTCGTCAGCTCTGGCCCTCATGCTGGTTCGACCCTGTTTATATCAAGCTGCAAGGGTGGCGTCTTGTACAAGACGCCAGAGGAATTCGTAAAACAAAAGAGAGTAGCGGGGATAGGTCAGAGCTTTGTTCAGGGAAGCTAGCTCCTCCCTTGCAGCTAGATATAAACAGGGTCGAACCAGCATGAGGGCCAGAGCTGACGAAGCCTCTCGGATGAGCGGCGAAACGTTTTCAACCAAACAAACTTTGTCCAGTTGACAAATTGAACTTCTCTTTTGATCATGGATTCTACCTGGACGACTGAGGGACTTTTCACGCATCTTACTTGTGATTTATAAACCCTAATATGGAATTATTTTGAACTCATTTTGAACAGCTATGGTGCAGTGGCCATTCTAGAGGAGGCTAGTGCCCCCTCAAGCCCCCCGGCGCTGCCCCTGTTCACTGGCTCACTGCCGCATAGCACTAAACAGAATTTAAAGTCGCATGTATAGTGTTTTGTTGAGGCAAGCTTATCCGTGCACCCTTTGGACTTGCATACTTGCATGCGGGTACAAAATCCTGCCAAGTGATAGCCAGATGATAAGAATTGCCTTTTAAGCCTTAAAATTTATGCTAACACAGGCAGAAAAAAGGGGATGCCCTGTAAATGCCAGAAAAATAGTGTTGAGAGGAGACAGACCACATGGGGAGGGCTGGCTGCATGTGATGGGACTACTTTAAATGGTCTCTACAGAGGAGCTGCTGTGAAGCCCCACTCCCTCCCTGTGCTTTTGAACCCACCAGATTCAAAATAATACACCACCTGCTGCTGTTCACTCAGAGCACCGCCGGACACACTTTGAAACCCAGGACTATTTCATATTTTTGTTTGCTGGTGGATTTGGATATTTTTTTTATAATATGGTTGGAGAATCATGACTAGTTGTTTGTTAATTTCCCAGTTTTGCCCGCGGGGGTTAAGGTGCTGCACATATGTGGTTGCCCCGTGTCTCTATCCCCATTTCATGCTACAGCTTTGACCCAGAAAATTATTAAATCTATTTGAAAAAAAAGAAAGAAAAACAGAATTTTGAGTTGTATATGTACACTTTATTGTCCCTGTGTGAAAACATTTCCTCTGATTTGACCCATTCTTCAACCAGTAATATACTGTAGTACTTTGCAGTCCAGTATCATTTACTTTTTAGTTACATAAGCTCTGGGGGAGACTGTTGGGAAATGGCTGCCTTTTAACACATGCGCGACCACCAACCACACATTGGCGGCACGGTAGCAGAGTGGTTAGCGCTCTTGCTTCACAGCAAGAAGGTTCTGGGTTCGATCCCCGGGTCGCCCAGACCTTTCCGTGTGTGTTCTGTGTGGAGTTTGCATGCATGGTCTGGGTTCGATCCCCGGGTCGCCCAGACCTTTCCGTGTGTGTTCTGTGTGGAGTTTGCATGCATGGTCTGGGTTCGATCCCCGGGTCGCCCGAGCCTTTCTGTGTGGAGTTTGCATGTTCTCCCCGTGTCTGGGTGGGTTTCCTCCGGGCACTCCGGTTTCCCCCACCAACCCAAAAACATGCACCATAGGTACTCCAGCTTAGGTCCTGACCAAACCGAAGCAAGAAGATCATGGAGATGGTCCCCGGGCGCCCTAATGTGTGTGCTGCCCACTGCTCCTAATATATGTATATAGGATGGGTTAAAATGCAGAGAAGAATTTCTCCAGTGTGAGATCAATAAAGTTCACTTCTTCTTCTTCACATTCATTAACTGCACCTATGAGTGCCAGAAAAACATACCCAGGAAGTGCTCAAGGGCACAACAATAGCAGATTGATATTATAGATTTAGGCTACTTATTCACACAGGAAATGAAATACATTAAGGGTGTATATTATCTGACTGTTGATGTAACATTGTTAATTATACTACAAGTAGGCGTATTAGTTATTTTACATTGTATAGCAAACTTTAACTTACCTATCCTTTAAGTACATGATCATATGCATGCGTATATCATAATCTCATTTATTACAGAGGTGTTCAGTATGTAATGTGTGCATCATTTGTTTTATATACAGTGGGTGTGTACATGTGAGGGCCTATAGGTGCCAAATCTGTGGTGACAGGGAGTTGGTGGCTGTCTCATTTGCATGCTGATTGATAACAGTGTGTGCACATGACTGCTCTATGTGTTAATTAATGCACACACAGTCACACTCCATCTGTACAAAACACCAGACATGTTGCAATATAAAGCTAGCTATAATTTGCGGTTGTAATGTAATGTAATGAGTGTATGTGCATATGTGGTAGAGGAAGCTAGGTGGGAAGGGTGCAGTGGAGAGGATGACGCAGGAGACGTGGAGATGTGGGTGCTCTGTTTGAATGTCATGGTGCAAGATGTGAGGTCAGATTGACACATGCACAGCTAAACAGCACTGAGGCCAGCAAGGGCTCTTAACAATTTATGTAAGCATGTGTGAGTGGAGATAGGTTCAAAGAGGGGTAATTTAATAAAATAATTAAGTTGCTGTATTTGAGAAGGGGAGTACAAAAAGAGGTGAGTAATATTGCGAACAGACCGTTGACAGGAATTTGGAGGCCTGAGGACCCTAGGCCCCCCTCCCAATTCTGGGGCCCTAAATCCTATCAAATGAGTTAAAAGGGGTTATACATTGTTTTAAATAAACAGGATATTAAACAGGGATGCAATAACACAGATTTCACATGATTTGATACATAGCTCAATACACAGTTCACGCTATCGATTCAATTTCGATTTTAGGACGCAAAAAAAAAAAAAAATCTCATGTAATTTTTTCTGCTAATGATATAATCACAGGCCGGTGTCTGCACTGCTCTGCCTCCTCCAGCAGAGACAGACAGTCACTCGTCCCACACATAGAAAAGTCTCAATGGACCGCTTTCTGAATAAAACTTATGAGATAAAGTCGCATGCGTATATGAGTGCATTTGATTGCCAGTGTTAAGTCAAAAGCAATTCTAAAGTATTTAAAAGTTCATATCTTTGTCATTCCTGGGTCTATCAATGTAAAATAAAAAGTAACTGAAAGATAAAACCCACCTCTGTTAGAATAATTCAACGGTTTCCTTTCCGACCAAATTAACTGACAACACAGCGCACATGAAGGGATACGTGCATATCGACCGAACACGTGTATCAAATCGTGAGACTAATATCAAACGATTCGATATGATATATATTGTTGCATCCTTAATATTAAAGGAACTGTATGTAACTTTTATAGCTCTGACTGGTTTAAAAAAGGTATTACAATCACATATGATCGTGGGTTGCCAGTACCTAGAAAACATAGGCCGTTTCCCAATTCAGCGACGGCACGCTTGTGAGTGTGCACTCGGTCTGTCGTCGAGACGGCGCACACTCGCTCTGTCCTTAGTGCACTACGTTTCTCACATGGCCGTCTGCAAAATGGAACAAGTCCCACCTCAGCTCAATGAGCCGGGTGGTCTGCTCCTTGTTCCCTAAAGACAAAAATATTATTCTATTGCGACTCGTAATTTGGGAATTGGGACATGGCCAATGTTTCCCCTAATTTTGAATGTGTCTGAGCAAACACACACTAACTCCACATCCGAAATGCGCCCCCCCCCTCGCGCGCGGCTCGCACTTTGCAGGTATAAAAAAAAAAAGACCCCGCGGCCGAATAGATCCGCTAAAAGCTCTTTCATCCCTGGTTTTCAGTGCGCTGCACAAGTTTTCTTGTGCGCTGAGAATGTGCGAGCAGTGCGCAGCTTAGAGTAAACGCTGGACACGGCGACACTGTAGAATATCCAGCATTACAACAGCAAAGGAAATATAGAAGTGTAAGGGGAAAAGCATGTGTACAGGTGCCGTGATCTATGCCGTTACGGCTACCATCACACATGTTTAGCGTAGTTTATGAAGAGTTTCATGTAGCATAGTTGTAGGTGAGGTGAACCAGTACGTATATTTTATAGTGACGTCGCAACTCTCACATGTGGATGTCGCTGGCGAGTCGGTCTTTGTAGTCATATATCCTCCCGCGCTGTGCATGCTGGGGCTTTTAAGTGTGCGAAGCGTGTATGTTTGCACGCTTGGTCCACGCCCCGATTTCCATGGAAACGACGGCGCCGTTCAGGGCTCGTCTCGACGGTGCAGGGGGAAAAAAACGAATGGAACGGCGCTTGTCGCTCCGGATATGACGCATATCCCGTTCCAAGGACGCTCACAAGTGTGCCGTCGCTGAATTGGGAAACGGCCATATACAAGATTTTCTCTTAGTATATGACAATGAGTCATGTGAAAGCCAAGCACCTGATCAGCACTAATTAGTGATTGGCTGCAGGGGTTTAGGTAGTGAGGAGTCACATCAGAGTGGCTCATTTTAAATTTAAACCAACTGGATTTCATTGAAATGAGAGACTCATGTTGGGCTCATTCTGGTTTCTGATTGGATAATCGTCTGGAGAATCTGAAGATTCTGGAGAACACCAAATTAAGAATAAATCAGTATTATTGTTAACTGCATAAGCAATATTTGGTATGAATTTTACCTCGTATCTGGGGACACAGATATCTCATGTTTGTCAGAATTAGAATCAGAATCTTCCATGCAGTCCTTTTACTAGTGAGAGTGCATGCCTTCATCCAAGAGATATTGTAGGATGGCACCTATGTCAGGCATGTTGGAGACAAGAGAATGTAAAATTTTGGTCTATTATATTGCATAATACTGTCAGTATTTGTTGAGAGGCAATTCTTTTATGGATTTTTTCCCCCAATACAGTGGTACCTCACCTTATGAAATTAATTTGTTCCAGAAGTGGTTTCGTAACGTGAATTTTTGGTAAGTTGAGTAGCTATTTCAATGGAAAAAGCCTGATTTGTTCCAGGGCCCCGATCCAAGTTTTTTTTTATAGTGTAACTTTTTTTTATAGTGTAACATTGTGTTCTGCGTAGAGACTGTAGACCCAGGACTAAACGTGGACTATACCAGGTCTAGACCAAGGTCTAAACTAGAGGTAAGATCGGGCCTAAAAAATCCAGCCCGAACCGACCCGGCCTGCGGGTATTAAAGCCCGACCCGGCCCGAGCCCGACCAATTAACTTGATTTGCAGGACCGAGCCCGAAGCAAACCCGAAATTTCATATTTTATTTGTGAGGACTCGGGAGGAGGAGGGGTGATTTATGATGACAAAATAGATGCGGACTTGCGGAGGGGAAGATTATTAAGAGGGCGGCGTTCACGTGCGCAGAGCATGCTCTGCGGCTCCTGTTTAGTAGTTAAATAGCAATTACATTACAGCGCCTTCTCTGTTTTATCCAAATTATTTATTTTAAAACAAGTATTCCTTAGTTTAGTATCCACACATTGTTTTAGTATACATTTTTATAAACAATATATTTATTTTTAAAAAGTCAGCGAGAGAGAAGCCCGAGCCCGACCCGAATTTCAGGTCGGGTCGGGTTGGGCTCGGGCTTGGGCTTAAGATCTTACCTCTAGTCTAAACCTGGACTAAACCTGGACTAAACCTGGACTAAACCAGGACTAAACCAGGTCTAGACCAGGTGGATTAAAGCGCCGCATGCGGGTCTATTTCCTGGTTTCGTTTCGAGTCACGGCTGAGGTGAGCAGCGAGGGGGACCGCACGCAGTCTGAGCGCATGAACGAGACCTGTGCTCAAACCATGCCTCTTCTAGACCTCCTCTAGACCAGGTCTAGACCACCGCGGCTCTTGCATGCGTTCGTTCATGCGCTCAGACTGCGTGCGGTCCCCCTCGCTGCTCGCCTCAGCCGTGACTCGAAACAAAACCAGGAAATAGACCCGCACGCGGCGCTTTAATCCACCTGGTCTAGTCCTGGTTTAGTCCTGGTTTAGTCCAGGTTTAGTCCTGGTCCAGTCCTGGTTTAGTCCAGGTCTAGACCTGCTGGCAGCCCCACGCCGGGTCATGCTGCGCTATCACACTTGTCCGCGCGCAGTTTTCTCCCCCCTCCCCCTTCCACCCACACTTCACTATTAATAATTTTGTTGAAAATCTATGAAGGTTTGAGTGTTTAAACGAGAGACAAATGTGAGAAAAGTTTAAATTCAGTCTGAGAAAAGCGTATAATGTGTGTGACTGAGCGCGCATTATTTGAATTTTTGAGATTTCGCGTTTCGGAACTTGAATTTTCTTTCGTATCTAGAGACCAAAATTTAACGTGAAGGCGTTTCGTAACTTGAAATTTTCATTTGTTGGGTCTTTCGTAAGGTGAGGTAGCATTGTAGATTAAATTTTGCATCTGAGAAAAATACAGTACATTAAACAATGTACTGACTTTTCCCAACGTCCATCCATCCATTCATTTTCTTCCGCTTATCCGGGGCCGGGTCGCGGGAGCAACAGTCTAAGAAGGGACTCCCAGACTTCCTTCACCCCGGACACTTCCTCCAGCTCCTCCAGCGTTCCCGGGCCAGCTGGGACACATAGTCCCTCCAGTGTGTCCTGGGTCTTCCCCGGGGCCTCCTCCCTGTGGGACATGCCCGGAACACCTCCTGAGGGAGGCGACCAGGAGGCATCTGGAACAGATGCCCGAGCCACCTCAGCTGGCTCCTCTCAACGTGGAGAAGCAGCGGCTCTACTCCGAGCCCCTCCCGTGTGACTGAGCTCCTCACCCTATCTCTAAGGGTGCGCCCAGCCACTCTGCGGAGGAAACTCATTTCGGCCGCTTGTATCCGCAATCTCGTCCTTTCGGTCATTACCCAAAGCTCTTGACCATAGGTGAGAGTAGGAACGTAGATTGCCCGGTAAATTGAGAGCTTCGCCTTTTGGCTCAGCTCCCTCTTCACCACAACAGTCCGGTACAACGACCGCATCACTGCCAACGCTCCACCGATCCGCCTGTCAATCTCACGCTCCATCCTCCCCTCACTCGTGAACAAGACTCCGAGATACTTGAACTCCTCCACTTGAGGCAAGGACTCCCCACCCACCCAGAGAGGGCAAACCACCTTTTTCCGGTCGAGAACCATGGCCTCGGATTTGGAAGAGCTGATCCTTATCCCAGCCGCTTCACACTCGGCTGCAAACCGCCCCAGTGCACATTGGAGGTCCCGGTTCGATGAAGCCATCAGGACAACATCATCTGCAAACAGCAGAGATGAGATCCTGTGGTTCCCAAACCGGATCCCCTCCGGCCCCTGACTGCGCCTAGAAATTCTGTCCATAAATATAATGAACAGAACCGGTGACAAAGGGCAGCCCTGGCGGAGTCCAACATTCACCGGGAAAAGGTCCGACTTACTACCGGCAATGCGAACACAGCTCCTGCTCCAGTCATACAGGGACCGAACAGCCCTTAGGAAAGGGTCCCGAACCCTGTACTCCCAGAGCACTCTCCACAGGACCCCACGAGGGACACGGTCGAATGCCTTCTCCAGATCCACAAAGCACATGTGGACTGGTTAGGCAAACTCCCATGCACCCTCGAGCACCCGATGGAGAGTATAGAGCTGGTCCAGTGTTCCCCACACTGCTCCTCCTGAATCCGAGGTTCGACTATCGGTCAAATTCTCCTCTCCAGCACCCTGGAATAGACCTTACCGGGAAGGCTGAGGAGTGTGATTCCCCGATAGTTGGAACACACTCTCCGGTCCCCTTTCTTAAACAGAGAGACCACCACCCCGGTCTGCCAGTCCAGAAGTACTGTCCCCGACCGCCACGCGATGTTGCAGAGACGTGTCAGCCAAGACAGCCCTACAACATCCAGAGACCTGAGATACTCAGGACGGATCTCATCCACCCCCGGGGCCTTGCTGCCGAGGAGCTTTCCAACCACCTCAGTGACTTCAGCCAGGGTGATGAGTGAGTCCGCCTCCGAGTCTCCAGCCTCTGTTTCCTCCTCGGAAGACGTGACAGCGGGATTGAGGAGATCTTCAAAGTATTCCTTCCACCGTCCGATAACATCCCCAGTTGAGGTCAACAGCTCCCCACCCGCACTGTAAACAGTGTTGGTGAAGCACTGCTTTCCCCTCCTGAGGCGCCGGACGGTTTGCCAGAATTTCTTTGAGGCCATCTGATAGTCCTCCTCCATGGCCTCTCCGAACTCCTCCCAAACTCGAGTTTTTGCCTCTGCGACCGCCTGGGCTGCAGCACGCTTGGCCCACCGGTACCCTCAGGAGTCCCACGAGCCAATAAGGCTCGATAAGACTCCTTCTTCAGCATGACGGCATCCCTTACTTCCGGTGTCCACCACCGGGTTTGGGGATTGCCGCCGCGACAGGCACCACAGACCTTACAACCACAGCTACGGGCGGCGGCATCGACAATAGAGGCCGAGAACAGAGCCCATTCGGACTCTATGTCCCCAGCCTCCCCCGGAATCCGGGAGAAGCTCTCCCAGAGGTGTGAGTTGAAGGTACCCCTGACAGAGGGATCTGCCAGACGTTCCCAACAGACCTTCACAACGCACTTGGGCCTGCCAGGTCTTTCTGGCTTCCTCCCCCGCCAGCGGACCCAACTCACAACCAGGTGGTGATCAGTTGACAGCTCTGCCCCTCTCTTCACCCGAGTGTCCAAGACACGCGGCCGGAGGTCAGATGACATGACAACAAAGTCGATCATCGATCTCCGTCCTAGGGTGTCCTGGTGCCACGTGCACTGGTGGACACCCTTGTGCTCGAACATGGTGTTCGTTATGGACAAACTGCGCATAGCACAGAAGTCCAATAACAGAACACCGCTCGGGTTCAGATCAGGGAGGCCGTTCCTCCCAATCACCCCTCTCCAGGTGTCACTGTCGTTGCCCACGTGGGCGTTGAAGTCCCCCAGGAGAACAATGGAGTCCCCGGGCGGTGCACTGTCCAGTACCCCTCCCAGGCACTCCAAGAAGGCCGGGTACTCTGCACTGCTGTTCGGCCCGTAGGCCGACACAACAGTGAGAGACCTGTCCCAGACTCGAAGGCGCAGGGACGCGACCCTCTCATTCACCGGGGTGAACTCCAACACTCGGCGGCTAAGCTGTGGGGCAATGAGCAGGCCCACATCAGCCTGCTGCCGTTCCCCGCGGGCAACGCCAGAGAAATGGAGAGTCCAGCCCCCTTCAATGAGTTGGGTTCCAGAGCCCAAGCTGTGCGTGGAGGTCAGGCTGACTATATCTAGTCGATAGAGCTCAACCTCCCGCACAAGCTCAGGCTCCTTCCCCCCCAGCGAGGTGACATTCCATGTCCCCAGAGCTAGTCTCCATGTCCGGAGATCTGGTCGCGGAGGCCCCCGCTTTCGGCTGCCGCCCAGATCTCTCTGCACCGGCCCCTTATGGATCCTGGTGAGTCCACGGGAGGACGGCCCTACGTCGCTCCTTCGGGCTGAGCCCAGCCGGGCCCCATGGGGAAAGGCCCGGCCACCAGGCGCTCGTTGGCGAGCTCCCACCCCAGGCTTTTCCAAACACACCCATAAAAAAAATATATATATATAGTGTTACCGCACAGTATTTACACATATTGTTGGAACAGTGTGCCCTTCTCTGTGATGAGTTATGCATACAAATGAGACTGACCTCTTGTTGCTGCAGTCATGGTTAGGAGGACACTTCTTACATAACAACTCACCTTTTACAATCCAGCTGATTCAATCCATGTTTGGAAAAGGTCTGGTGGAGACACAACAAAAAAATATTCACCTCTCACCACTGCTAAACTATTTTCACTGTACACCTAACTCAAGAAGTGTCTAGCTATAAGCAGAAAGGATCCCTGCATCAGGATTCCTGCATCCCTACTATTTTCTGATCTATGTTATCATGTTGTTTCCTCATCACAAACATATCTGGAGTTGTGTTTTTTTTTTTCTTCATTCACACATGTGTAACACACAAACCCTGCATATTTAGGCTGAGTTCTTCTCTCAAACAGAAAACACCCTGTTCCACCTCGTGATATCATGTGATAATACAGGAAGTGCTCCACTGTGTTTTTAAACTCCATACAACTTAACCAGAATCATTTGGATGATTTCAGATCTGGACTGGCCATCCTCTTGAAATACACTGTTTGATGTCATCACAAGGTGAAAAAGAGTATTTTGAGTTTGAAGATGTAAAAAGACTAATAAAGGATTAGTTAATGAACTCTGTGAATGAAACAAAACACAACTCCGGATATGGTTTCGAGGAGGTCATAATATTCTAACATGGTTCAAAGCTCATAAGATTTGTAGTTGCATATTCTAGGACCTTTAATCAAACATTCTAAAAGTGTGGTAGTTTATAGCTTACTTTATTTTTAGATTTAAATACATTAATTTGAGATTCTTAGCATCACTTTTTTTTCATGTATTTTGATTATGCTATTATGTCTTGTGAAATGGCAACCAAATAGCATCTTAAGAGTCCTCTCACCGCTAGAAAAGCAGCTCTGCATCTCTCTTAAGGTGATAATCTGAGTTCAGTGCTTTCAGAAAGGCCTATCTACTGTTTTATATTATTAATTTATTGTTAATTTGAATAGAGACAGATACAAAACACACAGATTGACAATTAAGTAATCTGATATCATTGTATTCAGCCTGTAGGCTATGGCACCAGTCCCCAGAATCTTGGTTAATCAACATTATGGTAGCACAAGGCAATACCGTATTGGTAGTACAGTATCTCACCTCACTGTGTTTGGGAAAAAGCGAAAGACTTTCAAATCATAAGGTTGGATATTTTAGCGCAATGGATGAACAAAATCTCCAGATGGCTGCTATTTATTTCAAATGGGGGGTTGTTCATTGGTGCATGAGTCTATGCACCTGTGGACCATTCCACTGTCCATACTTTGCTGATTCTGCTCAGTCCACGGAAGGTACAATTATTCCACCACTGTGATTTCAAGGGTTTTTTAATAATGTTGGTTTGTTTATGGTTTAAAATCAGATTTGCTTGCACAATCTGAAAAACCTGATGTGAAAGTTTTGACCAAAATGATCAAGGAACCACTCACCCATTCACTCACACACGCACGCACACACACACACACACACACACACACGCACGCACGCACGCACACACATACACCAGCGTACACAGACACTGGGGGGTGAGGTGGGTTAAGTGTCTTGCCCAAGGATACAACGGCAGCATTCATCTGTGGGAGCTGGAACCTGTGGGTCAGTTGGTAGAGCGTTTGTCCACTGACCCACAGGTTACAAACTTATATTACAGACTTGTGAAGGGCCCCTCCTTGTTCTGGGCCCTGTATAAACATTGCTGTTCACCCGCCTAATCCTATGCCCCTGCCCAGTGAGTTGAAAATAGCTTTTTTAATACATTTTATTTACAACCCTAACCCTAACTATCCCAACCTGGGTGTGTCCCAGTTTTGAATTTTGAAAATCTGGTCACTGTATTGTAGCCTATTATTGCTGGGAGTATGTATACTTTATGCAGTATACAAGTTTTCTTATTTGCTTCTAAGTACCACCATTTACATACAGATTGAATTTTCTGACTGGCACACTTGATTAGACTAAAGAGAATTAATATCTTCCACTGTAAAATTAAAGTGGACAAGTTGGGTCATTTTTCCATCATGGCCTTACAGTGGTCCTGACGTGCTGCTCGCGCTGAGGTGTTACGTTCGTCTCCTGGAACAGAGGGCGTACCTGGACGGCTGATTGGAGCTAACCCCAATGCTAGGCTATCACATTAGCATACTTCACATGTGTGTGTTATTAGCATACATCAGATCAAACATGCCAGAACTTCTCAGTGATTATGCGTGCAGCCCTGTGTTCATTTTCAAACTCTCATTAGAATAACATTAGCATAACGGTCTGTGGGTACTGCGTAGTCCATTTTGCCTAACAGGGCACCCGTGGGACCCTCAGCACTTTACCCCCATCCATCAGTGCTAGCGTTTCTAGCTTTGACTTGCAATGGACTTGTGAATTGAACTGAATAAAAGGAAATGCCTACATGGCTTAGAGTTGGAGCCGTGATGCTGTTAACTGTGAATCATCTTCTCCTCAAAAGTTGACCTTGGGGGAAACACAGTTAGACCTTGCATAGCATTTAAGCAGAATGTGCGTCATGACCATTGAATAGAATGTGCTTGTTTTGTACTTTTTATCAAGGTGGATAAGCGTGTTCCATATGAGAATACGTCAGAGGATTGGTCCCTATTGAACAGTAGCCTAGAGCAATTAGAGATTTTATTTAGCAACCACCAGTTTCATGTCATGCAGCAGTATACATTCACTAAAGATTGTATGTTCTACCTATTTGACATACAGTATTGCGTCATGGAACTAATAACAGTGTTCCACTTTTGCTGCTCAGTCAATCACGCATAAAGCCACTAATGAATGTGCTTTCCCTATCCCTCCATCATCCATTTTAGCTATAGGCCTAGACTGTGCCCCATCTCAACCGAAGCAGTAGAAACGTCAACCATCACAGCCTCTCCATTTCTATCTTTTCATCACCACCTGTCTAGACCCCAGTGGGATTCAAAATTGTGGTGTCCATGTGTTTGTCGGTTGGGTGAAAGAACAGAATCACAAATGTTTAGAGACAGTGCAAATGCCAAATGCCATACCATATATATGTCTAATAATAATAATAATAATAATAATAATAATAATAATACATTTTATTTATATAGCGCTTTTCATGACACTCAAAGACGCTTCACAGAGCAATACAATAAAATAAGTCAATAAAACAGTCAAAAATAAAACAAAATGAATAAAAATAGCAAATTTGCAAATATATATATACTATTATGGTAACTTTACTGACCACCTCCTCCTAACCATAAATACCACTCTCAATGTTTGTTCCTTTCACTGTATACAACAAGCAAGAAGAGGATCTCTTTCTATTCTTGACTGTTGCAAAGCACTCATCCTGTCAGGCTTGGACTGCCACATCTGCCTGCACTTGATGCACCGCATTAATATGACCAAACAATAAGTGTCTGAAAGCACACCCTGTATGGGAGGAGGACAGAGAAAAAAATATCTTCGTAACAAAATTAATGAGAGAGAGAGAGAGAGAGAAAAAGGGACAGGGAGAGAGGGAGGGAGAGGGACAGCGGGGAGGAGGGGGAGCATTACACATCTGATTGGTTGTCATACACTTAACAACCTCCCATTCTTGTGTGAGTGTCCTTGGAGGAAATAATAATTGTTTAGGAATGAGTGAATAGAGAAAGCAAAAATAATGGGATGGGGGAGTAATTAAAAGACCTTGATTCTGTACAAATGATGCAGGATGAAGGCTGGAGTGATGGTGGACACAAAACAGAAAGGAAACACAGCAAAGAAACAAGGGGAGGAGACAAGGAATGGAGATCAGGGAAGGGGGCACAGGAGAAGGAGACAAAGAAAGAAGGAGACAGGAGAAGGAGACACGAGAAGGAGGCAAGAGAAGGAGACAAGAGAAAGACTCAAGGGAAGGAGACAAGAGAAGGAGACAAGGGAAGGAGATGAGGGAAGGCGGGAAGAGAAGGAGACGAGAGAAGGAGCCAAGGATCTGGCTGTGAAGTAGGTTTTCTATGACAGGATGGGACAGTTGACTAAAGAGCCACTAATGTATGTGGACATACTCCATTAGAGACTGGTCCACCAACCAACGGCCAGGCCCTAATGCAGCATCGGCAGCATGCCAAGATGCATTTTTGTGAGTTTGTGAAATATCGTGAGAATCCATCTACCTGTGCAAGGTTAGATTTGTTTTGCTTATGTATTGAATACAAATATGTTCTTGCTTAAAAGCTTTTCAAATAATAGACATACAGATAAGCATAAAACAACCAACATAATAACTGAAATACAGAAAATAAATGAAAAATATAGCCATAGCTCTTTTCTCTGGCTAAGATATGTACCTGGTAGTTTCGAAGTAATTTCATGCCAAGATGGCGGTGCAGATGCACACAGCGGCTGCTCTCGGTCCCAACATTACAGTGTTTTTGTGTATTTTGTCATGTAAACAACATTGTTTTTATTCGTCTACGTCTTTTTCATGTGAGCCTCCCCAAAGACGTACATACAGCCAGGAGTTTCTGATCAACATTAGCAGAAACAACACTATAAACAACTGATATGTCGAAGGGCTACGGGACACACTAAGGAACAGCGGTCTGCTCTGGAAGCACTTACCACCACCGACTCCTAAATCTCACCTGCAGTGGAGGTGCCACAAGCGGTGCGAGAGGAACCAGAAGAGGGGTAAGTGCGGAGGCATCAGAAACAGGCTATCTGTAAACCCACACAAGCCGGTGGTCCCCACCATTACACTGTCTAATGTACGCTCGCTGGATAATAAGCTGAACCACGTGCATTTACTTTGGGCAATTTTAAAGTCAGGGAGAGAGAGTTGTGTTCTTGTATTCATGGAAACATGGCTCAACGACAGCATCCCCGACAGCGCCATACAGAGACTGTCACTGCATACATTTCAAAGTGCATTGATGATGTCACAGACACCAGGACCATCACTGTTCAAGCCAACCAAAAGCCATGGCTCACAGGGGAGGTCTACAGGCTGCTGAGGGTAAGGAATGCTGCCTTCAGAGCTGGAGACGAGGTGGCGGATGATACAACTGTGTTGGGTCACATCAGCAATGACGATGAGACACACTATAGGACTGAGGTGAGCTGCCTGGTCAAGTGGTGCAGAAACAAGAACCTCTCCCTGAACGTGGAGAATATAAAGGAAATTGACATAGACTTCAGCAGAGCACACACACAGCACGCCCCCCCTCACCATCAATGGGGCTGCTGTGGAGAGAGTAAGTCGCACCAAGTTCCTGGGTGTGCACATCCCTGAGGACCTCTCCTGGTCAAAGAACACTGCATGACTGGCCAATAAAGCCCAACAGCGACTCTTCTTCCTCCGCAAGCTGAAGAGAGCCAGAGCCCCAGCTCCCATCATGAGCACCTCCTACAGAGGCACCATAGAAAGCATCCTCACCATCTGCATCACAGTGTGGTATGGCACCTGCACCGTGTCCTGCCGGAAAAAGCTCTGCATTGTGGGTGATCCCACCCACTCATCCAAGTGCCTCTTCAGTCTGCTGCCATCAGGAAGGAGACTGAGGAGCCTCAGGCCAAGACCAGCCGACTGAAAGACAGCTTCATTCACCAGGCTGTCAGGATGCTGAACTCTCTCCCTGCCCTGCCCTCCCTCCCCCAATAACACTGCTGCTTAAATGACACTTAATGACACTGATGCTTAAAGGAAAAGTAACGTTATTTTACAATCTGAGCCTTCTTTCGGTAATAAAACAAGTCGTTTGACTCACCCATAGCACGTTCGTGTCATTTGGAGCTGTTTGGTGAAAGTTATGTTGTAGCGTATCCGTTAACATGAGTATTCGGGGCATTACTTTGCGGTCTCCAAATAACACAAACTTTAGCACTTTTCAAATCATAGAAGCCCGATGTCTTAATGTAAGATTTCGTTTGAAGCAAAAGTGGACTGTAATCCGAGATTTAGCCATAGTTTCGAGTAGATGAGGACGCCAGTGCGCATGCGCGGACTGTGCTATCAGCTCCCGGGACCCAAACATGAAACGCAAAGCTGAAAACTATGGATAAATCTCGGATTACAGGCCACTTTTGCTTCAAACGAAATCTTACATTAAGACATCGGGCTTCTATGATTTGAAAAGTGCTAAAGTTTGTGTTATTTGGAGACCGCAAAGTAATGCCCCGAATACTCATGTTAACGGATACGCTACAACATAACTTTCACCAAACAGCTCCAAATGACACGAACGTGCTATGGGTGAGTCAAACGACTTGTTTTATTACCAAAAGAAGGCTTAGATTGTAAAATAACGTTACTTTTCCTTTAAATGACACCATTTGAGCTTTATTACGCTACACATTGTGTGTTTTACTTATTTAATTATTTGTATTATATACAAATAAGTACTTTTGCTATAGTATCCACTTTTGTAGTTTTGCTAGGGGTATATGTGATGTTTTAGTCATTATGTATATTGTCTTGTTTATAAGATGTTTAATATGCACTGTGGGCCTAGGGAGCGCTGCAATTTCAAATCCTGTGTGTGCAACCTGTACATTATGGTTTTTGACAATAAAGCTGACTTTGAACTTTGATAAGTGGCAATGATCGCCCCTCACATGTGCCTACGCCGTGCCCCACCAACACCATGCTCTACCCACACTGCGCTCCGTCCAGGCTGCGCTCCGCCCATACCCAGTGTTGTATAAAGTAATGGAAAATCAAACTCAAGTAAAAGTATAGGTTCCCCTCCCAAAAATGACTTTGGTAAAAGTCAAAGTCACTGACTGAAATGTTACTTGAGTAAAAGTCTTAAAGTATCTGGAACTTCTTGTACTTAAGTATGACAAGTAATGTAAAAATAAATGTACTCAAGTAATGTAATTAAAAGTACAAGTAAAAGTATCAAGCAAAGGCAGTCTGAATTTAATATTATTTAATGTTAATGTTTAATGTTAATATTTGGATGTTGAATATAAATCAAACGGGGTTAGGTTATGTTGCCATGTGCGGTGCCATCACACCAGCATATTTCAGCATATCCACTGAAATTTGACAAAATCTAGCAGTTCGCCAAGACAGAATAGCAAGTTCAGCTAACCCTTGCTTTGTTACTTAGATAGCACAAACACACAGCGCTTGTTTAAATTTTTAAAAGTAGGCACATGTTAATGTTATTTTTTGTCCTTTTGAACTCGTGTGCCCTTTCTCATTCGTTACACTTAGCCTACAGCTATGCCTTCCCTTGAGCCGAAAAAGCTAGGTAGCCTGTTAGCTCCAACATCGTCAAATACGCTTTGTGTAACCGAAACAATGTCACACAAAGTTAATTTCTACATGTTATGCTCAAGGTTTCACAACGATGTCTAGAATGTCCATGCTATGGTTACTGAAATTGGAATATAGACGCTAACAATTTCATTAATCTAGAACTTACCTCGATGTGTTTCTTGGTTGGACGGGGAGTTTCTGTAAGATAGGATTTCCACGTTTCTTGGAAGGCACAAGAGGCACTTCATTCGATAGGACGAATCCTTCATATCAGCGTAAGAGAACATTGTGTTTAAGTACGGCCAGGGATGCTCATCGTCAGGTCTCCCTTCATTTGTAGCTGACGTGGATGCGGTCTCCTCTTCCATCAGGGATGTTGATTGATTAAACTAGCTGCATGAAAACAACAGGTGTAGGCTGATTGTCATGTGGAAGTAGCGAACAAGCTCAGGCACGTCCTGACTTCTTTGCAGTCAGTAGAGGTTTTTTTTTGTAACGAGTAACTAAACAGCACATTGAAAATGTGTCGGAGTAAAAGTATGCGATTAAATTCGGAAATGTAGTGAAGTAATAGTAAAAGTTATCATTTAAAAAAAAAACTCAAGTAAAGTACAAAGTCTCCCAAAATGTACTTAGGTACAGTAGTGAAGTATTATTACCTCGTTACTATACAACACTGCCCATACCAGGCTCCACGCCCTAATCCTGGCCTAAATTTAGGTCTAACCATAACTCTAAACTTAACCCTGAGCCTAACCCTACCCGAACACCTAAACGTGACCCTGACATTGACACTAATCCTACCCTAACCCCCTAACCTCTAATATAACCTAACCCTTACCCTAATCCTACGCTAAAATCCTAACTACTAACCCTGACCCTCACCCTGTCATTTTTCAAGAAAATTCTGTAAGACCATGTATCATTTTCTGTTCCATTTTCATTGATGCATCTGGTTTCCAAATTTGGTTTGACTACGGCAAAGTTCTTCTCAGGACGTCCCACTGGCAAAGACAGATATTTATCTTGTTACCATGGCAACACAATTTGTGCTAGGGTGTGGGCATCATTTCATTTTTGATCAAGAGCACGTTACGATTATGTGTACCAAATTTTGTAGGCCTATGACAATTTTTTTTCATCCCATACAGATAGGGGGCGCTATTGCATCCTTTTTAAAAAAACAATTCTTACATCAGTCTGTTCAGGGTCGAGGTGTCCTCCACCCACGATTAAAGTTTGAGTGAAATCAGCCAATATTTGTGCCATCTGATGATGTTACCATTAGAATAACATAGACAGTTTATGTCAGCGCTATGGTAACGCCATAAAAAATATGTCATTGGCTTTTGTGATCAGGATATCAAAATGAAAATTTCAATTTCAGAAATTCAGAAAAAAATTTAACTATGTTTCAATCTGTGGGGGGCGATAATGCACCAAATTCAGTGTTTTCATATTAAATGACTTTAGGACAGGCAGAATATGCTCCTCAAGTTCATCATAAGGAAACATTTGGTGGATGTTTGTCATGATTTTCAGAACCATTTGGTTCCAAGTACAGTCAGTAAAGTGCACTCTCTGGACCGTGAACAAAGAGAACAATCCGCATTAGTGCACATTAGGACTGTCACAGGACTGGGCTTAAAAGCTTCACAGATTGAACGTCTTACCAAATTCAGAAGAGTCCTGGCTTCCTCTTCATCTTTCCCCTCCATCTCAAAGTCCCACATCCACTGACCTGGTCATGTGGTCAGTAGTGACTACAGAGGACAGCAGGCCCTCCCCTGCTGCCTCAAGAGGTGCAGGACCATATCAGTCTGAACAAACATACTTTAGTGTTCACTGGTCAATCTTTTCTGATAGAAATGTAAAAAGACAGTCATACTTAAGGTAACTTTATATGAGAGCACGTGCCAGCAGAGCTGCAGAGCTCTCCTCCATATTGGGGTGTTGAAGAGCACCTGTCGAAAAGACTTATTTAGCTTTACTTTTCTTACTTTTCCAGTCAGCTTATTTTGGTTGAAAATGTGCCTGACAAAAAGCTTACCCTGATTGGTCAATGGAGACCCTTTATTTGGGCAAGAACAACCATTACAAGAGCAGTAACCACAATGAAACACAGAGAGACCATAAAGTGTGGACACATGACTGAGCTCAGCTCACAAATTACAGTTTTGAATACACTACTAGCACAGATGGTTTCTGATGTTCTAGAATACTTTGGACCAGTGGCGAACTGGGACACATTGCACTGTGCCTGAAGAGATTATTAAAACATTTTCTAACATTTATTATGCCAAGTTTCTCTAAAGAGGTGTAGGTAATGGTAATAACATTTAGATTAAGTTTCCCATTTAAATAGATTTTTGAGGTGGTGCTACTGAGGCATCGTTCAATATAGTTTCTTGGGAACTTCACTCAAAATTAGAGCTCACTGAGGTATAATTTCTGATACTAGTCACAGGCATGATGCTCTGGATGCGGTTTGAATTTGTCCCTCACCGACATTCCGTATGTTGCTACAAAAGTACACTGTGTGACTTATTAACAGGCTTGTTTGTTTGAAGCCTAACTTTGCTTAAAATAAGAACTTACATTTTCATAGTATGATTCTTCATGGAAAAGCAGTCCATACTTGAGATTAGGGAACTGGAACACTACTTTATAAATGTTATAGTGATAAAGCCTTTGTAAATGTATTATTTACCTGCCTTCTGTTATAATAAAATGAAGCATGTTCATTAAAGGGATATGGTATATCCCTTTAAAGGGATATACCACCCCCAGGTCAAACTTGGGCATCTCCCCACAGTCCAGAGACTAAAATAAGTGGTGGAAAGCATTTTCCTGGTCACCCAGCCATTGTCCGAGTCTGTCAGCACTGACCCCCGC
The DNA here is from genome assembly GCA_036785185.1 of Paratrypauchen microcephalus. Taxonomy (NCBI): domain Eukaryota; kingdom Metazoa; phylum Chordata; class Actinopteri; order Gobiiformes; family Gobiidae; genus Paratrypauchen; species Paratrypauchen microcephalus. Next base: position 2,014,370 of record JAVJIX010000109.1, read on the forward strand.
GCGCAGCTGCAGCTACTCCGCGTTAGACTGGAGGCTAACGGCGCCAGAAAGATTTCGGCCAAAAGGAATTAATTTGCTCGATGCGTTTCCCAATTACTTTCTGTGTAGTGCGCATTCATATCGAGTGCAAATTAATTTACAAATTAACACGGAGAGCTTGACTTGGTCATTTTGGGTGGGAACTATTTTTCAGTGCGGAAAAAGAAAGCCGAAGCACAGAGCACGCTGCCAGGGGAATCACAGTTACGTACCAGGAAGGGAGTTCCCCTGTTGCGCAGCGTGCTCTGTGCTTCGGCTTTCTTTTTCCGCACTGAAAAATAGTTCCCACCCAAAATGACCAAGTCAAGCTCTCCGTGTTAATTTGTACATTTATTTGCACTTGATATGAATGCGCACTACACAGAAAGTAATTGGGAAACGCATCGAGCAAATTAATTCCTTTTGGCCGAAATCTTTCTCTGGCGCCGTTAGCCTCCAGTCTAACGCGGAGTAGCTGCGGATACCGCGGCGGTCAGTGCTGACAGACCTGGACAATGGCTGGGTGACCAGGAAAACGCTTTCCACCACTTATTTTAGTCTCTGGACTGTGGGGAGATGCCCAAGTTTGACCTGGGGGTGGCATATCCCTTTAACCCTCCGGTCGTGTTCACCTCCAGCCCCCTACTTTAGTGTTCCCGGTCAAAATTGACCGGTCTGTTTTAACTGCTCTTAAATTAGCACAATTCTTTTTTTTTCAACACCAATTTTTTAATTAAGCATTCTTTAGTTGAGAACAATGTTTCAAAGTAGTGTCTAACAACAATTTATAGAAGTAAACATTAAATAACATCAGTGAAAGTACAATTGGGCACTGAAAATGAACTACACAATGAACATATAATACAAAAAATAAATGGAAAACCAAACACCAAACTCAACAGGGTGTGTGTGTGTGTGTGTGTGTGTGTGTGTGTGTGTGTATGTGTGTTCATGCACATAAGTGGCATGTGACACTCAGGTCAGAGTGGGCCTTGCAAACATAAGCATGACATTAGCAGCATGTCAGGCTCGTTTTGATGTCTCTAGGGGCACAGAGGCCACAACGCTTCCTTTTCTGCCCATATCCTTGTTGGGGGAGAGCAGCCAGGGCAGCGGCTGGGGCTGGAGCTTGCATGCTCCTAACCAGACTGGCGGAGGCTGGTGTGCGGGGAATGTGCTGGAGTCGCTGTATAAGAGGAGTCACCAAAGCTTTCCTCAGCTCTGCGAGGAAAAGTCTCCTCTTGAAACTTTTCCCCTGATTCCAGGTTGGGTCGATTGCTGTCCACACCACATACGTGTTGAAAGCTGACACATCCAGGATTTTGTGGAACAGTGCCACAGGCCAGCGAGCCGTCATCCGCTTACAGGTGTGTGTACCAGTAAGCTGCAATAAAGGAACAATAAATAATAAGAGATTAGGAACAATATTCAATCTGTCGTACACAAAATGCTATGATTCACCTAGATAAAAATAAAATAAAATGCATGATGAGACTTTACATTACCTTATCAAGGCAGTCAACGCCTCCCTTGTTCTTGTTGTAGTCCTGGATCATCAGGGGCTTCCTGTCCTCTGTGGTGCTGACAGCGGCGTCTTTGTGTACTGTGCTCATCAGGATGACATTTCTGTTCTTCTTGGGAACGTATGACACAAGAGTGTGAGTGTCAGTGAATGCAAATTGTGATGAGAGTGCCTGTCTTCCTCTGGTCGATACCAGCGCAGGGAGAAGTTCGGGCTTGTTCTTTCTCACTGTCCCTACCATGGTGAGCTTTCTTTTCAGTAGCTCCTGACCAAGAGCATGTGATGTGAAGAAGTTGTCACATGTGATATTATGCCCTTGGAGACCGGTCGTCATGTCCAGCACAACACGCATGCCCTGGTTTGTGTGTGTGTGTGCGTGTGTGCGTGTGTGCGTGTGTGTGTGTGTGTCTGTGTGTGTGTGTGTGTGTGTGTGAGTGAGAGCTGGGGCAGTGTGTATGGGGATGTTTTCTGTATGTTGAATTAATTTACTCTAGATACCCATTCATTTCTTATGGCGGTCACTTTTGACCGGGAACACCACAGGTGTAACAAGGTTGATTAAAACACTCAAACTTGAATGAAATAGGTGATCATCACTTTTATATGTTCAAGTACACAGTGTGGAGGATATCATAAGGTCTTGAGGTAATCAGATGAAAAACATAATATTTATGAATATTATAAGTTGTAAAACGGTCAGATTTGACCCGAACACGACAGGAGGGTTAAGGGCTTGAATACAGTCCTTGAATCATTTGGTGTGTTGATAATAATAATAAGCAGCTTATTAAAGCTCACACTCCTATTTTACTGTTAATGGCATATTAACATTATAAAACATCTACAAATTACAGTTAATGCTTTATAAGTGCTCATAAACAAATGACAAGTTCTTATTATAGGCTTATATAGGAAACTTATTTTAAAGCATTGCTCTTTTTACATTTACAAGTTTTTAAACATCAAAAATACCTTCTTAATATGCACAGGCTGGCCTCTCCACAGACCTGTCCTGTAACTTGGCCTATAGTATATGGCATGTGGAACATTCAAGGAAAAGCAGTTATATATTTGATGTCTTCTGTATGTATATCAAATGTAGATATATACTGAAGACACCAAATATGTGAATAAAAATATATGGAATTATTTAGTAAAGAAAAAATACACAAAAAAACATTTAGTAATAACTCTACTCACTAACACTAATAATACTAACAGAAACTAACAGAAACTTACGCTAATGGAAACTGAAAACAAGTAGGTGTAGAAGTTTCAAAGTAATTTCATTGTAGTTAGCTCCTCCCTTCAGGTAGATATAGGCAGTGTCCACCAGCGTCTGACCAGAAGAAGCAGCTTGGATGAGCTGCGAAACATATTCGACCAAATAAACTTTTGTCCAGTTCACAAATTAAATTTCTCCTTTTGCCATAATAACTCTAATAAATATTTTTTTTGACAAAGCAAAAGGTGGATTTGAACCGGTAGTGATTATATTCACTATGGGTGAGTTACTCATAGTGATTATATTCATTAATAGGCCCTTTGCCACCTTCTAGCGCTCGGTCCTAACAACATCAACTTGCATCTTCCTCAAAGGCCACCATGTCATATCTATATAAAATGTGATATCCACCTTTACTCTCCAGTCCACATATTGATACATAGGATCCTAAGACTCTGTATATATTAGGTCTAAACAAAGCAGACTACAAAAGAAAGGACACAGGACACATGGCACTGCTAACTGGGTTACAAAAGTGCCGCTGTTGCTTTCACTTACTTTGATCTTTTTTCCTTCTTTTTTGTGTGTGTGATAGTTTCTGTTCCCTTTAGCAGTCATCTATTATTGTGTCCACTGCCATCACATGCAAGATAAAAGGTTTAAACTTTAAACAATTTGAAGGGAACAAAGTGAATGTTTTTTTTTGTTGTTTTTTTTTATATTTTTTTAAAATGTTTTGTGATATATAATACAAAAATACAAAAATAGCACTGTCACCACTGTCACCATAGCAACTGGCATTCAAAATTAAATATCAAGCTATATTTTGAATGTATAAATTAGTAAATATTCTATCCAATTGTAAAGATTGTTTCTGATTTGATTATATTTTTTTACATGCTTCTCTTTACATACTCTTGGCATCCAGTGTGGGCAGCAAAGTAAGAATTTCATTGTACAGGGAAATGTGTTTCTTTACTTTGCATATGGAAATAAAAGCTTTGAATCTTCCAACTTTACTATTTTTAATTGCTATGACAACGCGCATGAATTGTAACTTAATTCATAGCGCAGTTGAGTCATTGCAGGTCTCATTGGGTTATTTCTAGTTTATAAATAGTAAGACTCATTATGTTTTCTTTCTGCAGTTCCGAGGGCGCCCATGCTTGTGACGTTATACAAAATGCTTGCACAGCAGATTAGACCACTCTGTATGTCCAGGTTGTTCTGTCTTTGTCCATAGAAGTCATTTGTCTCACCTCCAAGCTCCATTTTGTCTGTATGTCCCGATGCATACTATATAACTGAAGTTTACCTTACAAATACATAGGAACACTGTTATAGAAATACTGAACTGATCTTAAATGAAGACCTGTCACCAGTGGTCCAAAGAAAGTGTCTGTGTAAAGGGAAATCAAATTAGGATGCCTATATTATGTTATAAGTTATATATTTGAGGAAAGTGGTCATATTCAAATTGCTTTGTATTCTATGTTCTATATGTCTTTATTATTCAGCATTGTAATAGGCAGAATGGCTATTTTTTCTTAGCAATAGTTTAGATTGAATGTTGAAAAGCTGATTACAAGAAATTCAAATCAGAGGTGGTAAGATGTCTAGGCACAGAATGAAATGTTGTGTTTCAGTGAAAATTTGATTCACCAATACTAAACAGATTTCACTTCTGCCTTGGATGGATTATTATTCTATTGAAATACCATTGAGGCAGTAGATATGAACTAGATCCGGATACAAACAGTTTTACCAGACAGGAGATGTGTTAGATTAAGTCATAGTAAAAGATTCCCTTTCACCATTCTCTACAGCTACAATTCCACAATCCCACGAGCACAAGAGGCACTGGCCGCTGACATACAATTTGAAAATAAGTCACTAAAGAACTAAGAGCTGGAGTGTGCTGTCCGGGGACCTAAAGACACCCTGAATAATGACTACTACAAGCTCTGTGAATTAAACTGCCTCTGTCTTGATATTGCTTTTAATTTGGAAAACCGATCTCTCATCTACCAAACGTCAACAATGTGAGTCGCCATGTCAAAAAATTCCCACAGAGGCACCCACCAAGTTATTATATCTTCACTGCGTACAATATTAGATTCATTTCTTGTCCTGTTTTGACAATGTCTTACAATGGGGACTGTGCAATGAAAGCCTCTAAGCAAATATGAGTAACTCAGAATATATTATTTAGTGGATCTGGGTTGAATATTTCATGAGACAGCACAAGAAAATGCCTCAAGATTCCTTTAGTCTGGGTCAGTGCAAATCATGGTAGGTCACAGTAAATCACGTTGGCTATATGGTACTGTTTTCTGTTCTTATAGCGTAAATCTGATCATGTCATTTCAAGCATGTATTTTCTGGGTAGAAGAGAGCAAGCAGCGACCCCCAGCAGTTTAGTGGATTCATAGAGCTAGTAAATAATACATGCAGTATCTTGGCAACCATGATAATTTAGTTATGGCGTTGTATATATGTAGCCATTGAAGCACTCTCTGGTAGAGATCGTGTTTAAGGAATTGTCACATATAATGATGGCAAAAGGAGAAATTCAATTTGTCAACTGGACAAAGTTTATTTGGTTGAATATGTTTCGCAGCTCATCCAAGCTTGGATGAACTACTAAGCAAATATGAGTAACTCAGAATATTCAGTTCTGAAGAACTGAAGAAGTAGCTTGGATGAGCTGCAAAACAGATTCGACCAAATAAACCTTGTCCAGTTGACAAAGTCTCCTTTTGCCATGGATTCTACCTGGATGACTAAGGGACTCTTCACACACATATAATAATGCGTGAAGAGTCCCTCAGTCGTCCAGGTAGAATCCATGATAAAAGGAGAAATTCAATTTGTCAACTGGACAAAGTTTGTTTGGTCGAAAACGTTTCGCCGCTCATCCGAGAGGCTTCGTCAGTTCTGGTTCTAGTGCTGGTTAGACCCTGTTTATATCTAGCTGCAGGGAGGAGCTCACTACACTGAAACTATTTCAACTAATCTGTCTCTTTTTTTTCCGAATTTCTCTGGCGTCTAGTATTAGCATATCTATTCACCCCCAGAGGGGGTGGGCAGAGGGGTGGAGAGGGTCGTTAGGCTTGAATAGGGAGGCTAAACTAGACGCCAGAGAAATTTGAAAAACAAAAGAGACAGATTAGTTGAGATAGTTTCAGAGCTATTTCAGTGTAGTGAGCTTCTCCTAGGGCTGAATAGATATGCTAATACTAGACGCCAGAGAAATTCAAAAAACAAAAGAGACAGATTAGTTGAGATAGTTTCAGAGCTGTTTCAGTGTAGGGAGCTCCTCCCTGCAGCTAGATATAAACAGGGTCTAACCAGCACTAGAACCAGAACTGACGAAGCCTCTCGGATGAGCGGCAAAACGTTTTCGACCAAACAAACTTTGTCCAGTTGACAAATTGAATTTCTCCTTTTATCACACATATACACTCAACAAAAATATAAACGCAACACTTTTGTTTTTGCTCCCATTTTTCCTGAGATGGACCCAAAGATCCAAAATTCACTCCAGATACACAACACTACCATTTCTCTCAAACATTGTTCACAAATCTGTCCAAATGTGTGACAGCGAGCACCTCTGCCCCGCCGAGACAATCCACCCCACCTCACAGGTGCGCCACATCAAGATGCCGATCCGACATCATGACCAGTGCACAAGTGCGCCCCAGACTGCCCACAATAAAAGGCCACCCCGAAATGTGCTTTTTTTTTTTTTTTTGCTTTATTGGGGGTCTGGGGACTCAGAAGCAGTCAGTATCTGGTGTGACCACCATTTGCCTCATGCAGTGCAACACATCTTCTTCGCATAGAGTTTATCAGATTGTCAGTTGTGGCCTGTGGAATGTTGGTCCACTCCTCTTCAATGGCTGTTATGGACGAAGAACACAGGTGCATTTTATTGATGGCATTTTGAATGCACAGAGATACCGTGATGAGATCCTGAGGCCCATTGTTGTGCCATACATCCATGAACATCACCTCATGTTTCAGCAAGATAATGCACGGCCCCATGTTGCAAGGATCTGTACACAATTCTTGGAAGCTGAGAATGTCCCAGTTCTTGCATGGCCAGCATACTCACCGGACATGTCACCCATTGAGCATGTTTGGGATGTGCTTGACCGGCGTATACGACAGCGTGTACCAGCTCCCACTAATATCCAGCAACTTCGCACAGCCATTGAAGAGGAGTGGACCAACATTCCACAGGCCACAATTGACAATCTGATAAACTCTATGCGAAGAAGATGTGTTGCACTGCATGAGGCAAATGGTGGTCACACCAGATACTGACTGGTTCTGAGTCCCCAGACCCCCAAATAGGGCAAAAAAAATTGCACATTTCGGGGTGGCCTTTTATTGTGTGCAGTCTAAGGCACACCTGTGCACTGGTCATGATGTCGGATCGGCATCTTGATGTGGCGCACCTGTGAGGTGGGGTGGATTGTCTCGGCGGGGCAGAGGTGCTCGCTGTCACACATTTGGACAGATTTGTGAACAATGTTTGAGAGAAATGGTAGTGTTGTGTATCTGGAGTGAATTTTGGATCTTTGGGTCCATCTCAGGAAAAATGGGAGCAAAAACAAAAGTGTTGCGTTTATATTTTTGTTGAGTATAATAATATTTATTCAAAAAAGTTACAAATGCCTTCCCACAAATCATGATTTCAGTTCTTATGGGTCAGCTTTTGTCTTATTCTGCAATGACAATAATATAATCAGGACAACCTTAAAGGGCTCATGATTTTTATGCTTTTTACCCTATTACCCTGTTTTCTTGAATTTTGTTTCATCATCACAAACATACATGGAGTTGAGTTTTGTTTCATCCATACGCTTAACACACATACCCTGCATATTTAGGCTGAGTCCTTTTCTCAGAAAACACTCTGTTCCACTTTGTGATGTCATGTGGTAATACAGCAAGTGCTCTACTGTGTTTTTAAACTCCATAACCATCCATCCATCCATTTTCTTCTGCTTATCAGGGGTCGGGTTGCGGGGGCAACAGTCTGAGCAGGGACTTTCAGACTTCCTTCACCCCTTACACTTCCTCCAGCTCCTCCGGGGGGACCCCAAAGCGTTCCCAGGCCAGCCAGAGACATAGTCCCTCCAGCGTGTCCTGGGTCTCCTCCCGGTGGGACATGCCCGGAACATCTCCCAAGGGAGGCATCCAGGAGGCATCTGGAACAGATGCCCAAGCCACCCCAGCTGGCTCTACTCTGAGCCCCTCCAGTGTGACTGCGTTCAACTTCATAACCTTCACTAGCATTAAAAAAAAATAAATAAAAAAATAAAAAAACAACTGCACTAGAATTTAAAAGTGGTTTCATGCTGAGATAAACACCTGGGTGACTTGATTGCTTGGATGTCCTGAGAGGAGATGCAAAGCCAAACCAGGACATGGGCTCACTGGTGGGACTAGGACTTGGCTGGTCTATAAGAACAGCTGTGTGTGCCTTTGGGACAGCTGGCAGCTTCACGTTTTTTGCTACTGTGGAAAATGTAAACTACATGGAGATGGTGCATGCATACAGTATTATAAGAACTCCATTGAGCAAACTATTGCTTATTGGTGCTCAATGTGCTCTGGACGGCCACCTGCTTGTCTACATTGAGATGTTCTTGCTTTACCCTTAGAAATGTTCTGCAATATGATGTTAAATTATCTATTTTGCATTAATACCCTAAGTGATTTATCGCTAAAAGCATAATAAGCTTGCATCATCCCCACTGAGGGACTAATAAAGGCATATCTTATCTTATCTTATCTTATCACTAATCCATAGATCTGACCTATATTTTGGCCTGGTAGCATCACATCCTTATCTCTGTAGAACTAAGTTTAATACCATACTGTTGAACATTTTTCCAAAAATCTTTTTCCAAAACATGTAGACCACTTTTCCAAAACATAGTGCACCTTTAAGGGTTTGTGCTTTCCATCAGACATTTTGGGTAGGCATGAAATAAAGTAGTCTTTGATACACATTTGTCGAATACTGGTGTATAACAAAAAAGGACTGATCTGAATGTCTTTTTCAGATACAACCACAAAATGGATGTATCCCTTGTGTGAAGTGAAATATTTCTTTGACTTTCACTGTCTTAATGGACCAAGTGGGACTCACTTGTCTGTGCAGCAGAACAACCAACTTCCCCATAGCAAAGGCAACATCCTGTGTTGAAAATCTATAATGACACTGCTTTACCTGTTGTTTCTTGCTTCCACTTCTCACATGTATCAAAGCATGCAGATTTTTGCATGGTGTGGACTATTGTGAAAGGTTGCAAAGAAAAGGAAGGTTAATGAAAGATTGTTATCTGCAGAGGCTATTGACTTTGCTGATGGCCTTTGGGATAAGACTGCAGTGACTGCAGTGATTGAACTGGTCTGGGATTAGAGGTCCAATGTGAATATATTCAATTTACTGGTGAGATATGCAGCTGCTGTTGTATGACGCTGCTCCTCTCTGAACATGACTGGACTGGTGATGATCAAATATTTAGTCCTCCACAAAGGTCCACTTGGTAAAAGTAAAATTGAAGTATTCTTTGGGTGTGTCTGTGGTTTCCCTGAAAGGTCTATAACTTTTCTGAGGGAGTGTGCAACTCCTGCTTCTTTCCAAGTTATTAGAATGTTACATAGTATGTCATGAAACTTTTCTATCTCCATAGAGACTAGCATGTGATGCCACCAGGCGAGGTTATAGGTCAGATCTGTGAGAAGTAAACCTCATAGTAAGAATGCATTTTTTACAAGGTATTTTTTTTTAAGCAATAAAAATACCTCTTCGTGGCTTTTAGCTTCCTGATATGTGCAATATGATATGTTGAGGATTTTTTCCAGTACAAAATATATAATATTTAGTTCTAAATTGTTACTCACTATGGCAACAGTTCTAACTTTATCATCATAATTTTAAGAGATGTAAATAAATGCTAGATATGTTTAATGCCATGCTGTAGAAAATTTGAGGCAAACCAATAACTACAAGTACTTTATCTTTTAACCAATGTAGAAATATTTGAAAATTGAAATTGTGTATTTTTATACCAGCAGTTTTTTTTGTTTATCCACTCACAACAATACTATACAAGGTTTGCTACTTTCATTCTGTGCATAAACCATGATGAATCCAAAACAAAGCATATTGTTGACTGTTTGCGTCAAAGGATTTGTGAAAATGGGAAAACAATTTTATTTATTTATAAAACTTTAATGCAGGCTGAGATTGATTTCTATGAGTTCTTTGGTTCTGGATTAAGCCACTATTTCACTTGCAGCTGGAGGGTGCCATCATAAATCTCCATTCTGGAGTCACCCTGAAGCTAAACATCTTGCATAGCTCAGATGGTTCATTCTTTTCCAGTTGTAAATTACAGAAATCTTGAATTTTCAAACCAAGCTTTTTTTTTGGCAGTGTTTGCTAATGTGTGCGCTTTGTGTTTTGTATTTTTGTGTTTTATGTTCATGCAATCAAGTGTATAGGTCATGCATAAGTTGTCCTTGTGATCTCTAATGAAATGGGATGTTTTGACAGCCCTTGAGTTACAACAGACTACCTTGCCATGTGTAGTCTCTTTGTTAATCAGTCTTAGATTTAGTTACTGGTGAAGAGGCCCCTCGCTGTCATAAATATCTGTGGGCTTAACTTGTTTTTCACTTGATATTACTGCTGATGACCCAGCCAGGGACTGATGTGTCCTTGTAGAGGTGTTGTCTCTTGACTTGTGATATTTGCAACATTCCTTTCCCCTATGCCAAGGGATATTAAAAACTCTTTATGCTTTGTTATGACTACTGGTCCAGGGACAGATGCCTCTGTCAGAGATAGTGAGTTGTGACTTTGCACAATTGCTTCAATAAATTAGACTCTTTGACTCAAGACAACTTTCCAGTTTTTATTCTTTGTAGTTTACAAAATCCACAATAATTTCGCATCAACAAACAGTCCTTTTTGACCAGTTATTTTTCTGCGAGGCCACCCTAGGACTGGGGGACTTCTGACCTCCATGCTAGCCTCTGCTCTTCAACTGAAATTAAGGGCCCCAATCTATGCTTTATATGTGGTGAGTTGTCTTTTTTCAAATTGTTCTTCTGGGGGTTTAATTGCTGGATTCCTTCCTAATCTCTAACTTGATTAAAAGAAAAAGTGGAGAAACTATATGATATTTGCATTTGGGTAACATCGCAAGGCCAATTTATGCATGACCGATATACCTGATTACGTGAACAGTTATTATAAAAATTTCATTATAGTTTCCATACTAACTGCTAAACATTTCACCAATACACACATATATATAACAACCCCAGCATAATCAAAAGGCTTCTGCCCTGCATCTGAAATTATTCAATTCTAGAAAAATAAAATCCAAAATGGTGCTGACAGAGTTGTGAATGGCTTGGCAATATATTAACATAATGATTTTGAAATTGTGACCTCAGCTTTAAAATAATTATCATGAAATTTCATACAAAAACCTCATGGATGCTGAATCATTCTTGACTGTTTTTTTCTTGCCAGTTTGACGCCCCCTAAACTGTCTGAGTGCCTCAATTTGCCTTTGATTTTATGGATTTTTCATTCATCCAAACAGGAACAAAACAAATCTGGGAGCAGTGGTCACACAGTTGATCTTGGTGCCAGCTGGGGTTTCATTGTCTGTCATTGACTTTAACATCACTGGATTCAGCTATAATCAGAGCTATGGTGGGCGTGGCTTATCTTTGTAACAGGGAAATAGAAGCTCTGGTCAATAGCTATAATGGGAGCAGGCATCCTTGGGTCTGACTGACATAGATGAACATCAGAGTATGGAGAATGCTTTGTGTCCATGGGAGATGGTGATGCCTGATTGTAGACTTGTAAATGGGCATTGATTCCTTTAATTGTCTGTGGTGAAAATTGTCCCAATGCAAGAACCTGCCAAACTTGCACAGCAAACCACAACAAAGAACTGAGCTCATTTGAAAGTGCCGATCTTTTAGCTTTACTTAACCTTGTGAGTCTGAAGATGTCTGCCAGGAAGTTAATGGAAATAGACCACACCTGACAGGAGCAGTCCATTCAAAGCTAAATTGGGACTAAAAACACTATATCAATTTTAATTTTGTAACTAGTCTGTGTATATGCAATTAAAAGGGGACATTAAGTTAAATACTGTGAGAGAAGATGCATGTTGTATTACATCTGCATAAACATTAACAATGACAGATCACCAAAATAATTATTCATAAATTAGAGCATGGCCACACTTAAAAATGAACTGTATTTTCTACAAATATTCTAGCCTAATTGATAAAAGCATTTGGCTCAATATTTTCCATGCTAGATTGAGCACTGTGTTGCAAAATAAGGAAAAAAATCTAATGTGGCTGTGTTCCATTCTGTGTACCATGCCAGAATAAATCCTAATATTTTTATTCTAAAACTATTGGTTCATGTGCATCCATTTGGAACTCATGGCACAACAGTAACACTAACACAATTCATTTTCATCTTACACACTTATTACGCATTATTATTAAAAATGAATGTCAGTCTAATCAATCATATATTTTAGAGAACGTCTAAGTACACTAAGTAAGGTAATTCTATAATAGCTGATACAATCAGCAGACATTAAAGTAGGCACAGATTACATTTGACAGCAGTAGCTGTTAGTCAGTGTCAGTAACAGTGATTGCTTTAGCCTGGGGTTTTGAACATCACCCTGTGCCATTCCACCGTTTATTTGGGAAACCTCCATCTCTGCGGGGGTGAGGGTGTGAGGGGTGTGATGGGGGCAGGGTAGAGGAAGTGTTCCCTCATGGTGGACACACGCAGTGGACACCATATGCCATGTGCACACACAAATATGCACACCCTGGTGTGCAGTGCTTTGGTGCAATTTTCTCTGCATCAAGATAAGCTTCCTGTCTAGCAGTTGCCATGACGATCGGACATGGTGATCAGGCGGTAGTGAGGGAAGTAATGAGGTGTCACCAATTCACCGTGGGTTAGCGGTGACCTCTGACCTCTGGGGTCAGCCAAAACACCGGGCTTGAGGAAAACAATGGTGTGTTGTAATCATGAGTATGAACCTAATCTCATGCTTGGCTGTGTAAAGCTCTCTAACTCTAGCAGAGAACTAAACAGGCTGAGCATGGAGCTAACAGACTCTATACAATTGACCTTTTTAGGAGATGTAAAAATAAACACATTTTTTCGGAAACAGTTTGGTCCTTCCTGACAGCCACAATTGGTCAACAAACAAACACATTCACACTTCAGAGATGCATACTGGCTACCCTCTGGTATACTGCTCAAGTACTTAATCTACTACACCACACCCATCACAATTATGACACTGTTTTAGCTTTAGTTTATCTAATAGAAGTAGATTATTGCCAAGTAGTTGGTGAGTACTATGTTGATTAGCTTATATCTGGTGAATAGTAGGGATGCAACGATATGGTTTTCCCACGAATCGATACATATCTCGATACACGGGTCGCGATATTGATTCAATTTTGATACGTTTTAAGACACAAAAAAAACCAACTTTATTTTTTTCTGCTATTGAGTACAATATAATAACACTATGATGTTAATGAAACAATACATACATTACATAGAGTACATTACAAAACAACTACTGTACAGCTGTAGTTTATTTTAGTATTTTAGTTCATTTGGGTCAATGATTTACAGCTCAGAATTTTTCTTCAGTGAAAATAAGAATATTGCTTTCTCTGCTCTTAGTGTAACTCCCCTAGCAGTCAGACTTTTCCTTCTTTGATGAAGATTTGATGATTTCCTTTCCTGTCTCTCCTCTCACTGCACAGGCCTGCCTCCTCCAGCAGAGACAGACAGTCGCTCCTCCCACACTGCCCTGCAACAGTCTGTGCTCTTAACAGACACACTGTGCTCTTCCATCCTCTTCCTGAACACTCAAACTATGTTATATTACATATAATGATCCATCTCAATGGACCGTTTTCTGAGTATAACCTATGAGACAGCGTCTGATAAAAAGATCTGAAGAGATTTGATTAAAGCCGATGTAAAGCCAAAAGTAATTCTAAAGTATTTAAAAGTTCATATCTTTGTCATTCCTGGGTCTATCAATGTGAAATAAAAATTGACTGAAAGACAAAACCCACCTCCGTTAGAATATTTCAGCTGTAAGTCTCTATGGAGCTGTTTCCTTGATCCAAGGACGCTGCTATAACTGTTTCCCTTTCAGACAAAAATAACTGACAACACAGCGCACATGAAGGGACACGTGCCTATTGACCGTGTATCGGTCGAGACCAGTATCGATTGATTCGATATTATATTGAATATCGCTGCATCCCTAGTGAATAGGCGTTGTAGATTAATGCTACATAATTTATGTATTCTCTCAGAACATGCCCAAATAGATGTGACATTTAGCAGTACCCTGTCTTGTGTGATCTGAAAGCTCTTATGACACATCAGGTCACACAGCATACCTTTGAATATAATCAAATATTCACGTATCATTAGTCACACAATGAAGAAGAAAACAGCAGTGAATTCAAAAATTCCTGTTGTCCTCAGAATACTTTCAACCACGTGTTTTTTCATGGCTTCATTAACTTCTGTTATTATTATTATTATTATTATTATTATTATTATTATTATTTGGCAAATGCAGAACAAGCATCTCAATCTCAATTTGGACTTGCCAGCAGTCTGTTTTCTGTTTCTTCTTACTCAACTCTCTTTGTGAAGTGAATGTTCACAATTTCAACCAATCAAATTTTAAAGGTGCACTATGTAACTTTTTGGTGGAGAGTCACCAACTGGCTGTCTCTGAAATTATTATGGCACAGCAATGGAGGGACCCCAAAAAATGGACAGCAGACCAATTACAAAAAAATAAGATGCAGGCTGGAATGTGGCTGGAGAGGTATTCCACGAACGCGGCTAAGTGCAAAGCCTGGCTTTATTCGACAGTCCGCCCTAGTTTTAGTGAGAGTTCGGTTCCATGACTCTTGCTAACCTTAGTCCCAGCTGAGTTACTGGGGCAACATGCTTCCCCCGGCTAGCCTGGTCCAGGGCAGGCTAAAGACGAGGCTTAAACAGGCCGTGTCGCAGAGAATACGTACCGGAAGTAAACAGAGTGTCAAAAAACAGTTCCACACACCTCCCGCATGACTATCTGTGTTGTCCGAAAACAATATCAGCAAAAAAAAAAAATTAAAAAAAATTACCTTACGTTCTAGTAATTTAAGAATATTCTTTTGAACCGCTATCTTTGCAACATTATCAAATAGAAGAATTCCAGAGCCATCACAGAGAAAGACTTTGGTTAAGTACTCCGTCATGTAGGAGACCTGGGTTTGATTCCTGTTACTGACGTATTCATGCGCAAGTCAATTTTGTGTTACATTTTCACGAATTTACATTTGCCACACATTACACAAATGTGAATTAATTTAACCAACAATTATTCATATAATCATAGAACTTATATCAGCTGGGCCTAACATCACTCTCACTTGACGACATTGACACTTTATATTTTATGTGACATCTCTATCAAAGAATACAGTTAAAGGTAAACCTTTACTTTTAAAACAAAATGTAGCCAAATGGGCAAACAGGCGGGGCGGCAGTAGCTCAGTTGGTAGAGCGTTTGTCCACTGATCCAAAGGTTGGCGGTTCAAATCCCGCTCTTGACATAAGCAACATCAGTGGTTGAGCGGTCAGATCCACTGACCCACAGGTTGGCAGGTGTGATTCCAGCTCCCACAGATGAATGCTGCCGTTGTGTCCTTGGGCAAGACACTTAACCCACCTCGCCCCCAGTGTCTGCGTACACTGCTGTGTGAATGGGTGACTGGTTCCTTGTTGTAAAGCGCTTTGGGTGCCTTGAAGGTGGAAAAGCGCTATATAAAGATGTGACCATTTACCATTACTCCATGATGCAACATTTCAATGATTCAACAAATTTGCTTCAGAGATGCTGTGCAAGCCTCTTTAATGAAATCCTATTTATCAATTTCCATCAATAGGCACAAAACAATAAAAGACATTAGGTATGACGTTCAGGTGTGAGGCGACTGCTGAGGGTCAGGCAAGGCACTGCTGGAGGACAGCTGAGGGTCAGGCAAGGCACTGCTGGAGGACTGCTGAGGGTCAGGCAAGTGTACGCCATCTTCAGTAACTAGAGCACAAGCATACTATTAAAAAATACAAATGCTTGGATCACAGCTGAGACAGGTATTAGTCTAGAGAATACCTTGAATATACTCTTCACGAGAACTCGCAGGAAGGATCTTTGATGGGTGCCTCCTTCAATTACCTCCACCAGTGGGCGACCCCGGTTTAGGGCCAGTGCCAGCTCCTCTGCAGGTGAAAGATTTTGAGGGGGGCTCCCAGCTCCTGTGGCTTGGTAGCTACTGTTCATTTTAAATTAAATGAAGGTACCATTTCAACAGTATTACTAATTTCACTGAATAATAATATTAGCCTACTTACCACTCTGCAACATGTTTTTATGCTTTGTCTTTACCTGCAAAACAGTCCTCTTCACATTATTCCTGCTCAAAGACAAGATAACAAGAGCAAATACTTTTACACAGTAAAAATAAATTACAACTGACAAGACTGCTCTACAAATATGAATATAAACACTTTATGACATCAACTGTTCTCCCTCAGTATGGAACTCGCGTCTCCCATGTGCCAAACCGTAGCATATCCTCTCCCCCACGGACTTGTCTTGACACTGATGGTGAAAACATACTTAAAAAACTCAACATTCAGCACTGTTATAGGACTTAACTTGTGCATTTAAGCGTTTGGTGATCTTCTGCCACGCCATGTCTCTGGCCTTGGTTGTTGTAGAGTTCCAAAAGCAACTTCTGTTCTGATGCGCTGAAATAATCGGCCAGAATCTTCGACATGATCGTGTTTTCAACATTCACTTGTTCTCGGCTTCTTACGTTCTCCATGCACGCTCCTAGGCCTGGACAGGATAGGCGCGGCTGAAGTTAGCGCAGCTGAGGTGCAGCTGAAATGCGTTAGTGGAACGACTTCAGGCTTTAGTTTAAGTTGCGGCTACTTTAGGCGAGGACTAACCACTTAGGCGCTGCTATGTTTAGCGATGTTCATGGAATATCCCCCAGGTAAGTATCAGGCAGGAGACGGCTGGGATCACTGGAGAGCAGAAAAACAGGTAAGTTAAAAAAATATTCAATTGATCAAATACATTCCTTGTATTTTGCAGTTGTATGAGTATGTCTGCTCACTGTCTAGACATGGAAGCTAGACCTTTTTATTTGTGCTTGTTTGCCACCCAGCTGCATAATAGAGTCCCCAGTTGGCCAGAAGCTGTTCATTAAAACAGACAAGTCTATTCAATTTTATAGGAAACACATTCACTTATATATGATTTAGGTAAGGATAATCATGTATTTCCAAAGCCAAAGTCGAAATGTAATCCTGATTATCCCATTATGTGATCTGTTTTATGTGAATTCAAATGGCCCCGCCCCCACTTTTAACCACTGTAAAAAGTGGGTCAGGGTGATCAGCAAAGGGAAAGGCTCAGTAGTCCTTGAACATTGAGTAAATGTATGGCTTTGTCCATGGTAACAGGACCGGCTATTCATAAAATCCAGTGTTTTATAGTACCAGTGAATCTAAGCAGCTCAAGAGTATCAATCAATCAATCAAACAATATTTATAAAGTGCTTTTCATACAAAAAATTTAACACAAAGCGCCATGTATGGGAGTATGGAGTCTGGAGCTCTCCTTCGGTGATTGCATACAACAATGTGTCCTGGATGGGTGGCTCTTCCATGCTAGCAAAACCACCAAAACCCAGAAAATTTTGTAATATGGTTTGTGAGATCACTAATATGGTTTGCTCATTTCCAGACTAGCTGCACTCTTGTATTAGCATTGCCCAATCAATTCTTCTCTCACTCCAAGCTACAACTGAATTTTTATATAGAATTAGTAATGATGTATTAATGGTGATGATTTTGTCTGACATGTAATAGTTCAGTTCGTCATTTCATTTAACATTACACTGTTTTACTACTACTATATATATATATATTTATTTTTTATCTGTTCTAATCTTTCCTCCCCAAAAATATATACCTGGAGTTGTGTTTTATTTCATTCACACAAGTTTAACACACAAATCTTGCATATTTAGGCCAAGTTCTTCACTCATTGTCACAGCCCCTCTGACCTCATCTGCCACTCCCTCAGTGGCCACCTCCTTCCCCTCCCCTACTGGTGTTCCAGGAGTGGAGACAGGTGTGCTGGAGCCAGACGCAGCTGAACCCACTCTCCAATCAACTGGGTATAAGAGCCAGTCAAGCCAGCTCAGCGGTGCCAGATCGTAATACTTCGTCTGTTAGTGCTATGATCTTGCTACATATGTTTGCCTACCTGTGACCTCTTTACTTAATCTTTTGTTCATCTGCCTCAGATCTCCGTTCTCCAGTCACCTGCTCCAGTCTCCAGCTCCGACCTGCCCTGCTCCAGAGTCCTGCTCTCCATCATATTCCCGGATAAAATCTGTAATAAATACCAACTATTCTCATTTGACCTGTGTCTGCTCTTGGGTTCTTCCGTTATCCGTGACACTCATACAGAAAACACTCTGTTCCACCTAGTGATGTCATGTGGCAATACAGGATTTTAAAGTCCATACACCTTCACTAGAATCATTTGGATGATTTCAGACCTAGAATTGCCAGTCTCTTCTGAACAAAAGCTAAAATATAGCTGCTAACTTGAAAACTACCACTGCATGACGACATAAGGTGTAATAGACCATTTTGTGCTTTGAAGATGTAGACCGACTAATACTAAAGTGTGACTCAAACATACGTGAATGAAACAAAACACAGCACCAGGAATGTTTTTGAATAGGTAAATTTAAAACTCACAAGAGTCAAATGACATTTAAAGTGCACAAAATTTAAAACATGTATTACCTGTCAAATAGTTTTCTCTGCTCATTTACTGCCTTACACTCATCCTAACACACATTAGATTGGACCTAACTATACTCCGAAGTTGCATATAGGCCTGAGATCTCAAAATCTTTGTCTTTTCACTATAACAGCATGAATGAGTGCATTAAATATTGATTAATCTGATCTACAATACATGCAAGAGCACACCTGTTTAAACCAATGCTGTCCAATATCTTCTTCTCATGCACAGTAGCAGAATCCTTCAGACAAATTGAATCTTAGTTTAGGGCTGTTTTTCTATTTATATTTTCTCTGACTGCTGTACACTGAATAGTATTTTGTATTCCCGATGCATCCTTTTAATCTAATTACATTTATTGTAACAAACACTTGTGAGTCAATCAAAGCAAATATAAAGGCCCTCGTCACTAAACTCTCCATGCATTATTCAGCAGCATTCAGAGAATCTCTACACTGAGACCTGACTAATACTTACTGAATTAATATTAATGAAGTAATGCATGTAACGTAATAGCACACTTACAGAAATTTAGTACATAGACATGGGGACTTGAGACTTAGTGACTTGGACTCGAGTCGACTCGAGTCGCTGTTTTTATGACTTGTGACTTGACTCGACAAAAAATGAAAGACTTGAGACTTGACTTGGAAGTCTAGGACTCGGGACTTGACTTGACTTGAGACACGATGACTTGAATGACTTGCGTGTTCACATAATGTTTTCGTGCTCATTCAACGGCACTGCCATGTCCTGGGACGCAACGCGTGCACCACGCGCGGCCTCGTGCACCACCACCGGCACGAGGCCGCGCGTACACTGCGAGCACAAAAACGATCCGCGGCGCCCGGACCGCGTACTCTCAGCCCCAGCCACAAACCAGCCGCACGAAATCAGCAAAGAGTGGCCCGTGGTGGTTTAAACCTGTTTAGTCCAGGCCTAGACCTGGTCCAGTCCTGGTTTAGTCCAGGTCCAGTCCAGGTTTAGTTCTGGTCTAGACCTGGTTTAGTTCTGGTCTAGACCTGGTTTAGTTCTGGTCTAGACCTGGTTTAGTCCACGTTTAGTCCTGGTCTAGTCTCTTAGCCAATCAGGACGCAGAACACAATGTCACACTACAAAAAAAATATTACACTATAAAAAGAAAATTGAAAATAAATAAATAAATAAATAAATCCGCGAACCGCGATAGAGCGAGGGATTACTGTATTTTGTTATTCAGCATCAATACATTTGTCTGCTTTTTACTAAGGAATAATTCATTGAGGAATATACAATATAATAATACTATGATATATTTTTGACTCAGTGTTATGTATACTATAGCTTATATTCTTAAAGACCCTATTGAAACACTAAAATTCAGGTGAAAAACGCCGCTTATCAATTAATCGTAAGTCGATCGATAAGGTCAATCAACTATAGATTAATGAATTGTGTGTGTGTGTGTGTGTGTGTGTGTGGGACAGAGTGAGTTAGGGAGTGTAACAAAGTTTAATACAAGTTTGTTTTAGCTGTTACTGGTTTCATCTCAATGCTGAAAAAATGTTGAAAACATGTGAAACAGTTTGGTTTTCGATGTACAGATCACTTTTGCCAATAAATAACCAATAATTACACTATCACTGTTTTGTTTGAGTCTATGATGTATTTTACTGAACATGAGTATTTACAATACAAATATTTTATAACAGGTTGGGCACATTAGCCAGTGATGATTACTTACACTTTCTTTATATATTGCCTTTCACTTTATTAAGATCAGATTCTGCAGCTAAAATTACAACAATACGCTAAAGGTGACTTGACTTGGACTTGACTTGCCCAAGAAAAAAATACTTGGGACTTACTTGTGACTTGCACATGTGTGACTTGGTCCCATGTCTGGACAGTAAATATTGGGATGTGGGAAGCAGGCAGTGGACTCTCCACCGAAAAATGTCATAGTTTATCTTTAACAATGCTTTCATTTACTAAGGTCCAAGCACAGTATAATAAGCCTATTTACCTTTATCCTTCATACCTTCTTAAAGGTCCTATATTACGCAGAAATGATTCTTGTGAGCTTTAATTGATGTTATAATGCTGTTACCTTCTCAAAAACACACCTGGAGATGTGTTTTGTTTCATTCACAAACGTTTGACTAACACTTTATTACTAGTCTGTTTACATTTCCAAAGCTCAAAATGCTCTACTCACCTTGCGATGTCATGAAGTGGTAGTTCTCACGTTAACAGCTACTTTTTACCATTAGTTTAGTAGATTCAAATTATTCTAGTGAATAGTATGGAGTTTAAAAACACAGTGAAGCACTTCCTGTATTACCACATGACATCACAAGGTGGAACAGAGTGTTTTTCGTTTGACAAAAGAACTCAGCCTAAATTGTAAGTTAAAAATGTATGAATGAAACAAAACTCCGTACAACATTATATAGATAAGAATATGTAAAGTTTGACTATTACATACCACTTTCTAAAACTACACAATACAGCTCAAGTATTTTTTCATTATTTAACAAGGTTACGGTGTACCTTTTAATCCCTGGAGTGAGAATAGCCCTCTTGTAAACCTCTGGGGCAACCTTTTAGGTGCAGCAGGAGGCCTTGCTGCTCCTGTATTAGGTTAATGGTTGCAAACAGTACTCAGAATACTGTACTGTAGTTTATGAAGGACTTAAAGATGCACAAAGTAACCTTTCTTGGGGGACCAGCTGTTTGTCTCCATAGAAAATATTCCACAGTATGGCATTAAACATACCCGTCTATTTATTTTCATTAGAAATGTTTTATTAGTCAAAAATAGGCATTCTTAGTGGGCTCACCGCTCTATAGATCTAACATGTAAGTTTTCCCTGCAGTGTCTCCACAAAGACAAGCAGGTAAGATACATAAGAAAAGTTACATAGTTTAACTTTAATTTTCTTTGCTGGTATAATATCATAAATATATATTTTGTTTTCTCCATGTGAGGCATACACTGATTTCAGAGTTTTGTTTTCCTGAATAGTACATAGCTGCATACACACAAACACACATGAACATGCGCGCACGCACACACACACACACACACACACACGTACACACATGAACATACGCGCACACACACACAGCGTTGTGCCTTGAATGGTGTAATGTGCTCATTACCAGCTCCAGTGCACGGCCTCCTGCCAGTGCAGTGGGAGGTGCCTGGCTGCTGGAACAATCTGATCACAGATGCCTGGCTCGCGCTGCCTGTTAATCACTCCCAATCAAAAATACATTAGGCCCACACGCAGTCTTATACGTGACTGTGCAAATGTGCTGACATGCAGGGCATCGTCAATACAAACACACAGAGATACACGGAAGTCCATTAGCACTTAGATTCAAAAGCTGTTTCAATTAGGGGCTCTTTTCATTTGGTCTTAGGAAAACACAGTGTCATTGTAGTTTAGCCTTGGTATTTAAATGAAAGCAACCAACAAATTTGGACACAATCAAGATTCAAATCAGCTTTAATGGGAGTGTGTGGAGTAATACAGACGTCAGTGGTGCAACAGAAAGAAAGAAAAAAAGAAAGAAAGAAAGAAAGCTATGCCTTTATTAGTCCCACAGTGGGGAAATTCAATTTCTGCATTTAACCCATCCTGTTATTAGGAGCAGTGGGCAGCACATTACTGCGCCCGGGGACCATCTCCATGATCTTCTTGCTTCGGCTTGGTCAGGACCTAAGCTGGAGGATTTTACCTATGGTGCATGTTTAGGGCTGTTATCTCTGGGTTAGCAATGACTGAGAATGTTGCACATTGTTTGCTTTGTTTGTTCTGCTAGGGAACAAGTTATGGTAGGAGATATTGACGGAAATTAAGATTTCAATATTTTTTGTGTCTATCCTGATAATGATATTGAGAAATTTGCATCTGGAATGACTGGAGTTGCAGTGGACCTTAGACATGAATACATGAGCAGAGTTAGAACATACACTGACAGACAGTCACATTGATTTGTTAATAGAAAATGAAAATCTACTGAGCAAAGAAATGTCTTGGGTGAGGGGAGGAAATTGTAGTAATCAGGACCTATAAGACAGCAAGAATCCACAATGACTTGGAAACATAGACAGTATTTGTATATCTACTGAAGCACACATTGCCTCTTTTGTAATCCAACCAATGTTCTGCAGAGAGGCAAACCTGCTTAGAACTGTTTAGAACAAGTACAGCAATAATGTAATCCTCTCATAGACCTGGTTTAGCTCTGGTGCTGCTTGAAAAGCCAAATATTTTACAATTTCTTATATTGTAATTGCTTTAATAGGTTTGAAAACACCGCGCTACAGTATTTTTTTCCCCAAAGCATAAGCACATAAAGACATAAAGACCATTTTTAAAGGTAGCAATCTTTTCACTAGTTCAGCCACATAAGATAAAAAGTAAAGTTATTTTGATTTAGTCAATAATTACTTTTTGGATTGGAGTTATTGAAGACACACACATTGAACAATAAATGAATAACTGTCCAGCAGATTGGAATGTACGTGTATTGAGATGTGACTGCAGAAGTGACTAAACCAAAGAAAACATTCTAGTCAATTTTTACTCCAAAGACTCTATTGTTAAACATTTTCATTATAAACCACTGTTCTACAACGTCTTCATTTTTCCTGCACAAATAATTTTACAGTGGTTTAACCTGGACAATAAAACAGAGTCCCCCTGCTTTATTCTCCACCTTTCATCTTACTGCCACTTTGACTTCTATTCTTTTTTTAGTTCTGTGATCTTGTCCTCACCTCTTCCCTTTATCCAATCTCTCTTCTTCTCGTCACTGTGGGGGGTTGAAGGCTGCCAGTCTTTCTTGCTGCTCAGTGAACATATACAGTTACAGTACATGAGAGCACACTTGGGTTCCCCGGGGTCCACTGGTTGTCCTACTGCGGCACCGATCTGCTCAGTAAGGTGAGGGGGCTTCTCTGCCGATCCCATCAACATGTGCACTCATGTAAAAAGATCACACTTGGGTGAGCAGCATACATACTGTGACCTTGTTGGACATTGGTCATTGTCAGTACTCATTTTTTTTTATTACGGTCTTTTCTAAATACAGTTTTGCACTCTTCAAATGAACACAGAAAAAGCATTTCCCTTTTTGCCATTATTGAAGGTACAAGAAGAGCTGAGCATAATGAGCCCCATTTACACTTCTGACAGTACTCTAGTGCCTGGATCATGTGACGTTACAGCAGGTAAACAGGTATGCTATATAATAATGTAAATAATGTTAATAATAGCAGACAGTGATACCTACAGTGAAGGATACCATAATAAAGTGTTTGCTATACAATAAAAGAAGGTGCTATTTTATAAATGTGTAAGTACAGAAGTACTGTACATTGGCAGTTGCAGTCTGCCCTTTTTAATCATGGAATTTTACAGCAAATAAGTCACATAAAAGTAGTAATGTATTCTTTGATGTATACTAGGGCCATCTGTGGTGAAAGCAGCAAATACCACTCCTGGATCAGACAGGCCGTCAAGAGCTGCAGACAATGTCCAGGGAGTGTCTGTGGTAATGACGAAGAATATACACTCTGTCACACACAAGATGCAGTAAGCTTCCATGTCCCTACTGTTTGGCAAAACCATTTAAGCAGCTGACAAGACACATCATTACACTGTCACATGACACTTCTGAGGAAGGCTACAGGAAGCAGCCGAAACATGTAAAGAAGATAAACAAACTCTCCTGTCTGACATAAATGTTATAATGGTGAGGTTTTTTTGGAGGAAGGGGGAAACAAACATCCTGAGGAAAATCAAAGCCATGTCTGATCTGTCTGAATCATCATAATTTATCCAGTTACAGAACAACCTTGAGGTGACGATGTGACCTTTTTCTTGGAACTGTCACCCCCATATAAATAACATTTTATTGTACAATAATCACAATAGTGTTTATGTTGATTTTGTTAAATTGTTCCACCACAGGAAGTCACCCCTTACATTCATGTGTTAGTAAGGTGTATACTGCTCCTTTATATACCACATAAAATCACTATTCAAGATTGCCACTTAAATATGATTACAGGCTTTTGAACCATATTTCTTAGCATCTTTCAGTCCAGTTACCCACACTGTAAAAAACATACACTGCACTGCAAAATATTATCACTTAACATGCAGCTTTTTGTCAGCTTGAGTGCATTCAGTCTCATCGCATTAAAAAACCTGATTGCCTCTTTATTTTTTCTCTTCAACACAATAACTCTCAAATGTGGAAAATTGCACCTTTAATTCAATATTTAATTTTTTTAACGTATTTTCACACTGCACAATAGAAAATGACTACTACTTTTTATGTTAAATTAACTGTTTTTCAAAGCCTTTTCTATAGTCATTATTAATGTTTTGTTCAGGCTCCACTTACAGCACAGGCAGGCTGATTATGGTATCTTAGTTGCTATAGCGATGATGACAGAGCGTATGGTGGTCAATGTGGGGAAAAGGTCTAAATGTACATTTGAGTATCATGAACAGTGCTCTTCAGTGCCTTTAACAGCTTGGGCTGTTAAAGGCACTGAACAGATTTTTACTGTCTTAAACTGTTAAAAACAGAACTAGTTAATTTTGAACAATTTATTTTCAGTGGTCCAAAGTTATTCCTCTCTTACCTTATGATTTCAAAGCATCCTAATTATTTACTGCCATGAGTTTTCAAGAGCTTTTCACAACCAGAGCAGAGTTTTGCCGTCACAGTAATATTAACAACTATCATGCTAAACACACTTCAATCTTGGACAGTTAAATTGTGTATTATAATTAGATGCAGACAGCACGCACCAGACTTGAGACAAGAGCTGCTTCCACAATATATTTGTCCTGGGGCAAGATAAACTTTGTTCATATACCTGGATACAGTAATGGCACCCTACCTATGGAATTGCTTCTTTTGAGATGTAATAGTAATATGAAATAAAAGATATATAAATGGAAATAAAAAATGTACATTTTTTTTTGTCATTTTTGTATGAAGCCAATCACCATAAAGTGAAATGGCTATATAATATGATGTGTTGGGAGATACTTTCCCCTAGCTAACACAAAATAAATCATATTTAACGAATTACTAAGTTCATACTTTAAGATGTATAGTTTTTAAACCAATACTCAAAGTATGAATAATAATGTAATAATAATAATATATTTTCTTCTTCAGTAAAAAAAAACATAACTTCCGGATATATCCTTGTTTATGTCAAAACAATCCCATGGCATTCTTGATTCCGATACTTCCTGTTGGTAAGGCATGGGATGACTACATAGGCGGTTGAGTCAGTTGCTAGTTTTGAACGTGTTAATGCAGTCATCTGTGGTCATGTTACTTGTAAACAGCTGACGTCCTGGCTGTGGGGGGTGGTAGGGACATGATGTCAATTTGTCACTGATCACACGTAAATACACCCATGATGAATTACTTGTAAGTCAGCCCGTGCTAAAATGTTGTCATGGTAATATTTTGTAAGTCATTGTGTATAATTAGTCATATGATTGGTTACAAATGGATTTTGAATGCATGTTTGTTATTATTATTATTATTATTATTATTATTATTATTATTATTATTATTATTATTAGGGACCGAGCCCGAAGGGGGACGAAGGTCCCTATTGTTGTTGCTTTGTTTCCGTATTATTATTATTATTCTTGTTCATACACGCTGGGGCAATTTTGAGCATGTTCCCATGCTTCAAAACAAACGAAACTTTGCACGGGCATCACAAAGTGCTGCCAGTACGACCACACAAAGTCTCGTCCCTGGGGGACCTGGGGGTCCCTGGGAGACCCCCCACTGGGGGACCCCCACTGGGGGTCTCCTAGACCGTACCTCAGATGGGCATAAATTTTGGTAAGCATAATCTTAAGACGTTGGAGATGTTAAATTGCAAAGGATTTTCAAATAGGCGGTAATATGACGATACGGCGGATCGATAAAGTTAGGTATGGAATTTGAAACACTTCTCCTACACCGTACCTCAGATAGGCTTAAATTTTGGTGAACATAATCTTAAGACGTTGGAGATGTTAAATTGCGAAGGATTTTCAAATAGGCGGTAATATGACGATACGGCGGATCGATAAAATTAGGTATTTATTGAATGGGAGTGATGAGTTATGAATGGGAGGTATTTGTTGCTAGGCAACGCCCTGATCAAAGGTCTTTGATCTTTGTACCTTTGATCTGATATAGCTGCAAGCAGCAATGTGGGGACAAGCATCGAAGGTTCATGTAGGCCTCAGCATGTAGGCCACATGCAGGGTCTGACAGGGTCTGACAGGGTCTGACAGGGTCTGACAGGGTCTAACAGAGTCTGACAGGGTCTGACAGGGTCTGACAGGGTCTGACAGGGTCTGACAGGGTCTGTTCTGACAGGGTATCTACAATGTCATGGCCACGCCCAACAGGAAGTGAGATAATTGTGCCAGGCACACGAAATTTGGTATGGGTGTGCGTCTCAGTAAGACGAACAAACGCAGGTGCGAGGTCCCGACCAACGCCGCTTGCGGCTTTAATTATTATTATTATTATTATTGTGGTAAGAGGTAAACTCAAAATGCAAATATTCTTTAATTTTTTAAATTGATAATGGGTAGAATCTATGTAAGATTTTATGTAACATTTTTAATTTTGCATAATTTTACAGTTTGCAGTCAACACTATTACAGAATAACACAAGAAATAAACAAATGAAGATGTATTGTAAAACAATTTTGGTTGAAACATGATTTACTCCTTTATTTATTTACAAGTGAGTGGTAGCAGTGATAGAGTGGCTGCAGGGTTGGGAGAGGTTGGGAGTGACATATGGGACAAGAAGACTGCCTAAGCTGGAGCATTCTGGCCGCTCTGTGTCCCACCGTGTGCTAGGCCTTTAGGGGGACTGTGCACCCATCTGTACCCTCCACTTGTACTGCAGGTATAGGGGCAAGCGCAGGTCAGGCCTGTCTGAACCATAGAGTGTATACAGAAGTGAAGTAATATTCCATATTAGGAAAAGGAATTTATTCAAGGACAAAATAGAAATAAAAACACCAGGATCATGTAGAGCAGGTTAGCATGAAAATTAAGACCAAAATGAAAAGGCTCAAGGCAGTTACAGAGAGAGAAATAACAATTTATTTATTTTTTTCAATTGGAGTCAGTGGAGCCAGAAGCGTGCCCATAAATACTTCCTATTTGGAATATGGTGGTTAGCGGGTTAGCTGTGTCCATTTATATTTACAAGCTATGGTCTGAACCCAGGATACACCAACATACAAGATATGAACAATACACCAGTTGAATCACAATGTGTCTGTTGCCCTCTAGTGGTGACACTTTGGATTGATGCATGTTAAAATTATGAATTAGCTGCATTGTTATGGATAAAAGTAACAGCAATGGTGGAAAAAACAATTGAAAAATGAACAAATGATTCAAAAATAAAGTCTAGCATGATAGGAGAGCTTTGATATATGTGTTTATATATTAGGCTAGTGATTAGTGATACCCAACACTCTACTGATACAGTACTGATATCGGCACTGATACAGCACACACATTGAAACAAACAAACAAAAAAAATCCAGGAGCAGTTTTTCTCCACTTGCATAGTGACTAAAATATGTGAGTGCAAGGGATCATGGGAGGTCAGCTGTTGGAGAATTTATAGATCCAGGAGAGGAGAACTAGAGGAGTGTTCACTGTTCCAAGAGTGAAACTGCTTTGGAGAGGACAGAGTAAAACTGTGAGGACACAGGGACCATGGGTCATTTTAATGTTCATCTCTGAACTACTCTCCAGTACTCTCCAGTGGTTTTTCTTTCTCTGATAATGTCAAATGTTATTTTGTCTTACGGACTAGCCTATTTTCTGTCCTTATTTCAATGTTTTTTTAAGAGGTTCTTTGCCAGAGTTACTCCTAAAGGTAAAGTAAAATAGCCCATTCCAATGACTAAAGGGGCAATTGAAAATAAATATAAGGACATTACTCCATTAATACATAAATTACCCCAATACTAAATTATTCCTGGTTAGCTCTGTCATTGCGCCTAAATTCACCTCTTGCCTTATTCAGTACTGCATTGTTGAACAAATGTACTTGAATGACAGCAACAGGAAAAGAGACATTTTGCTAAATCCACTGTTCTAACCTCGTGCAACTGTTATAACGCCAATAAAAAACACATTTGTGCTAATACGTCACCAGAGGTGTGCCTCCTTGTGTAGTGAGGTGGTGGTTGTGACATGCGTCTGTGCTCCAGATGGACAGTATCATGTCTCCAGAGTGCTGTTCCAGTGTGGGTGAGCAGTCATGTGACACCTCCTCAGTCTATGTACTGGGGATTTATCACACTCAGGGGACAAAAATCTGAATACACATTCAATTCACTGAGACCTGCCTCTTTTATGAGGACTGAAATCAGGTTCTCATGATGTATTTTCTGATCTATGTTATAATGTTTCCTTATCAATACAAACCTCGAGTTGTGTTTTGTTTCATTCACACATGTTTAACACACAAACCCTTCATATTTAGGTTGGGTTCTTCTCTCAAAACAGAAAACATGTGTTCCAGTGTATTTACACATTCACTAGAAGGTCCTTTGGATAATTTCAGCCCCAGAATTGCCAATGTCTATACTGAACACACGGTAAACATAGCTGTTAACTTGAAAACTACAGATTCATGACATCACAAGGTGGAACAGAGCAATTTGGAGATGAAGACAGCTGAAAAGGATTACTCAAGTTCTGGTACGGGTTACCATAAGTTAAGGTTTAGCTTAAGGATGGAACCATGGGTAAGGTTAGGATCAGTATCTTGAAAAGTCAATATAATGTGCCCAAAAAGCATGGAATCCCAACATGTGTGTAAGTGTGTGGGCGTTGTGTGACACCCTCTCATCTACGTCCGAATGTGTCAGTCTGTGTGTGTCCTCTCTGCATCATCATAACAAACCACACTTTTATTTATGGGATTGGTTATGTAAAAGCAAGTGTACAAAAATATGTTACGGTCTGTTAACAATGTAATCATCTTTGATCATTTTAAATGCACTGTGAAGAAACAGTTACTAGCACATGCTTAAAGCCAATAAATATATGCTCATGCAGTCGGGGAGGTTTACATTGTCTACTTTTATAAGCTCATGGAGGAAGAATGGAATGTAGTGGCAGTGAGTTCTCTTGTAAGGACGTAAACCTTATGCCAAAATATTGTAATATTTGATGTTTAACAAATTCAAAGGCCCTTTACGTGCACTTTAAGTCACAATATGTCCAACGTGTGCCGGCTAATTTTAAAGCATTTTATGGTCCCATAATCAGGAAGTGTTCATTAGCATGCTTGTTGTTATTAATGTTAGCATGATGGCATAACTCTTTCGTAGTTTGAGTGCATAAGGTGAGGAATAACAATTGGAAATCATTTAAAATGAACTAGTTCTGTTCACATTTTTAAAAACGTAGAAATCAGGTAGAGCACATTGAAAGGTCTTACTGTATATTATTCAAAATGATTCTTGTGACCTATAAGCCATGTTATAATGCTGTTACTGCCTCAAAAACATACCTGGAGTTGTGTTTTGTTCCAGTCACACATATGAGTAATCCTGCATTATTAGTCTATCTACATCTCCAAAGGTCAAAATGCTCTGTTCCTTTTACCTTTGATTCAGTAGAGACAGGCAATTCCAGAGCTGAAATCATCCTAATATTCTAATGAAAGTGTATGGAGTTTTGAGGAGGAAGCAACATTATAACATAGATCAGAAAATAACATAATATAGGCCCTTTAACTAATATTATCAACAACATCTTGAATATGTCCTTAAAATATGTGCCATGTATTGTAAAAGATTGCCTTGTGCAAAATAGGATATAACCCATATGCAAAGAGATGTATTTCTTTGTGGTGAATTTTGGCAGTGAATGAATGTTTGACCCACTTACGGACTTGAATAGGCCCAATAAAAATGCTGATTGGACATGCATAACTTTGGGTTACAGTATATCTTACAAAACAAATCAGACTTGTTTTGTGGGGTGACAAAAATGTCAACCAAAAGTCAAAATGCACTTTTGAGCAGAACTTTTACAACACAATAAACTTCAGGCAAACACTGTAAGAAAATGTAACATGCAAAATGAATGGCACCTCTGTTTGATCACCCTCACTCCATGTGTGCTTTTCTGTTGCTCTCTCCTGTTACTTTTTGCCTGTTCAAAACAAATACTAAGAACTGTAGCCTTACCTGTACTTTGATTGTTTGATTTCTCATGTATACAAAGATGCATACTGATGCATACTGTGGAAAAATATGGATTTTCATATAAGAAAATAATGAGTTTTCAGAGTTTTACATTGATTTTTAAAAAATTTCTACCCAAAATAAACATTAAAATAGGCTGACTGGCTTTTACAATATTTATGAATAAAGTGTTTTACTGTTCAGAAAATATTATGATTATGACTTAAATTTTGATTTAATAATATCCAGTGATGGAAAGAAACATTGAAAATCTATTTAGTTACAGAATACTGAATACTTGAATTAAAATGTATTTTGTATCATATTTTATAACATACGTATCTACTATATTCTGGAATACTTTTACATCAAATTACATAATATTATAGTGTAAAAATATTACCTATAACTATAAACAACTTCATTTTTGTTATTGTGCATAAATTTATTTCTAAATAGTGGCAAAAATCACACATGCACGCACTGCAAGAGCTGTGTTTTCATTTTTTTCTCACTAATTCCATACAGTTCAAAGATAAAATGATGAAGTACTGCCATGTATTCCTTTTCATTTAGGAAAGTAACTGTATTCTGAATACCACCAGATAAAAAGTAACTGTACCGGAATACAATTACAGTGGTACCTCACCTTACGAAATTAATTCGTTCCAGAAGTGGTTTCGTAACGTGAAAAATTCGTAAGTTGAGTAGCTATTTCAATGCAAAAAGAATGATTCATTCCAAGGCCCCGATCCAAGTTTTTTTAAAAATAGTGTAACTTTTTTTTATAGTGTAACATTGTGTTCTGCGTGTTTCTCACATTTGTCTCTCGTTTAAACACTCAAACACTCAAACTTTCATAGATTTTCAACAAAATGTATTAACAGTGAAGTGTGGGGGGAAGCGGGAGGGGGGAGAAAACTGCGCTCTGACACGTGTGATAGCGCAGCATGACCCGGCGCGGAGCTGACAGCAGGTCTAGACCAAGGTCTAAACCTGGACTGGACCAGGACTAAACCTCGACTAAACCAGGACTAAACCTGGACTAAACCAGGACTAAACCAGGACTAGACCAGGTGGATTAAAGCAGCAAGGAGGGGACTGCACGCAGTCTGAGCGCATGAACGCATGAACGAGACCCATGCAAGAGCCGCGGGCTCTTCCTGGTTTAGTCCAGGTTTAGTCCTGGTTTAGTCCAGACCACCGCGGCTCCTCCTGGTTTAGTCCAGGTTTAGTCCTGGTTTAGTCCAGACCACCGCGGCTCCTCTAGACCTCCTCTAGACCTGGTCAGGTCTAGAGGAGGTCTAGACCACCGCGGCTCTTGCATGGGTCTCGTTCATGCGCTCAGACTGCGTGCTGTCCCCTCCTCGCTGCTTTAATCCACCTGGTCTAGTCCTGGTTTAGTCCTGGTTTAGTCCTGGTCCAATCCAGGTTTAGACCTTGGTCTAGACCTGCTGTCAGCTCCGCGCCGGGTCATGCTGCGCTATCACATGTGTCAGAGTGCAGTCTTCTCCCCCCTCCCCCTTCCCCCCCACACTTCACTATTAATAATTGTGTTCAAAATCTATGAAAGTCTGAGTGTTTAAACGAGAGACAAATGTGAGAAAAGTTTAAATCCAGTCTGAGAAAATCGTATAATGTGTGTGGCTGAGCGCGCATTATTTGAATTTTTGAGATTTTGCGTTTCGTAACTTGAATTTTCTTTCGTATCTAGAGACCAAAATTTACCGTGAAGGTGTTTCGTAACTTGAAATTTTCGTTTGTTGGGTCATTCGTAAGGTGAGGTACCACTGTACTCAAAATGAATGAATGATTTTCTGTGTATAAATTCAGTTACTTCCACTGAGAATCCCGCTGTGTTTGTTAGAAGAGATCTTTTGGCATGTGTTTCATAATGTATATAGTCCAGTTACCAACTATGATTATCAAAATACTATCACGACTTATCATGATTATTTCAATTAATTGTTGCAGACCTAACATGCACACAAGGAAGATAGGAAAGGTATGGCCCAAGCTCCCAATGAATGCTTCCGCTGCAGATCTAACCAGCAACCTCTGGGTAAGTGTAAAAAAAAAAACTTTGTTACCACTTAACATTTTTCTAGAACAGCAGTATTTACCAACCATATCCACACACATACCCATAATGCATTATTGATGGTTAGTTTTACATTATTCATTGTTACATTCAGGTTATATAAGGCTTTTATATCTGCTGTGTATTTATTTGTTCATCTGTCTGTCATCTCTGTATGACTGCTCCACCTCTCACTTCCCCATTTGCGGTAAAAGCTCGTCACTACTGCCCTAATGCATTGTGGGTTGTGGCGCAGCGTCGTGGGTGCTAATATGCAGTTTGCTGCGTGGCCCTCTGCATCCTAATTTAGTTATAATGGTGGAGTGTTTATGTAACTGTGCCCATTCATGAAACAGGAAGTGGACTCCTAATTAATTTCCTGTTAGTATGAATGAGGATGATTAGATCCATCTCCAGCAATGTGCAAGACACATTATGGTGAATTTGCCTAAGTTACTATAGGGGAATCTCTTAATCTCTAGTTTTATATGTTAACATTTCAGATGGGTTCATATACTCAACAAAAATATAAACGCAACACTTTTGTTTTTGCTCCCATTTTTCCTGAGATGGACCCAAAGATCCAAAATTCACTCCAGATACACAACACTACCATTTCTCTCAAACGTTCTTCACAAATCTGTCCAAATGTGTGACAGCGAGCACCTCTGCCCCGCCGAGACAATCCACCCCACCTCACAGGTGCGCCACATCAAGATGCCGATCCGACATCATGACCAGTGCACAGGTGTGCCCCAGACTGCCCACAATAAAAGGCCACCCCGAAATGTGCATTTTTTTTTTTTGCTTTATTGGGGGTCTGGGGACTCAGAACCAGTCAGTATCTGGTGTGACCACCATTTGCCTCATGCAGTGCAACACATCTTCTTCGCATAGAGTTTATCAGATTGTCAATTGTGGCCTGTGGAATGTTGGTCCACTCCTCTTCAAAGGCTGTTATGGATGAAGAACACAGGTGCATTTTATTGATGGCATTTTGAATGCACAGAGATACCGTGATGAGATCCTGAGGCCCATTGTTGTGCCATACATCCATGAACATCACCTCATGTTTCAGCAAAATAATGCACGGCCCCATGTTGCAAGGATCTGTACACAATTCTTGGAAGCTGAAAATGTCCCAGTTCTTGCATGGCCAGCATACTCACCAGACATGTCAAGCACATCCCAAACATTGAGCATGTTTGGGATGTGCTTGACCGGCGTATACGACAGCGTGTACCAGCTCCCACTAATATCCAGCA
This sequence comes from Paratrypauchen microcephalus, assembly GCA_036785185.1. NCBI lineage: Eukaryota > Metazoa > Chordata > Actinopteri > Gobiiformes > Gobiidae > Paratrypauchen > Paratrypauchen microcephalus. The sequence goes on from JAVJIX010000109.1 coordinate 2,048,768, forward strand.
ACTTCGCACAGCCATTGAAGAGGAGTGGACCAACATTCCACAGGCCACAATTGACAATCTGATAAACTCTATGCGAAGAAGATGTGTTGCACTGCATGAGGCAAATGGTGGTCACACCAGATACTGACTGGTTCTGAGTCCCCAGACCCCCAATAAAGCAAAAAAAAAAATGCACATTTCGGGGTGGCCTTTTATTGTGGGCAGTCTGGGGCACACCTGTGCACTGGTCATGATGTCGGATCGGCATCTTGATGTGGCGCACCTGTGAGGTGGGGTGGATTGTCTCAGTGGGGCAGAGGTGCTCGCTGTCACACATTTGGACAGATTTGTGAAGAACGTTTGAGAGAAATGGTAGTGTTGTGTATCTGGAGTGAATTTTGGATCTTTGGGTCCATCTCAGGAAAAATGGGAGCAAAAACAAAAGTGTTACGTTTATATTTTTGTTGAGTGTAGTAATTCATGCCTAAACAATGAACTCTTGTGAGCTTTGATCCATGTTACAATGTTGTTAACTCCTCAAATACATAACCGGAGTTGTGTTTTGTTTCATTCACACATGTTTTAATAATCCTTTATTATTAGTCTACATCTCTACTGTTCTGTACTATCTTGTGATTTCATGAAGCAGTAGTTTTCAAGTTACCTTTTACCTTTAGTTGTGTGTTAAAGATTTGTGAATGAAGCAAAACACAACTCCAGGTATGTTTTTGAATAGGAACCAATATTATAAGGTCAGAAAATAGCATAATATGAGCCCTTTAAAGAAGCTTGTATTGGTGAAACCCACATTAGATGAGCACATGGGACAGCAGAGGAGGATCTGGCCTGGCTCCAGACGCTGCATCAAATGACAGGTATTGACTGCAGCACAATGTTGGGACACAACTGTTTGGACATAATAATACACAACACTTGGTTGTGTATTATTATGGGTTGTAGTGGATTTCAGAAGAGAAAATCCAAAATCCTCTCTGTATATATATATTTTTTTAAATCTAATATGTCAACAAAACAAAGCAATACATTTAATCATCAACCAAGCCATTTTCCAGATTATTATGTCCCAAATATGTCCAATTGTTCAAGGGACTAAAAGTTTGGTCCCCTAATTCGCTCACTGGATCTCCACCAGTTTGGAGTAAAAATCTTGCCAGGTTTTAAAAATGCCATCTGCCTGTACTATTATTAGGTCCACTATGCATCTGTTATTGCACTTGTATGTCTTCTTACACTACTACTACAATAATTAATATTTGTCATTTTGATATATGCATAAAAACACATCTTGAAGTATAGTAATATTTGTGAATACAGTTTGTGCATGCTCTAGTACCTGCCCTCCTCTCTCTCCCTTGCATCCTCTCCTTCTCCTCCTGTCTTATATTTGTCCTAGCACCTCTGCAGCTCTGCACAGTCTGGTGTGTAGGCAGAGCTGCAGAACAAGTCTCCTCTTTCTTTATTTAGCTCTCTCTTTATATCTACAGATGTCACAGAGCTGAGCATGCCTCCATGGTTGATTACCTGAATGTTCCTTGTACATTTCATAGCCACTCCATGTCTGAGCCCCTCCTCTGGTATCTTAAAACACCAGCTCTCTGACTTTGCAGTGGTTGTGAAGGTGAGGACTTTTAGTTACACATGATTTTATTACCTACTGTTCCACACGGCACTGGGACATTAAAGATTTTAGCAAAATGGACTCTGAGCTTTAAGCAATGTTATAATGTTGTTGTTGTTACCTCCTCAAAACACACATGCAGTTGAGTTTTTTTTTTCATTCACACATGTTTGACTAATCCTGCATTTTTAGTCTGATTACATCTCCAAAGCTCAAAATGCTCTGTTCCACATTGTGATGTCATCTTGTTCAGTTAAAGATAGGGAATTCTAGGGCTGAAATTATCCAAATGATTCTAATGTATGTAACATAGGTGGAAGGAGTGTTTTCTGTTTGAGAGAAGGACTCAGCCTAATATGCAGGGTTTGTGTGTTAAAAACGTGTGAATGAAACAAAACCCAATTCCAGGTATGTTTTGTGATGAGAAAACAACATTAAACCAGAAAATAGGACAATATGCGCCTTTTAAATTATCATATATTGAGCTCTACTCTCTATCAACATCAACACCTTGATATATACAGAATGATTTAGAATAATTTATTTGTATGGACTATATTAAGGCCCAGTCAGTCACAGTATATAAGTTGTTGTAAAAAAGTTGATATACACTCATTAATGTGCTATGTTAAGATTTAGACATTTGTGACATACATACTGTTAGTTATTTTTATTATTATTATTATTAGGGGCCAAGCACCGTAGATGCTAGGCACCCTATAGTGTTTGTGTCCTCTGAGTGCTTTGTGACTGTTATTGTGGTGGTGAGATATGTACTATTATGTGCCTGAAATGTGTATTATCGTGTACCCTGTAATATTAAAAGATAAAAAAAAATAGTGTTTGCTCAGCGTTGCCTAGCGACGTTGCCTAGCGACGTTGCCTAGCGACGTTGCCTAGCGACGTTGCCTAGCGACGTTGCCTAGCGACGTTGCCTAGCGACGTTGCCTAGCGACGTTGCCTAGCGACGTTGCCTAGCGACGTTGCCTAGCGACGTTGCCTAGCGACGTTGCCTAGCGACGTTGCCTAGCGACCCTTTGATCTTTCCTTTGATGTGTCTGGTCTCCTGATTCTTATTATTCAATATTCTTTCTTCAATGGGAGTCTATGGCAGCCCCTAGAACCGTCTGGTAAAAGGTTGTGAAATTTTGCATGCACATTCCAGCCAGTCTCCTCATTACCCACAGCAATTTATAGGCCCCCAGCCCCAACCGTCTAGTGGCAAAAGCAGGTCAAAGCAGGAATTTGTCAATTGCCTAGCAACGCACCTAGCAACCTTTGATCTGTCTTTGATTTGTCTGTTCTGACAGGGTCTAACCCTGTCAGAACAGACCCTGTCAGACTCTGTTAGACCCTGTCAGACCCTGTCAGACTCTGTTAGACCCTGTCAGACCCTGTCAGACACTGTTAGACCCTGTTAAACCCTGTCAGACTCTGTTAGACCCTGTCAGACCCTGTCAGACCCTGTTAAACCCTGTTAGACCCTGTCAGACCCTGTTAGACCCTGTCAGACCCTGCATGCGGCCTACATGCTGAGGCCTACATGAACCTTCGGTGCTTGGCCCCACATTGCTGCTTGCAGCTATATTTATTATTATTATTATTATTATTATTATTATTATTATTATTATTATTATTATTATTATTATTATTATTATTATTATTATTATTATTATTATTATTATTTCATATGCTTCATATTACAGGGCTCTTCTTGTACAGTGAATTCCAGTGGCGCTGTCCATGGTGCTGAAATGATAGGATTGGTCTAAACTGGGCTTAGTGCCTTAGATTCCCTTTAGACCAGATCAATATTTGGAGCAAGCTATGACTGCAGATCACGTGTCCACTTCGGTGTAAGAGGAAAGGGAAAAGAGAGGGAAATTATTTTTTAAGTCTTGAAACTTATTACCAATAATAAACAAGAAGTATAAATCCTAAATTTGTCAACTGGACAAAGTTTGTTTGGTTGAAAACGTTTCGCCGCTCATCCGAGAGGCTTCGTCAGCTCTGATATGATATGATATGATAATAGCTCCTGTTATCATATAAATCCTAAAGTATAAATCTTAGCGTTTCAGACTGAAAATGGCTTCTGGATGGGAATCTTGATTTTACTGATTGAGTTTCCAAATTATTCTGAAACCTTTTCTTCCTCTGAACAGGTTACTATTATGGGCCATGTACTGTATGATGTCCATAATGTGTTCCCAATTAAATCAAGCACTAAATGTACACACTGCCTATGGTTACCGTGGTTACAAAGTGACGTTTTAATTTTTTATTTTTCCCCTGAACTCGCCCCCGTCTTGAGTTTTCTAGCACCAGCTAATTCATTACCCTGACATGTTCTCTCATTTGCTCTACATTGTTAGAAATGGTTTATTTCTCTTAGTGAAAAGACACAAAATTAAATGAAAACATGGCGGTGAATGTAAGTGAGCATAAGTGAACTTAAGCAGGTAGAGGGAGGACTCATGACCCAGTCCTCAGCACCTGGCACCTGATCAATACAGTGTGATCCACAGACTCCTGCTGCTCTCCCAGTAGAGACCCCTCCTCCATTGGTCTCCCACAGCTTTCTGTTCACTCACAATCTGTAGTTCTTTATCTTAAAGTGCATATGGCAGGTTTTCATGTGTATCTAATTATTACTTGGTTTGGTAAAGAGTATCTCTTAAATATGCATTATTCTTTTTTCTCTTTTTTTTCTCATATATAACTGAATTGTTCTTTTTTATCTTTTGTGCACAAACTATTAGAGTGATCAAGATTACAGTATTCAAATTTCTTTCTTGTCTGTGAAGAGAATGAAATATGATATCACAGTATACTGTGAAAAAGATTCTGGATATATTTACTAAATGAAAGATGAGGAGGCGTGCTTTTACTCTAACCAGGACAACAAAATGATGCTTTGTTGTCTTGACTGAAAATATCTTCATATAAGAATCCATAATAAATACTTTTATGGCCAAAATAGGATATATATATATATATATATGTACACATACATACATACACACACATACACACACATACACACACACACACACACACCATTATACCATTACTGGATTTTCAAGTGTATTGGTCAGGTAACTCAAAGCTCAAAGCTAATATTGTGTTTTAATCATTACTGCAGTAGCACTCCTGTTTGCACAAGCTAATTCACATTACCAGAGATGCGCAAAAAGCAGGTGCAGCATATGGATTAGGGGATGGGGCAATGGGCTATTGTATATTAGACATTTTATAAGCCTGTGGATGTAACATCAAATTTAATTTACAAATTAGCTTGGGACGGTGGGGGTGACATAATCTTAGCTCTTTTACAAAAACGAGTTCAAGTTAAATTTTTTTTTTTTTTCATTGAAAATTCATAATATTTTCACTCACATCAAGCTCCCCACAATTTGGAAGTATTCACGGGGTTCAGATTTCTGTTTATAGGCACCATTTTGAGCACTTTTCAGAAGGTGATATGTTGTTTTTGAATTGTTGATTGCCGTGGCAACAGTGGATTTTTTTCTTAATTGGCTGGCAAGAATTGATCACAGGACCCTGATGACCAAAAAAAAAAAAAAAAAAATCATTTGATCAGTGACAAGCCCATCACCAAAATGAAATTACCCAAAACTCAAGAGAGCCTACCCCAAAAGCTGCTAACCCTCAGATAGGAAATTAGTTCATTATCAGTATTTTAGCAACTGCATTTAAGGTGATTTATCTGCTCCATATGCCATCAAAGTAGCAGAAATCAATGAAGTATCTTTATGGTTCAACACTCACCAATTACCTTATTTCTTTGGCTATCTCCCTCTCCCAAATTCATGAGATTTTATGGATTTTTCTAATTTGCAATTTTTGCCTCTGTGCTCACAAAGGACCACGTTTGCAGTCAATCTTAAATTCATCTAAAGACATTACTTTCACCACAGGTCTGTTTCATGTGATTACAGTGGAGAAGATGCAGACTGGGAATGAGGTTTGGAGCATTAAAATGGAGTTCTCAATGTGTCTAGGGGATTAGTGTCAGCAGCCTTTTATAGTCATTTTCCATCTTTTATAATCAAATTGTTTTTTTTTTAGCTGGTTTTAGAGAAGGGAGATTACAACCTATGGAATCAATGTTTCACCTTCTGTCTGTTTTTTTCCATAATAATGCAATATAATCAATAATAATCAATTTGTTCCCAAAAATTACAAATAAATAAATAACTGAATAAATACTTAAATAAATACATAAATAAATAAATAAATAAATACACACATTAATACATTATAATAATAAACAAATCTATCAACAATATGAAAATTCAAACTTCATAAGTAAGAATAAAGCATAGCCACTACCAATAATTAAGCAAAAAAAAAAACATGTTTGTCAAAAATGCTATAAATAAAAAAACAAACATACAATCATCAGTGGAGAAAAAAAACAATACATACATGGTGAGTAAAACAAATAATAATAAAAAAGAACTCACATAGTATAAGTTTCTAACAGGTGAAAAAACTGAATGTGTAACTTAAAACTATATTGTATTTACTGGCTATGTAGCTATTTTATACTCCACTGAGCCTTCTGGATGTATACAGTACATCCAGAAGTGTGTTATCTGGTGGGACATTGACTGGCGGATGGTCTGATGGTGTGTGTGGGGGGTTGAACAAGTCAAGGGGAGAAAAAAGGGAGGCAGGCAGCTGAGGTAGATGGGTAAATGTGTTCAGAGACAGGACGGGGTCAAAGTTCAACTCGACAATGTCACTACAACCCCCTCATGTGCGCTTTCAGCAGTGTTAGTGAGGAGGGTACTGGGTGCATGTTCGACTGTCTCCTGGGACAAGAATACAGGGGAAAATGGATCTATGAAGAAAGGTTCCATCCGCCATCTTTTCCTGATAATGTCACTTGCACTAAAGTGGATTTGAGGTCAACATGAAATAATTCAACATGAATTTATATAGTATAGTATATAAATTGTGCACACTTTTTATTTTTATTTTTTTAATTTATGAGATAGGGACAGTGCACAATCTACATTAACCTTAACAAGAGAGATGCATTGTGCGAGTTGCAGCGCCAGAGCTAATTTTCTCCTGTAGTCCCTGGTGCATGTTTTTTTTATTTGATGGGGGAAACCTACCCAGACACGGGGAGAACATACAAACTCCACACAGAAAGACCAGGGATCAAACCCAGAACCTTCTTGCTGTGAAGCATGAGTGCTAGCCACTCAGTCACCGTGCCCCCGCCGTGCTTATATGCACAGTACTGGCTAATTATGTAGGTCTTAACTATTTACTGGTACTGGATATTGGCACTAAAAGTTTAATGGATCTAATATCGGTTCCAAGATATTGATTCAGTCGATGACAGTTTACTGGACCATGTTGCCTCAAAATACTCCTAATACTGTTCCGTAATTACTTTAAATGATAAACAACAGTTACAGAAATTGCTGGGTTTCATTTTACATCACAACTTTCTGTAGGCCAATAATATTCAATAGAGATGGGGTCAACTAAAATGAATATTGTTAAAATGCATATTCAAGTTTTAATACAGTGGGTTCTGGGTTCTAGCTAATTATATGATTATCTTAAACATTTATGAATTTACCTTTTGGAAATTTCATGGCAAAGCACAATGTAATCAATAGAGAAAACTGTCTCTTGCCTCCCATCTGGGATTGGACATCATCACATCCTAGAATCTGTCTTAACTGGCTGTACTTTTTATACAAATATAAAACCATCTGAGACTGAACGTTATGGGATTATGCTTCTGGCTCAGATCTGGAAAAGTATGGCATCACCACATCCCAAAGACCACCGATGCTGTCACTGTTTCTCCAAAAATGTAGGAGTTAGAATTTCCTTTCATCACCATTGATAGAATGATGTATCTACTGACACCTTGTGGTTGGACTAGGCATTTATAGCTTTATTCGATGTGCACTGTTCAATAAGGATAGGAGCAGGTACAATAATTATTGTTAAAATGCATTGTTTTGTTTCTTGTGGATTTACATTTTAAATATTTTATGGCAGAGTACAATATAATCAATAAAGAAATCTTTCTCTTGCCTCCCTTGACATCACCACCAACGGGAAAACCATTATGATAGTTAAGTAGTATTGGTTTAGCACCAGTGTAACAATAAAAAAAGTAATGTATGTCCTCTTTTGTTTCTCATGTCTAGTACATCACCTCATTGACTACTACTCTGTCTCACGTTTCACCATGACACCAACCATGAAACCCAAACCGATTAAATCCCCATGTCCCAGAGTCCCTCCCCTGAGCCTCTCACATAAACACACATAAGCTAACACACAGACAGGGCTCAGTGAATAATGTATGAGATATGTGTACCGTATGCCCCTCTGACAGATGCTCTGCTCTGTCACTCACAAGCAAAGGTCATCCAAGATCATCGTGTGGGACATTACCTTTTACAGCTTTTACCATGCGTCTGAGTCTAAACGATTCATTATTAGACAGAAAGAGATCCTATTTTCTATTGGCACCCTTGACTTAGAAGTAGAATAATTTGTTTACTAAACCAAGGTGCCAAGAATAGAGTATATTTCAACTCGAGTTTTTCACTGTCACAAAATAAGGCGGTGAGATGTGTCGCCACACCGAAAAACCTATAGTTGCAGTTAGCAAAAGGCAAATGCTACAATTATTTTTAGATAATATTTTTTGAACATAAGCCAAATGAATTATGTGACAGCATTGTACCAGATTTGAAGCTCACTTACCTTAGCATTCTGAGCATTATAATTATTCATAAGCATGTTTCATCATTTACAGAGAAGTTTTGCTGACATGGTAATCCTTCATCCCCATCGCTATCAGACTGTATAACTCCACTATATAGTCCAAACGTGCAATTTTTCTACATTTACTTATTTTATTATTACTACTTATCTTGTTTGTATGCACTTTTTTTGTTATTTTTTCTTTTGCACTAAGCTGTCTGGAGCTAATGTGGCAAGTGAATTTCTCCTGTGTGAGATCAATAAAGTTTTATCTTATCTTATCTTATTGCTAACAAGAACTAGGAGTGCACTTCCTGATTTTTGGACAATATAACGCTTTATAATTAGATACACACAATACACAGTTATTTTGACCTCAGTAGCTGCTGCCTATGCTGTATTCTATGTCTTTATACTGGGGCAAGACAAATTTTACTCAGATTCATGGGAAAATTCAATGCACAGATAAGAAGGTGATTCCTGTAGGTTAGAAATACACATATTAAATCTGTAATATTGTTATCATTGTGACATCTTATATAATGCACTCTGTTTGTCTGCTAATCTTAAAAATGTTCAATAATCAGAGTTGGAAAAAAAATCTCCAAGATTCGTCACCAAAACACATATTAATTGGGATTTATAGGCAGAAAGTATCCTAAAACAAGTACACATTTGTAGACCATTCATTCCCAAAGCCTTCGCCAGCTTGATGTCTCCTCTTCCATCTTCAGCTGACTCGACGTTTTATTAGGCGATATGCTCACACAAAGCTGAGAGCAGATAGCAGGTTTCATTTCAAGGCGGTGGAACGTATCACAGGTTTGCACATCAAGATGAAGCGACCGTCTAATTTCCTCCCCCAGCTCTCCAAGGCTCTTCCTATCACTGCCATTGATCTAAGCGCGTCTGGAGGGATCTCTGCTGCACACGCACAGCTCAGCCTGGGAGAAGAGACCAAAGAAAGACAGGGAAGGAGTGGATATGGAGGAGATGAAAATTAACCAAGGGGAGATAAATACTACAAAAGAAAATCAACCAAGGTAGACTTCCACTAAGAAGAAGAGACATTAGGCGTTCTAAGTCCAGCTACGCTCCCATAGTAAGGAGTATTATACTTCTGATGATGTAAGACAAGACAACAAGGACTGAGCTAGCAGAGTGGCCCTGAAATAGCACAGAAATGCAAATGTATGTCATAGTATTGTGATTATAAAACCTACACCTTAATTATATTTAATTTATAATATGCAAAAAGTATTAAGAATGTTTCAGGGGTAATAACTACTTTTAACCCCAGTTACCTTCTGTCTGAATCATTCTTCAAGTCTTTCTTCAAAGCTAATATTTAGAAAATCCCAAATCATAAGTACAGAATTTCTACTGATTTTCCCTGAAGCAAATCCACCTCCTTATGTAGGGAGTGAATCTTACCTCATGTCTGAGATGGCAAGCTCTCTTCTGTTACTGTTGTTTTAAGTCAGTGGTCCAGTCAGCGTGTGATGACTTTCCCTAGGGCGAAACCATAATGAATGTGACTTTGCTCTCACTGGCCCACAATGCATTGCTGGGACCATTTATTCCTGGTACTCACAAGGGCAGAAGAGTCACAGACAGAGCCAATAAAGCCTTGCACTATCAGACAGGCTTTTCCTTTCACACATTCTAAAAAACAAAAAACAAACAAACAAACAAAAAATTGTGGCTAAAATTAAAATTCAGTTCAGTCACTCATCCATCTGCCTCTCCTAATACTGTTCATGTATAATCTTACATTAGAGAAATTAGTGGCACCTGGAAGAAAATGTTCCAATCTAGTGGCTCAGTTCCCTGTAATACAGTGAACCCTCACTCTATCGAGGTTCACTCTTTGCAGCCTCGCTGTTTCGCGGATTTTAAAATTTTTTTAATTTTTAATTTTTTTTTTTTTATAGTGTAACATTCTTTTTTTTTTATAGTGTAACAATGTGTTCTGCGTCCTGATTGGCTAAGAGACTAGACCAGGACTAAACGTGGACTAAACCAGGTCTAGACCAGAACTAGACCAGGTCTGAACTAGGATTAAATCACTCCGTGCGGCTTTTGCGTTCGTTTGTGCGTGTTCGGTTTGTGGCTTGGGTTGAGAGCTCGTGCTCGTGGCCTCGCGCTGCATTTTCTCACATTTGTCTCTAGTTTAAACACTCAAACTTTCAACAAAATGTATTAATAGTGACGCGTGGGGGGAGACACGGCTCTGGAAGCCCCGCCAGACTCTCGAGGAGCACTGCCACGTCCTGGGACGAGACACGCACCAACTCCTTGGAGAAGAGTGCGACACATGCTGCTCTGTCACGGATTTGTCCACGATGAGAGGTTTATCGTGGACACTAGACACCATTAGACACCCTTTGCCCTGCCTTATCTATAGCCGTTTCCCAATTCAGCGACGGCACGCTTGTGAGTGTGCACTCGGTCTGTCATCGAGACGGCGCACACTCGCTCTGTCCTTAGTGCACTACGTTTCTCACATGGCCGTCTGCGAAATGGAACAGGTCCCGCCTCAGCTCAATGAGCCGGATGGTCTGCTCCTTGTTCCCTAAAGACAAAAATATTATACTATTATATATTATATATTATACTAGTAATACTTGGAAGTGGGACATGGCCAATGTTCCCCCTAATTTTTAATGTGTCTGAGCAAACACACTAACTCCACATCCGAAATTCACCCCCCCGCGCGGCTCGCACTTTGCAGATATAAAAAAATGACCCCGCGGCTGAATAAAAAGCGGAGATCCGCTAAAAGCTCTTTCATCCCTGATTTACAGTGCGCTGCATAAGTTTTCTTGTGCGCTGAGAATGTGCGAGCAGTGCGCAGCTTAGAGTAAACGTTGGACATGGCGACACTGTAGAATATCCAGCATTACAAAAGCAAAGGAAATATAGAAGTGTAAGGGGAAAAGCATGTGAACGGTAATACAGGTGCCGTGAACTATGCCGTTACGGCTACCGTCACACATGTTTAGCGTAGTTTATGAAGAGTTTCATGTAGCATAGTTGTAGGTGAGGTGAACCAGTACGTATATTTTATAGTGACGGCGCAACTCTCACTTGTGGATGTCGCTGGCGAGTCGGTCTTTGTAGTCATATATCCTCCAGCGCTGTGCATGCTGGGGCTTTTAAGTGTGCCAAGCGTGCATTTTCGCACGCTTGGTCCACGCCCCAATTTCAATGGAAACGACGGCACTGTTCAGAGCTCATCTTAACGGTGCAGGGGGAAAAAAACGAATGGAACGATATGACGCACATCCCCTTCCAAGGACGCTCACAAGTGTGCCGTCGCTGAATTGGGAAACGGCTTATGTTTACAATGTCACCAGCTGATATTTTTATTTTGGATCAATCATTCCTTTGGATAACATTTGGCTTTTGCCTATGCCCATACCCATACCTACTATCATGAGCATAAAGTGTATAAAATGTATATAGGGCTGAATTCTCTATTTTTACTTTGAAGCTCCTGATTTATCAATAAACATGTTGCAACAGCTACTTTTGTCTGATTTATTCTTATTCATTCATCTTTAGTTACAGCCCTCATGCATATTAGATATCACTTCACATGCTGCAGACCCCAGTCTACCAACTTCTTTTAGTTCAAGCTCAATACAGCACAGCACAACAAAAGCTCTACTGGAGTTTCCCTGTCTTAGTAAAACTTGGTAGTGTGTGGATGAGAGTCAGTCTCTAATCAGGCATGTCCCAGCAGGTTGTATGCCTTTGACAGCAGAAGGAGGGCCCCCGCTGGGAGTCACTGATTTACGGTTTGGAGAAAGTGAAAGTGACTGAAAGTTTGTGTGAGAGAGAATGAGAGAGAGATCCTAAAGACTATGTGAGATTTTAATTATGTTTGTTATCAAGAGCTGCAACAACTCCAACAACTGCAATAAGTTAATCACAAATTAATCACACATTTTTGTCTCTTGAATCATCAATGATAAAAGAAGAAATTCAATTTGTCAACTGGACAAAGTTTGTTTGGTCAAAAACGTTTCGCCGCTCATCCAAGAGGCTTCATCAGTTCTGGTTAGAGTGCTGGTAAGACACTGCTTATATCTTGCTGCAGGGAGGAGCTAACTATACTGCAGTTTTTCCGAAACTATCTCGCCTATTTGTTTCTGTCTTTTGTTTCTCTGGCGTCTAGTTTAGCATACCTATTCATCCCTACACGACTGTTTTTCACACCTCTGGCCCTGACCTGGCTAGCCCTATTGTTTCTTTTGTTTGTTTTGATTTAGGTTTAAGAATGGAATTATAGATGGGAGACAAATTATGTCTGACTCCACCATTACTGTTTAAAGAAGGATTCTCTTTTTTGACAAAAATAGCCTCTTTAACTCCCCTCTCAAACCAATTCTTTTCCCTGGCCAAGATCTGAACCTCACTGTCCTCAAATGAATGGCCCATGGCTTCTAGGTGAAGATGTACGGCAGATGACGGTCCACTCTGGCACGCCCGTCTGTGTTGGTACATCCTCTTGTGAAGTGGCTGTTTTGTTTCTCCAATGTAGCGCTCACTGCAGTCTGTGAGGGCGAGTGAACAATTTTTCCTGAGGAGCGGCTGAAAACGCACGGTGCCTGCATTATCTAACCGATTTTCTGGGCACAGAAGCGCTGTGCGTGAGAAATACCATGTGTACACGTTGAATTGCGTGTGTCACACTCTCAATGCGTGAGACTTGAGAACCCTGCCCTCTGTGCTTGTGGGAACCACTTGGGCCCTGTGTTGTAATGTCCGAATAACACCCAGTTTGTGCTGCAGTGGGTGGTGTGAATCAAAAAGCAGGTATTGGTCTGTGTGTGTGTGGGCTTCCTGAAGACTTCTACTTGGAGTCGCCGGTCTCCTCTGCGTTACTGCACAATCTAAGAACGCCAATGTGTTATCCTTGGCATCTTCATGGGTGAATTTGATATTCGGATCTACAGAATTGATATGTGCAGTAAAAGGTTCCAAATCTTGAATTTTGATTTTTGAAAAATTATCATAAACATAACGATACCAGTGTGTTGGTGGAGTGCTTGGATATGAAGCTAAGGCACTCTGTTCAAATTGTTCCATGTATAAATTAGCCATGATAGGGGAGACCGGTGAGCCCATCGCACAGCCATGGATTTGCCTGTAGAAGTTCCCTCTGAAGGGCAAGAAACAAGATACCGTATTGGCCCGAATATAAGACGATGTTTTTTGCATTGAAACAACACTGAAAAAGTGGGGGTCGTCTTACATTCGAGGTCTAGCCATTCCAACGCTAGATGGCGCCAGATATCTTTAAAGCGAATGCTGCTAGCGCCAGTGTTGCCAACTTAGCGACGTTGTCGCTATTTTTAGCTACTTTCTGGACCCCCCTAGCGAGAAAATTAGACAAAAGCGACTAGCGACAAATCTAGCGACTTTTTTTTGGTGATCAGAGGCTGCAAGATCGCGGGAGGGGGAAAAATAATTGCGCCGTTTTCTCTCTTTCCCCGTTCAGAGAAAGAGACAGAGAGACACAGGCAGAGAGGGGTGGGGTGGAGTTGAGAACAGCGCGGACTGTCGCTTCACTCACAGGCAGACAGACACACCAGTCTCTCCTCTTGTTTTATCACAGTAGATTGGTTTATTTACATTTCAAAAACCAGAAGCCATTCATTTACAAATGTGATTGTACTTTAGTTTACATATTTAAATGTTCAGATATTAAGATGTGATAGACAGTTTTTGCATGATTTGAATGAGGCAAAATAACACCCTTTTTCTCTCGAATATATTGTTATAATCATTTGTTTCAGATGTACTGTAATTATTTTCTGTATAAAAAATAAATTTGGTGTTCAAAAAGTCTTTTTTCAAACTTGAGTCTTGAAAAAGAGGGGGTCGTCTTATAATCAGGGTCGTCTTATATTCGGGCCAATACGGTAATAGAGAATCCGAACCCAGGAGGAAAGGGGTAGCGATTCCTTACCTGGCCGGCGTGTCGGAAAAACTACAGAGGATTTTCAGACAATATGAAATTCCAGTTTATTTCAAACCCACAAACACTTTAAGACAAAAACTGGTCCACCCAAAGGACAAAACACAGAGCCACAAACAAAGCAATGTGGTCTACTCCATTCAGTGTAGTGAAGACTGCAGTGAGCGCTACATTGGAGAAACAAAACAGCCACTTCACAAGAGGATGTACCAACACAGACGGGCGTGCCAGAGTGGACCGTCATCTGCCGTACATCTTCACCTAGAAGCCACGGGCCATTCATTTGAGGACAGTGAGGTTCAGATCTTGGCCAGGGAAAAGAATTGGTTTAAGAGGGGAGTTAAAGAGGCTATTTTTGTCAAAAAAGAGAATCCTTCTTTAAACAGAAATGGTGGAGTCAGACATAACTTGTCTCCCATCTATAATTCCATTCTTAAACCTAAATCAAAACAAACAAAAGAAACAATAGGGCTAGCTAGGTGAGGGCCAGGTGTGAAAAACAGTCGTTTAGGGGTTGAATAGGTATGCTAAACTAGATGCCAGAGAAACAAAAGACAGAAACAAATAGGCGGGATAGTTTCAGAATAATTTCATTGTAGTTAGCGTCTCCCTGCAGCGAGATATAAGCAGTGTCTATCAGCACTCTAACCAGAACTGACGAAGCCTCTCGGATGAGCGGCGAAACGTTTTCGACCAAACAAACTTTGTCCAGTTGACAAATTGAATTTCTTCTTTTATCATGGATTCTACCTGGACAACTGAGGGACTCATCAAATGAATCATCATTTTAATACACTTATCAACATAGAAGTGGATATCCTTACTTTGTGCAAATGTGTTTTTATTGCAAACCATAACAGTTATCAGTGAGACAACTTTGTGTTCACTGTTCCACTCTCATGTTTCACTTTCATGAAGTGCTTCTTCATGAATCAGTGTGAGTGAAGTGCTTCTTCTGTCTTCATAAGAGTCAAAGTGACTGAAGTTCCCAATGTGGGTGAATAATGTGCTGTGACCCTGAGGTAGTTCTCATTACTGAGGGACGTCCAGTAATCTCCAGTTAGTGCGACTGTGTTTGTCTGTCCCAGAGCCTGCTGTACTGGGGCGCACTAGCTGGGACTTTTGGGCCGTGCCGTGCTCAAGCGCAGTTACCTGGGGTCCTGTGGCCTGTGTTCGCACCTGCGCGGCCGGGCCGCGGCTGATGGCTTTGTTGCACCGTGCTGTTTGTTTACATGTCACACGGCGGAGCTGGCACTTTTGGCAGAGAGGGTGGGTCCAGCGGAATGGGGTGTCTTTTGAGTGGTGGGACCGATGTGGGACTTCTCAGTTTCGTACAAATTGTTTTCCTTCCTGTTTACACGATCCTTTATGGATCCTGTAGTTTTTCTGTTATTAGAATTGGCCACAGCTTATGAAAAAACTAGTTCACTCGTCACAAAGAGCGTTAATTTTGCGTAAAAAACTAAATAACGGCCTTAAAACGGCCTTGTTTTGCGTTAACTCGTTAATAGCGCAATATTTTTGACAACACTAATATAATATACTAATATATACTGAAATCAGCATTAGTTTGTATGCATAAGTTATGTATGCTACAGTTGACTACCTGTACTTTTACTCTCTACATGAAAATTACGATCTTCCTTAAACTAATGGCAACACATCTGGTGAAGGGTCTTTCCCCTAGTCTGGTTAACACCTGACCATATCACAAGTGAGATATGGGTCTGGAAACTCGCTTCGAAAAATCCCGTAGCGGAGGTGTGGTTAGCGATTGCCAACGGCCGTTTATTGGGCGTTATGAATGTCTATCTTTGAGCGTATACGTAAGTCCATAGCCAATCATGTCAGTTGTCAGTTCAAACTACAAGCTTCCGTTTGTCATGTAGTACGCGTCACCGTCTTGCCACACCTCCCCCGCTCTCTGATTGGGGCCCTAAATCTGAGACTCTCGCTTGGACGAGTTTCCAGGCCGCCTTCCAGTTCGAAACGAACGGAAGCGGCCTGGGAATTCCCAGGCTATCTTTCCCCTGCTTCTCTTCATCTGATATTACTGCTTTTGATGGAATGTTCCACAGTATGACATTACTCTTTTTTTTTTTTTTTTTTTTTTAAATCTCCGTATAGATAAGCAGGTGGTGCCCAGTTGCAGTTCAGATATGTATGGATGTTTTTAAAGATATTTTGCATGTGCAGACAGGAAATAATGGAACGAGGTGGAGAAGGAGGGGAACAAAGGATCAGGTATATAAATAAATACTAGACTAGTAGCTTATCTTTTAGTGAATTGGACAGCACATATATTAACCAATTTATTCAATGTCGTTTTTCTTCTAACACAGAGATATAAGACTCTATTTGCCCATGCTATAAAAGAACTATTGATTTCAGTATGTGTCCCCTCTGTTCAAGTTTATTTACAATGTGCATTGAATATCCGTTTAAAAGTGTTTACCAGAGCTGCAAAGACAAGGCCAAATAATTCGAATGTAGTCTTATTTTATTATATTTGTACACGGAATGTTTTGTGCGATTTAAGGTTACATTCCGAGATATAAAAAAAAGCTAATGTTGAACGTTTTCGAAACAAAATCCATGGAACATAACTGCCCTCTGCTGGTTATCAGGGAAATTACGATTATACCATTAATATCTTTAAAACGTCACTCCAGTCCTCCTCTTACTGTATAATTCAAACAAGTCTTCATTACACTTAAAAATATTGTATTTGTATATACTCTTGTTCTGTGCCTCAGTTTTTTCTTCCCATACCGAGTATATTTTGGGCTCTTGTCACATTTTCTTTGTACCCAGCCCAGGGGTTATAGGAGCAGACCACTCACCACCTCCTCGATGATGAAAGAGCACCTGCTTTGAAGTGCCAAATAGACCTGAGCAGCCCTGTGCAACTCCAATAGGATTTTAATTAAACTGTTTTTGGAGATTGGTGAGGGAATTCAACCTGCTGTCATTGAACCCTGGATCTGACTGGGTAAGGCAGGGAATTATGGTGATAAAAATTTAATTGTGATCATCATCCAGGTACGATAAGCGATTTTGGTGATATCATCAGATTGCGATTGTTTCTATGTGTACACTCAAAAAATAATTGTGTATACTCAAAAAATATATTGTTTACTTCTTCCCCTGCACTTTTTGCAACACATTTTACCATGTACTACTATTATTGCATGTTATTAGTACTTCTGACTATCTTAGCGAGTCAACGGTTCTTCTGATCCTAAGCATTTCATTGCATTGTTGACCCTGTGTTGATTCTGCATATGACAAATAAACAATCTTGAATCTTGAATCTCTTGAATCTTGACCCTAAAACATGGACTTTATGTATGGTAATTTAATCACATGACAATTTTGCATGTGATTTTATTGCATAAACTTTAAGTAAATGCCATCCTTTATTTCAAGGAGTTCAAGTAGTGTTTATGTGATTTAATTTAATACATCTTCAGTTTAATACATTTTACTTGCATTTTATGTAAAACTGTTTCTTTATATTTACTAGGACCAAGAATCTTTTTTTTTTTTTTTGAGTGTAATGCATTTCTATGTATTAACACAGTTTTTATCATGCAAAAACTCCTCCTATTCATAGATTTCACGCAAATGATTTTTGTGAGGGCCTTTGCCATGCCAAGTCCTTCAAATGGAGTCCTTATGCCTAAGGTTCTGAGTCACAGGTGAAATGAACCAATAAGAGAGAAGTATGAACTCTCAGAACAAGAAGATTAAATAATCTACTTAAGGCAATATAAAGGTATATGTGCATGTACATGAAGTCCAGATGGGCACTTTTGTAGCCTTGATAAAAGATATGATGAAAGAATGGCAAGAAAGATACAAGACAACACTTAATATAAAACCTACACTGTGTTAGCCACAACATCAGCCATAAAAAATATAAATAAATAAAAATAAAATAAATAAATAAAAGAACAACAATTGCTTAATAATAATGTCAGTTACATTAGAGTAGTAACAATGCCATCTGTCGGTTATAAAGCAAATTAACCTATACAGTCACTTATGAGTCAGTCACTTTATGACCGCCAGGTGGCAGCAAACACCAGCCCGTGACCCCTGCTCTCCTCACCAAGACCCTCTGTTCATGATCGTAATTATTACAGTCATTAAACCTGAGGCGTCTGTTTCTCCTACCGGTACACTGTATTATTATCAGCCCTACATCAGTGAAAGGGAATGTGCTTTCAACAAAAAGAGAGTCATGCAGAGGAGAACGTAAAGGCCGCGCGTAACGGCAGATAATGGTGAGGGTCGAGTGTTTACGCACGGTTACGCACACACATCCACGCTCGTAGCCCGGAGTAATTTGGCGGCACTAAATGAGATTATCAGTAGCGAGGTGATTAATGAGCATCCCGACTGGAGAACTCTATAATCACCAGTCACCGCTCCACTGGGAGACACACGGAGCGAGCGGCTCAGGGCGCACATACAGAGGGCCGAAGGCAGCTCACGTCAGTCTGCGCGCCACCCCACTGTCCCGGATAGCGCACTGTCAGCCTCTCGTCCTCATAATGCTGATGGATAATGCTTATCGTTATTTGAAGTTGTTACTTGTAGTTGTATCGTTAAGTTGAACACAGTCAGTCAACAATATTCGTGATTTGATATTTGATCATTAAAGCAACATTAATATAGGGCCAAATATAACTTCTCGGGAAAATGGGAAGGAAGGAAAACTCCTTCCTTTTTCAAGGTAAAAACTAAAACATCACTTCTGAACCAACAACTATCACGTTGGATAGACTTTTTAATATTTCGGTGGTTCATAAGAACATGTTTTACGTATTTTATTCATATTATCCATTTACATATAAAATAGACTATAAGCTACTTTTTGTCTAACAAAACAATTAATATATTAAAATTGCGTGTGATAAGATGAGCTTTCATTGAGCAATTTTTTTAGCATATATTTATTGCCCCAATATGTTTGCTGTCAACACTGACAACAAAAAATATTTGGGGGCAAATGCCCCATTAAATATAAAATGTGAAAAACATAACTGATCAAGGAATCATTTATTTGTAATACAGGTAGTCAACTTTATGTCAATTAGCTTCTTTTTCCCTGAAGAATATGAAACATGATAAAATGTATTTTCATTTGGCTCCAAAGACATAAAACTCAGCATATTCAGATATATAGATCCTCACAACTTCAGACAGATTTTCCTAACCTCATAACACAATATATATTTTTCTCTTCTTTCTCTGTCAGCAGCCTCTCAGCAGTAGCTTTGCCCATTCCCTCTCACTACACCTCCATCAGATAAGACTCTCCAAGTCTCTATAGTGGTCCTGTTTGAAGTATATAGCTCTGTCGCTCCACCACCATCTCCACCACCCCCTCTCCTCCTTCTTGTTCTGGCCGATCTGTGCGGTGTGCGAGTGGG
Source organism: Paratrypauchen microcephalus (assembly GCA_036785185.1). Lineage (NCBI taxonomy): Eukaryota > Metazoa > Chordata > Actinopteri > Gobiiformes > Gobiidae > Paratrypauchen > Paratrypauchen microcephalus. The sequence continues at coordinate 2,068,590 of JAVJIX010000109.1, forward strand.
TGTGCCGGGTTACCACGGGTCACGGTGACTCTGGGTCCACCCCTTCCATCTCCATACAGGCTGTAGGCTACATCTGCTCCGGTGAGATTGGTGTACCTCAAACAAGTGGCCTATGCCTTTTAGATGTGTCCCTGTGTGTGTGTGTGTGTGTGTGTGTGTGTGTGTGTGTGTGTGTGTGTGTGTGTGTGTGTGCGTGTGCGTGTGCGTGTGTGTGCGTGTGTGTGTGTGTGCGTATGATAAGAGCCAGGGGATAGAGACATGTCTGTGAGGTGGCAGGGTGCTGGATTATCCCATCACTACTGTATTAAACACAAAGGCAGGAGGAGGTAGGCCAGTTAACCACGAGCAACAGGAGCGAGCGTGACGGTGAACTTTGACCTTTTCAGTGAGACAGCTCAGCCCACACTTTCTCATGTCATACTGTATAGGCAATAGAGAGGCAGTGTATGTAACATGAAAATACATATGTTAGTGGTTATAATGGCTATATTTCTTGTTGCAATTAGCAATTAAACATTCTTGAAAACATTTAAAAAATCAAAATACATTCTTAACAGGTTATGAGCAAGGATGATCTCAATATCTATTTTTGGATTTTCATTACAATGTTCTCTTTGTATCTAAGAATTGTATTTAGTCCAAGTCTTTTACTTTTAATTTTAACATTTAAAATTAACATTGGGGTGATGGTTAAAAATAAAATACTGAATACTGTCACATTCAGTCCATTAGTTCTTTCCTTTTTCTGAAAAAATACCTCAAAATTGCACCTATAAATGGTAAATGAAAGTGTCGGACATCAATCCATCATCATTCAATGTTCCTTTTTATTGATTTATCCTCCTAATCCCTTTTATAATCTATATAATTAAGTGGCCCACATATTTACATCACTTGGTCATTGATATACAAAAAAAAGGCATTAATTAATTAATTGCTGGCAAACCCTCACTCTGAATATCTCATGAAGGGAGGAGGCTGTGATGTGATGCTGTCAGAAGAAAAATCACATGCATTTCAGATTATTGTGAGGTTTAGCGCAGTTAATTACTTTCAAATTCACTCTGGTGTAGAAATATACACTACATACAGTATATTTGTATATATTAGCATGTGCATTAAACAGTGTATAAGGAATGGATACACGTGTGACCATACTGGGTACAACATAACTCATGGTTGGAACTGATCCACAACAGGTACAGTATATAATGGCACATTCACATTCAACAACTGACCATTGGAATCGTATGTATATATTCTCTACCATGACTATGATTTTACTCTGTTCTACTCCTACTCTGTAAGAAAGACAAACAGTAAAATCAGTTTTAAAACTCAAAGGCCCATCTATCTAAACGTCTGTTTATAAAGCACTTAGAATCTCATTGTGGTCAGTAGCTATACTTTGAATTCAAAAGTTAAGTGAGAAATAACTTCTGGATAGTTTAAAATGGGGTAGTTCCATTTTTAATGTTTTTAACCCTAGAACACTTTTGCTATAAAAAGTAACACCATCACTTTTGCTAGGTCATTTTTACCCAATATAATATACCCAACAAAAAGTACTTGTCATGAAAAATAGATCAAAATATGACAACACATGATAAATTAGAGTGGTTTTCTTTATTTGCAACTGTGGTATGTGTAACAAAATAAAAAAACAAACAAAAAACCCCCAAAAACAACATAGGAAGACCCTAAAAACATGCTCCAAAATTAATGAAAAATGTGGAATTTGAGAACAAAAAATTCCTAGGAAAAAAATAAAATTAAATAAATAAATAAATAAATAAATAATACTGGAAACTTGGTCTTTGGTCCACCCATTCCTGGGACATGTGAGACTTCCCTGGTGAAGGCACAGACTTCTTGACACACGAACAGTTGCAAGAAAGTATTTTTTCAGTGGGTAAAAAAGACCAGTTGACTAAAATATTGTTTTCACCATAAGAATTCCCTTTGAAATCACCACTCTGTGATATTTATTCATAACCACTGCACTAAATAAGGATAGCATACACAATCCAGGACCACTCTTACATATTTTTTTACATCCTCTTACATTAAATTCATTACATTCTTACGTTCTTCTTTCACTATTGCCAGGTGAAAATCACCCAAAAGCCTGTAGGAAAAAGTGGTCTTTGGGGTAGGGAAACACCTACACCTTCAAAGATGTCAAAAACAATGGTGAAGCTCCCCAGGGACCCATGACAAAAATGCAACATACTGAAAATCATGTAAATACATTTGCTCGGGTGAAAATCACCCGGCGATAGTGCTCTAGGGTTAAGACAGTAAAAACAGCCCACAGCACGTTCGTTTCCTGTACATATTTGGACTTCATTGCTTGACACTTATGATACTTTAGTCAATACTAAACCAACATTGTAAACCAAATATTTGATGATGCTGATTTCTCGATCTAGTATTTACACATCTTTCACAACCCCAGTTTCCTTATCATTGCATTATTACCCCTCACTTCATCAATATTCATCTGCTTGATTGTTTCACATTGTAAATAAACATGTGGCACTAAACAAAAGAATGCACACGGCAGGAAAACCATAACACTCTCCCAGAATCTGTTCCCAATGATTGTCGTCTGCACAGGAAATCTGCTGATAGCGTGTCTCCTTCCAAACCTCTCCAATGTGTTTCCTCTAAATCACAAGTGACAATCTAATGACACAGCATCTGCATGTTACAGCCTCGGCACAAATATATGCCCTGTGTGTTGTTTGCGATATGATATGTGATGATTAGCCATATTGGGAGGCAGATTTGGCCCGTCCCCAAAGCAAAGAGCTAGGGCAGGAGATGTGTAGACGGTGGTGTCAGTGTCTGGATCAGTGCTGGCGTGAAGATTGCCATTTAAGACAGATGAATAATTGAGGAGTAACATTTGCGTCAGACATCCTGGGCGTGAACGACAGGGGCTGAGACACTGCTTAGTACAATATCAGACACATATGTGCACACACGCACACACACACACACACACACTCACTCACATAAGCACACACAGGCCACAGTCAAAAGCAGAGGTATTCAACTAAGGATGCTCATATTCTGAAGCTTGGAAGCACAAAATAATCACTGGAACTTTTCATGTTTGATAAATGTGCATATTTTTCGCTATGGAGCAAATAGGTATCATCTAAAAGTATTTCCACTGTCTTAAATGAACTGTAAAGGGCAGTTTAAGAGGTCCCAAGCAAAAGCTGGAGGGCACTACCTCTCAAAAGGGTCCAGCCCTGCTTGGCTTGGAAAATGTAATATTTCCAGTGCATAATAGATCTAACATTAGTGAGGCATTAAAACACCATGTAGAGGTTCAGAGAAGTGAAATAAATGCAGGAAAAGGTGATGATAAACTGGGTTTAACTTGATCTCACAGCGATTAATCTTTTGTTTATTAATACAACATTTGTAATGTTTGGGCAACGTCAGTTAAGTGTCAACTCATAAGACTGCTGCTTTTGGACCCCGAGCCATGCCCAGAGCATGGAAACACACTCTTCCATTACAAATAACCATGCCAAAGAGCTCCAAGGCAAAAGTCAGGGTAACAGAGCCAGTAAAAAGAAACACTAATATGCTGTTTAGTTGTAGTAGTAGGCCAAACAAATGATGTGTTTTAATATGGGTTGCATAAAAACTAATGCAGTGTATAACCTTACAAATAGGTTCCTTCTCCATCTAGGAACTCCTCCATCTGGAGATGGGTCCTGCTCTGTTAAGTTGTCCTAGTGTTAAATAACTAACTGCTTTTCTTTTAGCCAAACCATAATAATTTAAAGATGGATTTTAAGTTTTCATTGCCCATTTCATGCTGAAAGTGAGTTACCATCAGAAACAACTTCATTTTCTTACTTGCTTAATATTGTTTATATTTTCATCTTGGTAAAACCATTAAATTAGTTTCAAACCTCTTTGTTTTTTTTCTAAACCCTATTTCCACAATGAACCAAATGACTTCTCAGACCTCATTATCCACTATCCACGTTCCACCATCACTTTGCATTTTTTTCCACACAGTTCATAACCCGACCTCTGAACCTGAGTGTCGCAGAGGTAAACCTGGGCCGACCCCTCCACTAATCCCCAATATGGCTGCCTCACCCAGCTGCTTATCCTCTGACCCCTTTTTCTCCCTGTCTCTGAATGAATACTGTTTCTCTGGCATAGACGCACACATAAACACACACGCACACACTGCACCAGGCCGAGCCAATTAATCAAAGCAGTGTGTGCCTGTAGCTCAAGTTTCAGGCCGCACACCTCAGCACAATGTTTTCACACTAGGATCTGTTGCTTTAACCTCTCCAGGACTTTTGGGGGCTCGTCCGGGAATAAGAAACACAACAGACTAGGGTTACACATGTCCTGTATCCGCAAAGACGTGTGTGTCCGAAGACCTGCAATTTTCAACAAGGATTAGCTCTGTATTTTGCTTTCATCAGCTTGCGGCAACTGACTCCCCCCCTCAAAATATGTCTGAAATCAAATTGGGACAAGAGGTGCCCTGTGCGGATGTTTGACCAGTAAAGCCCAGCTTCTCCTACCTAGTGTGGCTTTGAGACTGTTGAAACTTCACTCAACAAGAGACAACACCCCGGCCACAGCCACCCAAAACTCCTCTTAAGTCATTACAATAATCCCTCTCAGTTTTAGGGAAGTTGACCCTTCCAAGTTCAACTAAAAACAGTGTTTCAAACAAGTGGTCCATAGCGATCAGCAGACCACCTCTGAAGAGGCCAAAAGGTTGAGATATATTGAAGGCCTTGCATTCACATCAGGGTAAAATATAGTTTAGTACAGCAAATAACCCTCATCATATTAACCTTTGCTTCCAACGTTGCCAGATTATGAATAATTATGGCAATAAATTTGTTATACCTGGACATTTTTCAGCTATACCATTGCTGCCTTCCTCAGAAGTGTCAGGTGAAGTTCCATGGACATGTCTGATCAACACTGACATGCTTGGGGCAGTACACAGTGCCACCTGCAGGAGAACGTCTTTGATCCGTATCAAAGATATGAGTAAATAGATATACCCCCTTGCCTTGATTTACAGTGTTAGTGTTTTTGATTTCGATGGCCTTCCTGTTCCTATGTTGACCATTGTTCCAATCCATGATCCCTCCTGGTCTGTAATAGACTTCAACTTCTGACAAACAGTCAAGAACACTTTTTGCATCAATCACTTTTAAGCAGCCGTAAATGGTAGCTTTGGCCTGACAGAAATTGTTTTTATCTTAACTGAACTCCTCATTTAAACAACATAAATGCTTAAAGGGCCCATATTATGGTATTTTCTGATCTATGTTGCCCCCACCCCCACCCCACCCCACCCCCCATCCCTAGAATTGCCACTTTCTACTAAACAAAACGTAAAATTGTAGCTGTTAACTTGAAAACTAGCTTCATACCTCACAAGGTGAAACAGAACATTTTGAGTTTTGGAGATGTAGACAGAAGATTAAAGAGTAAAGGATTACTCAAACATATGTGAATGAAACACAGCTCCGGGTATGTTTTTGAGGAGGTAACAACATTCTTACATGGCTTAAAGCTGTTTTAGGAACAAATGCATTGATTATAATTCACAATGCTAGGGCCACTGCATCTAAGAGCAGAAACAGCTGTTGTTAAAAGGCATTTGCTACAGACCACTCCTTCATATTTTTTTTTTCCTGAAAGTGACTGTTTATCTAGATTTGTGGGAATAACATATGCTGCTTTTGTCTCATCTCTTCCATTCTCATATATAAACAATGGGTTGTGTTGTTAAACTGATTTAAATACAGAATTGGCAGATTTTTTTTAGCATGCAGGTTTTATCATTGTTTGACTAATAGCTTCTTATTTTCTGAGTCTAGAGTGATGAAAGATTGTGTCAGCCTTGAACTGTGTCAGCCTTGAATGTCAAAATTTAATTCTCTTGTCCTCAGCTAGGGCTGTGCAATGGAGCTATGTTGCACAGCCCTAGCTCCATTGCACAGCCCTAGCTGAGGACTGTGCAATGGAGCTATGTTGCAGCCTGCTCCAGTTCTGGATGTAAATAAACTTTTCAAACATTTTAATAAGAGTTCAAACATCCTGGAGGCTAAGCAGCTATGTGGTATCTAATATCCATAACGTGGCTGTTTTAAGTCCAAAAAAGCAGTTTAAAATACAAGATTCTGTCAAATGTTTTATTAACTTTGCGGTTTATAAAAGTTCAGAAACAGATATTAAATAAGTCTATGGCCATTAGTTACAATGCAGCTGATTATCCCTGAGCAAGCTTTGGAACTTTTAATAATATATACATTCATTTTTTCTGAAAGTCTATGAGAAAAATTAATGAGAAATTTTGTTCCAGAAACACAGGGTGGGCGGTCACTGTTGAGCTCCATATAGCAACAAAAATCAATTCTCTAATACAGCTCTATTCTCAAAACACAGACATTTACTCACCATTTTCTTCTATTTTGGTCAGCCTTTGAGTGAGTGACAGGTGGATTTAACCAATCACAAATGATTGAAACTCTCCAAAGATTTACCTCTTAAAGAAGGTATACAGCTGTAGAGCATGTATTGTGTTAAAAATATAATCTAATTGTGATCTAGATTCTTAAAAATGTGGCATATCAACCCACCCCTGCCTTCAACCTGAATTTTTCACATTATAATTTAAATGCATCCCATTGCTTTTAAACCAATATGAAAAAGTGAATAAATAGCCACCACACCTTCTCAGCATTATTCTTCACACACATACAGTCCATTGAAATTCAAAGCAAGGAAAACCTGACTTATATCGCCTTTTCCATGTTTTCACAGTTGAATAAAATAAAAAGCTGCCATATGTGCTCAAGTCTGCACCGTCAAGTGGATGCAGGGTCTTCATAGGTGCCTCTTCACAAATTAGCCTGAACACTGCAGCAGAATCTAAAGGCAAACAGTGAGCGTCCATAATAGCATTACCATACGGTCTCACACAAATTCACCATGCCCACCCACACACACACACACACACACGCACACACACACGCACACACACACACACACACGCACACGCACATGCACGCACACACACACACTGCCACCCGGAGTTGTGGGGCCATATAAACAGCTCTTTATATCTCCCCCATTCAAATCGATTTGTTTACGGTTGGGCTGCCAAAAGGGACCAAATCTAACTGTTTCCCCTTGAATACATTAGACAGTGACTGAGGCTGTGGAAGTGATAATGACTTCCCCTCTTTAGGCGCCCTCCTCCCCTCACACCCTTCATCTCCACTCCTCTGCATCTGTGTCTCAGAAGGGGATTTGGACTTGTACTCAAATGATTGAAGGCGGACGGACTGCTCTCGCTAACTCGGTCTCTAAGTCCCAAGCACTGTAAAAGCAAAGTGATATCATACCGCCTTAAGGAAATGGAACCGTTAGTGTTTAAGATAGAGGTGGGAGCAAACTTTGAACTAAAATATAATATTGAAAAGGAATCTCATTTTGTAACTCTTGCAACAGCAGATTACAATAGCTTAGCCTATAATTTTTAGTTCCACAATAGCAAGCAACACAAATTTACCAAATCTAGAACACATTTATTTTAACAAACAATGAGCCATGCAATGATTTCTACTGGTCGAGATTAGCCATACTCTCGACACTTATAAGTGATGCATGTGAATCATAAATCTTAAACCTACATTTCTAAGGGAATAAAAAGTTATAGCGTTAACTAGCATGTTGTACATAGCCACAAAAGTTGTAGGGCTACTGTTTAGTAGGCACTTGTTGCATAACTTGTATTTGTTTATATTGTACAAGCTTGTATAATATAAAAAAAGAAAAATATAAGAAAATTGAATAGATTTTTTTTCTTTTCTTTTGCTATGGATTTTACCTGACAACTGAGAGATTACACCAAATCCAACATTGGCATTTTCTCTGTAAAATGCAAGATAAGCTATTAAAACACTTTTTGTGATGTTTTGGGTGGTGTTATGAAGGAGCCCAAGAGTGTAAAGCGAGGCATGAGAATGGAGGTCTAAAGCAGGAGAAGTTACTTTTACTGTAAGTACAGCAGAGATCTGAACATTTAACAAAGCATTGCATTGCTTTTGTATTATAGTATTATAGAGTATTATACCTCAGATGATGTAGGCCTAGATAACAGGGCTGGCAGTGTTCTTGGCACAGCAGTGCAATTTAATTTGATTATTTGCTCACTTTCATTATTTACAGTTGTTCAGACTTCTAATGCTTACTGTGTTGCTTTCTAATTTTTTCACATTCCTTTTATTAAATTCCATTATTTGTATATTTTTTAATAATTTTGTTTTGTCTTAAACAATCCTGATGGTCTAAGGACTTTTGAATGTGATCTGCAGAAGCAAAGAAAGTAGTGAAATATTGGAGGAGACAGAGAAGACTTATGCTACCAGTGTTAGCAGATGTACAGCGGTGGGATGTGTGACCAAAGCTCTGTCAAGCCTGCGGGTATCAGCACGACGGGGACACTCTGCCATCCCCCCTGGCTATTAATATTACATTAACGTCACTTCAGACCAATCTCTCCACTAAAGAGTCCTGCTTGAGCACAGGCTGTAGGCTGCCTGCAAAGGTAGAAATAAGACTTGGAGATTCTTTGATCCATTATGCAGGGAGGTAGTTCTGAATGGTGCGTGTGAGACAGAGGTGGAGCGGATCAGGTAGGACAAAATGACACATTGGAGATGGTGAGGTCATGTCTGGCCTCTGCCCAGCCCCCCCGTCCCTTCCCCTACAGGAATCATCTGGACAACATGTGGAGCTGGTTTAAAGATGGATTAAACCCTTTAAAAGGATATGTGTGTTTCTCTGTGATGACTGATTTTTATTGAGGTGTGTCAGTTCAAACCTAAATATATTTTATTGTTTACAGTAATAATAACTGAATTTATATAGCATGCCTCAAGTTAACCAAAGTGCTTTACAATGCATTATTCATTCAGTCCTGTGCGGATAGGTTTCTTCTGTTTAATTTACTATTTTTATTTTATATTTATTTATTATTTTTCTCTTTGTTCTCAAATATAAGGCAGTGTAAAAACCCTTAACCAACAAACACTGTCATCACAAAAAATAATAAATAAATAAATAAATAAATAAATAAATAAATAAATAAATAAATAAATAATAATACTGTATGTGTTTTTGAACAATCAACATCTTTTAAGAAATTACTATAGGTCTACTGTAATAACGAACCACAGTACCACAGTATCTAGTTCACAGTTTCTAAAACAATAAAAAAGCATAAATAATTCTGACTGTATATTATGAGTTTCAGTAGTGTTACATAGAATAGTTGTTTGTACCGTTCCCCTTTAGCAGACATTATTTGCATTATAATGAGAGTAGAGGGATAATAACAGGCCACGGGTTGAGTCATAGTACTGATTACCATGAAATTACCATTAGTTTAATTAGTGACAATAAGTGGCTGTGGCTATGGAAAGTGTCAAATTAGAGTTACCATTTAACTAAAGTAGGAAATATTTAGTTAGTATAGAGTGAATTAATTGGTTCCATTGCAAAACCGGACAAAAAAATATTTTGGTTGTTTTCAATAGGTGTTACTTATCACATACTTAAAGGCACTGTAGCTTATAATCACTCTTCACAGCTTTCAGAGACTGTGGAGTTTTGCCATAACTATACAGCTAACAACAACTAGCATGCTAATGAACACTACCATATTACCAGTCAAATGTTTGGACAAACCCAATCATTCAATGTTTCTTTAGCTTTATGTTTTCTACATTTTATATGCATGCATAAGACCTCACATATATGAAATAAGATATATGGAATTATGTAACAAAATACAAAAAAAAGTACAACTTTTTTACTAAGAAGTTATGAAAATACATTTTTGTATTTTTTCCTCATTTTGAAACTATATTATTCACCAGCAGCATACAGTCTGACTGAAGTGCTGCCAATCTGTGAAGGTCAATTATCAACAAAAGCTTAAACAGTCAAGTCCTTTGCCATTGAAGTCCTTTTTTAAAACTTGTTGATATTAATATGCAACAGCACATGCCCCCAAATCTTCAAGAATCCCTGAAGATATCTCCGGCATCTTATTTAAAAGTGACATTAGTGGCATACGCAACTTTTCATGAAAACTTGCAATCTCTCTCTCTCCAAATAGACACACACACACTTCGGGATATGGCTGGAATGTGTGCGACCGTCAACAAAGCACAGGGAAAAGGAGAGAGGGAGAGAGAGAGAGAGAGAGAGAGAGGGAGAGAGAGAGGGAGACAGCGAGCAAAAACCAGCCCGCCACCATGTTGTTATTCCGGTCCACACTCCCCGGCATCTGTGTTAGCTAATGAGAGAAACTCCACTCCGTTTCATCTAGTCTCCGTGGACTGGGAATTTGCATCTCCAAAGAGAGAGAGGGAGAGAGAGAGATGGAGAAAGTGAGAAAGAGAGAAAACGAGAGAAGGGGGGGTAGAGAAAATATAATAAATAAATGTGATGGACAGAAAGTGGGGGAGAGTATGGAGGAAGAGGCTAGACGGGGAGGTTGAGGATAAAAACATAGACTGTACACTGTAAAACACAGGAGACGGGATGAATATAGTGGCTCATGTTTGCAATGCAGACTTTTGTTGTGTCCTTGGGCAAGACACCACAGCCTCCATATGTGTAAATGAATGAATGTATAACCACTTTTGTATTTTTATTTCAAGTACTGCTAATACTACAGCTACGTAACTAAAATTTGGGATACAACAGATACTTTTACTATAACTGCTACGACCTTCACTACTGCAACTTTTAACACAAATATTAAGAATGACGACTATCATCGCTTATGCTGAACCAAAAAAATTTAGTTCCAAATACATGAACTATCAGAATATTGAAAACAATACGCTAGGCTATGTATATACAGCTCTGGAAAAAAATAAGAGACCACTGCAAAATGATCAGTTTTTCTGATTTTACTACTTATAGGTGTGTGTTTGGGCAAAAGGAACATTTTTGTTTGAGTCTATAAACTACTGACAACATTTCCCCCAAATTCCAAATAAAAATATTATCATTTATAGCATTTATTTGCAGAAAATGACAAATTGTCAAAATAACAAAAAAGATACATGTTTTCAGACCTCAAACAATGCAAAGAAACAAGATCAAATTCATTTTAAAACAACATAATAGTTTACACTTAAAAAGAATTCAGAAATCAATATTTGGTGCAATAACAATTATTTTTAATCACAGCTTTCATGCGTCTTGGCATGCTCTCCACAAGTCTTTCACATTGTTCTTGGGTGACTTTATTCCACTCCTGGTGCAAAAACTGAAGTAGCTCAGCTTTGTGTTTGTGTTGGAATTCAACAGACGCTGGAATGGAATGGCTGTAATACATGTAGAGATGCTGATTTCAGGAAAAAAATGCAGTGGTCTCTTATTTTTTTCCAGGACTGTCATATTTACAGGCATCACAGCCACATTTAAAATCAAAGACATAACTAATATTCTAGTTTATGCTTTATTTATTATACAAATTATAAAATGGTATTTATAAGATGCTCTATTGGTTTTACAGTGCACAAGTCCCCACACACATGCTGCAGCATATTGACAAAGCCCCTGTTAAGTGAATAGACAATCCTTAATAGGTCCCTGATGGACTCCTGAGATGAGAGGCCAAAACACTGAGATAGAGGGAGGAGGAAGAGAGAGAGAGAGGGTAAGGGGGGTCAGGGGTCAAGGGTCATCCAATCATTACAGCCCCCATTCCCTCTCCACTTGACTGTGCTCCGCCTAATGATTATTAACACGTTAAAACACTTAAGGAGCAGTGGGAGTGAACGCGCCCCTCCGAGCTCCCCACATGAGAGGGAAGAGGAGAGAGAGGGGAGACGGAGCTATGCTAATGATCCACTAACGCATGATTTGCAGAATAGATATATCGCTAATCACCTCATCCTTTTGGTGACACCAGTGGGACCCGAACTCTCGTTCTGTGTCTATATCATCTATGCATGCAGCTGAACCACGCATATCGGCCTACTAAATATTTCTCTTTTGCATATTTTCAAAGACGCAGTGAATATTTTAAAAGGCTTCATTTGTGTGCGCATGTGTAATCCATGTAACGTGTAGAGCCAAATTTATGAATCATATCTGTGATGGAATACCTGTATTTGTAATTGTAAATGGTATTCCACATAAAATGTAGTATTCAAAAAGACAGGTAAAGTAATCTTGAGCTATCTTGAAAACAAAAAACAGCACAATGTGATATACTAGTGCCACTATGCTACAACAGAGAGTATTACTAACGCCACAACTACAAGTACTACTAACTACTTCTACTGAAACGAATGCATCACTATTACTGCTGTTACTACTAGACTTACTCCAACTACTACTATTTGCCCACAACTGATGCTGCCACTTGTTTATTTTACATTTTACTGTTAATTTTACTGTAACAGGCTAGCTATTGTTTCTCCGCGAGTGATGCCGAAAAGAGGGAGCCACTGTCTGTGTGAATGGTCATGTATGTTGAAACAGACTACACATTTTTACCCCAATATGTTCAATCTGGAGTTAGAATTTTTGAATAATCACAATAAAGTACAGAGCAATAGGTGGGGATAGGGGTAGGTGTAGGATGTAGGGGTAGGAACTCAAGACTCAAAACTGGGACAATACATGATTACTCAAATATGCATGGAAATTAGGGCTACAAGATTATTTCCAATCAGATCAAAATCACAATTTGAATGTAACCTGGGAAATCCCAGGCTGCTTTCGTTCATTACGATCTGAAAGACAGTCTGGCAACTAGGCTAAGTGAGCTCCCCTGATTCTGGGAGCCAATCAGAGAGCGGGGAGGGGTGGAAAGACGGTGACGTGTACTACGTGACAAACGGAAAGTTGTAGTTTCAATTGACAACTGACATGATTGGTTATGAGCTACATATACGCCAAATGATAGACATATTTAATGCCCAATAAACAGCCGTTGCCAATTGTAAAGTACACCTCCGCTATGAGATATTTAGTAGGTGGTTCCCAGACCATATTTCACTTGTGGTCTGGTGTAAACCAAGCAAATTTGAATGGACATAATTAGCAAATCGCAAAGTCTACAATGTTTGAAGTACAATAATGTTTTCCACAAACAACTAACTTGTTACTTCATCACAAACATACCTAGGGTTGTGTTTTTTTTTTAAATTCACACATGTTTGAGTAATCCTTTATTATTAGTTTGTCTCAAAATGTGTGCTGCCCACTGCTCCTAATATATGTATATATATATAGGATGGGTTAAAATGCAGAGAAGAATTTCTCCAGTGTGAGATCAATAAAGTTCACTTCTTCTTAAAAAAAAAAAAAAAAAAAAAAAAATGCTATGTTCCACCTTGTGATGTCATGAGATTTTCAGCTATGTTTTGGTCAGTAGAGATTTGCATTTCCAGAACTGAATTTATCCAAATGATTCTAGAGAAGGCGTTTGAAAACACAGTGGAGCACTTCCTGTAGTACCACATGAAATCACAAGGTGGTAGTCTGGTTAACACCTGACCATATCACAAGTGAGATATGGGTCTGGAAACTCGCTTCGAAAAATCCCGTAGCGGAGGTGTGGTTAGCGATTGCCAACGGCCGTTTATTGGGCGTTATGAATGTCTATCATTGAGCGTATACGTAAGTCCATAGCCAATCATGTCAGTTGTCAGTTCAAACTACAAGCTTCCGTTTGTCATGTGGTACGCGTCACCGTCTTGCCACACCTCCCCCGCTCTCTGATTGGGGCCCTAAATCTGGGACTCTCGCTTGGACGAGTTTCCAGGCCGCCTTCCAGTTCGAAACGAACGGAAGCGGCCTGGGAATTCCCAGGCTAACAAGGTGGAAGAGTGTTTTCTTTTTTTGTGAAAAGAACTCAGGGTATGCAGGGTTTGTGTGTTACACATGTGTGAACGAAAAAAAAACCCACAACTCCAGGTATGTTTGTATTTAGGAAACAATATTATAACATAGATCACACAATAGCGCAATATGGGCTCTTTAAATGGAAGTAAAAATATGTAAAATGACCCTGTTTGGTGTGCTGGTATGAATGACAGATCTCCTCTCATGTGCAGTTAGCAGATATTGGATTTGACTGACGGGTTTAATGTGTGGTGAATCAGCTGGGAGTTTCTGTGCCACAAAAGAGCCTCTTTTTTACTGTGCACATGGCACGTCCTCCACTACCAGCACCAAATTCACTCTCTCCACTGAAGAGGAAGTCTAACCAAACAAATCACCCACCCAAGTCTCTCAAAATGAATGCTCCCCTTATGCTGTACAAAGGCACAAGCAGATGAGTGAATGGGAGTAGGATTCAGAAGACAAAGAAAACAGGTTCAGAAAAATGCATCTGGAAGAACAGTGAAGCAGTGAAACAAAGAATGAATCTAGTGTTTTGTGTTTATCAAAATGTGGTTTATAGGGTGTTATAGTTTGAGTACTCTAAGTAATTAAGTCAGGCCTATATTGTATCGTATTTGCACAATTGCACACTGTTGTACAAAGTTGCATGCAGAGTTGATTTCACTTGAGACACATGATTTTTCTTTTTAACAGTGATTTTTCTTCATGGCATTCTATGTTTGTTTCTGAATCAATGAATTAAAGGTCCTATATTACGCAAAATTTACTGTTGTGAACTTTAAGCCATACTAGAATGTTGCTATCCCATCAAAAACATACCTAGAGTTGTGTTTTGTTTCATTCACACATGTTTGAGTAACCTTTTATTACCTGTCTACGTCTCCAAAGCTCAAAATGCCTCTGTTTAACTTTTTCAGATTAACAGATTTTTTTTTCTTTTTTACTTTAGTTCAGTAGAAATGGGCAAATCCAAGGCTGAGCTTATCCAAATAGTTCTAGTAAAGGAGTATGCAGTTTTAAAACACAATCCTGCGTTACTACACATGACATCACAAGAAGTGTTTTCCATTTGATAGAAGATGATGTGGAGACAACATTAAAAAAATCAAACAATAGCATAAACAAGCGTATGATTACTGTTAAAATGTGAAGAACTGATGGGTGTAAATCTGTCTTTTTTCCCTCTTGAAATTAAGTAAAAATGATATATCCAAACCAATACATTGACATAAAACATAGTACTTTTATCATTTGTCAAAGCTGTCTCAGATAAATAAACTAATAAATTAGTCCCTTAATGTAAGGAAATAAAACATTGTGCTTTGAAACTTGATAACCTTCCCAAAACAATTTATATTTGACTGTTTGCATTGATTGAAATAGAATTAGCTCAGATATTTGGATAGTTTCCAATTCACTGTGGCAGATGTTGCATTTATCTACAGCAGCAGCCTCACTAATTTCTTATTTTCTACAATTATAACAATACAGTTCTATACTATCCAAGTTTTACTAGCCCACAACATTTTCACGTTCGTTTAATGCTACACTTTAAATAACATTCAAAATTCAATACAGTTAACTCTGCATTAAACATCTCCTCCTTGACATTTTGCCATCAATCGTCCCCTTGTTGGTACCCTATGGGAGGAGGTGGTTACTGTGTGTCCCATGGGTGCTACTGGGGTGTCATTTGAGCGGCTGATGGGGGTGGGCCCTCACTGAAGTGGTCAAGCGGCCCCAGATGGGTTGGTAATAGTCTTAATCCAACAGGTCAGGGCCAGTATAGCGCACACACTAGACTCCTATGGTTTTCTGTTTTCCCCTTCTGCCTCCTCTTTCTCTGTCTCTTTCAACTCCCCTCCGCTTATCTATCCCCCCATACCCCCACCCCACCACCCCTCCCCACCCTCCTGTCGTGCTCTGCCTGTCTTCTCCGGAGCAGCGGTAAAAAGCTAATGAGCCCTGGCTGGCGTTTATCCAACCCTCAACCCCTCTCTGTTGTCTGGGGATATTTGCCCATGTGTGCTGCAGGCTATTGTATTTGTCAAAATCAAATATAAATATAGACTTTTTGCTAGATTCATCAAACGGGGAAATGAGTGACTGAAATAGATGTATATGTATAGATAATAGATAATATTTGTGGTGTCCAGCTTTTAAAATATGAGGTGACGTGCATAATAATGAAATCTGTTTTGTTTGTTTGTTTGTTTTATTTCATCCAAGTATAAAATTACATCATCATTGTGATAGCAATACAAAATATTGAAAGAAAGGAAGTAGAAAGAAGAGTAATCTTATATTATCTGCCCCCTCTTCCCTTTTCCACACATTAACACCGATAGTGACTATAAACATTTCATCAAGACGTTCCATTTCCAGACACATTAACACCTATAGCGACTATGAAACATTCCGTCAATACATTTCATTTCAATCACAATTATTAATCAATTGTAAACATAAAGCTTAATTTTTAAGCACAGCAATTTACTTTTCTTTTTTATACCCACACATAACACTCGATTTTATGTATTTTTTAAAATGCCATTATTGTAATTGATTCTTTGATTTCTTTGTCAAGATTATTCTATAAATAAACTTTCACGGCAACACTTCACTCCGTAACATTGGTTCTGAATCTGGGTTTTTTAAAGAAATTGTATTATGTTAGGGCAGTGTATTTCAAGTTCTTCAGTTAGCTTCACAATCTAGATTGATATTAGCATGTAGTTAAATTTATAACCCATAGATGTTCATTTGGTATTCCACAATTTTCAAAACTGTCTTCAGAAGCAGTGATAAAAAAAATGCCAGGGTGTGTAAACTACACACAATTAATATATGAAATGGCTGCCATTATATCATTTGGGAAGAGGGGGGACATTCAGTGGAGTTTTAGCCAGTAACTGCAGCCAATTGACATGTATCAATATTTTTGTGTACCATCAAAAATGTAGTTTCTAACACTTACTTCCTTGTTAGTCAAAGTCAAAGTCAGAGTCAACTTTATTGTCAGTTCTGCCATATGTGTTTGACATACAGTGAATCGAAATGTTGTTTCTCCCTGGCCAGGTAGTGCAATAAGTACAGTGTACAAAATACAATATAAAGACAATACAAAAACTATCTAAGACAAAATCTTAAAGCAGTGCAAAGAATAAATAAATACCTATTTACAGATGTCCAAAAATGTGCCGTGTGCATCAAAATGTGCAATGGAAGACGCAGCAGTGAAATGTGCAGTAAAATGTGCAATAGAATGTGCATTGCAAATAAAGATAAAAATAAATGTGCAACAGTAGCTCTTTGCAGCAGTTTTTAAAGTGTTTAGAGTGATATGTTAACAACTGTTAATCAGATCTGTCCTAATAAACACGCTTTCTGCACAAAGAGTTGTATGGACTTGAATGGATCAGCCGGAAGATGTACAAGATGGATTCTTGCGAGTATAAGAACTTAAACCTCACGACAATCCAGTTTGCTGTGCAAGGTTAATATAGGCCATTGCATTTTCATGAAAGAAACAGCTGAAATGTTAACAATTAACTATAACAAGCTAGTTTCTGCATCTGAAATACCAAAATATTGATGTTTTTGTAACTTTGTCATCATCGGTCAAAATTACTGTTTCGTAGAATGGGAGAATTCCTGCACAGTCTGGATGCAATGAAAAAGCCAAGTCAGTCTATTGCTCATTTTGGTATGGAATGTTGGTTTTCCGCATCACTGAAAGTCAGTCCCAGAGCAGGGAGATGCGGATAAGATGCTTCCCTCCATGGAAATCCAAACAGATGGAGAACACATCCCTTCTCCTTCCCCTCTATGTCTGTGGAGCACCTGCCTGTTTTCCATACTCACAAACTCTCCACGGGAAAAAAATAACATAACACTAAACAGCCTCCTGGCACGCTGCTTTGATGCTCAAATCTAGCCCCTTTTCAAATCTCCTCACTACATCATTAACTTCCCTATTGCTGGAATACACTCGGAGGTAATGAGACACATTTCATGGGCAAAAAACACAGCTTGACAGATAGAACAATGGTTTATATTTGATGTCATTTACACACATAGCAACAGATAGGAAAGAGGCAGAGGAACTGTCACTATGTAGTTGTAGGAGTCATTAGCGCTAAGTGACAGGTTGCACAATAAGCGAAGAGTGTGGGAGACAGCAGATGGGTGTAGACTAGAAACAACAGGTCTAGTCCAGTGGCAGAACTAATACTTTGTTATGATTATGTATTTGGAGGGCCAGAGTTGAGGGTATGATGGCCCCAGCATTGGCAGGAGTAATTAACCAGCGTTTGATCCGGGTGACTCCGACAGCTGCTCCGACTCTGCTCCTGTCTGTCTCTCACTGGGCATGGAAAAGTGATGTAAAGGTGATTTGAATTGTTAGATTCATACTACAACTAAAGGTCCAGTATTATGCATTTCTGGGCAAATCAGGTACAAGGAGCTCTGTTGTCGTGCCGAAATTCTCAGATTTCACCTGTGAAGGTGGACGGACCATAAAACACAGAGGACTACTTTTTGGATTATCAGCTATTGATGTCACAAGGTGGAACCAAGCATTATATGTTTTGGAGACATACACACAATGTAAATAGATCAGAATTAGCCAAATGGCTACTTTCAACTGTAGTCCCCGACAGATCAGGACAAGAGACAACATTCAACAGTCAATGACAAACACACATTAAACATTACAGCATTAGAGTTTAAGAATCTGCAAACATGCCAAATGGCTCTATATTGTGGTCAGTCACTCCTGATTAGTTACTCCAGCAGAATAAAAACACGTTTGATGTCTGATTTGTTGAACTTGAAGAGAGAGAAAAAAAAATCTGGTGTGGTGTCTGATCAGTTGATGATTACAGTCATTCTATATAGCAAAAACAGTTCATGGTGCTAAAGACACCATGATGGTGAAGTTTGTTTTTCCCCAGCCGTCTATCATTTATCTGATAGCCCACACTTCATTTGCATAGATTCAATGTAATGAGCATAATATAGATGCAGAGCTCACATGTCAGTTTAAGTCAGGAGTTAAAGGTGACACAGTCAATCACAAAGATGTACATTCAAGTGTGGCAGCAGTACTGTGTTTGTGTGGGACGATACCCACTGTCTGTTGAGACACTGTAAATAACACATGATGAATGACAGACAATCCAAGTGTCCATCACCACAGGAGCAAATATGATGAGTTATAACTCGTACATACGTAATTTAATGGGTGAATATTGCAGGTTTTGAGGATTGAGAAGACATTTCACCTGAAGTAAAAGGGTTAGTGGTTTGTTCCTAGGATTACACTGTTGTTCACCTTTCTTGCCAATTAATGTTACAATCAAAAATCCTGTGTAGATAGTTTTTCTCCAAGATCACATTGACTCTCGTTAATTTGGACTCGTTTGTCTTAAGCCCCTTGATTTGAAACCATGTAAGTTTTGGTTGTCTTTACTTTGCAAATAAAGTTTTGACTTTTACAAAGTGTGTTATTCTTCAAAGAAAACGAAAGAAACAGGCTTTTCCTTTCATTTTTAAGCTGCATCTGTCCATCACTGCAACATGTTTTAAAAGGGCCCAGGAGAGTTCTTCTTAGACTTTGTGCATTTGATTTGATACAGAAGTATTCTCTGTTATAACGTACACCATGGTACAATTTATACAACAAACTGCTGAAATATTGCAAAAATGAATAAAACAAGATAAAAGGTTAATTACCATCTGATTACTGTCAAATGGATGGACATTTCTTGTAAAGACATACAACTAATTGATCCTATAGTGCAAACATTTTATCAATCCCCAAAACTCTGGAATGAGATATAAACTTCTTATTGGGTAGGTACTTGTAGTCATTAATTCAGCAAACAGTCTAATCATCAAACAGACTTAAACACAACCAGTGAGTTACAATTTAAAGTTCAGTAATGAAATTTCCTCTGGCGACTGGACAGATAGATGTCTTTGATGAAAAACATTATAATAATTATATAATAATTATATATAACATCTCTTCCCATAGATGAAAGTGAGAGGGTGAGGAGGCTGAATAGTTCTGCTGCTGCACCAGAGGGGGAGTTGAGAAAGGGTTCAGTTAAGTTGAATCTGGATGCATTTATCCTTCATTTCACTTAAACTAATCAGTAATTTTCACATATACACTATTACAAAGAGGGCTCTCAAGGAAGGGGGGGGGGGCAGTAGTCGGGTTATAAAATGAAACCAGGGGGGGTGGTGGAAGGGCAGGGCAGAATTAGAAGGTACTTTGTTAATATGGAAATGCTTTTATAACTAAGAGTCCATATTATTTGGATAAGTGCTTCAGAAACACGATGTTTCTGCTCCATTTCAACCTCTATTTTCTCTGGATTTTAACTTTTTCACCGTTGCTATGTGCGTTGCTATGTGCGTTGCTATGTGCGCTGCGCGGCGCAGTTGTGCGCCGGAGGGGCTGCTACGAAGGACGCGCAGAGGCGGACGTTACTTTTTTGTGCTGTTCTTGATCTGTGCGTTGCAACACTGGAATTTCCCCACTGAGGGACTAATAAAGGCATATCTTATCTTATCTTATCTTATCTTATTTTTCAATAATGCACAGGATAATATGTTATCACACACAGTCTTGTTTTAGTCTTGGTTTAGTCCTGGTTTAGTCCTGGTTTAGACCTGTTTTAGACCTGTTTTAGTCCTGGCTTAGTCTTGGTTTAGACCAGGTTTAGATCTGGTTTAGTCCCGGTTTAGTCCTGGTTTAGACCCGGTTTAGATCTGGTTTAGTCTTGGCTTAGTCCTGGTTTAGACCTGGTTTAGTCCTGGTTTAGACCTGGTTTAGTCCTGGTTTAGTAACGGGTTAGTCCCGGTTTAGTCCTGGTTTAGACCTGGTTTAGTCTTGGTTTAGTCCTGGTTTAGTCCCAGTTGAATCCTGGTTTAGACCCGGTTTAGACCTGGTTTAGTCCTGGTTTAGACCTGGTTTAGTCTTGGTTTAGTCCTGGTTTAGTCCCAGTTGAATCCTGGTTTAGACCCGGTTTAGACCTGGTTTAGTCCTGGTTTAGACCTGGTTTAGTCCTGGTTTAGTACCGGGTTAGTCCCGGTTTAGTCCTGGTTTAGACCTGGTTTAGTCTTGGTTTAGTCCTGGTTTAGTTCTGGTTTAGTCCTGGTTTAGTCCTGGTCTAGTCCTGGTTTAGTTCTGGTTTAGTCCTGGTTTAGACCTGGTTTAGTCTTGGTTTAGTCCTGGTTTAGTTCTGGTTTAATCCTGGTTTAGTCCCAGTTGAATCCTGGTTTAGACCCGGTTTACACCTGGTTTAGTTCTGGTTTAGTCCTGGTTTAGTTCTGGTTTAGTCCTGGTTTAGTTCTGGTTTAGTCCTGGCTAGGTCCTGGTTTAGTCCTGGTCTAGTCCTGGTTTAGTTCTGGTTTAGTCCTGGTTTAGTCCTGGTTTAGTCCTGGTTTAGTTCTGGTTTAGTTCTGGTTTAGTCCTGGTTTAGTCCTGGTTTAGTTCTGGTTTAGTGCCGAAATAGATGCAGAAATAATCTGATATGACTCGTGTCACGTGTCATGGTCTTTAATAATCCGGAGCTCCGGAGAAAAGGACATATCCCGAACTTATCCCGTGTCCCGAGACGAGAGTTTCTTCTTACTTAGCATTAACGTAGCAAGTTAAGGATTCTTCTTCTTCTCTACCACGTAAACATTCACGCGGCTCGCGCACAGCTGATCGGCGAACAGGCCGATCAGCTGTGCGCGATCGGCCTCACAGCTGAACGCTCAACTCGAGTACTGGTGTGTGAGTGACTTTTTTTCGCTGAAAACGCGCGGTGCCTGCATTAACTTACCGATTTTCTGGGCACAGAAGCGCTGTGAACAGTGGCTACAGTTTTGAATTGCTTAAAAAATTTCAGCGTGAGAAATACCATGTGTGGCGTGTGAGCGTGTGAACACGTCGAATTGCGTGTGTCACACTCTCAATGTGTGAGACTTGAGAGCCCTGATTACAAACATGTCAGCATCACTTTATAATTATGTCACTTTTAATAGCTGTAAAGGTACATTGTGTAACTTTTCTAGTCTGGCCATGTTTCACAGTATGGCATTAAAACTTTCTATCATCATGGAAACCAAACCAGGCCAAGTTACAGGTCAGGTCTGTGGAGAGGCGACCCCGGTCACAGTCAGAAAGCCTGTATTTTTGAGCAATAAAACCACCTGTAATTGAATTAATGTAAGGTTGATATATTTAATGTCATACTGTGGAACATTTAAAGCAGAGCAAAGATATATCCATAGAAAAGGTGACAGACCCCCAACTGAAAAGATGCATAGTGCACCTTTTATTTATGTATAAAGCACGAACAAAACTTTAGACAAAGACAAATAGTAGTAGTACAATAGAATGATCCAGGCTTAGTAACTACTAAATTAAGGGTTGGGTTTGAGAGTTAGGGTTGGGGTTGGTAGTAAGCTTTTATTGTCATATGCACAGTAAAGAAACACGTTTATCTGTACAATGAAATTCTTACTTTGCTGCCCACCCTGGATGCCAAGAGCATGCAAAAAATTAAAATAGATAGATAAGATAAAGAGAAGCATGTAGAGAAGGCTTAAGGCTTAAGAAGGCTTAAGTAAGCCTGACTCATTTTTAGAAAAGTATTTTAGTTCATGCTATTAAAAGTGCAGTTATCATTAAGTGTTACCAATGAAAAATAGAAATTGCTTCTATGCTGGAATCCATTTCTTATTTATCCACAAACAACAGCAAAACTCATTGCTATTCTGCTTCTACCTTCCCACACTTGTTGCTAGCATTCCTATAGCCTCACTAATACTACTTGCTATGTGAACCCATGAGACAGTGTGGAGAAGGACGCCATTAAAAGTCACTGTAGCTGCTGAGTGGCTGAAATAGAGCTGACCTATTGAGTGGCTGTTCTTACACCACTTTCGTCTGCCTTTGCCTGGGAGAGAAAGAGCTCCATGCACACTACAATGAATTCTTCTGGGCCCCCTCCACTGCTCACTTGAATCTTTAATGACATAGTGATGATGGAGTCTTCTTGACCTCCCTCTCCCCCCCAACACACATCTTAAAGTGCATGCATAACACTGAAACGTAGTTAAAATAATTAAATTTGGCAAATATCTTACATTTTGGATGAGTATATAATTTTGCTTTCTGGTTGGAAATGGGCAGCAGATATGACATATGTAGAGGTAATTCAATGAACCATAATGTTAACGAGGGCTCAACCTTTACTCTACACAATAGTTATGTTTAGAATAATAAAAACAAAGGATGACTGAATGGTAAATGATCACATTTTTATATAGCGCTTTTTCACCTTCAAGGCACACTCACACACCAGTTTACACAGACACAGGTGGGTTAAGTGCCTTGCCCGAGGACACAATGACAGTATTCATCTATGGGAGCTGGAATTTATTTATTCTTTATTTAATAGGGACAGTGCATTTTTTAAAAATCTTTTATTATTAATGAACATCTACAACACTGCAGTGTAAATATGTCAGATTATAGCAAAAATGCTAATTTCCATCTGTAGTCCCTAGGCAGGTGACACCACAACAAAAACAACAAAAACAATGACAGCTGACAATAACAGCAACATTAAAACATTAAAACATTAAACGTGTCCACAAGTCTGGTTTTCCTTTAGCCGCTGTTTCAAGTATGATCTGAAAGTGGCCAGTGTTGGAGTCTTTGGAGTGTGTTCCAGAACTTAGTGCCTCTGACTGAGAGCACAGTTTGTCCAAATGTAGTGCGTCTGTGTGGGACCTCACAGTTCCCCCGGGCCGTGGCCCTAGTTCCCATCCCGCTGACAGTCTGTGTTTTAATAAAATCCTGTAGCCGAGGAGGAGCAAGTCCATGCACCGCCAACCTGTGGGTCAGTAGATCTGACCGCTCAAACAATGATGTTTATGTCAAGAGTGGAAGTCAAACAGCCAACCTTTGGATCAGTGGACTCTACCATTGTGGATTCTACCAACACTCTACCAACTGAGCTACGAAATGAAGATTTAAACAGTCAGAAAAATGTGTGTGAATCGTCTTTGCATTTTGGATGAATTTTTGGCGTTGATGAATATAGCTACAGGTATTCAGCACTACTTCCTGTATTTTGGTATTTTTCTTTTCTACTTTTCCCCTCCTCAAACTGCCGCTTGACTAATGTATAACTATGTCTAATATTTCCCACAGGTACTTTCCCACCAAACTAAATAATAATTAGAAAAACATGAAAACCTGCCATATGCACTTAGTTCAGCATCTTTCAACTTTCAACTATTTTTTTGAATTCCTACAGATTGGTGACGTTCACTCAGTTCAACCTGTAGACAATGGAGCTCAGCCCTGCCCATTGTGGGGGTAACGTCGGTTGGGCATTGTATGCACTGAAAGCCTACGGTTATTCATTGCCAGTGCGTTAAAGAGTTGACCTCTGAGTTACACGGACAGACACTAGGGTCCATTGTTGGGCCCCTGCCTTGTATCTGATCTCCCTGTAATGAACTAAGCGCCCCAGCCAAAATTTACAACCTTCATCCTTTTATCCTCGTCTTCATTTTTAGTGCCCCTTTTTCACTACATACAAGATTTTAAATACATCTCCTCCCTCAAAGGCCCTTATAGTTAACCATAACAAAAGCTGACAATATGAGATGGGTCATTAATTTCCTCTCAATGGGTGCCACTTGTTTTCCCGTCGACTTTGAGTTTTGCGTTTTGTTCACCTGCTCTATAGGGAAATGTGGGCACTTAAGTCCATAGGGCTTCTATTGCCACACACATACATCTGAGTAGGCCAGGTTCCTAAATGGATAGCCTCCCACTGTTGCAGTAATGGAGACTTAAACGCTTTATGGCTTTTAATCATTACCTCTCACCACTTTGGATTGGGAATTACTAACTGATATATTTGTACTTTTTGTAGAGAGGGTTAAAAGTATGTCTCAAAAATAGATGATGTTTTTTGTAGTTAACAAACTAGGGCCATTTGAAGAGTTCCTTTGCTAAACTGAATTTTGTCATGTGAAAAATAAACAAAAAACAATGCAATGCACTAAAAATGTATTGTCTAATCATTGTTTCACTCGACTTTTTCAAATTCAGAACAAAGCTCGCCACATTTTCAAATAACTTCTTCATTTTGTTTTTGATTGTGAAGTTTGAAATTAAGAATACCAAAATGGTGTGCTTGAAATGTGAAATTTATTTTGCAAATGTACCATTATAGTCAAATTATTCCTGCAAACAAAAGATTCAAAACTTCGTACTTTGGCTCATAATTTAATACTGGCATTGCATAAAATGTGCATATTCCAGATGAAAAAAAGTTTTGCTGTTTGATTATTATATTACTGTATAAACTAGTCAATTCAGGACCCACATTCTTACCATTATTTTTGAAATGGCAAAAAAGCAGTTTCTTTTCCCCCCAGTAACTATATTTTACAGTTGTATTTGAAGCAGGATATGTGTTAAGTGCACACGGACCTGCTGTAATAAATCCCCTCTTTGAAGTGTGTGCGTCTGTGTGCGTCTGTTTGTGTGTGTGTGCGTCTGTGTGTGTGTGTGTGTGCTTGTGTGTGTGTGAGAGAGAGAGATATCCAAGCTAAATTGTTTCCTCCAGGCTTTGAGAGGTGGGCATTCAACAGCCTGCCAAAAGAGCTATAGGCGATAATTAAATGATTCCACGCTTGAAAGGAGAGGGAAACACAGCCACACACTGAGAAAGAGAGACACTGACTACAGAACGGCGGAAAGAACTGGACCCAAGTGAGAAAAAGACAAACGGAGTGATAGATTTTGAGTGCTTTTTTGCCATAGTGTGGGATAGCATCGCTTTTAGGGGGCCAGCGCTCTGTGAGTCCTGCCCAGTGGATAAAGCCAGCGTGGAGAAATGTCATTAATCAGCAGTGTTGGAGAGGTCTGAGACAGGATAAAGCTCGTCAACAGCCAGAATTTGACATGTATTTTTCCCGATCTAGCTCCCTCTTGTTTTTACAATTTGGCAATGCATTTGGTTGTGATTCATACTTATTTTAATAATCATTATCACAATTCTGATAAACCACCATCAGGAAAAAAGTGAGTTTGATGTGGACCTTTCCTATGCCATCCACTAATTTGTGCTCATAGCTTGTTGTGACCATAACTTAGACTTAGACAAACTTTGATAACGCATCTTAGACAAACTTTATTGATCCACAAGGGAAATTGTTTTGGGTACAGTAGCTCAAACATCAAATATAATATATAACAGAGGGTAAAAAAAATTAAAAAAATAGATGGAATAGCACATAAACTGTATATAAAGCCGCTGTGTTCCAAATAGGAAATGTTCATGGGTGCGCTTCCGACTCCATCGACTCCATCAACATCCAATTGACTTTATATTGGACAATTGTCACCCCTCTCTCTCTGTACCTGCTGTTGGGAGCCTAATCATTTTATTCTTAAAATGTTTGTTTAACCCGCTCTACATGATTTCACTATTTTGTACATAAATAGATTCCTATTCCTTGTATGGACCTGACTCCAAATTCACACCTATACACGTAACTGCTATCACTGTGAGCTTCATTTGAGTGGAGCCAAACACTATGGGTGATGTCGATTTCTTTCTACAGTCTATGGCTGACACATACAGCATGCTTTATATGGCAGCATTCAACCATAACATTGACTTGTATGATGATTCATTTCCACCTGCAGTCCCTGGATAGGTTGGTATATTATAATTAATACACTACCCTAACTCCTAACCATAACCACAAGGTGTAACAGAGCATTTTAAGCTTTGGAGATGCAGACAGCCTAAAAAGTATTACTCAAACATGTGTGGATGAAACAAAACACACTCCCGCTTATGTTTTTGAGGAGGTGACAACATTCTAACATGGCTTAAAGCTCACAATTTTGTATAATATAGGACCTTTAAGTATTTGTTCATGCTTTACTAAGGCTAATTAAGTGGTACACATTATCTTACTCTGTCTTATATTGCCCCTCAATTGGTGATGAGTTCAAAAGTTTGGTTCATACCATTTTTCAAATATGAGAAAAGTCCTGAGAAAGATTAGCATCTAACTATGTAGTCCTGTTAACTCATTGCTCTTTTATTGCGTCATTTTTGTTATTTTTGTAAATTATTTTACTACAAGGTTTATGGTACCCCTGTTGGTAAAATGGTCAGTTCACCTGCCTCTTATTAAGGACCCTGGGGTCTTCTTCCCTCAGGGGAAACTCCAGAACCTTTTTTTTTTTATCAACAGAATCTCCAAGATAGATTAGTTTGACCCCTATATGGCTCATTTAGGCAAAGCACTTATGGGCACAATCAGAAGTCTGTACACTGACAATCAGACATATTTGTTTTTAATGAGGGACAAACATTTTGAATACAAACCAAGCAGAGAAGGCAGCCCTCTAGCTGGCAGGATCTCTTCAGGGTCAGTTTCTGTTTAACATTAAACCAGCTCCTGCCACCATCTAACAAAGACTTTCCCATCACAAATTCTCCAACGCCCTGCTGGGACAAACTGCCTGTATCGTCAGATGTTTTGTTTTAAGAAGTCACAGAGATTACATTGAAAGTTGAGAATTTGCCACATTTAGCAAGGAAATAATTTTATAATGGGTACTGAAATAAACTAAATACCTTAAATAAATAAGTACTAGTTACAATTTGGCAACCTCAGAGATTTTAAAGAATCTTGTTTCTGTGAGAATCGGGGAGTTTTTCTTTTCTTTTCAATTAGTGATTTGCAGAATATTTTCACTTTAAAGCCATTACGCCCATCTGTCTGGAGCAAGGCACCAACTTCTTCAGATTTTAAGGCAAATTTTCCAAGCTGTTCATTGTATTGTGAACATACTATATATTCAATAATACGGCATGCTTAATTAAAGTTCAGTAAGATGGTTTTACAGTGAATTAATCAAATAGAAAGTAGAGGAAAGAACCATGGAAAAAACATTGATGATTTTTTGACACACATCACAATTCTGCATTCTTATGTGCTTTATATTGCCATCATCACCTTTCTCTCATATTCTCCCATATTCAGAAAGCAATTGGAGTTTGGTATATGCCCATTTACATCCCCAGGACTGTCACTCAGCAGCAAACTCAGAGAGAAATTGTTGCTGCATGTGCCAATTTTTCAAGACTTACCATTGAGCGCTCTTGGTTTGACACTGCGAGTTGCTCAGGTTGCTGGGAGTGGAGCAGAAAAAACTCAGGGTCTTTCTGTGCGTGTCTCCCGGTGACAGTATGTGCTGCATACTAATGTGCCAGGAGTCTCAGGGGGACGAGATGAGGAAGTCCTCTCCCATTACTCAGTGCCCACCAGCTGGGCAGGGGCAAGGGCTACAGCAGCCAGACAGATGGTACTGTCACCCCCTGCTCACACATGCACACAATGGAGAACAGTACTGAGGAGGAAGTCATTAGCCGGGGAGAGCAGGAGCCCTTCTTCAATACTGAGGTAGGGACTCTCAAAAATGGAGGTGAAAAAATGGTTTCATCCTAAACGGTTCTGCTGAGGAAATCTGTCATGGTTGGAGTAATTGCTCTAAAATGATCCATCATCACCCACTGCATTAAGTCCAGAAGAACTGCACACTTGGTCGGAGAGCATAACCTGCTAAGCGCTCGCTAAAATAGGAGGTTCCCATACAGTATTTACAATATTAGAAGAACAATCGTTTGCTAGATGATGTCATTAGGCTACAATAAAAGTCTGGCACTTTTTTTTTATTTAATCTCTTTATTTATTTAATATCACTTAAACTATTTGCTTTAATAACAAATATTTATACTGATGAAATGATGTAGTTTTGCACATTAAGTTGGAAAGGGAAAGTTTGATGGCATGTTTTAAAACAATCTTCTTCTTCCACAGTTCTATCCATTCCATGCATTAGCTGGAGTCTGCTTTTGTTGAGATGACACATCATCGTCACCATTTTTACTGTCTTGAAAATGAGAATAACACAACTAGTTCAACAGTTTGCAACCATCCTAACTTATTCCTCACTTTCCTATTCTTAGCATCCTAATTTTTTTTATTGCAGTGAGTTTATAAGTGTTTTCAAACTTTCAGAGGCCAAAGAGAAGTTTTGCTGTCAAGCCTTTGCTAACAACTAGTACCATTCTAACAGTGAACCAGCATAACTTCTTGGTTCACGGGTGATAAAATGCTTTATAATTAGATGTAAACAAGACACATTGGTCTTATTTAGACCATAAGAGCTTCTTTTACAATATATACAAATTTACCTTTATTGCACAAAAAGCCCCTTTAGTATAAATCTCAAAAAGGCATCTTCCACTAACCACCATTCATTCACCTTCTTCCGCTTTATTCTTCACATACTTTTTTCACATATTTTCAAAAAAGAAAAAATAAATATTGTTCATCCATGGGGTGGCGCTGGGATTGTTTAATCAGTAAGAGAAGAGTGGGTCAACATCCTCGGGTCTTAAATTGTAGCTCATTGTGCTTAGTGGCTGCACGCTGTTGAATGAGAAAACAAAGGGGGAGGAGAGCCATAATTGCACTTTAACTGCTGCTATTGGACTAATATTTGTCCAAGTGGTGAAAAGAGGCATTAGTCACATTGATTAAGAGTCATTAATGGACTGCAGCAGAATGTAGATCTGTACTGAAGACACCCACATGGAAACAGAGGGGACTGTGCCTCACATTTTAGCAATTTAAATCCATGTATAATATTGGAACAATATTTTATCACTGTATTTTGTTGCTTACTTTTCTCATCATGCTAAAATAAACAAGTGTTTAAAGTGGCTATGGCAGGTTAGTCTCACTTACTAAAACACTGTTAAGATTAATTTGTGATATTTCCCCAAACAAATTTGACTTTCTGGTTGGAAATTGTGACATCACACTAGGGAATTCCATAACTTTTAGTTAGCTTCTAATGTACACAGAAATTATTATCTGACAAATACAAATATAAGATCCTTTATTTTGTTGAAATAATTAGTTTCTTGTGTGTATGTGCATGTCATGAATATGCTTAGAACTCTCTACTTCCTGTAATTTTCAGCATATTTTTGAACTTTTCTTTGCCTACTGTTTCTTAATTGATGTAAAACTATAATTTATATTTACAATAGTTATAACCCCACCAAATTATGTCAAAATTAGAGAATCATAAGAATCTGTTATACGCACTTTAAAAATGATTATTCTCTCTGTAGCCATTGAGAATTATGTCTGCTTTATTTGATAAACTATCCTTCATTTTTCATGCTATTAAAATCTATTCCTTTATTCCAGTCAATATTAAAAATAGATCACTGATTCAAATTAACACATAGCTCTTTCCACGTGTCCTTATTTACCATTAGTCACAGTTTTATGACTTTTTATGTATTTGGTTGAGACATACAAGTGTATTTTAAGCACCGAAGCAGTAGACAAGTCAGGCTGTTGGAATGCATAATGTTCTGAATACAGTGGTGATAGATTGCATCAGAATATTCTTTCCCAATTTTACTATACAGCTTTAAATATACGTGATGTTACAATGATTTGGGCACAGAGGTCCATAAAGCACTGCACACAATGACATCTTGGCCAATGTATATTAAATAATGTGAACCATTATGTGTACTGAAATGTTGTTTTGTAATGCTTACAACGCACCTATAGTTATCATATAGTCTCTGTAGCATAAACATCTGCTTTGTTTATTTGACTTTTTACAGTTTAACTCTAACTGAAAACACTGTATAACAAATTATGCAAAATTAGAACATTCAAATTATTTCACAGTTCATACCCAAATTGACTAATGTGTCAAATGGTCTTGTCGAATAAGCACTGATTGTAATCTTAATTGCTACATGATTTCTTGAGCTTATTCCTCATCATGGTTGACTAAATTTCATAACAGACTCTAATCTCAGTGGTTGTGAGCAAAAGCTTGATTTAAAGATAATGATGATTACATTCAAGTTGTACATAGCTTTTGACACATAAGATTGTTAATGTAAAGAGAAAAAAAGATTGGCCCCAACATTGAACCCTGAGGCACACCTTTAGAAATATCCAGCTAAGAGGCATTGTATTTCAACAGGAAAGTAAAATTAGCAAAAGCCTGTGGTTAACTGTGTGGAAGACTCTGAGGAATTTGGGATTGTAGAGGAGACCCATGCATGGTAACAAAAGAAATACATTCAGACTCCAAAAGAAAAAAAATAGAAAGACAAAAAATATCTCACAACACTCATAGTGCTAGCAAGAGTTCTTACCAGCACCTCTCCACTCAATTCCTCATTACTTTCCCTCTCTTTGCTGTAAGGTCAAGTCTGTGTCATGTAAGGTTGTCAGTCCTCTTCCGAAGTTTGTGTTGACACTTTGAATGAGTTTGTTAACTTCTTGATATTATGGCGCACACATTGGACAGGTGTTCTTGTGTCCACTGCACCAATCCCCCCAGCTGCAAGCTGCATATGCAGACACACGCCGGCCCACCACCTCCACACTCTCCCAAACAGACGCTCAAATAGACACGCAGTCTGTCATATTTGCTGCCGGTAAACAAGTGCGCAGAGCCTGTTAAAACCCCAGCAAGCTGAGCAAACCCTAGACAACCGTGTGCTTAATGAAGTGGGCCCGCCTCCCAGCACTAACATCTCATCATCACTTGGACTTGAACAAACCACTCAGCTGCTAATTGGCCCGAGCTGCATGGAGCTGCCGTGAGGAATGCGAGCCCCCCCACCTCCGCTGTTGATTCTCGGAGGCTTGACAGACAGCAGTAAGACAGACCAGCTATGTTAGTGAAGGTTTGCAAAGATATGCGAAGATAGTCTGGTCTTCTGTTGGAGAGCACACCATGTACATCCTGACATGCTCGTAATCACTGTTGGTCACTAATCCTTAAGGCTAATTCTGGTCTAACCTGTCAGAATGATAAAGAGAAACAGTGACCTCATAGCATAATTATATGTTTTGGAGTTTTCTATCTCATTCTAGTCTCAGCCAATCAGATATACTTTTTTCTTTCTTTCTTTTTCTTTTTTTATTAAACAACTAAACAACTTAAGTAATTTTCTTGACTCTTGATTCTGATTTTAAAGATAACCCCAAAGCATGACTCAGGCCTTTACGCGAGGAGGCTATTATAAGACTGTACAATAAGGAACATATAATTTTTGTGATAGATCACCATTATAATCTAAAAATTGCCACCAAGTAACTCTACGGGAAATTTCATCCTATAGCAAATCAAATCAGTTTGCCATTTTCTGTGGCAAAAAGTTGCCACAAAATATAGTTATCCCCCATCATCGCCATGTAAGTATAATGAGATGGTAGGACATTTTGAGTTGTTATCCAAGTATGAAAATCTTAAACTTATATTCCTTAAAAAAACACATATTGTGCTTGTATCTGCTATGTAGCTATAATCTATGACACCGATGGATCATTATGTTATAATTTGCAAGTGAGCGTCTTATTTTTTTAAAATTTTCATTTGTACCAAAATGACTGTGCAACACTGCCAAATCCTACGTGTATCACTGATTAAGAAAATAAAATTGGAGCGAAGTAAGCACAGAGCAGTGGGTGTATGCCGGTGAAAACAGCATTGATTGGCAAAGTGGTGTCTTGAAAATAAGCTATTAAAGATTGCTCAAACATGTACGAATCACTGTGAGTAAATGGTGAGGGGAAACAACTATAACATGATAAAAAGCTTTAAAAAGTTGATCATAGGTCTGCTTTAAACCTTAAACCTTATATTAGGTACTGTGTCATTTAATTTTTACTTACTTGACAGTTGCATAAGATGACATTTATTGCAATGTAAAATAGGGAATATAAAGATATTTGCAAATAATTTTCATTTTTTCCAAAATCCAAAAAGGTCATGTTCCTGTATACATACATTCAGTAAATCAACTTTCCAGAACATATCATTCATTCAAGTTTTCCAATTTCCTTAAACTTTTTCAGTATTAAGCTGTATTTCATTTCAAGGGGGAGCTGGTGGCTAGCTCTGGTGCTGCCGTTGTGCAGATTTGGTACACACAAATAAAGCCATCACTTCCTGTGTGCAGGAGGATTTGGCCTGACATAAGCAAGCAGACAGCAGGTGTTTAGATTAGCCAATGCAAAGATTCATAAACTGGCCCTAAGCTGAATTTTATTGTTCATAAACAAACAGTTTTATGAGAAATGTTGCAGGTTTTGTCTCCAAACTATACCATTGAATTACATCACATATAGTTATGATTTTAAACTTTCAGCCAGGTTACAATCATTTATTTATGTTCTTAATTCCACACAGATCTTCCAACACACATTTTACTCTGATGTATTCTCCATATGTGGTTTTCCTCACATTTTCTGTAAGTATTAGTTGTAGTAGCAGTAATCTTTGTAGAAACAGTGTACATACTTTTAGATTTTGTTTAATGTGTGTTTTAAACCTACATAAGTAAACATTGTCTTTGCTTCATAATTGTAAAGTGCTTATATATACAAGTGCTCTCAACAGTTGGTGGTTCAATTTCTGCTACATGCATTGTACACTGCGGTTGTGTTCTTGGGCAAGACTCTCCACCCACCTTGCATTCAGAAGTCATAAAATTGCACTTATGATCTTAGAATCTAATAAGTTTCTGGTTGGCAAGTGAATGACTTTTTAAGGCATGAATTGTCCACGAGACCCACCTGATCACTCTGTGATGATTAGACAAGGTCTCGTTTTAAAAAGGAAGTTGACAGAGCTTAAGCATGGGAAGCACACCCGCCTGGCTCGTGGATGTAGTCTGGGTACACAGACAGTACATCTCAGCTCTAAGTTCATGCATCAGTTTGCATATGTGTACCAGATGTTTTTTGAAGGGGTGTGCTAATATTTACATGTGGACTTTAATAATGCGGTGACGCTTTTCTGAAGTGCGTAGCTCATAGCTGGGATTTTGTCCTGGGTATTGGGTTACTTAGTTGAGATGACCTTTGAGGGTGTGCTAGCATGGCCAGTTCAGAATCTTTATATAACTGGGGGCTACTGTTAAACTTCATATTGTCCATCACATGTTCTGGAGTACAAGGATGATTAAATGCAATTTTCTATTTCTGTTCTAACTACATGAATTGCATAGGAAGGTAAACAGAATAAAATATAGGCTATTGGACAGGAGGAGTCCAGACTACCCAGAGAAAATCTATGATGACTCATTGGACCAGCCACTGTTTTTAAACACCAAATTTTGGGCCATCATGTTGCTTATTGTCATCTATGTATGTAAACTAACAACCTAATTCTACATAGTATCTTTTTTGGTTGACGTAGTGTAAAAAAAACAACTGTCAAGCTCAGGTGCACCACTCAGCCTGGTGGTTAGAATAACAAATTTAAAACTCATTATTGGCTAATTACAATAGCAATGTATTAGCAAGATGAAAGGGAATGTCCCCCTGCCCCCTCCCTCTCACTGCAGTTAATAGGTGATTAAGCTGTGTTGCAGACAGTGGGCCACAGGGAGCCAATTGATCTGACCCGTGACCCCTCTCTCTGATGGGGGGGCTGTTTTGGAGGTCAGCCCTGTAAGGGATAGCCTCTTTATCCTCCTCCACAGAGCAGGCTCAAAGCTGGGGGAGGCACCCATGGACCGATGCCTGTTCTCTTGGGTCCATCCTGCTCCTGTGCTATAGCATTGCATTCATGTGGTCAATATATGAGCCACACAGCAAACACCTCTGTGCTGTGTGGCCTCATGGCACTTTGACCCCAGCTCAGCCTGGCTTCTCTCAGCGGTAACTTAAGATATAGGGCAACAATATGTGCATACAGGCTACAGAGTATTCATGGGATACCCACGTGCGCTCATAACTTTTTAGGTTAGTTGTTGCTACATAAACTACAAACACATACAAATACTTTTAAACTGACAAATGGTAAAGTGTAACACTTTAACATAACTACACCTAATTAACATTAATAGACAATGAAGAAAGACTTCATTCATAATGAACAAATAGTTTATTAAGAATTGATTGATTGACTGATTCAGATTTAGTAACTTCCTAATTTATTCTAACCCCCTAACTAAGTAGATTGATATTAATAATTATTTTTCATCATTAATTATGTCTTTTTTCATGCTTTATTAAGGCCAATTAAGATGTAGTTATGATAAAGTGTAAAAAATACAACTTATGACCAAACAGCAACTGCCAAGCCAAGCAACTACTGCTAATGATGCTCTCATAGAGAAAGCTGTAACATCTATTAGCATTTGGGTTAACATGCTAATCAAGCCATCATTGATATTAAGATTTTGTTCTTATGCGAACCATGTTGGCTAGCAAACATCTGCATCTAGATGCAGGCTAATTTTTATAACATCATTGTTCACTTGTGCACGCCTTTCAGTATACCTCAAATAGATATATCCATCCATAGTCTGTTTTATGCCAGATGCCTTTCCTGACACAGCAAGTATTCAGTCCATTTTATTAATATTTTCAATGTCACTTTTATAAACTATTACAATTTTAAAGAACAACATCTTTTTAGTAGACACATGAATATGTGTTGCTTTGAAAGATTTGTCACATGCAGTATTTGTTGGCATCCTTTTAGTTCTCAAGTGCTGATCCCTGTGTATCTCTGAGGGATTTGGAGCTGGGAGGATGCTGTAATGCCACTTGTCTTTGAGCATTCCCTTGAAGTCAGCACTATTGCATTAAGCTTTTGGTCTTCCTTGGGGCACCTTTTCATCAGGGCCCCCTCTCTCACACACATCCCTTCACTCCCACTCCCCCTTTAAAGTCCACCTATTGTCTTTAACAGCATTATAACGGTATCATTCCACTCCTGCTGAGAGCCACAAAGACAAGAAACGCCAAATCCTAGAACATAGCAATCGGTGTGTGTGTCTGTGTGTGTGGTGTTCTTGAAAGCAATGCTAATGGGGCCTAAGACGCATTAAAAGTGACCCCAAACTGTAACAAAAGAGTTAATAATCCGTTTAGAAAACAATCAGATCTGTAGCCATGAGAAAAGCCCCCTGCTAAGTCTTTCTGTAAAGGAGGAGGAGGTGGGAACTTGGTGTTTTTTTCAGTCAGCAATCTTGTAGAACATGGCTTGTTTTCATCGCGCGCTCTATAGGGAATGATGGAACAGTATTTAATGGCCAGTTCCTAACTCTGTGGAGCCAATGAAAAGCAGCTTGGTTAAATTTTACAAGTGTTTTGCGACTTATTCAAAGAGGA
Organism: Paratrypauchen microcephalus; assembly: GCA_036785185.1. NCBI lineage: Eukaryota > Metazoa > Chordata > Actinopteri > Gobiiformes > Gobiidae > Paratrypauchen > Paratrypauchen microcephalus. The sequence goes on from JAVJIX010000109.1 coordinate 2,104,851, forward strand.
TTCAAAGTGACCCTTATGAGGGAGGTCAGGGTTGGTTAGTGGGCTCTTTCCACTGTAAATGGGGCCCCGATGGAGCCTTTAAAAAAGCGATTAACAAACAAACGCTGGCACGCCCGTTAATTGCTAATGATGGGGCTTTGTCTAGTGTTTCCCCTCCAGGTTAAATCTTCTCCAAAGGTTTGATCCCAAGGCCAAAGGGGACATGTGCTGTCATCTGGTGCTAAAGGGCACGCAGGCTGGATCTCCCATTACCTCTTTTAATCACTTCTATCACAATGGCATAATTAAAGCAGAGAAGTCCATTTGTGATTGCAGCATCTCTGAGGTCATTAACAAGAGCAGCCGTTGAAGGACAAAATATGCTGATCACTACAGAGACAATACTTCAGCATGATTCACATTTTTTTTACGTGAATGTTTTTTATGTATTTACTTTAACATGCACATTTTCCTTGACACAGATATACGCCAACTTTTATTTTGTATTACTTCTTACACAAGCAAACTAAAACACATTTATGCAATATGTTAAGGCCAAATGAAATGTATTATACAAGTAATGGGACCTATACTATAAAATACTACATTTAAAGCTAAATAGATACAACATAATCAATATGATATGAATTAAGATGTTTCCTCATCCATTTTAAGATGATTTATATTGTTATAATTTATTCAAAAACTTCAAAAATAGAATTCCAACAATGCATGTCTCATGACAGTTCAATAGCAGATTGAAATAAAAGGGTTAAAATTTTTGATAACACATTTTGTGACAAAATTATTCATCTTGGAATGACATTAACTGCAAATGGGTCTTTGTTAGGTATAAATGCATGCATAAATGTTGTTTGTAAATGTTTATCTGTGTTTTTTCATTGTATAAATTAAGTAAAGGCCAGAATCTAATATGTCAAAAATGTCTTCCATGGGCACATCCAACATGCTCTATTTAACTTTATTCTATTAGCCCATAATCCCTGCTTAGTTGATCTGTGTGCAAACAAGTGCAAGCACTAATATAATACCACATGTTCTGGGAGTCCATTTTCATTTACCCCTGCGCCAATTCCCCCTTTGCCTCTCCACCACCATGCAGCCACCATCTTCAGTAGTAGCACTCTTATTTCAATGCTTCCTGCCTGTATAAGTTATTCCTTTGTCTAGCCCGGGCTAATAGCAGCGAATGGGATTCAAATAGAGTCAAGCTGCCTCCTGAGATCCCCTCAATCGTAGCGTCACCGTAAAGAGGGGAGGTCTGGGGCCAGTCTAAATATTTGGTAGTCTTAGCAGGTTCATGTTAAAACACACACACACACACACGCACACACACGCACACATGCACACACACACACACACACACAAGCACACACACACAATGACTGAATGCACAAGCGGGCTGCGTGGCTGTGAAGTTGAATGGCATAGCTTAAAGCCTTCCTCCCCCCTTATCCATGACTCTCTCTCGCACACACACTCTCTCTCTCTCTCTCTCCCTCTAAACCGCCAAACCATTCTACCCCTCTTTTTTTCCAGCTCAGAGGAATTCATTAACTGCCTGTCCGTAGAGACACTATGGAAATCAGGTTAGCTACAAAGGCAGAGAGAGAGGCAGGCAGGGAGGATGGAGCAGAGGAGGGCCGCCGCTGCTCAATGGGCCTATATTATCCTATTAGATGGTGGATATGTCTCGTTTCCCTCCCCTGTCATGAGAAAAACATTAATTTTAAGTGAGAAGAGAAGAGAGGGAGAGAGAGAGAGAGAGGGAGAGAGAGGGAGGGAAGGAATGGCGAGGGTCTTTAACATTGCTCTTTTATGGAAGGGTCCCCTGGCGTCGTTTACCTTGGCAATGAGAAAGAAGGGAGGCGCTATCCATGAATGCCATTTAAAATGCCATGGAGATTAAGCATACTCTCTGCGTAGTTCACACACACACACACACACACATGCACACACACGCATACACACAGACACACACCATGTTTTGGGGACATCACACTGACTGGTTCATTTTGTGAAGCCAGATCAACATTACCCATAATTATACTTGCCTAACCTTAATCTAAATCCTCAACTTAACCTGTATATTAACGTAAAATCATGTTGTTTTTACATCTTTGAGATATTATTTTTGTTCACATAAAGGATGGAGGTCCAAATGATGTCAATGTGTGTACAGATTTCAGTCCCCACAATGTGATAAATAGTTGCCCATGCATACAGAGGGGTGTGTCATAATGTGTGTGTGTTTAGAAAAGGGAAAAATCGCTTTGAGATTCATGAGTAAAGCCCTCTATGGTTCCAGTGCACGAGGGAGAGGAGAGAGCGGAGAGAGGACCAGCGCTGAGCCAGAGCGGGCTTTAAATGGTGTAATTAAATCATTAGACACACACACATACACACACATACACACATGCACAAACACTCCATCCTTCCTCTCCCCCTCCTCGCTCCAGTCCTCTCCATCAGGGGCTGTGCGGTGAAATGATGAATCTGTATTTATGGAAGAGGAGTAATTACATGGCTAACCTCTGAGGAAACCCAGGAGGACCAAAGGGTGAGGGGAGGGGGCGCAGGGTGCTCAACCTCATTAGCACTGCCACCGCCCCATAGGTGTGTGTCACTCTACAGTATGTGTGTGTGTGTGTGTGAGACAGAGACAGATAGGCGACTGATTTCATATTTACAGCTATTCATGAGTTATATCAATCTGCATTATACTCTCTTCATGTGGGGATTTAATGTTGACCTTAAAAGGGTGAATGGGTTTCAGATTTTTCAATAGTAAAATGACAAGCATGTCATTCTGATAAAAGAAAATAGCAGAATAAGAAAATAAACACCAGAAAAAAATTATCTGAATGCTCACAAAACATAAAAAAAATTCAGTCTTGACATTGACCATAAAAAATAAATATGTGTGACGTTCCTAAGTATTTTTTTTACATAGATCATTATGAAATTGTTAGGTTAATTGTTATATATTTTTTGTTTATTAAAAGTTGTTATTTTACTGATTGATGCGTCATTTGAGATAGACAAACAAGGGACTTTCTAGGCTACTAAGCTACTTCTGACATATTGTGTAATTATGGGATCGCTTTTCATCGCAGCTGCTGTAATAGGCCTGACACAAATGCGCCACAGTCTAAAACAAACGCGCTCCAATATGTCTATCTCCGAGGCTCCAGAGTACAGTAGTCCATTCTTCTCCACTAACATCTGTCAGTTTCCACTCCACAGCCCCGCGTGGCTCTCATCTCCGCCGTCTCTTATCCTCGTCAATCTCTGTCATTACCTGGAGCCTCCAAATATGCATCAGTAACTTCCGCCGATAATCACGGCCGTTCCTCTGGGTCTGACCGACCATATCGATGCCCCCGGAACATCTGCTGGCCACAAGCTCACACTTACAGGCTATACACACACACACTACAGGTATCATTTATGATAATGTGTGCATCCAATACAGTATAGTAGGCTTACGTGTTTGCTGCGTAATTAATCCATTATTTATCATAATAAATAACAGTGACCACAGTGCGCATGCAGCACACTTCACAGGTTTCAGTTCTGTGGACACAGCGCACACGTGAGATCACAAACACACGCGCACGAGCATTAGCGCGCGCGCACACACAGTCGACCCGGGCTAACCAATGCACTAATCGCCTGCCCCGGGCATAGGAGGAGCCTGGTGCTTAAGTAGGCTGCCAATCAGTCAGTCAGCTCCACATCCAGCAGCTACCACGGCCAGAAGCACGCACCACTCTGCGCGCACAAGGGGACAAGGGAGGCTGACACTTTCTGAAAGAACTCTGGTGATTTAACCAGCCTCGTTGACTTCGCTTCTTGGGAATTGTTTCTTTGTGACTTTGCCTTTTTGGAAACGCTTTGCTTTTGGACATGTCTTTCCCTCAACTGGGATACCCCCAGTTTCTCGGTGCCTCCTCTCACGAGATGTACACCGGAGAGCGCCCGGCGTCTGCCCGGGAAGGAAGTGCAGATAGCGGCGTGAGCTCGCCCACCAACGCCGTAGCAGCTGCCGCCGCGGTGGGCTCTATGTTGGGAATGTACGCAAGTCCTTGGGCGCCTCACAACTACAGTGCCTTTCTTCCGTACAGCGGCAACACGGACCTCGCTCTGCTCTCACAGATGGTGAGTTTCCTCAGTGATGGGTCAGGTGTGACAGTAAACAGTCAATACAGTTAATGCGCCACTCATCACCTGTGCGTAAAACTCTGGCGCAACACGCCATAGGAAAGTGTACCGGGATTGAAATTGAAATGATCACAATCGTTTATTTTTGATGCGTCAATTTAAAATTTCACAATATTTTTCAAAATACATTTAATGCTTTAATATATTGTCCCATTTATTTTCCGTATAATTAATTTGATATCACTTGAAAGTCACAATAGGCTTAGTGTGCAACTTTGTGGATTTAAGTTATTTTCAATTACAATGGAACATTATGAGAATATAAAACATACCACATAATTAATTGATAAAATATAAATGTTAGGCATGTATGTTCCGTTTATTATAGGTGAATTTGGATAACTTGTGTATTCATGTTGAATTACGCATGCTAAATTACTTGTAAACATTTAAAATCAGTGGCTCAACAAGTTGTGTGTCTCGGTCCAGGGTTCTCAGTATGACCTGAAGGACAGCCCAGGCGCGCACCCTGCCTCGCTCCCCGTGCACGCGGCTCAGGGCTTCTATCCTTACGGCCAGTACCCGTACGCGGACCCCAGCAGAACCAAGACCGCCACACGAGAGACCACCAGCACGCTGAAGGCCTGGCTCCAGGAGCACCAGAAGAACCCCTACCCCACTAAAGGAGAGAAGATCATGTTAGCCATCATCACCAGGATGACCCTCACACAGGTGAGACCACACAGCTAGTAGAATTAATTTTCGGATTATTTGTAACTTTGAAAACAGAAGTAGTATTTTCTGTACATTCAGGCCTATATGATTGGAGATAAAATTGGCTGACTGACGCCTATTGGCAAACCTATTAATAGTTAATAGATAAAGTTAATAACGCCGATATGAAATGCAAGGAAATATTCTAGGCAAAGACTTATTGAAATTATTGAAACTGTATTGATTCCAGGTATCCACGTGGTTCGCCAACGCTCGGCGCCGTCTGAAGAAGGAGAACAAGGTGACATGGGGGCGCAGTGCTGAGGACCGTGATGGACGCATCTTCAGCAGCGACAACGAGGACGAGCCGGGAAAAACCGGCAGTGACGAGGACGAGGAGATCGACCTGGAGACTGTAGATCTGGAACGACCAGAGGATCAGCCGCAACGGGGAGCGGATGAAGCACAGGCGGGAGGCCTGAGCAGAGAGGCCTCGGAGAGCAGCAGGACTCAGCCTGGGGAAGGCCTCAGGGCCGAGAGTGATGCCGGTGTTCCTCATAATAAAGCCGCTCCGGAGCGTCCTCCAAGCGCTAACGAGTGCCACAGAGCGCCGCAGAACAAACCCAAAATCTGGTCCCTGGCTGAGACAGCTACGACCCCGGACAGCACACCCAAAGCACCTGCACACGCAGCACTGGGATCCGCGGGACACCCGGCCTTGCTGCCTGGTCATGGGATTTACACGTGTCATATCGGCAAGCTGCACAATTGGGCCAACTCAGCGTTTCTAAACGCTAATTCATTATTGAACATGAGGTCTCTTTTGGCCACCCCTTCCGCAGCCCACGCGCACCTGCCGCTCCACAGCGCGGTCACGGCTGCACGCCATGACGCACGAGTGACAGCGCGGGGGCCAGGCACCTCAGGCACAGAGGACGACAGTGATGTGGAGTCATCAGGAAGCTTCAGCCCAAAAAGAGACGGTAGGTTATGAAACGCCCCTTAATATAATTTATAGCGCTAAATGTTTATTTATGTAAAATCCGCCTGAATTCACGAGTTGATCATTTTTTCTTTCTCTCTCAGACGAAGAGAGTGACCACAGGCCTGACTCAGTCAAATCCTCGTTCCAGTTGATCACTGACAGGTGAGTGGGGAATCTATTTGCTTGAGGACATGCGCTCTCTTCTCTAGTCGCTGTTCCAGCTGATTGCGCCCACATAAATCATGTGATTGAGTCCCACTTTAACGCTCCATCACACTCACATAGATTCATCCCGGGGGCCACATAAACGCAGCTATCACCTGTGTTATAGAAATAATGAGCTGCCATTTATTCACGCCCACTGCAGAACATCTAATGTGTGTCACTGTGAACATCGCTGAGAGCAGCGTTAGCGGCCAGGCGTCAGGGAGACAATGTTTAATACTCTAATGTTTGATTTAACCCCAGATTAGATACACTGTGAACAGTGGTCACATTTATATGTTATATTTACATGGCCTCTGCTTTTTCTTATTCAGACCTCACCATGGAGCACAGAGAGCCCTGACAACGACACTATGAGACAACCATGCATAAAGAAGAGATCATTTTATTTAACAAGAGCAGTTTATGAAAGATATTTTGTGGCGGGAATCCTGCCCTATAGTATTATTATAATTATTATTATGACTGTTTGGATATATTTCAAAAGTTGTTTTGTTAGATTTGCCTGTGTTCCCATTGTTTGTCCTCTGTTGTATTTTTGTTCTTCCTTTTTATTGTGATTGGGATATCTGAGAATTGTAAATATGGGATATGGATTTGTCTTTAAAGAATATATTTTTTGGACACTAAATAAATGTCATTATTATTAGTCATCTATTTCAGATGGGTTTTTATTGGAGAAATTGCTCACAATTTTATTTATAATGAAATGTAATTTATTTTTAGTATGATGGTTTACTAACATTAGTGCTCCATATTTTCAAGAAATTCCACAGTATGTACCTTTTTGGAAAGCCCAAATATTTATGATTAAATATTATGTACGCAAAAGCAGTAAGGTGTGATCATAATTGCTCTAGCAGCATAACTGTTTTAATGCCTCTCTTTTTGCTGTCAGCTTAAAAGTATTTCGTAAGGGGTTTTATTAATTGCATTGTACATCTAGATTGGTTAGATTCATTCAGTATTATTTTGAATTGCTTTAATAACTGAAATAATTTAATTTAGCCTAATTGAAAAAAAATCTAATCATTAATAATATAAAATAATTAATTGTAGCTGGGCTTGAACTCTAAAATGTTTATGATCGCTAATGTTTTTCATTGTGAGAAAATGGCCAGCAGAAATCTACATAAATAGCCTATTTTATTCTAAATATAGAAGACATATTTGGTATTTTATTCTAAACATAGTTCGTCATATGTTCTTTTTTTGTCCAAAGTAAACTATTCCTTGATTTTTTTTCTTTTACCGTAAATTTTTAATGAATTTTTCCTATAAACTAATCATATAATATGATGACCAACATTTTCTGAAGTCACGGGTGCACACCCCGTGCTCCCGTGTGCTTCACATGATCCATCTCTTGACCCTTGCATCTCTATGTCACGTCTCCTTACTCCTTCGCCAGGTAATTCGCGGTGTCAGCCCTCTCCTGAAGGAAGCCATTGAAATCCACTCTCTCTCGCCCAAAATCCTGCGACTTATGCCAACGCCTTGGAAGCCACTCGCAAACGCTGGGAGGAAATTGAAGCTGAAGATTTCCAGGACCTTGTGAATGTTCGCCTGTGCTCGGAGCCAGGCCCTGGGTGCTTTAATGTTGGATTATACCCCCTCTGTGCACCGCTGCCTCCTCTGAAATATGGATCAGACGGCAGGAAAAGGCCAGCTGCCGGTATGGGGCAGGCAGAGCGGCATGGGAGAGGAGAGGCAGAGTGTATCACCATCGCGCTCTTACAGCACAAGGCAGGGGTCCGGGGAGAGGGCCAGGCAGGGGGCTGAGCGCTGATAATGCCAAGGATTTCTCAAAGTCCCTTTTCCAGCGTTGTGGTCACTGCCTAGACTCGTTAATTTGGTTATGTGTTATAGTTAGGAGCATATGAGGAGCACTGCACAAAAAGCCTAGCCTATACCTTATATTCCCCCAACAGTTCAGCTATGGCAAAAGGAGAAATTAAATTTGTCAACTGGACAAAGTTTATTCGCAGCTTATCCAAGCTACTTCTTCACTTCTTCAGAACTTAAGAAGTAGCTTGGATGAGCTGCAAAACGTCTTCGACCAAATAAACTTTGTCCAGATGACAAATTGAATTTCTCCTTTTGCCATGGATTCTACCTGGACGACTGAGGGATTCTTCACACAACAGTTCAGCTATTTATCTTCATATTAATAAACAAATACATATCTTTGTTCATTTTTTTTGCTGTTACACCAACTTAAAAAAAAGAAATAAACAAAAAATCTCACAAGTTCACAAACAACTTACAGTTTGTGTCTCTGGTCCATGAAAGATTTCCCCAATGACATGGGGTTAAATATGATCACTGAATACAATCTTTTCAGTGTTTGACCATTTTCTGTAGTTTGCAGAACATTTTTTAAAGGAGAGGGGATGAAAAACTGAAAACTGTATTGATTTATTTCTCATTATCATTATTATTATTATTATTAATTTATGTATTTTTGGAAAAAAAATTGACACTTTTATTTTCAGGCAAAATTACCCAAACATATATACAACTCACAACACAACAACTTCTACAAAATTCTACATTTTAACTATATTAATTTGATCTTCCCCAGTTTTGAATATCTGTATTAAACATGATTGGCCTTTAGAATGTTGTGATGTCATCTGAAATCCAGTAAATATATGAAGAAACACAAATGTCAGTAATAATTTACACATTTCTAGAAATCATTTGTCCACAGTAAACAGCAGTCACACTACAGTCTAAAGATTCGGAACAATTCCCAAAATAACCTTTCCTGTATCCACTCTTCCATCAGAATTGTATAACTGTCCCAAACCCCATGCCGGCCGGAGACGCTGCAGTGAGACTGGAGTCATAACTGAAGTAGAAGCAGTGTGGAGTGGATCCAGACACTTGAGGCCCTTATTGCGTCCTGTGCCAACTGTGACAGACTGCCACCACACTGCTGTCCCATACACACCGCCCAGCCTTCAAACTACTCAACAATATGTTATTCTTTCAAACTTGGATATCGACTAGCTTAGCGTGATAGGGCTGAAATCACATCAATGGCTTGTTTCATCACTTATTGCGTCCACAACATGTTCGGATATGAAAGGTGGTGAGCAGACTTTGAATGAGAAATCTTTGGCAAGTGTGACTTGAAAGTTCTACCAAGTTTGAACTATTTTTTCATGCACCAAAACTTTGTCAACCAGAAATAGAACAAGTTACAGTTATGTGGGAGGAAAACAGGCTTTATTTAGAGGTGCCATAAAGCCGTTTCCAGTTTTTGTTGTTGGGAACCAAACACATCCAAGTTTCTTTTAATATGTATTTTAAGTGATTTAATTATTGTTAGTTTATATTTTATTTAAATATGTAAGATCAAGAAACAGTGCTAGTTTCAAAGCAGTTGTATTTCTCATAGTTCTGTCAAATGTCTTTTACCCCTTGAAGTATAAAGCAGCAACTTGTGCACAAAAGAAATGAGACTAAACAATATCGTTTAATCCATATTTTTTAAAATGGGATTGTTGGGTGAGAATCATTTGGAAGCAACAGCCAGTGACTATTCTTAGCAGTTGTTTCTCTGTGGTTCCAACATCTATTCAGGGGTATTACAGTAATACATTGGTAATACTGACTGTTACAGTGGATGAGACTAAACGTTAATTCAGAAACATGTTCTTTGCTCCTGGTTCAACATCAGGTGCAGGCCCTTAAATGAACCTGAATTTAGCAATGTCTAAAATGATGATACTGAGATGCCACATTATAGCATAACAGCATCTTTTTAAAAATTCTTTTTAGGACTCACATAAGGTTAAAATGAGTGTAAAAAGCTTGAATGTCAAAAACAACCGTTATTAGCTGTTTGATACTAATCGTCCATAGAAATGCCCTAGCCACGAACAACCTGAAATTGCTGGGTCAGTACTGGTAGATACAGCTCTGGAAAAAAATAAGAGACCACTGCAAAATGATCAGTTTTTCTTTTTTTTCTTTTTTTTCTTTTAGAGCATTTATTTGCAGATGACAAATGGTCAAAATAACAAAAAAAGATACATGTTTTCAGGCCTCAAACAATGCAAAGAAACAAGATCAAATTCATTCAAAACAACATAATACTAATGTTTACATTTAAGAAGAGTTCAGAAATCAATATTTGGTGCAATAACCCATATTTTTAATCACAGCTTTCATGCGTCTTGGCATGCTCTCCACAAGTCTTTCACATTGTTCTTGGGTGACTTTATTCCAGTCCTGGTGCAAGAACTGAAGTAGCTCAGCTTTGTGTTTGTGTTGGAATTCAACAGACGCTGGAATGGAATGGCTGTAATACATGTAGAGATGCTGATTTCAGAAAAAAAAAAATGCAGTGGTCTCTTATTTTTTTTCCAGAGATGTACATGCACATTTGAGTGTCAGCATTTGTTTAAATGAAAGCTAAGTTTGGTATTTAGCATTCTTAGCATCATCAAATCTCCATTGGCTAACTTAAAATTCTATGAGGTATAAGGACATAATCCCTATATCTCTATACATGTCATAAATATTTACCTACATAAACCTTAAAGACACCCTCATGACAACACAAACTGCAATGACATTTTCCTGTTTCCTCAAACTTAATAAAGAGGCAAAAGTGAACAAAACATGTGAGTGACAAACGGGGATTATACAATAGTTGTGTTTCTTAAAGTGCAGAATATCCTCGCTTCACTGGTGAGCCCCTCAAACTCTCAGTGTGAATGGAGTCTTCATTGGTGCTTTAGCATTCTGTTATGGGCTCTTTGGTACTCCCTAATCCCTATTAAAGATCCAGATTATGAGCGGGATTTGTCTTTGATTCTCCTGTCCCACTGCTCTTTTCGGCTCCACATTGTATTTACGTATGTGCCTTCCCCTCTTCTGCACTCTTCGCTTGTTAGGACCTTAGACAATGATGGAGTCCATGACATCCCCCCTACTCTCTTGTGGGACGATGACCATATGTATGAGCTACCCTGGACATTTGAATAGATTTGTTTAAGGTGGGTGAGAGAGTCCAGAGTATCATAGTCTGGCTCTCGGCATGCGGGTGAGATCCCTGCCACTGCTCCTGCCACAGCCCACAGATAATCAGGCTTATGTAAAGATGATGTGCTCTTTTGACAGTCATCAGCTCATCAGCGATCCAATCAAGGGCCCAAATCTGCCATTGTGCGAGCCTCAAAGTGCCTGAAATCCACTTGTGCAGGCAAGAGGGGCCTACACTCTTTATCCTGCCAATCACTCCTGACATTCTTCCCACTGTTGCCATGGCCTGGGGTCAGAGGTCGTGAAAACATAGAACATGAGCTGACTCGGGGAAGAATGGTGAAGAGCTCCGAAAGAGTCTCTCAACGCAACTGGGCCATTGGTCGGAGAAGGCAGGGGGTAAATGCAGACAAGTTAGTGGTGTATAGCCCCGCTGAGAGGGCGACAGAAAGAGACAGCGCAGGTCAGTGGAGGAGAGAAGGATGGAAAGACAGTGAAGAAGAAGTGGATGAGGAGCTAGTGAAAGAAGAAGCACGGAGATGAGAAAAGGGCAACGAGATGTGTGGAGAAACAGATTTAAGGAGCAACATTGTTTGATTTCCAAATAAGCTTTAGGAAGCATGACCTCCAGGGGTTAAGGCAAGAAAAGACAGGACACAAGTGAATGCCCCTGTAGTGGAATAATGAACTGCCAAGTTGCAGTTTTTAAATTTATATGGTGGAGTGTGTATAACCTTGCATAGAAACTTTTTTGTTTTTGAAGAAGTAAAGAGATTTAAGAGTGTTCCCATCAATCAGCCACTATAAGTATTAATAATTTGATGATGATATACCCAAAAAGGACCACTATAGAGATTTTAAAATACAAGACACACATATCACCAAAATATCAATCACTGGTCAAAAAATCATTATAAAAATGATCACAGTTGTTTTGTTTTTTTAATAAGTTACAGATACACTTTATATGTGCAAAATTACATTTTTGAGAAGCTCACAGTTAATGGTGGAGTAAAAAAATCCAGGTAGCCATTTCAAACTTAATGTTGGATCATTTTTGACATTTTTGAAAGATTACTGAAGAGAGATCCAGGTCATTTGAACTTAATTGAGTGTATATTCAGAATACCAAAGCAAGGTTTGTTTCCAGAAGGGCCTCTGTTTTTACAATCAACCAGCTACTGCATAATACAGCGATTTCTTATGGATGTGAGCACATACACAGGCAAAACACCATCGCAAAAGTCCTGTTTACAGTATTTGGGTAATATAGCTTTCATCTCAATGTTTGTACCAATGCAAATCTTCCCAATGTCCTCACAAACACAGCAAACGTAGATGATTGTGTGCAAAAGTTGTAATTTGAAATGGAAAAGTACCACCCAATGTAATGCGCCTAATGCATGTCATAGCAGGATAAGCAGGCCACTGGGTTAAATCTGTGGTAAAGTCGTTAAAAGAATAATTTTCTGTTGCCAGTGTCGACCTAAATGAACAAATGTTTAGCGACAACCAGATATCATAGGGAATTTAGCCCATTCACTGTTCCTCCATTGGGATTAGTAGAATTAAGCGTTTACACAAAAAAGTAGTATCAAAACTCATGTGTAATTCAACATGTCCCACAATAGCCAGTTTACCCAGTTTATTGTGTGGTTGCAGCTGCGTGTACCGTACAGACAAATAGCAAACATTGTCAATGAACTAAAAGGAGACAAATTTAATATACACTGCGGCCGGGTGGGAGTGATAAGTCTGCTTCTGTTGTTGTAGCCATCCATTCATGACAATAATCTGAGGGAAGGAGCAGATTAGCGGAGAAGGGAAAGTTCATAGTTGAGTGTTCGCATCGCTGGTTCTTTTCACAGATTCTGGGACAATGTTGATCCATCGGTGAGTGTGGAGGTGCCCAGCGCAGAGCAGAGCTGGGAGGGTCGTGAAGGGCCGGGAGGCTGGCTGTGTTTTTGTTCAACATCCACATGGATCACACAATAGAGTTTTAGATACAAGTTTATCTCAAGGCTTTTGGTAGCCTACTATGAATTAAGGCTACAGCAGCTTGTAAAGCATGGAAAAGAGTATTTTGATAAACATTTAGTGACAATTTACATTTGGATATAGTGTGCCCTTCTATAATTTTTCACAAATTTGATTGTAAGATGAAAGTGCTTTAGACAAACATACCACACAACAAGCATGTGTAAACATTTTCTAACCAGGCTAATGCCAGATTTGTAACAATCTGAAATAAGTTGACTGATTAATCCCAAATTAGACAATCCAATAATATTCTGAGATGATATTTTTTAAACTGGTTTCTGACTGCTAAACTGCAAAATGTTCGTAATTCTCCAGCATTATATGAACCCAGTGCATTGTCATTTCTGTGCATATAATGAAACCTTGTGTACTCGTGCATGCACTCGGGGGATAGTGGGGGATCCCTGCCAACTGTTTATCTGCTCTGGACACACTCTCACTGGGGGAGAGCAGATCTGGTTTCCCCTGTCACAGATGCTTACCCAGCTCTCCATTAGCCCTGTGATTGGAGTGGACATAGACACCCGGTACTCTGCTCCCATAGGGGCAATCTGAAGAAATGATTGCCCTATGTAAACCACCAGGGACTTTCCACACTCCCGAAAGAGCCTCTTAATCGACTGTTATCGCATGCAGCTCTGCAGAGCACATTGCCTGATTTTGAACTGAAGTTGTGGATTGATTCTTTGTGCAATGGCGTTTGATGATACGTGATCAGTCATGGCTCACAGTGAGAGGCTCAGGGGAGAGGCAAGCTGCTTCTGATATGGAATTACTGCAGTGTTTACCGCTGATGTGACAAACGCAGGAGGAGCGGAAAATGAAGATTGATATGTCAATTTGGACTGGAGGTTTTTAGATGTTTAAATGTTGTTCTCTCAACTGTTGCATGGAAAGGGTGTCCGATAACAAATAATATGTTAGTTGTTAAGAATGCATTTAGTCTAGATTTGGTTATAATGTTTGTGACATAAGATATGCATTTCAAATAAAATATAACCTAAATACACAATTCAATACTTTGAAATTATGACAAATGCAAACAATCAGGTATAGATTTGTAGCCTTTTTCTGACTTCTTAGAATGTATTAAAACTTTATGTATATATATATATATAGTTATTTAGTTACTTATATACTTATTTAGTTACTGTAGTTTACTGTGTTTATTTATGAGACAGGGACAGTGCACTAGAGCTAATTTCCACCTGAGTGGCTGTGTGGCTAGCGAGCTATTTTGCGTAGGATTACAGCAAAGCTAAACAGCCCTTACTGCATAGGTTTCTGATCGTGCTGGGGAGAGTTAATCAAGTCTGAAATGTGGATCGGAAGTCTAATTTTATGCCAGCAGAGGCCACTAGAAACAGGCCACAAACACAAAGATCAATAATCTACCATCATATTAAATGGTCCAAAGAAAAACTCCAGACTGAGATCCTTTAATAGGCCTGGAGTTCAGCAAGGGCAATGTGTCCAATAAAATAAATAGTTGTGGTTGCAGGAGGCAAATCTTGCACTTTGGATGAAGATATGTAGAGTAAACATTTGCACTGTAATCCCAGGGGACTGTGTTTATGTGGACAATGCTGGTGGTCAGAAAGATCTTGGGAGGTCCAGCTCTCAAATGAAACATGAAATCTGCTTGCGCTCATATTCAAACAACTAAGGCTTGTCTTTGGTCAGTCACTAAATTGTAAATGATCTTTTGACCCAGGTCAATAACTGCAAGGGGAGCTCACGTCCATAGGCACACACACACACACACACACACACACACACACACACACACACACACACACACACACACACACACACACACACACACACACACACACACTGACCAGTCTTTGGATGGATCTGTAATACCCAAGACCACCAGAGGGGGG
This sequence comes from Paratrypauchen microcephalus, assembly GCA_036785185.1. Lineage (NCBI taxonomy): Eukaryota > Metazoa > Chordata > Actinopteri > Gobiiformes > Gobiidae > Paratrypauchen > Paratrypauchen microcephalus. Next base: position 2,119,863 of record JAVJIX010000109.1, read on the forward strand.
CAGCTGAGCTCTAAGGAGCAGCCATAATAGTGATGGCGTCTCTTACCTGGAGTGCTCTGAGGACAAATCCCACGTTCTATAACTGTAAAATTATTTTTTCATTGCAAATGACCTGATGTAAATAACACTTTGTTATGTTTAAATGGTAGCTACATGTAGGCCTGCTGTGGCCTTCTGATCATATTGTACAATTGGAGGTATGACAGAAGAAGTCCATTACGGTTAGAAGGATGTAACTCACATGAAAGTTAATTGATATCTTTGTTTAAAAATAAGCTATCATCACACATTACTACAGCACTGACACTGCTGCTTAAATTACACTTAAATTACATTGGCACTGCTGCTTAAATGACACCATTTGAGCTTTATTACACTACACATTGTATGTTTTACCTATTTGTATTATATACAAGTTTACTGTATTTTTGCTATGGGTATATGTGATGTTTTAGTCATTATGTTTATTGTCTTGTTTATCAGATGTTTAATGTGCACTGTGGGCCTAGGCAGCGCTGCAATTTCAAATCCTGTGTGTGCAACCTGTACATAATATGTACAACCTGTACATAATATGTATAATATGTACAGGCTGCACACATGGTTTATTGCACATTACGTTTTTTGACAATAAAGCTGACTTTGAACTTTGACCTTATTCAGTTAATTTAATTCTCTGCTAGTCACACTGAATCACACTGTTGTTGACTGCATCATTGGAGGGAACTTAAACCCCTGCTTCTGTTAGTGTACAGAAAAAGTATCAAAAGATATTAAAAATATATATCTTAAATTGAGTTCTAAAAGACTGAAGAGAGCTAATGAAGAGACAACTGCCGTAAGCCATATTTCTTGGCCGTAAGTCAAGTCTTTTCCTGTTCTGAGGTGTGCAGCTACATTTAACACCAGTTGCAAACTGGTATCAAATGGTATACAAAATTGAATGGAGGCCTGGAATTCCATGTGGATTACTGTTCTCAACTGGTGTAAATGTTTTTACCACTGTGCTGACTTTGTTTTCTTTTAATGACAACAAAAAGTGAAAAGAAAAAAATAACATTTGTGGCAAGTTAACGAAAACAAAGATGGGCCTAAAACTGAACCCTGGGGGACATCACAGTTGAAAGATACTGAAGTTTACCTAAAAGGGAAAATTCTCACAGAAAACTGAAGTCTTGTAATGTAGCACTGACGATTGTAACACAAGTTAAGTGCAATATAAATGTATCCATTATAAGAATATTAAAGGATGATTATTATAGTGCACTAATACCCACAGACCTACAGTTTGTGGCCAGACAGTCCAGCCACAGAAGGTTTGTGTTAACTGCGGATCAGTGGAGGCAGAGCTAGTCTAAAGTGTTTGTTAAAGGCTGGATCGCTCCCTGCAGACCGGGGCTGGAGGACCTGAATAATGCATGGCTGCTCCTGGAGTAATGAAGTGGAAATGATGGGGAGGAATACGGCTGGCCTCCCTGGGATCACCCACGCTAACTGTACACACACTCTTAAGAGCTGCCTGTACAGCCCTATAGTCCACTCCTCACAGCAGCAACGCAGTGGCTAAGAGGGTTAGCTTGTTTCTACTCCAGGACTCTGCATGATTGATGAAGAAGACCAGGCTGTTTCCAGTATCCCGTTCATAGTTCTGCAACTTCTCATTTGAGGGGGATGGTGATGCGGTGTTTGCAGCCTTGTTTGCGGATGAGACACAGCATGCTTTGCACCCTGTACCTGGTGTCATTGCGATTTACATGGGGTTGTGTCTAGTGGTAGACAGAAAGATCTAGCACTAGTTTTCTTACAGTCCATTCATAACTCAAATCTTTGTCCCTTTTAGCATCTCTTCTTTTGCTCTGAGGAGAGAGTAGCAGAGGAGAGCAACATCTAAAAACTTCTTCATTCATTAAATTAGTCCAGTCAATACCTCTTCCCCAGCTCCTATTTCTACTGTGATAGCCCTAAACCTGGGATGAAGGCTCCAGAATCATCTACATGTTAAAGAATGATTAAAACGTCATACATTGCAAACTTAAAAGGCAGAGAATATTCAAATGTGAGACTGTGTGATTGAAGGAACTTGGGATTGCAGATGTTTTTAGCCTTTCCTACAAAAACCATGAGCTGAACTGTTCTCACATTAACATGCTTATGATTATCACCCACACACCCCTCCCCCACCAAAATCCACTCCCACTGCATAATAGCTTTAGCCTCAATGTGGAAAATAAGAATGTTTTTTTTGCACAAAGCATCTGGAATGAATGATTGATGGGAAGGGAATGGGATCACAACCAGATAATCACGGTCTAACGAACCCAGAGCCTTAAGGAGATAAAAGTGGAGGAATGCCATAAATTATGAACATATTGTAAATTAATATATAAGTAGTGGTTTGAATATTCCAAACTTTATCCAAGCATGCGTGAGGTATTCATTCTCTCAGCACAATAACATGGTGAAATCCTGGAAAATGTGTCATATTGAGTCAATAGCAACACAATACAATACCCAACTGTTGAAATGGGCCTGTTAAATGTGCGATATAGGTTCAAAGATGTGTCCCAAAATAAGGAGGACAAATTAGCATTTTCTATAACCTTTTGTCATAGGTCCAAAGCAGTACTCAACAGAAGTTCTGCACATGTCCCCACAACATTTTGGATATGGCAGCAGTGAGGGGCAATAGTTGTTTGAATATGTCAGTGATGAGTTATGCTTGTGTTTTGAAATCTGTTCCTGCAAGAGTTCAAAAGATCAATTTCAAAACAAAACAGAGCTCTGACAAAAATGAAGTAAAAAACAAAGATTTGACATTTGACATTTTATCATTTGTTCACAGTTCTTTCACTCACCCAGAATCTTGAAAGCCTTTTTTTTTTGTCAGAAAGTAAGCACATAACATCTTTTTAGATATGTGATATTTAGATCAAATGTTTTTCAAACTATGAGATCTCCGTCACTGACATCAATTCACTTATTTTAGCTTTGGGAGAAATTTCAGCATAGATGAAATTGTTGTTGTGTTAATGATTCTTATAGCCAAATCTATATTATAGCCACATCAGGACTGGTTATAGGAATTAACAGAATATCTTTGAACCTACTGTATAATGGAACCACCGAAGTTTAGCTGCTTTACTATAACATACCAATCACTTTAGGTTGTATACTAAAAGATAGCTGTGTACTTCTGGACCAACTTCTCAAAACTGTTGCTTGACATTTGAAGCACTGTTCATTTAAAAATGAATTAGGTAACGACCTGGGATTACCGACAATGTACAAAAAGCTGATTACTTTTGAAGAGGGAGATTATTATTGTGCATCTAGCATAGGTTATTTTTCGTGCACAATATCCGTGCTGTAAACATAATCATGTCAAGTGTCAGTACCTAAATAAGTTGCCATTCTCAGTGAGTGGCATATGTTTTTGTAGGAGGACGTGGAGCAGATAACTTCATTTGAGCACAGATGAGGTGGAGATGGTGAGTCCATGTCGGAGGATATGAGCACCTTTCACAGGACAAATGGAATGTCAATCAAGCCCCAGTGCACAGATGCCCGTCCCCTGTGGCCCGGGAGCTTTCTGGAGATGTGTTTGTTGTTCTGCCCCTACTCCAGGTGCACAGGGAATGTTCTGTCCTTTTACCCCACTCTTTACCCATCACTGCATTTCAACTTACTTAACTCTACTTACTTACTTAACTCCATGTACTTAAAGGCAAATTAACGTTTTTTTACAATCTGAGCCTTCTTTCGGCAATAAAACAAGTAGTTTTACTCACCCATAGCATTTTTCTGTCAATTGGAGCAGTATCGCAGAACTTATGTTGAGCCGTTCTGTTCTACTAATGATCCCGTATCTGTTAACATGGTGCTGTATCATTTGCTCGGGGCATTACTTTGCGGTGTCCAAATAACACAAACTTTAGCACTTTTCAAATCATAGAAGCCCGATGTCTTAATGTAAGAAATCGTTTGAAGCAAAAGTGGCCTGTAATCCGAGATTTAGCCATAGTTTCGAGTAGATGAGGACCCCAGTGCGCATGCGCGGACTGCTCCTGGGCCCCAAACATGAAACGCAAAGCTGAAAACTATGTATAAATCTCGGATTACAGGCCACTTTTGCTTCAAACGATTTCTTACATTAAGACATCGGGCTTCTATGATTTGAAAAGTGCTAAAGTTTGTGTTATTTGGAGACCGCAAAGTAATGCCCCGAAAACAAATGCTAATGGTTACGCTACAACATAACTTTCTTCAAACAGCTCCAAATGACACGAACGTGATATGGGTGAGTCAAACGACTTGTTTTATTACCGAAAGAAGGCTCAGATTGTAAAATAACGTTACTTTGCCTTTAAGTTTACATTTTTTTTCTATTTAGTTGGGGAATTTTATGTTATGTTTTTGTTTTATGTTATGTGCATATGCCACAGAATTAATAAAATTAATCTAAATGACTTTGAACCTAAAACGCCTGATGAATTCAAACTCAAACTGTCTAATTTACTCTAATTATAAGTGGTAACAAGTTGTGCACAAAGGAAAATCGAATTTCCCAAATATTTCTTCCTAGGCATAGACCGACAGACAGTGAGTTGAGCATTTGGTGACAGTTTCCATTTCAAAGCTGAAGCCAATAATACTAAAATGACTTGTAATTAAGTAGTCCAGACGGAATGCCTATAAAAGGCCCAATCAAATTTTGTAAATTTTGAAGTACAAACTGATCCTGATTCTACCCAGAATGGTTAAATTGACTGGAAATGAGTTGGATACTGCTTTCCGGCCCAGGAGCTCGATCGTTCCCTTTTATCAGATGGTGAAAAATAAATGAGGAAAAAAAAAATGTTGTTAATATGCTTACATTTTGCGAATAAAATGTGGCCTGTTGGTTGGCTCTAACTTTTCAAGGCATTCTTCAATATAGATTACAAATGCTCCTTTGGACTGAAAATGAATCGTAACGATATCGTTTTTCCCCAGTTGTTGTGTTGAGAATAAGGCTCACCATAAACGTTGCATTATATAGCCTATAATGTGTAACTAAACCTCTCTTAAAATATCACTTTAACACTTTTCAGCTCTGGATATTACGTGCAGAACAGTGACAGCTCACCCAACATAACTACTGTTGACTTACTTTGGCCATGCGTAAAGTAGATAGACCTAGCCTAGCCATAGAATTATAATCCTCTTAAATTAAAGTATGTCCTATAGAAAATTATAGAGACGTAGCCACTTCCTCATGACGGCTTATTAAAACATGACAAGCCATTCAGTCGGTAAAGGTGCTTACTCAAGGGAATGCGCCCAGTGTTTATTGTTTGATTAATTTGCTCGGAGGAGACCTGAAATTCCCCCACTCATGAATATGTGGATGACAGGGAGATTTCTCGCCGATGACAAGTTATCTAAACTACAGGGCAAAACGATTATGCTAATACCAGGTTGTAGTCATCAATCATCTCGTGTCAATGTGGTGTCAACGCATCACGTTCTCCTTCCCCCTCTGGCCAAAACACTGTTTCTCCGTATATGCGTCTGCGTCAATGTATGCAGCTTTATGTGAAGAGAATTGATCACAGTCTCATTACGCCTGGGGGACTTATGGGTGCGCTTAAGTTTGGATCAAAAAGCCAAGACGGAATTTATTAGGTGAGTTCCTTAGTCTACATCTTGGCGCGCACAGGCGCACACGGCCAGGGCTGACGTCACAGGGGCGCTTCTTAAAACCAAAGAGCGCCTGGCGGAGATGAGCGCTTTGATCACACAAATACGGAATCATAGCGGGATCTAAGAGCCAGAGACCTCTCGTCCAGGAAGTAACTTTTCCTTCATTACCCTTCCGCTTAAAGCGGAACCTTTGCGTAATGTTGCCACTCTGAATGACATTTGTCTCGGACCATCTGAAGGAGTTTGAAGAACAGTATTTTAAGTACCGCGACTTGTGTCCAAAGTGAGCGCGTCTGAGCGACGGATGCAGCTGAAGTGGCAGTGCTCCTGCCTTCGTCTTTGGGATCATCTCAAGTATGGCTTACTCTCAGATGGGGTTTTCATACCCTACAGCACCACAGGTAACATTTAACAAAATATTAATGACACCATTTTCCAACTCATTAAATGCATTTTATGCCATTCAAAATGCACATAGACTGGCTGTGTTCTTGGCCGGTGATACTGTCCTAAGTTTAGTGTTCAAACTTGCTCATCAACGGGTTCTTACTTCTGACCCATTAGTCTATAACCTACCTTTTTTATTCAGGTTTCTATATTTCTTGAGTATGACTTAAGAAAGTCAGTGTAATCATGTAATGGCATTTTGACCTTATACACTTTTCATCACACGTACAAATGTCTTCTGTATGTAGTTTCTGATGGCATCCAGTCCTCTGAGTGCGTGTTTGGAACCATCCACACCCCCGTCCCACATAGTGCAGTGCTCCCCGGGACACCAGCTCAAGCCTGGGTCAGGCATAAGTGTCTACAGCAGGCCCTATCCTAAGAGCCAGACGTACTACAGCAGCTGTACCAACGATGCCACAGCGCTCTACTCCAGAGTAAGGTCCACTTAACCATTCTGCACTACATTCTTAAACTCTTACACTCTAAATAGCCAACATGTGATGTGTGTTTCAGGGTGCATGTGAGCCAAAAGATGGAGCAGCTTCTGTGCACGTGGGCTCCTCTCAGGCACCTGCCTACTATCCCTATGAATACACATTTGGACAGTATCCCTATGACAGATATGGGTATGTGGATTTCAGCTGCTTATTATACGGATATACAACATAAAAATGTTGTATTTGGTAAATGTTTACATATTTACTAATATGTAGAGGTACATGTGGCAGAGCTGAACTGACAGTTCCTCTCTGGATGATGTCAGGTACAACTCATCAGATGGTGCGGCCCGACGGAAGAACGCCACACGAGAGACCACCAGCACGCTGAAGGCCTGGCTCCAGGAGCACCAGAAGAACCCCTACCCCACTAAAGGAGAGAAGATCATGTTAGCCATCATCACCAGGATGACCCTCACACAGGTCTGTTATACAGCCATCAGGTTTATGTCATTGTGGCTTATTTGTTGAAGTCGTCCAGAATTGGTCAGTACTTTTATTCTTACTGCTTTTGTACTCCTGGTCCTCGTAAACTTTGGTGTTGTTCTGTTCTAGTTTATTCCTGTTTTTAGCTCCAATTTTAATGTGCTGTGTCAACACAAACAAAGTTCATGTTTTTTCCTGTTCCAAAGGTGTCCACGTGGTTTGCCAATGCTCGCAGGAGGTTGAAGAAGGAGAACAAGGTCACGTGGTCTCCTCGTGCCTGTAAGAGCTCAGATGACAGAGGCGGGGATGACAGTGATGAGGCAGAAAAGCCCCTCCAATGTGACCACGATATGTCAGGTAAATCTGACTTTTTACAGTGTATGGTACACATAAAATCAGTATATTTTCTAACCAAAACATGCTGTCTATGGTGAAAAGTTAGATATATTCACAAAATGAAACAATGAAATTATGTAATGATTTGGACTGTAAAGAAAGATTGCATCAATGCTTAAAGAGTTTGCACTTTTCAAATTGTCTTTAGGATTTTTCACAGTAGTCAATTAGACATCTATACATCAACTGGTCTTAGTGCTGTTACCTCTTACTACTTAGGAAATTGAAAGTGGAGTTCAACAAAATATGTATGTGACATTTGCCTTTCATAATTAACATTAACTTTATTTTAAATTTGTATCTTTAACCCTTTTAGAGCAGCAGTGTGTCGATCTGCAGAGTGACCTGGAGGACTTCGACCTGCTAGAATCCGATGCTTCAGATTCAGAACCTAAACCCCCATTTCTCCCTGAGGACCCGGACTCCACCCCTCTGTCACAGAGCAAGGACACACTACAAGAGCAGAGACTGTCTCCTGACTGTCACAAACTCACCCCTATTCCCCCACAGACCACCTTCTACCCTGGCCCAGAGCTCCGGAGCACCAGTGACAAGCCCAAAATCTGGTCTATCGTCCCGTTAGAGGAGGAGCAGCAGCCAGACTTCCCGTCCTGCATGATGTCCCACACGAGCGCCCCTTCTCCACACTACACCTCCAGCATGGCTCTGTCCAAGGCAGAGCGGCAGCTGGAGTCGCCCGTGGCAACTCTCCGGGAATGGGTGGACGGAGTTTTTCATGGTCCACCTTTTCTCCAGGCCAAGTCTCCAGCAGGAGGATGGAAAGGCCTGCAGGAAAATATGACGGACAGTAACAGAACACAGGGACCAGTGTGAACAAATGTATTTATTTATTAAAGTCATCTGAGGATAATTTAATTTATTCAGTACATACAGTACTTTGCAACATTTCCAAGAATGTATTTATTTCAAATGCAGTTTTGATTTTACAATTATACTATACTAACTGAACTTTCCCATGACATTCTAATTTAATGGCATGCTCCTGTGTATCCTATAATCCAGTCAACAATCCAGTGCCATTTTGCAAACCTTTAGGAATAATTAATTTTAATAACATTAATAACATTTCTTATTGAAAGTTGCAGAACTGTTTTGTCCTGGAAAAGTCAAGAAAGACAAAGGTTAATTTGTGAACTTCAGTATTTCAATATTAAATGCTTTATTTGCATGCAATTCTTGGCCATGTGAAGAACACAACACAAGTTGTTTTTGATCAACCATCCTGAGTTTGTATAGGAGTGTAAAGAAGAGAGATGGAAATGCACTGGCCCTTTGTAGAGGAATGTAACAGTAAATGGTTGTCTGTGAGTGTAAGCTTCCATGTTGCTGTGTCCAGAGTGTTCCTGCCCAAGGCCCATAGTGGTTGCGCTTCACAGCTATGTGAGAAAAATATGAGGAGACTGCAGTCGGGATTTTGAACTGTTTGAGAAATACACAAAGAACAAGAATTTATTGGTTTGCATATGTACATTGGCAACATTTGCTTAAGTCTCTGGATTGTAATAGATATTTGGGCTACTGTACACTTACATTACATTTCTGTTGTGTTTGATCCATACCATATTTGGGCCTTATTTTACAGAGACTTGTGTATGTGTCTCAGTTAAGTTTACACATCTGAGGGTAAAATATATTATTATTATTTTTTACTTGCACTATAGCCTGCACATGCACTGAGTCACTCAATAAAAGTTGTATTCTGGTAAATCATACGTTTTCTTGTCATGAAAATCGAAGTATATATCGTTAACAATTATTAGTTAAGTTACTCATTGTATCATGTGTCCAGTCCATTACTCCCTGCAGTGTATGACATGCCATATATAAACCACCTTGTGGTTTACCACACCAGGCATTTGCACAGAAATACAAACACAGTTTGTATTATTATTTTTTATAATAGTTATTTCATTTTCATACACAATTGCCATATTTGTTGATTGTGTTGATTATGTTGGAGATTGCGTCAAGAATACATTTTGAATTTTATCTCAATACATACAGAGCTTGTATCAACATAGCACAGAAGTTGACCAAACAATTTTCAGAAATATTTTAGAAAAGTCAGTCTGAGTAATCAGTTTTATTGGAAGGTAATGGGGCCTGACTCCACGTAATCATCACCGATCAGATAAAAGTGATCTGTATCTCCGCTGTCTATGAGTGTGTGGGTGAGTGAGGGCCCGGGGACAGTCAAAGGGGGAAGTGGGTCTTATTGAGCCGTGACTAATTGAAACACACAGAGGAGGGCGGTGCTAAATTGTTAAATCGATGCCACTTCCACATGGGCTCCAGATATAGCAGCAATCAGTGATGCGTCTCTTTTCATTAGACCACTTCAGAGTGTGTCAGCCTGGGACCAAAACCAAAAAGTGTGTGCCAGCAGATCCTTATCCACTCCACTGACTTCTCCAAAACAAGTGACAGCTGTGATTAGGCACTTTTATTAGTCACTCATTCGTTTGCATACATTTTAGTTAAAGCACAATTTCCACAATTTATTTTCACAATATAATAAAAATCTATACACCAAACAGTTTCAGGTCCTGCCAACTACAGTTTTTTTTTTTTTTTTTTTGGTTAGGAACATTGATAAAGTATTCATCAGAAAAGAGAAAGGATCTGTCCAGGCTTGTATGGAATTAACCATTTCACAATAAATAATTCAACAGGAATTCAAGCAAGGATTTCATTGTGTTTCTGCCTCATAAATAACTCAGATTAGAGATGATAAATAATGACATCTGACTTCTTATTTTGGAAAACTTATTCTCTGGCCCAGTCACCGTGGGACAGGAGTGTTGTGGAAGGCAGATCAGGAACAACTTAAACATGAATGCTACTAAAATGTATTTCTACTCCATGATTATTTCTCACATAGATTATTGTTTAACCACTTGGTCTTTTGCCTGCCCGCAGCACACTTCTGCGCCTGGGGACCATCTCCATGATCTTCTTGCTTCGGTTTGGTCAGGACCTAAGCTGGAGGTACCTATGGTGCATGTTGTGGGTTGGTGGGGGAAACCGGAGTGCCGGGAGGAAACCCACCCAGACATGGGGAGAACATGCAAACTCCACACAGAAAGGCCCAGGCGACCCGGGGATCAAACCCAGACCATGCATGCAAACTCCACACAGAACACACACAGAAAGGCCTGGGCGACCCGGGGATCGAGCCCGGAACCTTCTTGCTGTGAAGTGTGAGTGCTAGCCACTCAGCCACCATGCCGCCAGAGTTTTTTAAAACCATTGAAAAACTCTATAAAAGAGGTCTAAAATTGTCTAAAAAAACATTTCCCACCACCACTGTCACATTCTGAAAAAGGATAGGCTTGTGGACTTGAGCAACATGCTTAAAAGGGCTTTTCTAATTTACAAGGTTCTACACTGCCTCGCACCACCACCGTTAAAGGAGTACAACAAATGCAAAGACAATTCAGAAAGGACCGTGCGAGCTACCACCTGGGGTGACCTGGTCATACCTCACAGACGGACCACCTTTAGTCAGAATGTGTTTTCTGTCCAAGGTGAGAATCTGTGGAATAGTCTCCCACCAACACTGAGAGAATGTCCTACCTGCAGCTCTTTTAAAGTTCAAATAAAAAAATTGGTTATGGTCAAACCAAACATGTCCTCATGTGCAGTATAGTTGGCATTGTGATTTTAATTGATCTTCTATGGACACATATTTGCATGTATTGAAGGTGTGGCCAAAAATGACTGCAAAATAATGGGAATTGGGCAATGACTGGTCTGTGCAATTTTTTTGGACTGCAATATTTTGGACTGTACAGTGATGGGAACTGTGCAATGAACAGAGTGTGCAATAATAGGGTGCAATGTATGGGCGCTTTGTGTTACATTTTTTGTATGAAAAGCGCTTATAAATAATGTTTGATTGATTGATTGATTGATATGAAGTGTGCGATAATAGGAACTGTGTAATGAGTGGGGTGTGCAATATTTTATTATTTGGCCCCATGTGACCCCAAGCCTTTGGGACAACGGATGATACCTCACAGACGGACCACCTTTAGCCAGAATGTGTTTTCTGTCCAAGGTGAGAATCTGTGGAATAGTCTCCCACCAACACTGGATGAAACAACGGATGAAAATTAGCCTTAGGCTACAATCCGGTGTGTTTAAGTTCATGTGTCATGTTTGTCCATTAACATGCTCTATCCCAATCAAATAAATAAATAAATAAATCTCCTGCCTTCCACAACGCGTTCCTCCAGCTTGGAAAGGTTTGTTGAAAATGAATTTGGAAGAAATGCTACAAATGTGTGTCCTCTAAACTTCAAGACTGACAACTGATGAAAAGTTAGAGATGGAGGAAGAAACAACAGACTAAAATGGATCTCACAACACAGTTCTATCAAGACATAACTCCACTCCAAAGGGGGTTTGGTTGTTAGGGTTTATTCTGTTGTATTCTACAATACAATAAGAGTCTTAATGGTTTCTTTGTATATGCAAAGAGAATACACCCTAAATAACTTAAAGGTGCGATATCTGCCATCATATGGAATTTAATTTATTTGTCTTGCATTTACTCAGACATGTTGTATTGCTACAGACACCTTGAAGCACCTGTTCTTACTGTGATCTCCACAGATTTGACTTATAACTTGGTCTGGTGGCGTCATAGCTTGTCTCCAAGGAAACTGGTAAGTTTTATGCCATACAGTGAACCATTCCAGACAAAGCAATAACATCTGCAAGCAGAGGGCAACATTGTACCATGCAACAGCACACAGGTTTATGTGTGAAAAAATCTCCAAATACAGCAATATGAAAACAGATATCTGGCATTTGATGATTCAGAAATATAACTGAATTTTGCCACATCTATAGGTGAATTTCAACATGTCTGGTAACAAATTCTATAATATCATGTTTGTTAAGAGAATAGACTTTTCAATCATGTCTCTTTCACACTTGTCTTCCTGTTCCACTGACCTCTTTCTCTCTCCCTCTCTCCTCTTCCCTATGTGTCCTCATATAATTTCCTCCAACATTATAGTCATTTCAGCCCAGTGCACTTGTCTCACCTCCTCTCTGCAAGTGTGCTTCTGACACAGAGGCTGCTCCCTGGGCCATATCATGTGGTTAAGGCTCTGTACTGTCTGAGTCACAAGTAGAATTTATGAGCCCTCACAGGACACAAATCTAAACGACTCACTCCACACTATTAATTATGTGTTCAATTCTGATCTAACATTGTTTTTAATAATTCAGACCATACTCTCTTTTTCTATTATGTATCTTTTGTAATAATTAAACAAAAGTAATAGCTGCTTTGTCATAATACAATTTAACTTTTATTTTTGAACTATAGTTTGGGTTACGTAAAGAAAGTATAAGTTAAAAAAAAAAAAATCACAAATTCTCAATGCAGTTTTGGCAATACATTATTATTTTTTGTTCGACAGTCTTTAAGTGGTGTAAAGATGGGAATATTTCACAGATTATCTGAAAAAGGGAAATGCATATTATTTATATCATGTAAAAATGTTAAAATATTTTATTTGATGCATGCCTTAAAACATCTACTTTTAAACCATTAGCCTACTAACTACTAGCATATTTTTCCACTAAGCACTAAATAATTGCTGTCCAAAAGTATGGTAGATAGAGAAGTACATCATGCCTCAGGTCAACATGATCTTCTACTTGAGTTATATTAATTGTAACAAACAATACTTAGATTCAATGCTTCACGACCCACTTGAACTTGGAATGTACACACAGGAAGTATTGACAAGTTTACTTTTGTGGCTCTCTGCACCTCTGTCTGGTGCAAGTCTCTAGGATCTCCTTGCACTCACTTTGGTTTTCCGCCTCTATCAAAGTGCTGAGTGCAAAGTATGTCTCAGTCTCCTCCCCCCTTTTTTTTTTTTTTTTTTTTTTTAATCCCCCTAGAGCTCCGAGCATGAGTACAAGTCATTAGTTCCATGGTAAAGGTCACCCACCCTCTCACCTGACTCCCGAGCTGAGCTGAATACAGTCACCCAAGAGACAGTGGCCAAATGGCATGGGGTCTGTTGGTGGATTTCGTTAAAGTGTAGGTGCATAGAGGAGTATGTCTATGAAGTCCAGGTAATTGGCTGCAGGGAGCTCCATAATGAGGCATGGGCACTGTATTATATGACACATCTTAAAAGGAGAAATATTCTAATAGGGCAATTACAGCAGGCAGAGGAAGTGTTTGGGTTGGAGTGAGCTATTGTGGCTGAGGGGAGGGGCACATTTAAATCTATTATCTGTAAGAATGAGAAGCTCAAAGAACTGGGGAAAATTAGAGATTGGAGACTTTGAAATTATTCATACAAATTATCAAAATACTGTGGCATTCTAGGACACAACTGAGCATGAGTGAACATTAAATCTCTAAAAAGAAAGATACACAATTTTACTGTTAATGTTCTGTAACTCCCTATATTCTTGTCTAAAACAGGTTTTAGGCAAGGAGATTCTTCTTTCTTGTGGTCTAAAAAATGTATTTCTTCTTTTTGTGAAACTCTAATACTTTTCCTACAATTTTCCTCTTCATTTTAATAAAGAGGCAAGCCAAATCTGACATTTTCTACTCTATCTCTACTGGAACATTCAGTAGTAGTTTATTTTTGCATTTAATCTGTTAACAGCTGCACACATTGTAGAATTTTCAGCAATCTGATGACAAACATTTTATGTGTCTAATTTATTAATCTGTTGTGTGCTCCTTGGTGTTCACTTTTACCACAGTGATAAATTACTAGAGGGATGCATTCGAGTGCAGTCAATAATTGAAAACTGTTTGGATCTTGCGCAGACAGACCCCCACAGTGCTGTTTAATTCAGCACACTTCATATGCTCAGTTACATCTGAAGATATGGCCCCTGGTGATGCCTACAACTCCACCTCCAGCACTGAATCACTCTCACAGCATCCACCAAACCAGCCGGTCAGCCCTGTTACTGACCTGCACCTGCCTAACAATACTGGCTTCTCCTTCACTCACCCAAAGTGCTCTGACTATAGATGAGGTTAACTACAGCACTTCCACAAGTCAACTGGACCAATTATATCAGGCTGACTACCCCTCTCCACCTGAGCGCCGTGGTGTGGAAAACGCGGTTCCACTGGCTGCATCACCAGGGACAGAACAGGCTAGTGCTGCTGTCTGGAGCCTGAATGGAGCACAGACCAATTTGGCATGCAGGGGTCTATGGAGAATACGGCTGATGAAATATATATATGATCTTCTTCAAACATGTATTGTTCCGCACTGCTGTGTCTTATCAGGCTGGCTTCCAGCTGATGTACTCCAGGCTTGGCAGGGCGAGACTTTACATAGCCAAGAAAGGAACAGAAGCACTTGGAATGCTAAGGTGCTTCACACATAACAGCACAGACAAGATATGTCCAGGATACTTGCTTCTCAAGTTTGGAGATCCTGAATCAGAAAAAAATATAGAAATGCAAGCCAATTCAAACCAAGAATGATTACTATAAAATAAATATAGCATTGTGTTTCAAGAAAAAAAAAGCACTGTAAAAATGATTAAATCTTGACTAAAAAGTAATCAAAGTAAATAACTGAAATGAATCGCTCTAACTACACTAATAGGAGTTTGATTTGGACTCTGGTGACCTCTGTCTGCCACAAATAGAACTACATCTACTACTAAATTTTATACAGTATTGCTAAGTAGTTAGAAAGTAGTTTAACTGAGCCTTCTGATAAATGCATTATGATTTCTATATGTGTTTCTATAATAAAAGGAAACAAAAGTCAGCCAAGATATAATTTATTCAAGAACTACAGCAATTTACAGAAAGAAGGTTCAGACAATATCGTTAATGATGGTGTTTCTGCTTGAACTGCAAGCCACAGTAGCCACATGTGCCCACTTTTGTGTCCTTATCCTGCAGTGAGAGGAGAGAAAATTATGCGATCGTAAAACAAATCTATGAAGCGTGACAAACACTCAAGAGAAACAACAGTGAATGCCTGAATAAAACAACAAACTGATTTTACCAGATTGATGTAGACTTTGGGATGGCCCAGTGCACCTCCACCTCCGTCACATGACACCACTCTGGTCTCGATGTGGGTGACTTCCTCCTCTGCCACCAAATTAATGGCAAAGTTCTTATTCACCTTAACACACAGAAATATAGATGAGGTTAATACAATCACAAACACTGTGCAAAACAAGACTAGTTTGATTGCTAAATGTTTATACAAAGGCGTACAAAGTAAATGCAGATAACTAGAAAGGACATAGATTAGTGCTATGTCTAAAGTAATTTTAACGATCCCATGACATGGTACTTCTTGATGCTTTTATAAGGTGCCTTAATGGTTCCCTAATACTGTAAATGAATCCTTCAAAATCAACACTCAGTGCATGAGAAAGACCCATTTACACAGACATGGTAAAAAAATATCTCTCTGAACAACTCATTCTGGCCGTTGTTGCTTGAATGCAAATGAGAAGGACACAGACAGGCCAGAGCAACGGGTGGGGGGGCAAATGCGCTGCTGGTTCCTTGTTTTAGCGGTGTGCTGTGCGCTGGCCCCACTTCCGTGTTTTAAGAGCGGAGGAAGAAAGGAGAGCCGTTTCAATGAAAAAAACACATTTTCACAGAAAATAAAATTAAACCACTGCTGTTTCAGAGGTCCAGAGGCTCAGATAAAGGACTTTCCGAGCCTGGAAACACTCACATGTGCCTCCAGGCAAATAAAAAAACGCATTTCGCATTGCGTAGCTCATTCACAGTCCAAACTCTCTGGGCGTGATTTACAGAGACGGTGGGTAGACATCCAGACGGGGGGTGGAACTGCATTTTCCGTGTGACGTCAGAAAGTTTCCTTGTTCAGAATCGCCCGTTTGAGCTGTGTTTTTTTTCAAACGCAGAAAAGGACCGCAAATGCTCAGTTTACACATTTCGCAACTTTTAGCCATGGGAGGGGAGGGCCTAAACAGGGTAGGGGAGCTCACATTAACGTTCAAAAACCTCAGAAAGTGAAAATTTCATGCCATGGGACCTTTAAGGATGCTTACAAAACCTTCAGATAATTAAAAAGACAGGGCATAAAACTTTATATTAGAAATAATACAACAGTGTGTTTAATGAACAGAACTATATTTAAATGATGTCATCTGTATATGTATGCACCTTATATAAATAATCTTAAAAGATAAATCATTGGATTGGCATACAGTAATTCGGGTTTAATCAGGTCAAGGCCCATTTTTGAGTGCAGTAAGATGCAGGTTAGTCCCTTAATGCAGTGTTTCCCAACCAAGGGTACCCCTAGAGGTATGCGAGCACACTGCAGGGGGTACTCGGCAGTGTCGCTGCTAGGCGCAGGGGGAGATTTTTTTTGAATTTTTAAATTCTAATTTGAGTAAATGTGAGTTAAAGGTCCCATGGTATGAAATTTTCACTTTCTGAGGTTTTTGAACGTTAATGTGAGCTCCCCTACCCTGTTTAGCCCCCCCCCCCATGGCTAAAAGTTGTGAAATGTCTAAACTGAGCATTTGCGATCCTTTTCTGCGTTACAAAAAATCGGAGCTCAAACGGGCGAGTTTGAACAAGGCACCTTATTGACGTCAGATCGAAAAAAGAAATGCAAATGCAGTTCCACCCCCGTCTGTCTGTGCTCAGCGTCTCTGTAAATCACGCCCAGAGAGTTTGGACTGCGAATGCGCTAGGCAATGCGAAATGCGTTTTTTATTTGCCTGGAGGCACGTCCGAGTGTTTCTAGGCTCGGAAGTCCTTTATCTGAGCCTCTGGACCTTTGAACAGCAGTGGTTTAATTTTATTTTCTGTGGAAATGTGTTTATTTTTCAATGGAACGCTTCAAATCTCTCCCCCGTGCAAAAACAAGGAAATGGATCAGCTGTGGGCTGACAGCGGAGACCGGAGCGTTTGGCCACGCCCCCACCCTCTACTATTGGCCAGCTTTTTTCTCCTCATTTGCATTCAAGCAACAACGCCCAGAATAAAGAGTTTGAGAGATATTTATGACCCTCTCTCATCTTATCTCTGTTTCTCATGCAGTGAGTGTTGATTTTGAAGGATTCATTTACAGTATTTAGGGAACCATTAAGGAGCCATATAAAAGCATCAAGAAGTACCATGTCATGGGATCTTTAAAGAAAAGAGAGAAAATGCCTGAGAATTAAAATTTCAAATTAAGGAGATTAAATAAAATGATTTTCATTTAATAATCCGTTGTGTCACGTTCTACTTTTGGAGAATTATCAACACGTATGAGTCAGGGGGTACGCGAGGTATGACAAAAAGGCTCAGGGGGTACACAAGACAAAAAAAAAGTTGGGAAACACTGCCTTAATGAGCCCATTATTGCGTATACCAGAGCCAACACTGACCACTAGATACAAATGGCTGCACATGGACTGCTAGAATTCACAATATGGGATCAGTGGAGTTTAATTTGTTTAATACCTCTTTTTGTCTCCCGACAAACCGTGCTCTTCTGGGGTCTTTTTCATCAAACACCTGGGAGATGAATAAATGAAAAGGTTAGTTATTGTGCTACACAGTTGGCTTAGTTCGCAGCTGACACTGCAGTCGGAGGACAGTCTAAGTCTTACCTGTCCGGTGTGAGTGATCACCTCACCAGTGCTGGACACTTCTAAACTGTAGCGGTGAACAGACACTGCACCCAACCTGAACGGTGAAAGCAGCACCTTTGCATTTTTACTGAAGGACAGAAGTCTGCCCACTGACACCGCCATGATGAAAACAACCAGCTTTCCCAGGCTTCCTTGCGGGTTGCACTTGTGTCATATATTTTGCCCCATGTTTTGCCTTAAACCAATTAACCACCGTAATAAAAAAAACTGTATGGTGTTTACCAAAATACAGAAAGATTATTCAACTCAACAAAAGCGAGAAGGTCAGTATAATAGGCATGTGGATTTATTTCTCTTTCAAAAGGTTCAGGCACCAGCCGCCTGACAGTCACTACTGTGGGATTACCCAGGCTCTTCCCGTGTCCTCGATTATTCTTATTATCAGCGTGTTTGGCCTTTTTTGTGGGAGAAACCCCAAGTCAAACGGGATAAGTTCAAAAAGGCAAGTAATGAATAGTTTAAACATAATCGTGTCCACCGTGTCTTGGTTAGAATAGTA
Source organism: Paratrypauchen microcephalus (assembly GCA_036785185.1). Taxonomy (NCBI): domain Eukaryota; kingdom Metazoa; phylum Chordata; class Actinopteri; order Gobiiformes; family Gobiidae; genus Paratrypauchen; species Paratrypauchen microcephalus. The sequence goes on from JAVJIX010000109.1 coordinate 2,138,493, forward strand.
TTAATAATCGCAGTAGTCAGTGGGACAGCATCTCTTTGCATGTTAGCTAGCTAACCATAGCATTTGATAAACAGTGCCCTAGCTGGTTAGTTAATCTTAGTCTTGTTTAACTTTAGCACATTATATTTGCAAGTTCAGTGACAACTGGCATGATTGTTACTCAGATTTTTTTTTTTTACTGTAAAATGAGGATACATATATCATACAACACATGGGGCAAAATTCCCGATTCATCAAAAGACAAAAAGACAGATTTGTAGCAATATAAAGTTAAACATCTTGTCAAGTGAACCATTAAGACCAACGTGTTATTTGAATTCATGTGTTTATTTTACAGAACTCCACGAGAATGGCTTTAGTAAAACAAATGGCTTCTTCATTGACTCGCCAAGTTCTCCACATCAACAGGTTTTCTGTGATGCTCACCTCCTCAGCAGCTTCATCCTACAGATGTCTTCAGACACTGTCTGCGGCTCCCAGCTCACTGCTTTGGTCTTCAGCCAGACTGAACTCAGTGCAACCTTCTGCATCTCTGCTGGGACAGTGTCAGGCTCTGCCCTGCCTCCAGCCCTGTGCTAGCATGAAGACCAAAAGTGCCTTGAAGCGCCGCTGTAAAGACTGTTTCTTTGTGCGACGCAGGGGACGTTTATTTGTGTTCTGCAAGACACACCCGAGGCACAAGCAGAGGCAAGGCTGAAAATGTAAATTGCTGAATACTATTGTTATTTTCTTTCAAAAGGACTTTTAGACAACTATAGATGTATCCTAAGATCTATTGTAAAGAGATGAAAACTCACATTAATAAAGAGAAACTTGACACATTTTCCCAGTTGATTGACAAATTTTTGCAGTTACCTTTTATTTACCAAATCACATTTTAGTGAAGTTAATGGCAAAATGCATGTAGCCTATAATCCTGCGCTCTTAAAAAGTCTACATTTTTGATTAAAATAAAATTATTTGTACACAACTATAGGCAAGAGCTATTGAACTAAAAATATTAATTTGACCACTAGAGAGCACCATTTTCTCACTGTAAAACTGAAATGGTAGAAACCATTTCATAAGGGATAACTGCTGCACGTGAACCATTTATATAATATATTTTTATTTCATACATTTTACCTGCACAGTTTTGTTGGTTATTGCCACTTACATAATTGCAAATAATGATAAATGATGAAAGAAATCATTAAAATAATTAAAATACATTATTGGCATTTGAATGAATAGGCTTAATAGGCCTGTTTTATGTTTTGTAATCTATGCTTGTGATTGGTGGTGGCCAGTTTTCTCTATTGATTACCCTGTACTTTGCCATTACATGCCCAAAAGGTAAATTGAGAAATGTTTGACTTGGATCATTTCTAGTATTGACTAGACCCAAGAACTCACTGAATTACAATAACAATCAGCATTTTATGACTATTAATTTTGGCTGCCCCCATCTGTATTAAATAATATAAGAATATACAATGTTGTGCTGTCATCTGAAACCCAGCAATAGGGACCATCTTACAACAGCAGGCTTACTGATAATTATTGCTTTGTCATATTTAGCGGTTTTATCTTGAAACGAACTGTCGGAACTTTCCATCATTGCTTCTGTGAGCTTGGTACCTGCGCTCCGCCTCCTCATGAGTTGACCAGAGTTGCTGTGGCCAGTTTGCGCACAGAGGATGTACTGACTCTGCCTTGTCAATTACCAAAACAAACTGACTCCGACTTTTTCTATTCCATTCGGTTTTTTGTTGATTTGTTTTGTTTTCTGTCTCTTCAACAATGAAATCGCCAAAAAGCCGTCCCTCCACAATATATCTAAACCCATTCGTCCATGAGATGAAACTAACCACAGCGCAGAAAATACAGGTACAATCTTTGGCTATAGATACAGTCAGTCAGTGGGCCTGGTGAGTTGGTATTCTTAATTAGACTTGAAGAAGTTTAGGCACTTTTTACTGCTACGCATTTAGTCCTTCTTTCTGTGATATAATGTATAGTCTAACAAAGCAGTACTTGAATAAACTCCATTCGTTCTTGCGACGTTTTCATTTGACTGGGACTTGTATTAGACACATTTGTTAACTATTTGCATTGGATTTGGTGCCAGGGCACTGCATTTTTACACAGTGAGACTCTTAAGTATACTCTAAGTAAGTATAGGCTACTCTAAGTATAATGAACCAATCATCTTTCCATCATAATTTAAAAGGTTTGCTTTTTATTGACCCTATATTAGACCTGGCTTAATGCTTATTTAGGATAAGGAAACACTAATTTGGTGTTTATTTATCATGGTAATACCTGATATAACTATTCAAAATATTCTCATTTAGAAGGTTAATGCAATGCATTTCTTGTTCCTTGTGACTACTTCTATTTAACAAGTTTGGTATGTTTTGTTCTGTAACTTATTCACATTTCTGTCATTTCTAAGGATTTGCATACTGACATCTCTACTGCTGACTCAGTCAAAATCATTATTGTTTTTCTCCCTGGGCAGATGCTCTTGAGGTTAGGGAGTTTTGTTAGTATACACTGATAATAGTCTTATTAGCCTATAATGCTGCAAGCTAGTACTTATGTAGTACTTATTATTGACACACCCTAAAAGTCTGTGTACAGTTTGCAAATACAATACATGCCAGTTTGTTTACTTTTGCAGTGTTTTCCTGCATTACAAATTTTGTTGTTTAAGGTGCTTGACATGTGAACTGATCATGCAGATATATAACTGTATATACTGTATACAATGATAACATAATACATAATAATAATTCATGTGTGAATAATCCCTCAGTCGTCCAGGTAGAACCCATAGTATTCATAATAATAATCTATATCTATAATGTCTATTATAATGTCTATATCTATATGTCTATAATGACAATGACAGCCAATGACATCAAGTACTAGCACTATGAGTCAGGTTGTTTATGCTGAGGATATATGTGATTGCTTATTTAATGTTTAGTCTATTATAACAACTGAGTAGTTCAGGTAGTTTAGGGGACACAGCCCGACTCTTTAAACATAATGAACCTAAAGCTATTATCTTCTCTACAGAGTGGTGCTGTTCAGACATGAGTGCACTCTGCAGGTGGTGTGTACCTGTTTGATTCAAATCTACATGATAAACAAACATAGAGGTAGAAATAAATCCATTGTACAAGGAACTAACTGTCTATTTGTTAAAAACATATTCCACAATTATTTACTTTTGTTATATTTGGTGGTGCAGATGATCCCAGTCCTGGACACTGCCAATCCTGGGTAGCCAGCAGCTTCTAACTAACCCCCAAGCAGTGGCGTCCCAGTAATTACTATATTGCCTAGGGCTGTAGTCAACCAAAATATTAGTCTACCAATCATTTTATTTAGATTTTAAGGATTACAATGGGACAACAGCAGAAAGGAGAAGTTAGTGAGTGAACTCACTCACTAACTTCTCCTTTCTGCACAAACACAATTTTATATTTTTTGGTATTAGTAAAGAGACAGATTAAACCAATTCACAATTTTCTTTCTTTCTTATTTCTATATACATGCATGGTTTCCTAGTTATTAATTTTTTTCTGCAGTTGTTTTTGCATGATCTCCTTTGCAAGTGAGTACAGTTTATGCCAGATACATAGAAATAAGTAATAGTTTTTTTTTGTTTGAGAGAGAGTTTTTTGAATCCCCCCTTTTAGTTGATTTATCGATCAGCAGAACATGTCTTTAGTTGATTTTTTTTTAAATCTTCTAGTTCAATAAGTGATTGAGAGAATAATATTTTTAGGATTCAATATTTATTCTGAATACTTTGTACTATGTGGAAATGCTATTTTTCTGTACTACAATAATCATTTTTGAGGGGCGGCAGTAGCTCAGTTGGTAGAGCATTTGTCTAGTGATCCAGGGGTTGGCGGTTCTTGACGGGCTGACCACATATGATCCCAGCTCCCACAGTTGTGTCCTTGGGCAAGACACTTAACCCCACTTAACCCCACCTTGCCCCCAGTGTCTGCGGACACTGGTAGCCCCCATGGCAGAAGATACATCAAGGCCTGTTGTGACTGCTGCTCCCCCCAGAAAATGGAGCGGAAATGAATGAATATTTGAGGTGCAAAGAGTTGAATAAATAACTTCTAGACCTCATTATAGATACAAACTAATTACTGTACTTAAGTGTTTCATTCCCCTTTTTATTTATTGTAGCCTTATTTTTATTTTTAATATTAGACATTAGTACATATAGAATATATGTATAATCCTGCTTTAGGGTTATTGTGTCAGTACTATCTTATTTTATTTATTTATTTTTTTTAGCTCCTCACACTGCCCTGAGTGAAAATACCTTCCTAATGATTCTTGGAAGATCTGTTAATCATGCTTAGGGGACAGGGAAACCACTGTGAGGTGTGAGAGCATTGTAAACCAGCCCTATTACTGCTTACTTATTCATATGAGCCTGTGCACCTGGGCTCCTTCACAGAAACAGAGGAGGGGGAGGGGTAAGAGGTGACACAGAACACAGGTGAAAAGATAATAGTGAGTGTCAACACGTTTACATAGACACCAAGACAGCTGGACATGTGGCCTAGTCCATTTAAAACCCATTTAACAACAATTGAGGTGTCAAGAATCACTTTTCAAAGATACAGTACTTACTCATGGCTTTTGGCTAAAAAGTAGTGCTGAAGATTTGGTTGAATGGATGGTGGGATAGAGAAGGATCCTTGTGGAATGAGAGGAGCAAAGGAGCTGATAAAGGAAGGCAAAGAGAGCAGCCACACATAAACACATTAAGTTATTGACATACTGTACGAAAAACAGCAGCCGCTACACTTGACATAGGCTTGTGGACACAGAATCTTACAGCTAAATGTAAGGAGGGTTCCAATAGGGCCCAGGAGAGGTCACTAAAATATTCAAACATGGATGGCATCTAAAACCTCTTCAGGCATGTTTCTGATGAGGGAACAACGTTATAACATGTACAATTTTTGCATAATATCCCCTCTGTAATTAAAAACCTGTTGTTGTCAGCATAGTTTCCTAACTCATTACATTTTCAGGATTCTCCTATTTACACTGTTAGTAGGCCTACTAAAACTACATCTTTGAGCCCTTTATTTTATTTTTTTTTGCATTTTCAGTTATATGACTTTTTGCTTGAAAAGAGTAGCACCCAAGAATAATTTTCATGTTTTCTCTGACTCTTCTGTTTTGATTTGATTGATATTCAAAATTTGATGGAAGCTCCTAAATTGGTTGCTTTTGCTTACTTTGAATTCCTTTTCCAACAAGCGTTAATGTTAAAAACTATTGTTATACAGTAAATAATCTCACATTCTTACTTTTTCTCCTCCCCTTTCAGATTGGACTCATGTCTGTCACAGTGTTCCCTGTGCGCGTACTGTTTGCAGTTTCTTTCATGCTGTTGGCTTGGGCTTTTGCCTATGTGGGTGCTTTGGGGCGTTCTGAATCTGTTATCGAGCCACAGACATGGAGGAAGAGGTGAGGCATTTTTATTTCATTATTATTATTTATCTGATCACAGATGTTAATCAGAATCTCTAAAACAATGTTGTCTTCCATCAGATTTTTTGATTTTGGTGTTCGGATGTCAATGCGGGCCATGTGGTTTTTTTGTGGGTTCCATTGGTTGAAGGTCAAAGGTCAAAAGGCAGACCCATCTGAAGCATCCATCCTTGTAGTGGCTCCACACTCGGCTTATTTTGATGCCATCCCAGTTTCTGAGACTCTGTGCACATTTGTCACCAAGGAATTGGGCAAGGAAGTCCCTATCTGGAGAAGTAAGTTTAGGACTTTTGGTTAAAGGTTAATAAATGGTTGTATTTTTCGTAAATGTTTCTCTATGTCATATTCATCACAGGTATAATCGAGTATGTCAGACCGGTGTATGTGCTCCGTGGGGACCAGGACTCCAGGAAAAGAACTGTGGAGGAGATCAAACGCAGAGTTACGTCTGGAGAGTCGTGGCCTCAGGTAACATGCAGAACACATCATAATGCACCTCTGTGACTTCAAAATGCAGCAGCAGCAGTGTGTATTTGGGTTGTCAAAAAAGTTGATAAGCAGATTAACCAAAGGGTATGGTATGAAAATTCAACTATAAAATAATCATGTGATCAATATTAATCTAGTCATTACTATGGATGTGAAGATTATTAGGTTAATTTATAATTGTGATAATTGAGTTCACAATAAAATCATGACAACAAAAAAAAAGACAATTTTAGAAGCAAAAGTAAAACTGAATTAAATCTGTTGTCCAAAAAAGTACACCTAAATGTAAAGTATATTCTCATGTACTCTTTATCACACATTAAGTCACATTATGTCACATTATGTCACAATACCATTACTTAATCATTCAGAATGTTTGATTTCATAAAGCTGGTCACATACCTGAGGAGAAAAAGGAAAATGAATGGTTTCAATAATTGTGGTTTGTCAATAATTGTGAATAATTTAAATTGTGCTGTCTTTTCTTACAATAATTGTAACACTAAACTTTGATATTGTGACTTCAGGGCTATGAGAAGCTCTGCTTTTTCTACAGACCCAGTGAAATACTGTAAATGAGCTCTTTCAATACCATCAGAGGTCTGTCGCCACAGTATTGATGCCATTGAATTTCATCAGTGCAGTATATCTTATTCACATGTAATGCCCCCATACTCAGATTACTAATTGATACTGAAATTTGTATCAAAACTATCAGAACTAGTATGAGACCACAGTACAATACTAAAGAAACTATAATATTTCTGTTAATATCAACCCTTTTCCTCTTGTTAAAATAAAGTTTGAAATTGTAGTATTTTGGAAATAATGTTGCTTGATATCAAAAGTCTAATTCTTCCTTTCTAATCCAGATCATGTGTGTTTGTTCATTGCAGCTGATGATTTTCCCAGAGGGCACGTGCACAAACAGGCTTGGGCTCATCTCGTTCAAAGCCGGTATGTGTCAAATAATGTTCCATCTGCTGTTGACTGTAGGTATGAAGTGAACAAGGACCAGGATTTCACAAGGACAAAGAACAGAAGCAAAACATACAATTTCAGTCAAGAAAGTCATTCAGTCATTAATGGAAAAGACAAGTTATTTTAGTTCTTATACTAATTGGTTTTAAGCTATATCCTTTTTATATAAACCCAAATATGGAGATATTTAAAAGGCAAAGGAGAAATTAAATTTCTCAACTAGACAGAAGTTTTCCTCCCGTGGACCCACCACCCGCAGGAGGATCCATGGGGGCTGGTGCACTGAGATCTGGGCGGCAGATCTGTATGGACTGCTGCTCCCGCGACCCAAAGACTCAGAAAAAAAGCAATGAATGAATGAATGGACAGAAGTTTTTTTTTGTCCCGTTGAAATTTAATTTCTCCTTTGCCATGGATTCTACCTGAATGACTGAGGGATTTTTCAAACAGAGATTTTTAAAAGTAAAACATGTGAATGTGAATGTGAGTGTTAGACGACATGTAAACTGTGACATGTTGTCTACCATCCCAGTCCCGTCACTGGGAGAGATATCTGTATGAGCGTAGTGCATTGTTCTCTTGATGCTTCATCTACTTCATCCTCTTTGTAATTCAGTTGTTTTCAGTACGCATTGATAGTCACTCTAATGCACTGAGTGGGAAGTGAATTCTTTGGGCTGTCATGTGAAAATTAGTCATTTAGTCAATTTAATGAACTTACTAAATTATGTTAATTATATTATGTAATTCACTTTTTATTAGTCTACAATTGTTTTATTATGGATTGGAGTGTGCTCCTTTTTTGCATATAGATACCTATTTAGTACTTCTCTAAAGGTAAGGTTTTGATTTCCTCTTGTTGTGGTCAGATATGGTCACTTCATTGAGATACTGAATAGTCTGAGGGATTTTATCTATGCCATAAGTCTAACTGCATCCTTTAGGCAACCAAAAAAATTGACTACAGCCCATGTGGAAACACTGAAAATTTTAAAATGCTTTGTTTTACAGAATAGATAATGGACAACTAAATAATTGTATCTGATGAGCCTTCAGTGCTTTATTTGAGCTAATGTCTCTTTTAATAACAATAGCTCTCCTTTGTTGTCCTAGGTTCCTTTATCCCTGGACTTCCTGTTCAGCCAGTCGTTCTGAGATACCCTAACCCGCTGGTAAATCTTTGTTCAGCCTCTTTTTATTATTGCCTTGATCAGAGCCATTAGCAGTGACCACACAGTGACACAGATCCTACCCAAACACGCCAGGTGTCTTTGTCCCTCTCCACTGCCCCCTTGTGTTGAGTGACATGTTTAGTCGGAGTGATATTCCATCCCTCATCCATCAGCCTCTCTCACTCACACAGACCTACAGGTATCACGTGTCCCATTCAGCACCTCTTCTGTCTTACTAATTAATTATGGATCCCTGATATTACACAGTTTTCCCCTCCTTAGCCTGCTCATCCCAGTTGGTCACTGTACAGATTGGTCAATACAGATTATGAAAGAGGTCAGAATTTTTCAAAAAATAATGAATAATAATTGATTATTTGAAATGGTCAGGTTCATTTCTTCTGTTCACCAAAGCTTGAAGTCTAAAGTCTCTATATTTTCAACTGAAGTGGCAGAATATTGCAACTGGGAGGGCATGTGACAGAAAAAAACATGCAAAATCATCATACAACTCTGACTGTAGTGACCCCCAAGGAGTGATGCAGTGATGATACATAGATAAAATAAACCTTTATTTGTCCCACAATAGGGAAATTACAGTTTTGCAACACAAAGTTCAAGAACAGCAGGAAAATACAATCAAGATCAAGATAAATTATACAATCATGATTTACAATAGAATAAAACTAGGGCAACATTGTGTCAGCAGAGTAAAGCAATAAGGCTACAGAGAGTTTAATTATGACTGGGTGGTGTAAAATGAATCAAAATATTTGTGTTATTTGATGTACATACCTCCAACATATACATCACATTCTTTTCACGACTATCTTTGAGTACATGTACACAATGTCCACAGACTCTGCATACAGTGACATAACCTCGGGCTCAGATTCTAGTCTGACTTCATTCTGAGGCGCTTGTGGTCTACTTTGGTCCTCATGCTCTTGTCTTCCCCACCTTTTCTGCAGGATACTGTATCATGGGTATGGCGAGGTCCTGGAGGGTGAGTGTTCTGTCTAGCACATCTTCAACTTATTTTGTTATTTATCTGTGTGCTTGCCTCACAATTAGACTGTAGTATGAAACTTTTATAGAGGAGGGTCCACCACCTGCTTGCCATGTCCCCACGGCAACTTCTTCTTCTCTATAGAAAATTGGCATTTGCAAAACAGCACACAGAATCCCCAACAAAATACAGTTTTACATTGAAAACCGATAAATCCTCCCCCAAAAGCTAATTCTACTGTCAAAACTCACTTGACTTTGGTTATGTATTTTCTGTTTTGTTTTTCATTCATTTGACAGTGCAGCTCAGAAGCATTAGTCCTGCTCTCATTGACCACACATACAGTTTTTTCTCAGTGACTTTGCTCATTTTGTGAAATATTTTCATAAATCAGGCAAATCTTTGGCACACTTTGCAAACCTATTCACACAGGACACAAAACAATTCATCGAGACACTGTCCAGAGAACGCTGGACAGTCGAATTTATAAACTTATCTAACCATCATTCAGACACTGTCCGGAGAGTGCTCCCACACTTTTAGACGTGTAGTGTGAGAGAGTCACAGACCTGTAGGAGCAATATCACACTGTTTCTGATATTTTGAAAGTGAGAGAAATGCTGTGTATATGTGTACAATATTACACAATCATTTAGAAAGCTAAACATTTGCAGTTTTCAAATGTTTGATTTTTAGCAGTTGGTATTGGAACTGTATCGGACTTGGATTTCAAAGTCTCTGAATGAAAACCTGATCAGGTTTCAGTGCTTTTTTCTGTCTATTAAATCTCTTTATATTGTGATTTGTGTGTGTTCAGTTTTGTCCTTTGTGTCTTTGGTCTATAGGCTTAAGTAAGAGTGTGTATTATTTAGGAACACAGACTATAACACATGCAGACAGATTGTTACAGTTGCAGTCTGTGTTTAAATAGTCGACCAATGCGTTTGAGGTTCTGCAAAAAGTGTTTTGTAGTTTCGATCTGCGAGTTAATGCTTTAAAATGTATATAAGGCTGTGTACTGTGGAACATTCTAGGCAAAGCAACAACATCTCCATTGAAACAAAGGCAGTGTAGCTTCCTCTAGAATCGCTAACCTTTTAGTGCCCTTTTAAACTTATCTTACCACATTTGTTTTTGTTTTACAGGCTGAAAATTCTCTGGCTTACGTTGTGCCAGTTTCACAACTCTATGGAGATTGAGGTAAGAGTTTGTGTATAGATTATACATACTGGAATATTTAAAATGCATAAAGATAAAAAATAAAATGACACAACTGTTATCATCAAACAAATAAAAACAAATGACAACGTTCATTAATATATTTTAAACTGAATTGATCTCTGCATTTAGGATGCAATTTTGTGTTGATAAAATACAGGAAGTATGTTGTCTTTTTCTCTGATTGAACTTTTTTCCACAAACTTAACTGAAAGTAAAACTATGATAAACCAGTTAATAATTTGAAAAAACAAAACACAAAAACCTGTAATTCTCAATTTTAAGTTGATGATATTTTTCTAGTATTTGCCTGTGTACAATCCATCAGAAGAAGAAAAGAAAAACCCTGCTCTGTATGCCGAAAATGTCCGCAAGCTGATGGCAAAGTGAGTGAAAATTTGTATTACATCTGAATAGCAGAACACAATACAATTTGTTTTTCGCTGCCCCACAGAGCATTGGAGGTGCCTCTCATAGACCTAACTTTTGAAGATTGTAAAATTACAGTGTCCAGTGGCCCTCTGAGAATCTTTAACTTCAGCTCTCTGCTAGAGTTCAACCAGCTGGTGGTCCGCCTGGGGTGAGTGTAGCACTGGACTCACTGGTTTGTATGAGTAACTTTAGTGCAAGGGTGAGGAGGAGAGAAAAACACTGACACCTGGTGGACAACAAATGAAAACACTACCTACCCTTTTCTGGTCATGGAGATGTTGTTTTGCCTGTAATGTGACACAGTATGGCAATAAATTTAGATAAATAAAGACAAAGATACAGTATATTTGACTAATAAAAACACCTGTAATTTAATAAATGTCAGACAGATGAATAGAATAGGACAGAATAGAATAGAAGTCTTAATTGTCACTATACAAAGAATATCGTTTGGAGCAACCAACAACAAGATGCATAATAGACACAGTATATAAGAATACAATTAAATAGATGAATAGATTAAAAAATGAGTTCAACTTACAACAATATTTGCTTACAACAAAAGCTATAAAAAGTATGAAACAATATGAAAAACTATATGTACATTTACACTATATTGCACAGTAGAGTCATATTGCATGGGGTCCAGTGGTGATGTCAAACTGTGAAACATACCAAGAAAAACAATAAGAACAGAAAAGTTAAATCTTTTTTGAGTCGAGTAATTTTTCATGACCCTTATTTATTATTATTTTTTAATAAGTCAATGAATGATGACCACAAAGCATTATAAAATGAAAAAAATACCCCCTGAAGCTCTCATCTATTGTTACTAGAGAGTAACTGTTTGAAAGTACAACCTGATAAAGTCTTGAAACATGGGGAAAATACAGTGAATATAATGAAATACAATTTAAAAATAAAAGAACATTTCTCTCCAGGTTAACAAAAAAAAAAAAAAAAAACATAACATGAAAACTGTACTCAAGGAAGAGCAATGTTTCCAGAAATTGTAATAATAAAATACAGTGAACTGAAACGTACTACTACTCACCACTTCTACATAACCTGAACTACTCCAACATGCTTTTCTTTTCTCTCTATATGGTTGTGGAAAGCAATATAATGAGTACGGTTGCATTTTTGTCCATAAGACAAACAAACATGCCTGCGGCAAGTTTGAAGAGAAGCTCGTGCTCCATCCGAAAATGAGCAAAAATACCTCCTTCCTTGTCCTTCCTTCTCCTTATTGCTGACCTCATCACATCATGAGGTTAACTGTAAGGACCAAGGAGGAAGGAGCAGTGAGGAGAAGAAGCTATTACTACTTTAGGTGGATCCAGATCCTCCTAACCAGTGGCGGGAACAACAGTCAAAACTACAACTCCCAAAAAACGGACCACAACAAGCGCACCATCCTCCACTACAGCGCTGAGCCATATGAGCATTATTTACACTTTTTTGTCTTTTCTTCACAGCAGTAGCCGACATAAATAAAGTGACCATACATGAGTGAAATGACTAAACCTACACATGTACAATCTGAAAAGTTTAACATGAACCATTTCCAACGTGCACAGAACAGACTCACCATCAGCAGCACATCACAGAAAGAATATTCCTCTGAGTCAAGTCTTTTAATCCGACAGAAGCTGACCGCATGTTTAGGATTATGTCAAGAAACTGGGATACTACATACATCATGTACAAGGGATATGAGTATGCCGATTTTTCAGCGCGCATGTAAACAGCATATCCCGAATACTGCCATAACCGGGATATGGCTAATAACCGGGATACTGATGTGCATGTAAATGCACTTACTGTTAATATAAGCACAACAAGACCATGCTGAACAACTTAGGATGTTTCTTAAGTTTGATAGTTTTTTTTAAATTCCCCAAAATTCCAAGCTGCAATTTTCAATGGAAAAGTTACAGAAAAGTTACTGGAAAGTTTCTGCCCCTTTGCAACTTTAATAATGATGCCTTTCCCTTAGCTAATTCTTATATTGTGTACTATTTGCAGACTGAAAACCAGTAACACCTCTGTACTGGAACAACAGGCTACAAAGGCACGTAAGTTGGAAGGAGAGAGGTTAAGTGTGGAGGACTTTGCTCAGTGCCTTGGTCTACCTGTGAGTGACAAACTACAACAGGTCCATGACATGTTTGATCAGGTACACTCACATAATCATTTAAAAATATAAATGAATCTTTTAGATTATATAATTTCAATTTTGTATTTTCACAGAAAGAAAATGGGCGCATTGATTATAGGCATTATGTTACTGCTTTGTCAACAGTGTGTCAGCCACAAGAAACAAAGGAGACCCTCAAACTGGCATTCAAGGTAACTTCTTAAAGGTCCCATGGCATGAAATGTTCAGTTTCTGAGGTTTTTGAACGTTAATGTGAGCTCCCCTACCCTGTTTAGCCCCCCCTCCCCATGGCTAAAAGTTGCGAAATGTGTAAACTGAGCATTTGCGATCCTTTTCCGCTTTTGAAAAAAAGACAGCCCAAATGGGCAATTCTGAACAAGGGAAATTTCTGACGTCACACTCGCGGAAAGCTTTCCACCCCCCGTCTGGATGTCCACCCACCGTCTCTGGAAATCACGCCCAGAGAGTTTCGACCGCAAACGAGCTACGCAATGCGAGATGTGTTTTTTTATTTGCCTGGAGACACGTGAGAGTGTATCTCTGAACCTCTGAAACAGCAGTGGTTTAATTTCATTTTCTGTGAAAATTTGTTTTTTTCATTGGAACGTGTCTCCTATCTTCCTTCGTGCATAAAACACGGAAGTAGGGACAGCGCACACCGCACCGCTAATCCAGGAAACAGTGGCGTATTTGGCCACACCCCACCCGCTGCACTGGCCTGTCTCTGTCCTCATCATTTGCATTCAAGCAACAACACCCAGAATAAATCATTTCAGAGACATATTTATGACTCTTGACTGTCTTCATGAGGCTATCTCATGCACTGAGGATTCATTTACAGTACAGTGGTACCTCACCTTGCGAAAGACCCAACAAACGAAAATTCCAAGTTACGAAACACCTTCACGTTAAATTTTGGTCTCTAGATACGAAAGAAAATTCAAGTTACGAAACGCAAAATCTCAAAAATTCAAATAATGCGCGCTCAGATGCGCGCTCAGCCACACACATTATACGCTTTTCTCAGACTGGATTTAAACTTTTCTCACATTTGTCTCTCGTTTAAACACTCAAACTTCCATAGATTTTCAACAAAATTATGAATAGTGAAGCGTGGGGGGAAGGGGGAGGGCGGAGTGTGCGCGCGGACACGTGTGTGATAGAGCAGCATGACCCGGCGTGGGGCTGCGAACTCGAGACCCGTGCTCAAACCATGCCTCCTCTAGACCAGATCTAAACCAGGTCTAAACCAGATCTAAACCAGGATTAAACCACCGCGGCTCTTGCATGCGTTCGTACATGCGCTCAGACTGCGTGCGGTCCCGAGGCACATCCCCTCCCCTCCTCGCTGCTCGCCTCAGCCGTGACTCGTGAGGTACACCGGCAGAGCTAGCACGATACCAGGAAATAGACCCGCACGCGGTGGTTTAATCCTGGTTTAGACCTATTAATCCTGGTTTAGACCTAGAGAGGAGGCACGGTTTGAGCACGGGTCTCGTGCTCGCGCCGGGTCATGCTGCGCTATCACACGTGTCCGCGCGCATACTTCCCCCCATCACGCACGCAATCGCTGCTTGCCTCAGCCGTGACTCGTGAGGTACACCGGTGCTGCTGCTAATAGCAGAGCTAGCACAAAACCAGGAAATAGACCCGCACGCGGCGCTTTAATCCACCTGGTCTAGTCCTGGTTTAGTCCAGGTCTAGACCTGGTCCAGTCCTGGTTTAATCCAGGTTTAGTCCTGGTCCAGTCCAGGTTTAGACCTTGGTCTAGACCTGGTATCACAGTCCGCGCGCACAGTCCTGGGTCTACAGTCTCAGGACGCAGAACACAGTGTTACACTATAAAAAAAAAGTTACACTATAAAAAACAAACAAACTTGGAACGGGGCCTTGGAACGAATCAGGCTTTTCCCATTGAAATAGCTACTCAACGTACGAAAAATTCACGTTACGAAACCACTTCTGGAACGAATTAATTTCGTAAGGTGAGGTACCACTGTATTAGGGAACCATTAAGGCGCCATATAAAAGCATCAAGAAGTACCATGTCATGGGATCTTTAAAGGCGCACTATAGAACTTTATGATGGAGGGTTGGCCGTCCATGATATATTACTCTCACTTAAATGTTCCACAATTGCCATACAGTGAAGCGTCCCTGGCAAAACGAAAAGCTGGTGACGTACCCTCAACCAGCAAAACTTTAAATCAGGTGCCTTTATAACAATTATTAATTCACAAAAAGTTATTGTTTGTTTTTAGATGTACCAGAATGAAGACGATGGAAGTGTGACAGAGGAAGACCTAGCCACCATCTTGGAAATAATGCTTGGAGTGGAGAAAATTGACCTAAGTGGACTTTTTCTATCACTGCAAGAAGACACAGGGAAGATCACATACGGTGAGACCTCCAGTATCAATGCTCACAACTAAGACCTCAGTGTAAATGTAAAAACTAACTCTGCTGTTCTTATTTCAGATGCGTTGTGTGAGTTTGTTGACCAGCATCCAGACTTTACTTACAACTACATTCGGTTCAAAAATCACCCAGGCTCCTTTTGCTTCAGCAGTGCAAGAAGCAATGGAAAAGACCAAAAGAAAAGAGATTAATAATGACACAGAACACATGGTGCCTTTATATTGGTCAGGTAATAGGGACACAGCAATGACCCTGAAATAGTGAGAATGTTATATTTCACTAGGATTGTGGACTGTCACAATGTATCATACACACTGAAAAGTGAAATACTTAGATTATGATCAGTTTAATGTAGCTGCCAATTTTCAAGACTTTAATGTTCAGATTAAGCCTTCTTTTCGCCCTCCTGGAGAAAAAAAAAATCTTCCAATACTGCTACTACTACTTCCGCCTTTGCACTATAATCTTGGGATTTTGTTAGATTTCTAGTGTGCGAGATTTCAATGCACAAATCCAGAGGTGTAAAAATAATAATTAACATTCCTCTAATTATTTATGGCCTTATTGAAATATTTATTCAAAAATTGTTGTCTTAAATTATCGTTGTGTATTATGTAATTAATTAAACATAATGTTATATTTGAAAAAAATGTTAATTAATCTGACTACCTCGCCCCCAGTGCAGATTGTGTGTTTTTATAGAAGACGCTTTTATATACGTTTTATGCTGATTATTACATGTAGGCAGTTCAAAGTATATTTATTATCCTTTTAAATGTTTGGTATTGAGTTCACTGTTTTAAATACCAAGCGTGACTTCACAGGAGATTTATCAATAAAACATTCAGTTATACAGTGCATAGTGTTTGTGGTGTATAAACAGTATGGTGTGTGGGATACTTTTGATGAACAGAGTCATTCATAGTTCAAATAAAAAAAGCATTTATTGTCTCAAGGAGAAGCTAGATATTTTGATTTTCAGCTTTTAAATAATATTCAACTAGATGAAATAGGATTAATATTTATAAATAATATGGCAAAATTACATAATTGTCCAATTTGTGGATAAACTACATAAATAATTGAATAAATAAACGTTGAATAAATAACACTGGTCTACAAGCAAAATGATTCTGGAACAAAAGTAGTGAATTTTTTCTTGGTTTAGGTCACTAATAAAGATAAAGTAAGTCAGAAGTGCTGATTGGCTATAGTTTCCAAGATATAGGCCTAGTATTGGGTCAAAATAGGACATTCATGCAAAATAAGGCAAAAACTGTAGTTTATCAGAAGGTACAGTGTGTTTACAAGCAACCAGTTCTATCTGAAAGCCTGTCTGTACATTCACATACATTCATTTTAATATGTCTAGAGTTTTAACCTCAAATATTTTTTGATTTCACATAAGAGAGATGCCTCGATATTGTGTGAACCTGATGTCTTAAGATATTTTGTGTTTATTTCTTGATGGTTAAAGAAGTGCAAGTTAAAGGTCCCATGGCATGAAATTTTCACTTTCTGAGGTTTTTGAACGTTAATGTGAGCTCCCCTACCCTGTTTAGGCCCACCCCCCATGGCTAAAAGTTGCGAAATGTCTAAACTGAGCATTTGCGGTCCTTTTCTGCGTTACACAAAACCAGTGTTCAAACGGGCGAGTTCGGACAAGGCACCTTTTTGACGTCAGATCGGCAAATGCAGCTCCAGCCCCTCCCTCTGTCTCCGCTCAGCGTCCCTGTATATCCCGCCCATAGAATTTGGACTGTGAATGCGCTACAATGCCAAATGTGTTTTTTTATTTGCCTGGAGGCACGTCCGAGTGTTTCTAGGCTCGCAAGTCCCTTACCCGACCCTCTGGACCTCTGAAACACCAGTGGTTTAATTTTATTTTCTGTGTAAATATGCTTTTTTTCATTGCAAAGTCTCCCATCTGTCTTCCTGTGTTAAACACGGAAGCGAGCAGACAGCGGTGCAGAGCTGCGCTTCCAGCGGGGGGAACCCGCCCCCCCCCCGCTCCTTAGCCAATCTCTCTGTCCTTCTCATTTGCATTGAAGCAGCAACACCCAGAATAAAGCATTTTAGACACATATCTAGCCTCATGAAGAATGTCAGAGTCATATCTCATGCAGTGAGTGTTGATTTTGAAGAAGGATTCATTTACAGTATTAGGGAACCATTAAGGAGCCATATAAAAGCATCAAGAAGTACCATGTCATGGGACCTTTAAATATTTTCAAAATATAAATATTATTTTAAAGGGACAGTGTGTAAGATTTTTACCCGTTAATTACTGAAATTGAAGATACCTATTCAAAAATACATTGTTTTCCAAGCCTTTTCACTTCCATCATGAAATCAAAGTATTCTTTTGGACTTAGATATAGTCACATAAAAGAGGGATCTTCCCCATGCAGAGGCAGCCATTTTGAATACGATGCCTTTGGCATGGCTCGTGGTTTTGGGTAAACAACACAAGCATGCTGCCGGATCAGACTCGTAATGGATCTAACACGTGTTTTGGACTAAATTGTTTTACTGGATTTTATTCGCTGGATCCTTACGGACAAATTGAGAGCAAGTTTCTGGTGAAATACAGAGTTTGACCTGTGGAAAGCATTCTAAGGTAAGCTAACCTCGTTTTGTGCTTTTCCGTATAAAAGCCCCATGTGCTCGGGGAGTGATTGTTTTGCAGGGAAATGAATTGCATAGTCAAAAACAGAAGACTGTAAGGTTTCATTTGATGTGTAGAGTGTCATGGTACATGATCGGGAATGTGTGTTTTCATGAGAAAAAAATAAATAAATAAAGCGCGGTCCCTCGAGGTCTGCCGTAGCTAAAACAGAAAGTGCAATAGCGACTATCCACCTATGCGCCACGAATCCTACACACTGGGGCTTTAAAGCAAAAATGCTTAAAAATTATTATTACTTTTTTCCATCATTGCCTGCATGCACTTTTCTTTCTTGTTCAAACTGTCCTGGAGCTACTGTGGCAAGTAAATTTCTCCAGTGTGAGATCAATAAAGTCTTATCTTATCTTAAATCTATTGTATAAATAGATGCGATTTTGATGTAAAAGAATATAATTAAATATCTTGAATACATTAGCTAACCAGCACAGTTATCAATTGATTTTCAGTTCATCTTATCAATATAAATATGATTTAGCCACTTTTATCTCGGAAGCAGATCGAATCCAAACATTTGTAGACCAGTGTGAGCGCTGCACTCTTAATTTACCATATTGTCCACTAGAGGGAGCTCAGCTTCTATGTTTCGGTCTGCTGCAAAAGAACTTGCGTATTCTCTGCTCTACACAAGTGGATGAAGTGGACCCACTCACATTCAACACTTAAGTCATGTTTTTAATATTTTCAAAATAAAGCACAAAAAACAAAGAATAAAATGCAAACTAAAAAGCAGGCTTCAAATTTCCCCTACACCCAAGAAATCTTGACCATTACTTTATTTGTTACTAAATTATGAAAAGATTGTAGTAAAGCACCGTCAAACCTTAAGACTGTTGATTCTATCCCTGCTCCCATCGTGACAATGATTTTTACATTATACAAAAATAACCCCGTCTGATCCTGTATCTTATTTAAACATGCCGTTCCATACATTGTCCACATGGGGGTGCTATCCCACTGGGTATGACACTGCACGTCGCCTCATGCTCCAGTGCCCACCTGATGGACAGGAAAAGCATTACCTCATCTCTTCCTCTCATTCCTCCAGGTAAAAATAGACAGATTAAGCCCGGGCTTTGATGAGAGAAACCTACAGAGGAGGTGTGGAGGCTCGGAGAGAGGGACGCGAGACTGAGGAGAGAGACTAAATGGATCGTTCTGCTCCAAATCCAATTCCTAATAGCTGGAGGGGTGGGTAGGTGGGAGGAGGGAGCCGCAAACAGTCAAAGAAAGAGGAGAGGGGAGTGGGGGAGTGGAGATATCACGTCTAACAATTAAGACCTGCCTTCAGGGCCTAAAGAAGCAGCTTTGTTGAGAACATATAAATTGCTCATTGAGTAGCTCCTCTCTGCAGTCTGCCTCAGATACAGTGCCTCAAAGACAAGTGCAGAGGCCCCAGCAGAGCACAAGGGCCGTCACACAGAGCAGAGGCCCTACTCCGACTGCCAGCACAGGGCAACTTTCTACTGTAAACACCAACTCTGATCCCACTACAGAGCGCGCTATATACACCCACTAGGTCCCAAGGGTGACTCCACCAAGACACTTCAAAGACGACCACAATGGATAATATAACAAGAGTTCACTAGGGATAGAGCGGTTATAGTCAGAAGGTCCATGTTATGTGACAAAGTTAAGAAATACATCTCACACATGGTAAAGCTGGAAGACATGTGGTGGTCTCTGCTCTCTGGGCCAGTAACAGTTTAGGGTAATATAAAGTGGATCAGAACATCAGAAGTCTAAGCATTTTATAGTGGTTCTCAAATTCTTCAAGCAAAGTTTTCAGATTTTAAAACGTTTCTCTCTTTCCTGTCTGGTAATTTAGTTTTAGTTTTTCAGGTATTGAGTATTGAACGTTTATAAATAGACCATTATTTTACATTCCGTTCATTGTAATAGCCTGAAATGACTTCCTGTTCAAAGCTACAGAATTGAAATCCACCCCTTCAGAGTTTAGAAAATGCTTCATGACTTATTTTAACCTTGTCTGCATGACCCAGAATCTGAATTTTGGGAATACTCATTTAAGTACGGGATAGGAAACAGGTGAAAACAGTAAGATTACAACACATTTGTGAATCAAACAAAACCAAACAAAGAAGGAACAGTGTTAAAATGTGGTTTCAAGTTTATAAAAGTTGACTTGGCATAATATTTCTTCATCAGTCCGTTTAATTTGGGAATGAAAAAGTTACTGTCCTGTACTGTTAAGAACAACCTTTAAAGATCCTATGTCATGCCATGTTATAATGTCGTTACTTTATCAAAAAACATACCTGGAGTTGCATTTTGTTTCATTCTCACATCACTAATAATAAACGAGTAATCGTTTATTATTAGTCTGTCTACATCTCACAAACTCAAAACGATCTGCTCCACCTTGATGTCACGGAGCAGTAGTTTTCATGTTAACAGCTACTTTTTAAAATCTTTTTTATTCCAGCAGAAATGGCCAATTCCAGAGCTGAAATCATCCAAATGATTCTAGCGAAGGTGTGTGGGTTTAAAAATTCAGTGGAGCATGTCCTGTATTACCACATGATATAGGGTGTTTTCAGTTTGTGATGAACATGTGTGAATGAAACAAAACACAACTCCAAGTATGTTTTTGATGAGGAAACAACATTATAACAGATCCGGCCCTTTAAATGTGTCCTATACACATAAGAAAGCATAGTCTATAAAACTAGCCTGTCTTTATGGAAATGAGAACTAGCACTGCCCAGGTGAATTCCTACACTTGTGGAGTATAATTATTGCCTAAGAGCTTTCTCGCGCTTGTTATTCCTCAAACATTGCTATGGAGGGCTTAATTACATTATACTATTAGCCGAGCACCGACAAGTCAGATTGATTTTCATGTCGGTAAACAAGCTTTAAAACAAGAACTTAAGCTTTCTAAGATGCTGGGAAAATTACAGCCCTGGACCTGCTCAGTATAAAATATGCATCCTATGGAAATGAATACAGGAAGGACAAAATGTATAACTTTTGAACCCTACATCTGCTCAGTAGGTCCCCCATATGTTGAAATGCACTGTTATTTCTGATTGTATGGCTGCTATGGAGCCTTCACTTCCTCCAACAGCTGATTTGGTTTGTGTTATTCCATCTTCATAGCAGATGTGTTGTGGGGTGATGAATGACACATCTGAGCAGCCAAGTCACCTTCTGTTGCCACTAACGTTTCATTAGGCCTCTGCATGCATTAAATGTAATTATACAAATCATCATCAGCGCACCGCTACCGGAGCTGCACATGGACTTGAAATTATTGCCCTTGGATTGTGTTATAAATATAATGACAAGGTAATACATTTTAGGCTCGCTGTTACTATCTACACATCTGAAGTGGCAACTTTTAACAGTCTAACCTGATTTTTTTTCCCCATATATTTGCACAAACTTTACTACAGACATACAGCTCTGAAAAAAAAAAAAAAGAGACCACTGCATTTAAAAAAAAAAATGAAATCAGCATCTCTACATGTATTACAGCCATTCCATTCCAGCGTCTGTTGGATTCCAACACAAACACAAAGCTGAGCTACTTCAGTTCTTGCACCAGGAGTGGAATAAAGTCACCCAAGAACAATGTGAAAGACTTGTGGAGAGCATGCCAAGACGCATGAAAGCTGTGATTAAAAATAAGGGTTACTGCACCAAATATTGATTTCTGAACTCTTCTTCTTAAGTGTAAACATTAGTATTATAAGATAAGATAAGTGATCTCATGTTGTTTTAAAATCTCATGTTTAAAATCTCATGTTGATCTCATGTTGTTCTAAAATAAATTTGATCTTGTTTCTTTGCATTGTTTGAGGTCTGAAAACATGTATCTTTTTTGTTTTTTTTGGCCATTTGTCATTTTCTGCTAATAAATGCTCTAAACGATAATATTTTATTTGGAATTTGGGGGAAATGTTGACAGTAGTTTATAGACTCAAACAAAAATGTTCATTTTGCCCAAACACATACCTATAAGTAGTAAAATCAGAAAAACTGATCATTTTGCAGCGGTCTCTTATTTTTTTTCCAGAGCTGTATTGTGTAAGCAGCTCTTGAGGTCAAATTTGTCAGATAATCAGGGACTGCACGTTAGCATGCTACATTTTTTACATACTTTTCCATCATGGCAAAACTCTGAACTGGTCTCTTAGAGTTCTGAAAAGAGCTTGTGACTAAAATAGCACTGTGACTAATTGGGATGTTATGAATAACTTTGGACCACTGCAAGCTGTTTACAATGAACTAGTTTGTTGGGGTAAAAATCAGGTATAGCACCTTTATCATGATATCAGCATGCTGTAATGGGAAAATCATGTTGGAAAAATAGAGTGATCACCTTGCCTACCTCTAATTGTCTGACACCATTAATAGGATTTAAGGTAAGCACACAACTTTATTTCATTCGGTCTTCTGATGTAATTAGACAATCGTTTTTTCTTATCTAATCTTTGTTTTATCACACTTTGACAGTTTTTAAAGTGTCTTCAGAAGTGTCATGTGATGTCGCTGTGATTTGCCTGGTCAACGGTTTTAAACAAATGATGGCGTTCTCTTCTAACTTTGAGTTGTAGGATGACCTATCTACTGTCCATCTTCTTCAGAACTTCTTATCGCAGGTATGAGAGAGATTTTAAGCCCCCCTCATCCTGATTTACAGTCCAGTTTTAATGTTTCTAGATCTCTATTACCTCCTTAATCCAACAATGTTATTTGCTCTCTGTGCCTATGACTTAGAATAATGCAGCTCTCTATGGTAGATATCTATCCATCCAGCCATCCATTTTCTTCCGCTTATCCGGGGCTGGGTCGCGGGGGCAACAATCTAAGCAGGGACGTCCAGGCCTCCTTTACCCCGGACACTTCCTCCAGCTCCTCCGGGGGGACCCCAAGGCGTTCCCAGGCCAGCCAGGAGACATAGTTCTTCCAGCATGTCCTGGGTCTTCCCCGGGCCTCCTTCCGGTGGTTCCACCACCGTCCAGGAGGCATCCTGAACAGATGCCCGAGCCACCTCAGCTGGCTCCTCTCAACGTGGAGAAGCAGCGGCTCTACTCCAAGCCCCTCCCGTGTGACTGAGCTCTTCATCCTCTTTCTAAGGGTGCGCCCAGCCACTCTGCGGAGGAAACTCATTTCGGCCGCTTGTATCCGCGATCTTGTCCTTTCGGTCATTACCCAGAGCCTTTCCGCTCAGCTCCCTCTTCACCGCAACGGTCGGTACAGCGATTGCATCACTGCCGACGCTGCACCGATCTGCCTGTCAATCTTCCCCAGAGCTAGTCTTCATGTCTGGAGATCCGGCCGTTGAGGCCCCTGCCTACGACTGCCAGTGTTGTCCCTGAACGCGTTCACTGAACGATAGTTCATGAACGCGTTCATATTTTGGGCGAACGTGAACTGAACGCTCTGTATTACTGCCTGATGAACGAACTGTGAACGAGTTCATTCTGGTGTCTGTGAACGACACGCGCTATCTCTTTAACTTCGTTCAATAGGGTCTCAGATTTCTGATCCATCCATCTGAAATTTCCGACCGGCACCTCTCTCCCTCTCTCCTTCGCTCCTTCTCTCCCTCTCACGCAGCGCGCGCAGCACTTCCTGGTCTTGTGAGAAACAGCGCAGAGTGGTGCGCTAAAGGGGGACACATTAGCCTGGGAATTCCCAGGCCGCTTCCGTTCGTTTCGAACTGGAAGGCGGCCTGGAAACTCGTCCAAGCGAGAGTCCCAGATTTAGGGCCCCAATCAGAGAGCGGGGGAGGTGTGGCAAGACGGTGACGCGTACTACATGACAAACGGAAGCTTGTAGTTTGAACTGACATGACTGACATGATTGGCTATGGACTTACGTATACGCTCAATGATAGACATTCATAACGCCCAATAAACGGCCGTTGGCAATCGCTAACCACACCTCCGCTACGGGATTTTTCGAAGCGAGCTCCCAGACCCATATCTCACTTGTGATATGGTCAGGTGTTAACCAGACTAGGGCCACATTAAAGGGGGAATCACTAATGTTAATTTGCGGGTTTATTTTGTTTTCTTAAATCTCTTAGTTAATTAAGTCATATCATATGGGGGTTATTTAAGTATTTTCTTTATTAAGTTGAATTGCAGGTGTTTTATCATTATGGGGACCGTTATTTATAGTTGGATAAGGATGTGAAATTGGATATGAAGATGGAATCTAACACATGGTTTGATTGTTAAAACTGATATAATAATTGCTGTCTATGGTTCTATATGGGCTTTGGCAATGATATTGAAAAATAATAGCTCGCATCAATGTATTGGAAAAAAAAAAGAACTATGAACTAGTTCATTTTTTGGAACTATGAACAAACTACTAACTATAAACAATTATGAACTATGAACAAACTAGTTCATTTTGAAATGTGTGAACTGAACCTTGAACTAGTTCATGTAGAAAATGAAGTTTCCCAACACTGACAACTGCCGCCCAAATCTTCACGCACCCGGCCCTTCTGGATCCTCCTGCGGGTGGGGGGTCCACAGGAGGACGGCCCCACGTCGCTCCTTCGGGCTTCGCCCGGCCGGGTCCCGTGGGGAAAGGCCCGGCCACCAGACGCTCGCTGGCAAGCACCCACCCCAGGTCTGGCTCCAGGGTGGGGCCCCGGTAACGCCAGTCCAGGCGACGTATCTGGCCTTGTTGTAATGTTAGATATATCAAGGATAATAATAATAATTAGATTAGAGATTAAATCTTTATTTGGTCTCACACACAATGACACACAGTGACACATGGGAGAAATTTGTCTTCTGCATTTGACCCATCCTGTTATTAGGAGCAGTGGGCAGGACATGATTGCGCCATGATCTTATTGCTTAGGCTTGGTCAAGACGTAAGATGGAGGATTTTACCTATGGTGCATGTTTTTGGGTTGATGGGGGGAAACCGGAGTGCCTGGAGGAAACCCACCCAGACACGGGGAGAACATGCAAACTCCTCACAGAAAGGCCCGGGCGACCCGAATCTGATAATGATAATGATGGAGAAGGAGAGATTGATTGTTAACTGTGGCTAATCCCACCAATAACCAATGTTTAGCACAATTAAAAATAGAAAATGTCCTCCTCCGTTGACATTTCGGTTTGGAAATCTATAAAAGGCGACTAAACAGTTAATTCCAGGAAAATGTCTCCAGCACTGAATAATAAATGTCACGTGCACCATGTTGTTTAGCATGTTAGTATGCTAACAGCTGCTTAATTAAACTCAACACATAGCCCAGCTGGTGCCACCCCCATTATCTGGCACAGTTCAGAAGTCTTAGCCTATAGCTGTGTCCTCGTGGGACTGGGAATCCAATTCTTCTAGCTCCAGTGCATTTTTAATGAAAAATGATAAATGGAATCCACTCATAGGAGACCATGATTTGTTGTTTTTGAGACATTTCGCTTCATATAAAAAATGTCAACCTTATTAGCGGCACTGCCGTAAAGGTCAAAGGTGAATTCATCATGAGGGATCCTATGGGAGGATGAGTATAGAACAGAGGCTAACATGTGGAACTGTATAGAACTGTACAGAAAGACAAACATGATGGATGCTAGCAGGGGAAGCACAGACATTTTGATTGATGCATTTCACTTTGTCAAATATCACCACGGACACTACCTATGTCCCAGTATTTAAAAAACAATGATAAATTGCCCAACAGAGTGTTTTTAAGCCTAAAAATGAATGAATTAAAAAATGAATTAATAAAAGATATACACGTTTAATGCTATGCTGTGGAAAATATCTCTATAGACACTAAAAGCTGGTTGCATAAAAACAGCAACTGCAATACCTGTAATTTACATAAACGCATAAAATATAAAATACTGTATAAAAAACTTTATCAATTACAACAATACTGATATTTCTGCTGGGGGCGGCAGTAGCTCAGTTGGTAGAGCGGTTCAAATCCCGCTCTTGACGGGTTGACTGCATATGATCCCAGCTCCCACAGATGAGCGCTGCCGTTGTGTCCTTGGGCAAGACACTTAACCCCACCTCAGCCCCCAGTGTCTGTGGACACTGGTAGCCCCCATGGCAGAAGATACATCAAGGCCTGTTGTGACGTGAGTCGTCCTCCTGTGGACCCACCACCCGCGGAAGGATTCATGGGGGCTGGTGCATTGTGTTCTGGGCAGCAGAACACTGCTTGGACTGCTGCTCCCGCGACCCAGAAAATGGAAAAGCGGAAGAGAATGAATGAATGAATGAATGATGCTTCTCCTTGTACCAAATAAGTATTACTAATGTGTATTCTGTTATTTTTCTACTCATTCTTAACCTGATGATTTCCGAACAAAAGAAAAACCCAGATTACCCTATTCCTTAGAAACCATTTCTCGCATACCCTTCTTGTCCCACAACATGTACTTCAAAACTAAGTAGTACAATGCCATCAACAACCAAACAGCAATGCATTATCATAAGAGCTTTTTATTTATGTTTTCCATTACTGCTTTAAAGTAGCTTTGAGTCTTCAGAAAATGGCCTTTATTGACAACCAAAGCCCCCTCTCAAGTCTCTGTTTGAAAGACATCCAAGTATGTATACACACACACACACACACACACACATGCTGGATACCCTATTGTCTGTCTGTGAGTACTACATATTGATGGTAAAAGTACACAATGCAACAACACCATGTATATTACCGTGGAGGTGTTCACTATATGTGGCATGCACTTAATCAAGCTAGGGCCTCCACAACCATAAAAGAGGAGCTGTATAGAGTCCATTAGCCAGCGAGACAAGGAGGGCAGCCCAGTGCTTTTCTGCAGATGGAGAGATGTAAAGACCACGAGATTGTGGCAGAAAGGTTCAAGGCAAGTACCAAGAAAATAAATCAGATGCCTGGCTTGATGCGATTGTCAGACGCAGCAAACATCGTGTAAGGGGGGCCATATCAGGTAGAGGTTTTTCAATGAGAGTGGAGGAGGAGAGTTGGTTGGACAAGAGCTACGGCGCGGAGAAGACAATTATGGTGATGGCAAGTGTTGTGAGATAGGGCCACAGGGTACAGCAGGCTGGATACAAAGGAGGTTGGATGCCATGGTGTTAAAGTGTACTCCACATGTTGAGCACATTCAGAGTGAAGCCTTGATGGAAGTCTATTCAGAAATCCTATTCAAAGCAGGAGTGGTGAAAAGCGGTGAGTTGTTGCATAGGTGTGAATGGTTAACCTAGATTAATTATAAGAAATTGTGGATAAAATGCAGTTTTAGGATATTTGGAGGCGAGTGATTTATGAATAATGGGCAATGGAAGGTGCTTCATGAAAAGGAGGAATACTTATCCACTTTTCCACTGCCAATCAAAGCTCCTAGGTTACATTTAATTCAAGGTTTTAAATCATCACTATATTACTACTACTGACAACACTGAAATTAATTTTTTTGAGATGGTTCACTAACATGCTTTTAGCTAACATACAGAAAGTTTAGGAAGAAAGTTTGAGCGCTAAATTGATCCAAGTCTGAATTTAAAATGATACATTTCCTGGTGCAGTTTCTGTGACAAAAATAATAATTGAAATGACTTCACATATGAATTTGATTTGTATTCATAATAATAGCTATGTTTGTATTGAGCTATATGCCTGAAAACATATAAGTAGAATACTTTCTATCCGTTGTCTGGAAGTCACTTTCACAAACACACTCTCACTCATACCAATGCACTTTATCACTGGAGGCAAGATGGGTGAAATTTATTTATTTATTTATTTATTTTTATTTCAGGGACAGTGCATATTAATCAACATTTCTGTAAATATGCCAGAATTAGCCAAAGGCCCATGTCTTGCCCAAGGACACAATAACACTATGCACTGATCCAAGCAAAGTTCGAACCACCTACTTTCAGCTTGATGAATGAGCTTTTATCATTGAGCCTCTGCTGTCCCACTATGGCGCTTGGTATTTTTCATGGTCACAAATACTAAGCCTGATACTAAGCCAACCCTGCTTAGCGTCCAAAAGTGAGATCTCAAGATAAGTGGGCTCCCCAAGTTGGACAACAATGCTTGAACATAATGTAGTGAAAGATTTAAGTTGATGTTCTGTAAGTATCTCATAAAACTCCCTTTAGGATAGTCCAAGTGCACATAGAGGCATCATGTTATTGGCTAACAGCAGTGTAGCTCTGAGCTTTAAAGGAAAGTACTCCTCAAGTGAGACATGCATCAGAGTCAGTGCTGACAGCTCCCTCTTGTTTAAACAATAAACAGGCTTTTGGCCCATAAACAGCACATCCAATGACATCTCCGCTGCATGTTATTCTGTATCCACCACTCCAGAGCAGCACACAGAATGGGACACATTTGTTTCAGTGGCTGTACTCTGCTCCGCACACTCTGGGGGTTATTTATCCACATGCACAGTGACATGACAGGCTGTGGATGTGGCCTGTCTGTGGGGCTGAATACTGTAGCAGGTATATGCGCTGTTCAAAAGCTGATTAGACCCTGGCTCCAGCCCTAATTTATCATATCCATTTAGCTGCTGGATGCATTTGCAGAACGGTGAGAACGGACAGGTCGTCAGCGCCTGCAGCCGCCTGTCACCGGACCTGTGTGAGCTAAGGGGGAGATGAGAGTGTGGTGAGCCCATCCTGCCTTCACCATCCCTCCTTTCACTGCAGCCATAATTACCAGTGTCTGAGGGTAACCAACAGTGGCGGATCTCATTATGCCATGATATGGGTCGCGTCTGCATATACAGGCACACATACACAGCATATTTACATATGAATGTGTCCTTTTTTGGCACACACAAGCCCCGCTCCCACCCACACGCGCACAAACAGCACATTTACATATAAAAGCTCTAATGTGTGACACACGTTACACTGTGCGCACACTGCAGCCTATTCAGACATGCTTCTCACATATGGGCTACTCATAAATTTAGACACTTCCGTCAGAAGGCCCTCGCCAGCCGACAGGGATATGAACCCAATATAGCATCCAGAGATAAGCAGGACTCTGGAAGCAGAACTAATATTATTTGCACGGTGTCGAACGTTTATCTGGCGCCGCCTGCAAAGTGATGGTTCGGTGTCACTTTTGTTTAATAATGATGTGCCAATAGTAATATGCCTCCAGGCTGGAAACCTATTACAGTTCAAAAGATTATCCAAATACAATCTAATTTGGAATATTGCATTTTGACAGCCTGTGACTGGAGGAGGTGGGATGGTAATGCGATATTTTCTTTCCTTTTTAAAAATTCCAATTAACATTTTTAATGCTCAACAAACCATTGACGACTGCAAATATGTCGAGGTGTTTGAGTGAGCCAAATCTCCTGATGGATTTCAGACAAAGGATAGAGAAAATCACTTTTGGACAAGGCAAACTTTAAATGAGCTGAGAGCCATGTTGGGGCTCATCAGATGACTTTTAATTGACATTGTGTAGATA
This sequence comes from Paratrypauchen microcephalus, assembly GCA_036785185.1. NCBI lineage: Eukaryota > Metazoa > Chordata > Actinopteri > Gobiiformes > Gobiidae > Paratrypauchen > Paratrypauchen microcephalus. The sequence goes on from JAVJIX010000109.1 coordinate 2,168,034, forward strand.
AAAAAAGATCATTTGTATCTGAATGTTGGACTGTGTAAACAGTACATATTACATTCTCATTATCAGGCGTGACAGAGATGTCCTCTCACATTAAGTGCTATACTCAGGCACATTTGACACTTAATATGTTCCCAAACATTTGCATTTTATATAACTTAAATATTAATGTATCAGAATCAGAATGAATTTGTCATTTCAGTATAAAAAATACACAGAAAAGAAACACTGCACTCAGGTCCAGGTCATCAGCAGCACAAACAATAACAATAAATAGTTTTAAAAATTGTATGTCGAATACAGTCTTTAAAAACTGCCCCCATCTGCCCCCATTTTCTAAAGTGCTTTCCAAGTCAGTGCTATTTTGTAAGGTGCATTAGTGTCAGAGCTACATGACAGAATTGATCTTTTTGCCTGATGGGTGAGCTGTAAAAAGACCATGTGCTGGATGGGTGGAATCCTCCATAATGCTGTAGGCTTTTTTTTCCTGCACCTGCTGATATAAATGTCTTCAATGCAGGGCAGACTTCAGCCACATACGTGCTCAACAGCTCTTACTACCCTCTGCAGAGCTTTCCTCTCTGCCACGATGCTGCTGCTGAACCACACAGTTATGATGGAGGTGAGGATATTCTCCTCCACACACCTGTAAAAGGCCGTCAGGACAGAGAGGCCCAGGTCTGCTTTTTTGTGGTGCCTAAGAAAGTAGAAGCATTGATGTGCTTTCTTATGCAACCAGTATTGTTAGACCAGGTGAGATTGCTCATGATTTGGACTCCCAGGTATTTGAAGCAGGAGACAATCTCCACTGCACCTCCATTGATGTACAGAGGAGATGGGGCACAGGGATCTCTGCGAAAATCCACCATCATCTCCTTTGCTTTCTTTACAATGATGCACAGATTGATTGTTTTGCACCAGGCCTCCAGCTGACAGACCTCCCTTCCGTAGTTGGACTCATTGCTGTTGATGATTAGCCCCATCACGCGTGTCATCTGCAAACTTCACTACGTGATTGGATGGATAGTGAGCGACACAGTCATAGGTGAGCAGTGTGTACAAAAGACAACACAGGCGAGTCAGTGCTCAGGTAGATGGAGGGAGATGTCATGTTGTGGATCTTTACAGTTACAGTACAGCCTATTGGTGACGGAATCCAAAATCCAGTTGCAGTAACACAGCACTTATTTAACCATATTTAAAGCATTAAATAAATGTGTCTACACAAAAAAGGTCAGAATTGCTGCTTTTCATTTTATTACGAAAACATCTTTGTCAAGACAGTATGTGCATGCCACTCTATGTGTCATACTATGTAGACAAGAGGTTTTGTGTGATTGTGAGATGGGATCAAAATCTGGCAATGACGATCAGGACTGGTAAATGCTTCCTTTTTAAAATCTTGACAGACATAATAAAACAGATTCATTAAAGGCCCAACATTACACTATTTATTTATTTATTTGATAGGGACAATGCACATTAATGAACATAAGTATAAAACAAATGTAAATATGCCGAATACATATACATACAAACATGCAAATACATAAAAATACAACATACAATACAAGCAGCACAAACAAAAGTCTAGTGGTCACATGACTGGTTGGTTTTCAGCCACAGTTTCAGTTGTGTTTTAAAAGTGATCGGTGTCGGGCTCTCCTGTATGTGCAGAGGAAGACTGTTCCAGATGTTAGTGGCCCTCACAGAGAGAGTGTTCTGACCAAAGGCGGTTCTTCTGTGGGGGACCTCACAGTCTCCTCTGGAGGAGGCCCTGGTTTTCGGACCACTTGAAAAAGTCTTTTTGAAAAAGACAGACATTATAAAATTTATAAAATTTTCAAAATTTAAAAGATTGTACTTATTTAAAATATGACATACATGAAATGAATATATATTTATATACATACTCAACAAACATATAAATGTAACACTTTTGTTTTTGCTCCCATTTTTCCTGAGATGGACCCAAAGATCCAAAATTCACTCCAGATACACAACACTACCATTTCTTTCAAACATTGTTCACAAATCTGTCCAAATGTGTGACAGCGAGCACCTCTGCCCCGCCGAGACAATCCACCCCACCTCACAGGTGCGCCACATCATGATGCCGATCCGACATCATGACCAGTGCACAGGTGCGCCCCAGACTGCCCACAATAAAAGGCCACCCTGAAATGTGCATTTTTTTGTTTTGTTTTATTGGGGATCTGGGGACTCAGAACCAGTCAGTATCTGGTGTGACCACCATTTGCCTCATGCAGTGCAACACATCTTCTTCGCATAGAGTTTATCAGATTGCCAATTGTGGCCTGTGGAATGTTGGTCCACTGTGCGAAGTTGCTGGATATTAGTGGGAGCTGGTACACGCTGTCGTATACGCCGGTCAAGCACATCCCAAACATGCTCAATGGGTGACATGTCCGGTGAGTATGCTGGCCATGCAAGAACTGGGACATTTTCAGCTTCCAAGAATTGTGTACAGATCCTTGCAACATGGGGCCGTGCATTATCTTGCTGAAACATGAGGTGATGTTCATGGATGTATGGCACAACAATGGGCCTCAGGATCTCATCACGGTATCTCTGTGCATTCAAAATGCCATCAATAAAATGCACCTGTGTTCTTCGTCCATAACAGCCTTTGAAGAGGAGTGGACCAACATTCCACAGGCCACAATTGACAATCTGATAAACTCTATGCGAAGAAGATGTGTTGCACTGCATGAGGCAAATGGTGGTCACACCAGATACTGACTGGTTCTGAGTCCCCAGACCCCTAATAAAGCAAAAAAATGCACATTTCGGGGTGGCCTTTTATTGTGGGCAGTCTGGGGCGCACCTGTGCACTGGTCATGATGTCGGATCGGCATCTTGATGTGGCGCACCTATGAGGTGGGGTGGATTGTCTCGGCGGGGCAGAGGTGCTCGCTGTCACACATTTGGACAGATTTGTGAACAATGTTTGAGAGAAATGGTAGTGTTGTGTATCTGGAGTGAATATTGGATCTTTGGGTCCATCTCAGGAAAAATGGGAGCAAAAACAAAAGCGTTGCGTTTATATTTTTGTTGAGTGTATGAATATTTTCTGATTGTTTCCTCATAAGATCATACCTGGAGTTGTGTTTTGTTTCATTCACACATGTTTAACACACAAATCCAGAAAACACTCTGTTCCACCTTGTGATATCACGTGGTAATAGAGATAATGCTCCACTGTGTTTTTAAACTCCATACATCTTAGCCGTAGCTGTTATCTTTAAAATTACCTACTAAATGACATCACAAGGAGGAGCAGAGAGACTAATAATAAAGGGTTACTCAAATATGTGTGAATGCAACAAAATGTTTTTGAGTAGGTAACAACATTATAACACAACTAATAGCTCACAAGTGTCAGTTTTGCATAATATAGAGCCTTTAAGAATTCAAATAGTGAAATGTCTAAAACATGTAAAATCATCATTACTACTAGTACTAGCTCTACTAGCATCCGGTGCCATCGTAGCTGTATATCGTAGAATATGCTGAATATATATGGTAACTATAATGCAAGTGTGTACTGAAGAGAGCATCTGAAGTTTGATTCCATCTTGTATTATATCTTTACCATTGCTGATGCCTTAGGGAAGGTCTAAAGTAAGATTATTTCTCATTTCATATTCATGCCATTCACACATATACATATCACATATATCCATCACCCATCTCGCATTTCAAAACTTGCTGCTAATACCACACATTTCATAAATACTTAAAAAGGAAAGACCAGTACAGCAGATTAAACCGCTGAAAGGAAAAGCTTATTGGAATGAGCCCATTAAACACGAAATTAAACATCATCCGCCATTGCTATATATCACTTATAGCTAATGTATAATGCATTCTATTGCAGTTTTTGTGATGGACTGTTTTAATACACTTTTACTGTGCTGAATTTGGATCAACTTCTTTCTACACTTTTAGAAAACTTTATGAGATATGATCTTCGATATCAAACACGGGTAATTTTGGAGTTAAAGTAATTTGTTACATACACTATTATGCAGACTTTTCATAGCCTAAATATGATTATACTGGAAATGTCTGAAATTGCGTGTACCAATCTAATTAGCAAATCAATCTAATTCACTGAGAAAATGTGTGATTTGCTTCGTCTGATGATTTTTTTTGGGATAATTAAAGGGGCAGAATCTGAAAAGTAACATCTATTTTAACACGCATGTGGGAAGACGAGAAATCAACCAATCCAATTCACTCTAAATGAGTCTAATTTCATGAGATTAACATAATACACCAAGGAAGCAACCTCTTAACAATGTCATCCTCAGCAAACATGTACATTTTATAATGAAACAACACTTTTAGTTGATATGGTATGGTATGATAAAGGAGAAATTCAATTTGTCAACTGGACAAAGTTTGTCCAGTTGACAAATTGAATTTCTCCTTTATCATGGATTCTACCTGGACGACTGAGGGACTCTTCACGCATGGTATGGTATGCTTTTTATTTGTACAGGGCACTGCACAATAACACATTAACCAAGACAGAAGTCATAGGAACAGGCTCATAGGACAGGGTCATAGTCACAGGTTATAGCATGAATGCTAATTTACACCTGTAGTCCCAGAGCCGGTTGGTAGAAATACTCAGAGTGCAGATTCAGTGTAGATAAACTGTCCAAAAATATACTTTAACAGATATCACTTATTCTCACAGTGATTAAACTATTCTAAAAACATGTACCAGACACACAAGCACATGATCATTCAAATCACACTCATCCCTAATGTTTTAGAGCCACTTCTTTGTCAGACGTGCAAACATTTGAAAACCTGTGACTCAAACCTGTGACAAATATTTGCATATATCATTACATTTTCAAAATTTAATAAATTGTATTTTGCAACAATAGGACAATGGTGATACTGTTGAGGTTTCTTATCATGAATCTTAACTGCAATGATACAATGATTCAACATGTTTCAAGGCTGTTTTGCACACCTTCGACCAGCTCCTCATACAGAACAAGAAACGTGACATGATCATGGAGTTAGAAGACATGTGCAAGGCCTCCATGGTCAGTGACTCGTATGTCTGAAATTTGAGAGGTTTAATTTCTGTCTGTTGGAACCACATGAAAATGGGTAACACCTTAAATGAAGTTTCCTTAATAAAGGTGTTAATAAGCCCCATTCATTGTTTTTATGTGTGCACTTTTAATTGGAATGAACCCAGTAAAGCATGTGTGTAGATTTGAGAGCTGGACACAACCAAATGCAAATCAATCAAAAACAAGGCTTTCTAACACCGTGTAAAATTTTACTTTGATAAATTCATAAAAGAGAATCTGTTTGTATCTTATTTATGATGTGGAACAATCAGACAAACCTAGTCTGATAAATGTTTTAAACGAGATGTACAGTTATCACTGTATTTGCCTTGAGACTGTCACATTCATTACCATTACCCAAATCATCTGGGGACCCCCTGAAATCCTTTTGCAACCTCCATGAGGGCCTTGACCCCCAGATTGAGAAACATTTGTCTAATGTAAATCAGCTAAAACACCAACACACAAAATCAAGCATCAAATTAAAATGTTACAAGCTTGTAGAAGCAGCAAATACGCCATCCAAACCACTGCAATAATTTGTGTAGTATTTGTGTAGTAACATTTGTCATGTTATATGAATAAAGTAATGGCCATATGAGGACTGTTTGGTTAACGTGTATGTATATAATCGGCAAAAAAAAACATAAATCAGTGTCTGTGTTTTTAAATGTACTCATGTCATTTTAACTAACGCATTTTATCGCTTGTGTTTACAATTATTTGCACCTTTTTAATATCATTTGCACTTAATTTTACTGTTTACAACTACTGCACTTTACATTTGATATTTTACTGTTATTTTACTCTGGACGTGTGCTGCTGACCTCTTGGCCAGGTCACCCTTGTAAACGAGGTCTTGATCTCAATGGGTTTTTTACCTGGTTAAATAAAGGTTAAATAAAATAAAAAAAAACATATTACTGATTCATGCATTTTGTTTATTAAAACCTTAAGACCTTAATCTAATAATTGGTTTGCCCATGGGAGGGGCTATGGTGGTATTTACGAGGTGCTCTGCTCAGCCTGTCTTATTGAGTTCATGGACAACCTCCTGTTGCACAACATTGGAGGACCTGAGCTTTCTGAATGCACTATTGTGAATCAGCATTGCACAATACTTAAGAGATTATTCAAACTACATGTAATAATAAGTTTTGATTCATGATGTCTAGTTGCTCCACAGATGATAAACTGTAATTATATATCAATTATAGTCTAGGAGAAAAAGCAGGAGAATGAATAGTTTAACACCACAACTGTATGTTGCCTATAACACGATGACACATCACACCAAAATGTTGCACAAGCTATTGTGGAGTGTGAGCTCCTCTAGTACTGGGATCTGCTCATGACCTGGGGTCTCCTCAAATACTGTGATGTTCTCTAGTCCAGGGGTCTCCTGAAGAGCAGAGGTATTGGCAGAATACAGTCTCTGTGAGCAGCTCAGAAGTCACACTAAGAATGGGAGCATTTACAATGGGTTCCTCTGTTGGTTCCTCTGAGGCTTCTTGGATGATGTCCTCAGGAGCAGGAAAAGCAGCGCAGCAAACTCCAGGTCTGTGCTGGGGTCTTAATGCTCTTCAGGTTCAAGAGGGCAGCTCTCTTCTACCATGAGGTCAGTGATGGCATCAAACAGGCTGGGCCAGAGGGACTCCACATACTCCTCTAGTTCTTCAGGGGATCTTTCATGATCATTTGGTCCCCAATAGAGTCTGAAAAGTGCACTCTCTAGAGCATGTTTCCCAGAGCTTCAATGACACTATCCAGGACACAATGGGTCAGTCCAAAGGCTGGGAAAAAGAGGTCACAGGATGGCATACTGAACAAATCTGCGTTCACAGGAGGCTGCCATAGGCTGTGGTACAACGGCCAATAACACATCCTTAGACTGGAGAAGGCAGTCTGCTCAGACAAAGCAGACTGCCTGCTCCTGAGCCGGGTGGACAAACTTTGGGTCGGAAGGGAACAAAGGAAAAATCAAATGAGCTGTGCATTCATTTGAAACAGACATAATAAAGGAACAATGTGTGTGTGTGAGACCTACAGAAAGCTCTCAGAGATGTCTTAAGGAGACATAAGGAGCTACCTCGCCTCAAACACAGTTTGTGAAAGCATTGAACATCTTACCAAATTCAGAAGAGGTCTGGCTTCCTCTTCCTCTTTCCCCTCTTGCTCACAGTCCCACATCTGCACATAGATGGAACTCTTTGCCCGCTCTTGCACTACCCTCATGTGGTCAGTAGTGACTGCACAGGACAGTAGTAGTGGGACATAGGAATATATGTGACTGCTTATACTGTTAGATATGAGATATGCATAATGTCCACCCTGGACAGTTACACAATCAAACCATTTTAAAGCTGGACTTTAAAACTGTTCATTGTTCAAGTAGATTGATTCATATTTTTACAGACCATTTTAGTATAAATATATAGTATATGAACCAGCATCACACTGCACTGTGCATGAAGAGATCATTAAAACATTTTATAGCATTTATTGAACCCAGTTTTTATACCAAGGTGTAGGTAGTAATGTTTTAAAATAAGATTCCTTCTTTTTTTAAATTAATTTTTTACGACAGGGCTCCGATTGACCCTATTTAAATTGATTTTTGATGTGGCGCTACTGAGACATCTTTCAATATTTTTTCACTCAAAATTAGAGCTCACCGAGTTTTAATTTTTGATACCAGCCACTGATATGCCCATACTTGCTTACTACTTGACTTTCTGATTTCTGACTTTACCAAGAAACCTTTCTTTAAAGCGTACCCAGTAACTGTTTTCACAGATTTGTTTTGACACCAGTGGCTGATGAAAGTTTTTTTATTATTATTTTTTATAACATTTACTATAATCAAGGTTGAAGATGAGTAGTTCATGTTGATTGCTATAATGAACACACATGCTGCAACAGTGTATGCTACAAAGCTCATAATCAACAGCCTTTAAATGTTATTGAAAAGAAATGCCAAGGATCATGGTGTGTAAGTCTTCCACATAGATTAGGTTAGTCTGAGGTTGAATGACTCACCAAGGTTAATTTCCAGTCACCTCTGGTCTTTCCTGCACTTCACAGTAGTTAAATGCCCCAGGCCTGAATGAACTACATTTCTAAATGATTGTCCACTCCTGAATGTAAATCTAGAAGTAATAGTGTTTGAGCAGAAAGGGAAACTGCATAAGTGAATTACATACTTCCCAAATGTTAAACAGATACACACTTTACATAATTTGGCCTTGCTACTAGCAACAGTTCAAAGTGTAGACAATTAATGCATCTGCCCAACAACACTTTGGAATAAACACAGGTCTACTGTGATTTCTGTACAAGACAAGTGCCTAAACTATTGATTAGTTTAAAGGGTCTATTTTACTATTTTCTATTTAATGTTATAACGTTTTCTCATCAAAGACATACCTGGAGTTGTATTTGTTTCATTTACATATGTTTAACACACTGAAATAGAACATAATCTGTTCAACATTGTCATGTGGTAATACGGGAAGTATTCCACTGTGATTTTAAACTTCATACAACTTTATTAGTATCATTTGGATGATTTCAGGCCTGGAATCGCCAAGCTCTACTAAATAAAAGGTAGCTTGGAGTTTGGAGCTTAGTTTAACCCTCCGGTCGTGTTCGCCTCCAGCCCCCTACTTTAGTGTTCCCGGTCAAAATTGACCGGTCTGTTTTAACTGCTCTTAAATTAGCACAATTTTTTTTTTCAACACCAATTTTTTTTATTAAACATTTTTTAGTTGAGAACAATGTTTCAAAGTAGTGTCTAACAACAATTTATAGAAGTAAACATTAAATAACATCAGTTAAAATACAATTAGGCACTGAAAATGAACTACAAAATGAACATATAATACAAAAAATAAATGGAAAACCAAACACCAAACTCAACAGGGTGTGTGTGTGTGTGTGTGTGTGTGTGTGTATTCATGCACATGAGTGGCATGTGACACTCAGGTCAGAGTGAGTCTTGCAAACATACGTAAGCATGACATTTGCAGCATGTCAGGCTCGTTTTGATGTCTCTAGGGGCACAGAGGCCACAACGCTTCCTTTTCTGCCCATGTCCTTGTTGGGGGAGAGCAGCCAGGGCTGGGGCTGGAGCTTGCATGCTCCTAACCAGACTGGCGGAGGCTGGTGTGCAGGGAATGTGCTGGCGTCGCTGTATAAGAGGAGTCACCAAAGCGAGGAAAAGTCTCCTCTTGAAACTTTCCCCTGATTCCAGGTTGGGTCGATTGCTGTCCACACCACATACGTGTTGAAAGCTAACACATCCAGGATGTTGTGGAACAGTGCCACAGGCCAGCGAGCCGTCATCCGCTTACAGGTGTATGTACCAGTAAGCTGCAATAAAGGAACAATAAATAATAAGAGATTAGGAACAATATTCAATCTGTCGTACACAAAATGCTATGATTCACCTAGATAAAAATAAAATAAAATGCATGATGAGACTTTACACTACCTTATCAAGGCAGTCAACGCCTCCCTTGTTCTTGTTGTAGTCCTGGATCATCAGGGGCTTCCTGTCCTTCCCGTCTTTGTGTACTGTGCTCATCAGGATGACATTTCTGTTCTTCTTGGGAACGTATGACACAAGAGTGTGAGCGTCAGTGAATGCAAATAGTGATGAGAGTGCCTGTCTTCCTCTGGTCAATACCAGCGCAGGGGGAAGTTCTGGCTTGTTCTTCCTCACTGTCCCTACCATGGTGAGCTTTCTTTTCAGTAGCTCCTGACCAAGAGCATGTGATGTGAAGAAGTTGTCAAGTTGTCAAGTTGTGTGTGTGTGTGTGTGTGTGTGTGTGTGTGTAGGTGTGTGTGTGCGTGTGTGTGTGTGTGTGTGTGTGTGTGTGTGAGAGAGAGAGAGAGTGAGTGAGTGAGTGAGTGAGCTGGGGCAGTGTGTATGGGGATGTTTTCTGTATGTTGAATGAATTTACTCTGGATACCCATTCATTTCCTATGGTGGTCACTTTTGACCGGGAACACCACAGGTGTAACAAGGTTGATTAAAACACTCAAAATTGAATGAAATAGGTGATCATCACTTTTATATGTTCAAGTCCACAGTGTGGAGGATATCATAAGGTCTTGAGGTAATCAGATGAAAAACATAATATTTATGAATATTATAAGTTGTAAAACGGTCAGATTTGACCCGAACACGACAGGAGGGTTAAATTAACATGCATCCATATATATGTTCCTCTTGTAATATAGTGGAACATAAAGTAAAAGTAGTAAAGTTAAGTTAACTTAAGTATATTTAAGTTAACTTAAGTATATTTTTTCGGTATCTGTACATTACTTGAGTACATTTTTAAGTGGATACGTTCTACTTTTACTTCACTACATTTCAGAGCAAGTATCTGTACATTCTACTCCCCTACATTTTTCAGCAGGAGTGAGTAAAAGTAATTTTTCTTATTGTCTGCAACCTGCTGAAAAGGCTGAGGGTTTATTGTAACACATTCATAATTTGAGTATACAAAAGTAGAGTATATACAAGTAAAAACAGGTAGGTTACAATTGTTTCAACTGACCAAAATTCAGCACAAAATCACTTATTAGAAATTTTATTAGACCTCAAATTCTGCAATATATATGGTATCTGTACTTTTACTTAGGTAATAAAATCAAGTACTTCTTCCACCACTGCCTGTATCTCTCTGTTCCTGACTCTGTCCCCGTCACACTGTCATCCTAATACACCTCACTGGTATCTGCTGCTCGCTCAGAGGATTAGAGATCGGGTATCTCACCAAACACACATTTAACATCTCGTCCTGGAAACCTGCACATTTAAGTCTGCTATATGATGAGCCATTTCTGCAAAAAAGCATAAAACTCCAGCTGATATGAAGAGATACAAATCAGGAGGGACGTATAAATGCATGCTGCAACAGATGTGATTTTAGGTATGGTAATAAGAGCCAAGACGGAGCGGTGCGCCGGTGAATGTAAAGCAGTTAGTTGTGGGAGTGTTAGCAGGTCGTGCAGGCTAGCACATGATAAACGACTCACTCATGGATTTTGATGGAGGCAGTTATATGTATGTGCAGTGCCTGATGATCCTCTACGGCAGCTGTTAAAGGACATTAAAAATACAGCGTAGCGTCAGTTTCAGCTATGGTAATAAAAATATTTATTAGCACTATGACTTAAAAGTGTACTGTGTAACCTTTACACTAAAAATACTTTAATTAAAAGATAAATAATTGCTCTCATGAATATTGAAGGTCCTATATTATGCAAAATTATTTCTTGTGAGCTTTAAGCCATGTTAGCCTGTTGTTTCTTCTTCAAAAGCATATTGAGTTTGTGTTTTGTTTCATTCACACATGTTTGAGTATCCCTTATACACCTCCAAAGCTCATGTCCACAATAAATACTTTTAGTTCTGCAGAGTGCTGAGATTGGTGGTTCGAATCCCACTCTTGACATAAACACCGATGGTAGAGCGGTCAGATCCACTGACTTGCAAAGTCCAGCTCCAACAGATGAATACTGTTGTTGCATCCTTGGGGAAGACGCTTAACCCTCCTCGCCCCTAGTGTCTGCGTACATTGGTGTGTGTGTGTGTGTGTGTGTGTGAATGGGTAAGTGGTTTCTTGATGTAAAAAGCTTTAAGTTCCTTGAAGTAGAAGAGTAGAAATATGCTATTTCATTTTGTCTTTATTTTTTAGAATTACTCAGTTACAGTAATACAATGAAACAAGGCTTGCAGTTGCTCAGTTGGTACAGCATTCTCCTACTGATCCAGGTTGGAGGTTTATGCCCACTAGTGCATACTGTTGTTGTGTCCTTGGGTAAGACACTATATAACCTGCCTGGTCTCCAGTGTAAGCATGCACAGGTGTATTCACCCAATGGGTGTTTACAGTTTAAAGAAAGGTTTATTTGATGCATATGTCTTACTTTAAGTCAATCAAAAAGTAATCTTATATAAAAGGCGGGTTGTAGATGGTAGTAGTGTTAGTTAGGCCTGTCACAATAACAACATTTAGACTGACATATTTTGCTGAAGTAAATATAAAGAATAAATGATAATACTCAAATGTATGTCAGTGACGCAATACCCCAAGAGCAGACTTATACCAGAAAAACTATTCCAAATGTACAATATTGTAAAAAAAAATCATGCTGCAATAAATAAACAGCCAAATGAAACACTGTAGTACTTTGTAATAGTAGTTTGCATTGTAATGAGTCATAGAAGTTATTAATCCAACCTTTTACATCTTAAATCCTATTGTATAGCAAACAAAAAAAAAGAAAAAAAGACCAGAAATGTAACAGTTGTACAAAGAAAAAGTACCCACAATAAATATTGTTGCAGTAGTAGTTGTAGTAATAGTGGCAGTATTTGCAGCAGTAGTTGTAGTAACGGCAGTAGTAAAAGTAAAAGCCCCATACTGACATGGAGAGCACGAAGAGCAAATCACATCCACCAGATGAGAGCAAGCAGCTAATCACATGCTTTTTTGATAATTGCTTCATTTCAACTTCATTACTTATTTATCATTTATTAACAGAAATTCCAGCTTTCTGTCTCAGCCTCCCCCTAGCAGATGTTGCGTTCAAGTACCATCAGTGCAGTGTACATACAGAGACACACAGCTCTGCCAATCACATGCGTTTTATACACACTCCCGGTCTGGGCCTGTCCTCTCTCCCACTGCACCATGAATCAGTGAAGCATGTCAGCTCCATCTATACACCATCACATTACCAGCACATACTCACTAATAAACCTGGGCCTTATGTGAGTCAGCCAAGCAAGTCAAAGTGTCAGGAGGAGTGTGCAGATATGATGGACAGGAATAAATAACATGATGAATATATTATCAGTCATCTATAAAGAAGTATATCTCAAACTTTTCTCAACAACCACTTCAAAGTAGAATTTGTACTTACAAAGACATAACAATATTACCGTACATTAATCAATGATTAAAAAGGTGTTTATTTTGAAATATGAGTTAGTTAGAATGGAGCTCAGCTGTCCTGCCCAGCTCCCATAATTCTAAAAGAAAAAAAAAAAAAAAAAAAAAATCTAAAAAATGTTCCCCATAAATTTTAAAGAAAAAAAAAGAAACAAAACAAAAACAAACAAACAAACAAATAAACAAATAAACAAACAAACAAAACAATAGGATTTTGAAATCTCGATATAAACTCATGAGCTATGTAGTAACTGATGACCACGAAACACATTATTTAAAATGATTTTGAGACTTTGTGATGTAAACATTTGGAGAATTTTAAGTTAAATGACTTAATGACTTAAAGTCACAGTATGTACATTTTTAACCAAAAAAAATAGACTAAAATATTAGCATTATTTTACTACTAATAATTATTTTTTATTTTATTTTTTTCATTTTGATTGAAAAACATGTGTCCTTACTCTGTGGGCTTGCATCTCCATAAACCTGACTCTTTTTTGGCCTGCTTGCTTCCATGGAAATGTTGTTTCTGTGGCTATAACCTTCCACAGTATGGCATAAAACCTGTCTATCACCATGGAGAATGTTCTAAAGTATAGTTTTAATTTTTCATTTCCATGAAATCATGCAGGTGATGTGCCACCTCCAGAAAGTTACATACAGTACCTTTAACCAGCTTTCAATCAAGTCTATGGGAAAAATGAAAAAGTTATATATAGCCAAGGTTTTGGCAAATGTGGCATTAGATTATTTTGTTTCATAACTTTACTTTGAGACCTGCCAAATGACAAACCTGGCATACCCACAGAGGTACATCATTTGACAACCTTGGTTTCTTCAGATCATTTAAAAGACCAAGCTATGAACCATCCATCCAAGACCTATCAGAAAGTCGCCCCACAGGCTGTCTGTACATAGGCAGCCTCAGCGTGTGTGAATGAACTCCAGAGTGCCATATTGTCAAAGAGGGACCTGGGAGATGAGTCATACACGTGTGACGCACCTGATCAAACTGTCTCCTACAGAACATACCTCAAACCAGTCATATCTAGCCCACACACAGATGATTTGTCATTTCCCATCATGCATCACTCCTCAACTGCAGGCAGAGTTGGGTTTAAAGCTGTCTGTTAAAAGCAAGTTCTGGCACTAAGAAGATACAAGATTTAACTGTATTTGTGTTAACTTTTACCAATAAATCAATTCTTTAAAAAATGACAGAATTTGAGCTCAATAACAAATATAAAAGTGGAAATAAACACCAAATTTTATTTTAAAATGTTTGTGCTACTTAAAAATAGTGATGTAAATACAGTATAACATTGTCTACTGTTCTTAGTCCTTTTTAGTCCTTAGTCCATTTTAGTGCATTTTTTAAATATTTGCTACATTTTGTACATGCTGCCTCCAGTGGCCATTGTAATTTCAAGTACTTGGTGACAACACACAACACTGCCCTGTTTACAGTGTTAATTGTTTGAAGTGTCCATACCTGTTTGACCAATCACAGCTCATACCTCCAGATCCCACCCCTCCTTTCCCCTCACACTTTTCTTTAGCCCTCCAGGTATTGCCCATTGTAGCAGAGTTTTGGTGCTTATAGTCTCATTTATATGTTACTTCTACATCTGATCAGGTATGCACAGGCCTGTCATGATAATTACTATATTGACTTATTGTTCAATACATGAACGCTAAAACAATAAATCCTGGGGCTCAAAATGTATTGTATGTACAACTTCTTTGTAAAAAGAAGGATATTTTTGTTATAATATAAGATTTGTTACTGTGACAAGCCTAGGTATGCAATCAGGGCTGTAAATGTACCAAACATCCCAGTATTTCAGTTGGTTTCCAAATTAGTCAATCCAAAAAAGAACAAAAGAAACATTTGATGGTGTCCTTATGTTCAGATTTACTGTTTTTATGTGCAATCAAGGCTGTTACTGTCTCCATCCAAATGTGTTTGTCAAACCCTTAAAAAAGGAACCTGCCAGCTTAATACATTTTATGGTGCAATTTTCTCTTATTTCTTTTCCAAACATTTATATTAACGATTCGCTGCGCAACTTTTCTAGTGAAGGGTCCACTATCAGCTTGTTTCAATGGAAATGTTATTGCTTTGTCTAGAATGTTCCACAGTATAAATAAACCTCAAGAAATCACAAGAGAGACTACGCTACATTACAAGTCAGATCTGTGGAGAGTCGCCCTTATTCACAGAAGTAATTATTGTATTTTTGAGCAATAAATACCCGATATACACTCAACAAAAATATAAACGCAACACTTTTGTTTTTGCTCCCATTTTTCCTGAGATGGACCCAAAGATCCAAAATTCACTCCAGATACACAACACTACCATTTCTCTCAAACATTGTTCACAAATCTGTCCAAATGTGTGACAGCGAGCACCTCTGCCCCGCCGAGACAATCCACCCCACCTCACAGGTGCGCCACATCAAGATGCCGATCCGACATCATGACCAGTGCACAGGTGCGCCCCAGACTGCCCACAATAAAAGGCCACCCCGAAATGTGCAATTTTTTGGCTTTATTGGGGGTCTGGGGACTCAGAACCAGTCAGTATCTGGTGTGACCACCATTTGCCTCATGCAGTGCAACACATCTTCTTCGCATAGAGTTTATCAGATTGTCAATTGTGGCCTGTGGAATGTTGGTCCACTCCTCTTCAATGGCTGTTATGGACGAAGAACACAGGTGCATTTTATTGATGGCATTTTGAATGCACAGAGATACCGTGATGAGATCCTGAGGCCCATTGTTGTGCCATACATCCATGAACATCACCTCATGTTTCAGCAAGATAATGCACGGCCTCATGTTGCAAGGATCTGTACACAATTCTTGGAAGCTGAAAATGTCCCAGTTCTTGCATGGCCAGCATACTCACCGGACATGTCGCCCATTGAGCATGTTTGGGATGTGCTTGAGCGGCGTATACGACAGCGTGTACCAGCTCCCACTAATATCCAGCAACTTCGCACAGCCTTTGAAGAGGAGTGGACCAACATTCCACAGGCCACAACTGACAATCTGATAAACTCTATGCGAAGAAGATGTGTAGCACTGCATGAGGCAAATGGTGGTCACACCAGATACTGACTGGTTCTGAGTCCCCAGACCTCCAATAAAGCAAAAAAAAAAATGCACATTTCGGGGTGGCCTTTTATTGTGGGCAGTCTGGGGCGCACCTGTGCACTGGTCATGATGTCGGATCGGCATCTTGATGTGGCGCACCTGTGAGGTGGGGTGGATTGTCTCGGCGGGGCAGAGGTGCTCGCTGTCACACATTTGGACAGATTTGTGAACAATGTTTGAGAGAAATGGTAGTGTTGTGTATCTGGAGTGAATTTTGGATCTTTGGGTCCATCTCATGAAAAATGGGAGCAAAAACAAAAGTGTTGCGTTTATATTTTTGTTGAGTATATTTATTCCATTCGAACATTCTGGGGCAAAGCAAAAACATCTCCATTGAGACAAGCAAGTAATGGACCCTTCACCAGAAAAGTTGTGCAGTGCACCGTTAATTTATGTTTGAATATTTGTAATTTCATGTATTTTAGGAAGTACAGCGAACTCACAGAAACATGGTAGGGAGCATAAATCATATAAGCCGACCTGAGGATCGAAGCATGACCTCTCACATCCCCAGCTATGCACAATCTGCTGAAATCAATGACCAGTCTAGACAGTGCTTGTTTGCAGATCACACGTTTATTTGGTCGATAACACAATTCCAGATCACAATTCTCTTTATTTTTTCATATACATATATATTTTTTATTTTTAACAAATCTGCTCTGTAGACTTCTAATTGGACTAAAGTGTAATAAGACTGCTGAAGGTGCCAGTGCAAATTCCCTCTCACCACTCACTCACAGCTAACCCTTAATGCCTGAAAAAAATCACGATTGGTGTGAAAATAAGGGAAGAGGTATGAGGACGTGGTGGACCAATGAGAATAAAGTCTTTGTTCGTAGTTGGAAAAATAGAACACTTGAAACTCAACTGTTGCCTAGAGACACACGTTGCAGGCAATTACTGGGCAAGATTACAGTGGGGAGAAAATAGGAGAGATTGTCAATGGAGATGCATGTGTGGAGGTGTGTGGGTGACTGAATTTCATTATGGTACAGATACGTGTGAATGTTTAGAAAAAAAAAAAAAGACTTGTTAATTATACTGCCTTCCATGTACTAATGATGGTGCTCAAGAATTCTTTTTATAATGCCTAATGAACTACAAAACACATACCAAAGATACATATTTATACCAAAAATATATAGAGAAAAATATATTACATTTATTAGGGATACTGTTTGTTAAGAGGAGAGAAGGGTCATTTAAGAAAGTAAATAATAGACTAATTTTAGCCTCTGTCTTAAAGGTATGCTGTGTGTAGAATCCCTCAGTCGTTCAGGTAGAATCCATGGCAAAAGGAGAAATTCAATTTGTCATCTGGACAAAAATAAACGTTTGTCCAGTTGACAAACTGAATTTCTTTTGCCTTAAAGGTATACTATGTAACTTCTCTGGTGGAGATTTTGCCCTCTTCTTGTCTTTATGGAGCTGCTATTGCTTAAAGGTCCCATGGCATGAAATTTTCACTTTCTGAGGTTGTTGAACGTTAATGTGAGCTCCCCTACCCTGTTTAGCCCCCCCCCCCATGGTTAAAAGTTGCGAAATGTCTAAACTGAGCATTTGCGATCCTTTTCTGCGTTACAAAAAATCGGAGCTCAAACGGGCGATTTTGAACAAGGCACCTTATTGACGTCAGATCGAAAAAAGAAATGCAAATGCAGTTCCACCCCCGTCTGTCTGAACTCAGCGTCTCTGTAAATCACGCCCAGAGAGCTTGGACTGCGAATGCGCTAGGCAATGCAAAATGTTTTTTTTTATTTTCCTGGAGGCACGTCCGAGTGTTTCTAGGCTCGGAAGTCCTTTATCTGAGCCTCTGGACCTTTGAACAGCAGTGGTTTAATTTTATTTTCTGTGGAAATTTGTTTATTTTTCAATGGAACGCTTCAAATCTCTCCCCCGTGCAAAAACACGGAAATGGATCAGCTTAGAGCTGAGAGCAAGAGCGGAGAGTTTGGCCATGCCCCCACCCTCTACTATAGGCCAGCTCTTTTCTCCTCATTTGCATTCAAGCAACAACGCCCATAATGGCCTGTTCAGAGAGAGAAATAATACTCTTTCTCATCTTATCTCTTATGATTTTGAAGAAGGATTCATTTACAGTATTAGGGAACCATTAAGGAGCCATATAAAAGCATCAAGAAGTACCATGTCATGGGACCTTTAACCTAGAATGTTCCACAGTATCTGATACAATGTGATATTTGGTGAAAAAAAAAGTCACCTAAAATGTATATAAACTATATTTTTAATGTGATATAAACTGGTAGTAAAACGAAGCAACATACATTTATGTTGTGTATTTCTTATCTATGGACCATGCGGGTCCTTAAAGGCGCATTGTGTAAATTTTCTGGCAGAAGGTTCGTCAAATCAAATGCTTTTCTCCATGGAGATGTTATTGCTTTGTCTGGAATATTTCACAGTATGGCATTAGGCCTTTCTATCTTCATGGAGATCAAACCAGACCAAGTTACAGGTCAGATCTGTAAGGAGGCAACTCCGATCACAGTCAGAATGCCTGTTTTTCTAGGTATTTTTGAGCTATAAAACGTCCTGTAATTAAATAAATGTAAGGTAGAGCTGTTTAATGTCATAGTGTGTAACATTTCAGACAGAGCAATGACATCTGTAGAAACAAGCAGGTGACAGACCATCCAAACCAAAGTTACATAGTGTGCACTTAATAAAGATGACTAGTAAAAATAATTTAAAAACATTTCCATAATTCTCAGCCCCTTCTCTGAGTATATTTGACATACAATATCTCTAATGTGGCATCATAACAAACACGGAATAACCTGAATATATTATTATTGGAACCTGCAGTGTCTTTAGTCATTTGTTAGTGTAATAAAACAATAGCTGCTGGCACGAACACTGTAAGAAGCTGCATTACAATATGATTCACAATGATGCCTCTGGGTCTAACTGCTATTTTGATTCCATTTGGGAGAATAAAAAGACATCGTTACATGGATGATTTATAAAAGCATCTCTGTAAAGAATTATGATGGTAATTTCGCTGCAATGCAAACACCTCGCTGATATAATGTATTGTAATAATCTCTAAATAAAGTGCATATGACAGGTTTACATGTTTTTCTAATTGCTGCTTTGTTTTGTGGGGTAGTACCTGTGGTAAATATTTAGATTTGTGGTAAGTATTTAGTTTTACATCAGTTAAAAGGCAGTTTGAGGTGAGTTCGGTCTCATCAACATAGACATTTGTTGCAAAAAAAATGTTATGGTGTTTTAAACCTTCATTAGACCAATTACCAATTCTGAATGCAAACAAAAACATCTTAAATAATCTTAACTATGCTTAAGTGAAAAGAGTGGTCTAATCCGTCATATGCATTTTAATGACTGCTATTGGACCAGTATCCTGCGTGTTGCACAGTGGAGATCCTTTACGAAGCTGGTTGGACATTTTCCACTTTTGACAGAGTTATAGGGATTTTTTGCTCATCTAAAACAGGTGGCTTGGTAACTACATGCCCTGCATCACTAAAACTCATCCATTTGGGCATCCACTCCCCTCTGCCCTCCCCATTCTCTGCTCTGTTAAATAGCCTGCTCTTCCAGTCAGCCCAAGGGAGGACCCAGACCGCTAACCCCATGGCAGCCAGCGCCACACCCAGGCAGGAGAGCCCGATCCCAGCTGCCCTGCTCTGGTGAAGCCCCCGGTTGAAGTTAATGGCCTGGGTGTCCACAAAGAAGAGGTCGCCTTCCCCAAAAGACTCAATCTTGTGAGGGGTGGAGTAACCGACGGAGAGGCTGGCTACTCCTGCTGTTAGGATGAGGAGACCCAGGGCCATGGATACCTGTGAAGTGGAAACAGACAGAATGTTCAAAATGTTTTGATTGCTAGAAGTATGAAATATTTTGTCTATTTAAAGTAGGGCTGCAGCAATAAATTGAATCATGACTATTCGACTATAAAAATTGTGATATTTTGATAATCGTGATAATAAAAGATCAAAATGTAAAAAAAAAAGCAATTTCTGATATTTATCAATAATACATTATTTCATAAACATTTTCAATTTAGAAGCTACATTTTTTATGAAAATGTATGAATTTTAATATAAATGATCATCAATCGACTAAATGAAAAAATAATTTTTGAAATGTCGACTACTAAAATAATCATTAGTTGCCACCCTCATTTAAAGCTATTTACTGTAATAGTGTAATCACCCAACCAAGAGTATAAAGTATAATAATAAAGTATAATAATGTTTTGTACCATACTTGAATCTCAATCAAGACATGCACACGCACATGCATGTTTTAGTACATTTATAATGCAAATTTAAAAAGAATATTGTTATCAAGATTGAGAGATATACAGTTTTGTCAGTATCGCCCACCCCTAATGCTGAGTTCTAATTTCAAATGCTTGTAATTCTATGGGTGAATACATAAATGCATAAATGATAATGGAGTTACTTAGTGTTACACCACTCTAACTCAAGTAGTATACTAAATTGCTCTAGTAAAGTTGGAGTGGAGTGCCCATTGTATTATTTACCACATTAACATTGTCTGTGTAAGTTCAGTCATTTGACAACACTCTAGTTGATCCTGAGAGGGAATTTAGCAGCACAATACAACAGGCACTTGTTAAAGCTGCTTGAATGCAAAGAGTAATTGATTGATTGCATTTGTTGCCAATTAAAATACCGTAGTTTGCGTTCGAGTTGTTAGAACTTGTTTGTGGATCTATACATCTATACTACATACATTTCTAAGGGAATTTCAGTGACCTCCAAACCTTGAGTTTGGTCCAGACAACCTAACTGAATGATTATGCCTATTGTGCATGTTTTTCGTTGCTGGGGGACACCGGTGACGTAAGTAAAGGCAAGTCTATCTGTGAAAACATTTTGTCATTGATAGAGTATTAAAGGCAAAAAAGGTGGAGCAAAAATTCTAAAATTCGCTGTACCAAATCTAGGATTACATGAAGGACCTTCTCTTTTTTACATTTCCATTGGGTCGCATGTTCACTTCTTATTATAAAAAAAGGTCATACAGTTGTTTGTGTGGTTGGTAAAAACAAACTCGTAATTGCCAAATGTGCAGGTGGCTGACACACACAAACCCATCTGTACAAATATCACCACAGCCCTGTTTGTAGGTTATCCTGCAGAGACAGCACTCAGAACTGCTCGCTGCGCACAATTTCCAAATCAGCTCATTTTCTATTACACTACCCAGGTGTAGCTTATTGCAACCAGGTGTAATACTGGCAGCGAACAAGATCTGTAGCATAATGTTTATCCAGGAAGTCAATGAGCAATCGGAGAACACAAACTAGCAACATATGGTATGCCAAGTCTGAAATCTGTTGTGATCTTTGTGGGGTTTCTCTAGTGAGCTGTCCATGGTGCTGAAGTTACTCACTATCTACAAATAAATCTTTATGTGTGTTATGTTCTCTTGTAATATTAAAACCAGAATCTCCATCCACCCATTTTCTTCCGCTTATCGCGGGGACAACAGTCTACGCAATGACTCTCAAACCTCCCTCACCCCAGACACTTCCTCTAGCTCCTCCGGGGGGACCCAGAGGCATTCCCAGGCCAGCCGAGAGACATAGTCCCTCCTTCGTGTCCTGGGTCTTCCCTGGTGCCTCCTCCCAGTGGGGCACCTCCCGAGGGAGGCGTCCAGGAGGCATCTGGAACAGTTGCCCGAGCCACCTCAACTGGCTCCTCATGATTTGGAGGAGCAGCGGCTCTACTCCAAGCTCCTCCTGTGTGACTGAGCTCCTCACCCTGTCTCTAACGGAGCACCCAGCCACTCTGCAGAGGAAACTAATTTCGGCCGCTTGTATCCGTGATCTTGTCCTTTTGGTTGTTACCCAAAGCTCATGACCATAGGTGAGGGTAGGAATGTAGATTGATCGGTAAATCAAGAGCCATAAGGAACCGATGCAAAGAGATATGGGTGGCAGTCGAAAGCGGGGGCCTTGACGACCGGATCTCCAGACATTGAAACAGGCTGCCTCCGACCTTCTCGCTCGGAGGCTGGCGTTGAGGCTCCCACCTCCGGCGGCCCATGGACTCGATGACCCTGGACTCTGGTTCTGCCTCTTCGGCCCTGCCCAGCAGCAACCTCGAGGGCCGGATGCTCCCATAGTCAACTGGGATGCCGCCCGCCTTGTCCTGTCTGTGGCCAGATATTCGATCTTCGCGGCACGGAACCGGCGCCTCCACGACGGCCACGCAGCGGAGCACTGGCCCCTCTTCACAGCGCTCCTTCGCGCCCACGTCCGCCGTCTCCACGACGCAAGAGAAACGGAGTTTCGCAACACCTTCATCCCAGACAATACGCTTTTCTCCATCTCCCGAGCCGGCTTCCCTCGGTTGGACTTCTGACCCCTACCCCCCCCGCTGTCCCCCCTGGTCCCTGGCGCCTGGGCCTTCCCTGGCGCTGCGTCGCCCTTGCTCTCCCCCAGACCCCTTTCTTAACCTGGGGCAAGCCCCTTGGCCTTCTACACTTCCCCTGTTCCTCTCAGCCCAAATGCCCGGTGGTGCTTATCCCCGTACCCACATCCCCCGATGTGTCCTCTGAGCGCTTTGCGAATGTATGTACCTTGTGGTGCATTTCCGTACCACGGGGTAAATCTTTCTGAAGAGAGAAAAAAGAAGTGGTTTGTGACTGTTATTGTGGTCGTGAAATCTGTACTATTATGTGCCTGAAATGTGTATTATCGTGTACCTTGTAATATTAAAAGATAAAAAAAAAAAAAAGAAACAGGCTGTGGGGACAAGGAATACCAGAATCTTCTTGAGTAAAGATGAACACTGTATGTGGATAGATTTATTTTATTAAATCCATATTTCTGCTGTGATTTGGAGATACTGATAATATTGAACTGTAATTAAGATGCTGTTAACATTATGCACCAGACTTTGGAGAACTGAGTCTTCAATGCACTCTCACAACCCATCAGGAGCTAAGACTCTCCAAATCACTGCCAAAAACTCACCTGTTCAAATTGGCATTCCCTTGATTTCCACATTTTTCACTGGGTTTTCTTTTTTGTTAAGCATCTTTGTTTGTCATGAAAGTACGATACAAGTTTGATGTATAATAATAATAATAATAATTAAAGCCGCAAGCGGCGTTGGTCGGGACCTCGCACCTGCGTTTGTTCGTCTTACTGAGACGCACAGCCATACCAAATTTCGTGTGCCTGGCACAATTATCTCACTTCCTGTTGGGCGTGGCCATGACATTGTAGATACCCTGTCAGAACAGACCCTGTCAGACCCTGTCAGACCCTGTCAGACCCTGTTAGACCCTGTCAGACCCTGCATGTGGCCTACATGCTGAGGCCTACATGAACCTTCGATGCTTGTCCCCACATTGCTGCTTGCAGCTATATCAGATCAAAGGTACAAAGATCAAAGACCTTTGATCAGGGCGTTGCCTAGCAACAAATACCTCCCATTCATAACTCATCACTCCCATTCAATAAATACCTAATTTTATCGATCCGCCGTATCGTCATATTACCGCCTATTTGAAAATCCTTCGCAATTTTACATCTCCAACGTCTTAAGATTATGTTCACCAAAATGTAAGCCTATCTGAGGTACGGTGTAGGAGAAGTGTTTCAAATTCCATACCTAACTTTATCGATCCGCCGTATCGTCATATTACCGCCTATTTGAAAATCCTTCGCAATTTAACATCTCCAACGTCTTAAGATTATGTTCACCAAAATTTAAGCCTATCTGAGGTACGGTGTAGGAGAAGTGTTTCAAATTCCATTCTATGTCCAATACCCAAAAATCACACAAAAGCCCAATTATCTCACTTCCTGTTGGGCGTGGCCATGACATTGCAGTGAGGCGTTTGTTCGTCTTATTGAGATACACGTCCCTACCGAATTTCGTGCGCCTATCTTAAACGGTATGCCAGCCCCGAAAGACAACGCGCTAGGGGGCGCTATCGAGCTCCTGGGGGTCACTGGGGGACGGGACTTTGTGTGGTCGTACTGGCAGCACTTTGTGATGCCCGTGCAAAGTTTCGTTCGTTTTGAAGCATGGGAACATGCTCAAAATTGCCCCAGCGAGTGTGAACAAGAACAAGAATAATAATAATTAAAGCCGCAAGCGGCGTTGGTCGGGACCTCGCACCTGCGTTTGTTCGTCTTACTGAGACGCACAGCCATACGAAATTTCGTGTGCCTGGCACAATTATCTCACTTCCTGTTGGGCGTGGCCATGACATTGTAGATACCCTGTCAGAACAGACCCTGTCAGACCCTGTCAG
Source organism: Paratrypauchen microcephalus (assembly GCA_036785185.1). NCBI lineage: Eukaryota > Metazoa > Chordata > Actinopteri > Gobiiformes > Gobiidae > Paratrypauchen > Paratrypauchen microcephalus. Next base: position 2,192,581 of record JAVJIX010000109.1, read on the forward strand.
ACCCTGTCAGACCCTGTCAGACTCTGTTAGACCCTGTCAGACTCTGTCAGACCCTGTCAGACCCTGCATGTGGCCTACATGCTGAGGCCTACATGAACCTTCGATGCTTGTCCCCACATTGCTGCTTGCAGCTATATCAGATCAAAGGTACAAAGATCAAAGACCTTTGATCAGGGCGTTGCCTAGCAACAGATACCTCCCATTCATAACTCATCACTTCCATTCAATAAATACCTAATTTTATCGATCCGCCGTATCGTCATATTACCGCCTATTTGAAAATCCTTCGCAATTTAACATCTCCAACGTCTTAAGATTATGTTCACCAAAATTTAAGCCTATCTGAGGTACGGTGTAGGAGAAGTGTTTCAAATTCCATACCTAACTTTATCGATCCGCCGTATCGTCATATTACCGCCTATTTGAAAATCCTTCGCAATTTAACATCTCCAACGTCTTAAGATTATTTTCACCAAAATTTAAGCCCATCTGAGGTACGGTGTAGGAGAAGTGTTTCAAATTCCATTCTATGTCCAATACCCAAAAATCACACAAAAGCCCAATTATCTCACTTCCTGTTGGGCGTGGCCATGACATTGCAGTGAGGCGTTTGTTCGTCTTATTGAGATACACGTCCCTACCGAATTTCGTGCGCCTATCTTAAACGGTATGCCAGCCCCGAAAGACAACGCGCTAGGGGGCGCTATCGAGCTCCTGGGGGTCACTGGGGGACGGGACTTTGTGTGGTCGTACTGGCAGCACTTTGTGATGCCCGTGCAAAGTTTCGTTCGTTTTGAAGCATGGGAACATGCTCAAAATTGCCCCAGCGAGTGTGAACAAGAACAAGAATAATTAAAGCCGCAAGCGGCGTTGGTCGGGACCTCGCACCTGCGTTTGTTCGTCTTACTGAGACGCACAGCCATACAAAATTTCGTGTGCCTGGCACAATTATCTCACTTCCTGTTGGGCGTGGCCATGACATTGTAGATACCCTGTCAGAACAGACCCTGTCAGACCCTGTCAGACCCTGTCAGACCCTGTCAGACTCTGTTAGACCCTGTCAGACTCTGTCAGACCCTGTCAGACCCTGCATGTGGCCTCCATGCTGAGGCCTACATGAACCTTCGATGCTTGTCCCCACATTGCTGCTTGCAGCTATATCAGATCAAAGGTACAAAGATCAAAGATCTTTGATCAGGGCGTTGCCTAGCAACAAATACCTCCCATTCATAACTCATCACTCCCATTCAATAAATACCTAACTTTATCGATCCGCCGTGTCGTCATATTACCGCCTATTTGAAAATCCTTCGCAATTTAACATCTCCAACGTCATAAGATTATGTTCACCAAAATTTAAGCCTATCTGAGGTACGGTGTAGGAGAAGTGTTTCAAATTCCATACCTAACTTTATCGATCCGCCGTATCGTCATATTACCGCCTATTTGAAAATCCTTCGCAATTTAACATCTCCAACGTCTTAAGATTATGCTTACCAAAATTTATGCCCATCTGAGGTACGGTCTAGGAGACCCCCCACTGGGGGTCCCCCAGTGGGGGGTCTCCCAGGGACCCCCAGGTCCCCCAGGGACGAGACTTTGTGTGGTCGTACTGGCAGCACTTTGTGATGCCCGTGCAAAGGTTCGTTTGTTTTGAAGCATGGGAACATGCTCAAAATTGCCCCAGCGTGTATGAACAAGAATAATAATAATAATACGGAAACAAAGCAACAACAATAGGGACCTTCGTCCCCCTTCGGGCTCGGTCCCTAATAATAATAATTAAAGCCGCAAGCGGCGTTGGTCGGGACCTCGCACCTGCGTTTGTTCGTCTTACTGAGACGCACAGCCATACCAAATTTCGTGTGCCTGGGACAATTATCTCACTTCCTGTTGGGCGTGGCCATGACATTGTAGATACCCTGTCAGAACAGACCCTGTCAGACCCTGTCAGACCCTGTCAGACCCTGCATGTGGCCTACATGCTGAGGCCTACATGAACCTTCGATGCTTGTCCCCACATTGCTGCTTGCAGCTATATCAGATCAAAGGTACAAAGATCAAAGACCTTTGATCAGGGCGTTGCCTAGCAACAAATACCTCCCATTCATAACTCATCACTCCCATTCAATAAATACCTAATTTTATTGATCCGCCGTATCGTCATATTACCGCCTATTTGAAAATCCTTCGCAATTTAACATCTCCAACGTCTTAAGATTATGTTCACCAAAATTTAAGCCTATCTGAGGTACGGTGTAGGAGAAGTGTTTCAAATTCCATACCTAACTTTATCGATCCGCCGTATCGTCATATTACCGCCTATTTGAAAATCCTTCGCAATTTAACATCTCCAACGTCTTAAGATTATGTTCACCAAAATTTAAGCCCATCTGAGGTACGGTGTAGGAGAAGTGTTTCAAATTCCATTCTATGTCAAATACCCCAAAATCACACAAAAGGCCAATTATCTCACTTCCTGTTGGGCGTGGCCATGACATTGCAGTGAGGCATTTGTTCGTCTTATTGAGATACACGTCCCTACCGAATTTCATGCTCCTATCTTAAACGGTATGCCAGCCCCGAAAGACAACGCGCTAGGGGGCGCTATCGAGCTCCTGGGGGTCACTGGGGGACGGGACTTTGTGTGGTCGTACTGGCAGCACTTTGTGATGCCCGTGCAAAGTTTCGTTCGTTTTGAAGCATGGGAACATGCTCAAAATTGCCCCAGCGGGTGTGAACAAGAACAAGAATAATAATAAATATAGCCGCAAGCGGCGATGATCGGCCCTCGCTTGCACTCGCAGCCCCCTGCTAACGCGCCATTTTCCGATTCCCATGAACCATCTATGTACCAAATTAGGTGTGGCTACACCAAAGTTTTTGCCGGGCATCCTAATGGCAGGGACAGATGTTTGACCTGTTACCATGGCAACATGATGTGAGATGGAGTGGGGGTGTTAATGTGTTTTTTGATCAAGACCATGTCATGAATGGGTGTACCAAATTTGGTATGTTTACGACAAAGTAAAATTTTGCGCTTCCATGCAATCTCCCTAGGTGGCGCTAATGCACCTATTTCAGATTTTCTTATATCAATCTGTGTAGGGCCGGGGTGTTCACCAACGATTAAAGTTTGCGTAAAATCGGCCAAAGTATGTGCGAATTATCACTCGTCGAAGTTTGACAGGAAATGGCGCCTTCGCCACCAGGTCACATGGTCTATCCAAAATGGCTGGTTGGTTGCCTAGCAACGGTATAATATACTTTTTGTTTATCTTCCCATGATGCATCTGTGTACCAAATTTTGTTTGACTACGTCAAAGTTTTTCCAGAGAATCCTAATGACAAGAACAGATGTTTGGCCTGTTGCCATGGCAACACGATGGGAGATGCCCGGGGTCATCATTGAGATTTTTGATCGAGACCCTGTCACGAATGTGTGTACCAAATTTGGTATGTCTACGATAAAATAAAATTTTGCACTTCCATGCAATCTCCCTAGGTGGCGCTATAGCGTCCATTTAAAATTTTCTTACATTGATCTGTTCAGGGCCGGGGTGTCCACCAATGATTGAAGTTTGAGTGAAATCGGCCAAAGTGAAATTATCACTCGTCGAATTTGATGGCGAGCCACAAAAACGAACCTGAAATTTGTGGCGTTGTCACGGAAACACCGTTCACTCTTTTAGAACGCTTTTAACAACTTTTAATGTCCCACTTGTCTAGATGATACAGCACGATTCTGGTGAGTCTGGGTCAAAAACCCTAGGAGGAGTTCGTTAAAATACGAAGACAGGAAAATGCGCTCTCGGTGCCAGGTCACGTGCTCGGTCCAAAATGGCCGACTTCCTGTTGGTCGCTTAGCAACCGCATAATATACTTTTTTGTTCCTTATCCCATGATGCATCTGTGTACCAAATTTGGTATGGCTACGACAAAGTTTATGCCGGGCGTCCCATTGGCGACGACAGATGTTTGGCCTGTTGCCATGGCAACACGATGGGACATGGCGTGTTGACGTCATTAAGTTTTTTGATCGATACCCCGTCACGAATATGTGTACAAAATTTGGTATGTCTACGACAAAGTAAAATTTTGCGCTTCCATGCAATCTCCCTAGGTGGCGCTATAGCACCTATTTCAGATTTTCTTATATCAATCTGTTCAGGGCCGGGGTGTCAACCAACGATTGAAGATTGAGTGATATCGGCCAAAGTATGCGCGAATTATCGCTCATTGAAATTTGATGGCGAGCCGCAAAAACGAACCCGAAATTTGTGGCGTTGTCACGGAAACACCGTTCACTCTTTTAGAACGCTTTTAACAACTTTTAATGTCCCACTTGTCTAGATGATACAGCACGATTCTGGTGAGTCTGGGTCAAAAACCCTAGGAGGAGTTCGTTAAAATACGAAGACAGGAAAATGCACCCTCGGTGCCGGGTCGCGTGCTCGGCCCAATATAGCTGACTTCCTGTTGGTCGCCTAGCAACGCCATAATATATTTTTTGGTTCGTAACGACATGACCTATCCACCACCCGAATTTCGTTTATCTACGACAAAGTTCATTTATCGGGTATAGCCATAGGCGCAATGTATTTTGATTTTTGAGGTGGCGCTGTGGAGCCATTTTTAAAGATTTTTTAATACAGATTATTTGTAAATTCCTTTTTTGGCGTTCTTGAATTTTGCGCAAAATTTCGTGAGTTTTCGTCCATGGGAAGTACCCGAAACCTGAAAAAGTGGTCGGGAAAATAATAATAAGAATAATAAGAAAAACCAGAACAGTAACAATATAGTGCCACGAATGGTAACACAAAATATATCAATGGAAAGGGCGCACGTCCAGTAACCCACCCGTGGGGTCCATTGACACCTACCAGCGCGTTTCACACGTTCCACGCTGGTTCTGCAGTGCTTCGCACCGCAGAACAGTTACAAAAGGCCCTATGCGCTCTTCAGCGCTCGGGCCTAATAATAGGGAAACAAAGCAACAACAATAGGGACCTTCGTCCCCCTTCGGGGCTCGGTCCCTAATTAAAGCCGCAAGCGGCGTTGGTCGGGACCTCGCACCTGCGTTTGTTCGTCTTACTGAGAAGCACAGCCATACGAAATTTCGTGTGCCTGGCACAATTATCTCACTTCCTGTTGGGCGTGGCCATGACATTGTAGATACCCTGTCAGAACAGACCCTGTCAGACCCTGTCAGACCCTGTCAGACCCTGTCAGACTCTGTTAGACCCTGTCAGACCCTGCATGTGGCCTACATGCTGAGGCCTACATGAACTTTCGATGCTTGTCCCCACATTGCTGCTTGCAGCTATATCAGATCAAAGGTACAAAGATCAAAGACCTTTGATCAGGGCGTTGCCTAGCAACAAATACCTCCCATTCATAACTCATCACTCCCATTCAATAAATACCTAATTTTATCGATCCGCCGTATCGTCATATTACCGCCTATTTGAAAATCCTTCGCAATTTAACATCTCCAACGTCTTAAGATTATGTTCACCAAAATTTAAGCCTATCTGAGGTACGGTGTAGGAGAAGTGTTTCAAATTCCATACCTAACTTTATCGATCCGCCGTATCGTCATATTACCGCCTATTTGAAAATCCTTCGCAATTTAACATCTCCAACGTCTTAAGATTATGTTCACCAAAATTTAAGCCCATCTGAGGTACGGTGTAGGAGAAGTGTTTCAAATTCCATTCTATGTCCAATACCCAAAAATCACACAAAAGCCCAATTATCTCACTTCCTGTTGGGCGTGGCCATGACATTGCAGTGAGGCGTTTGTTCGTCTTATTGAGATACACGTCCCTACCGAATTTCGTGCGCCTATCTTAAACGGTATGCCAGCCCCGAAAGACAACGCGCTAGGGGGCGCTATCGAGCTCCTGGGGGTCACTGGGGGACGGGACTTTGTGTGGTCGTACTGGCAGCACTTTGTGATGCCCGTGCAAAGTTTCGTTCGTTTTGAAGCATGGGAACATGCTCAAAATTGCCCCAGCGAGTGTGAACAAGAACAAGAATAATAATAATTAAAGCCGCAAGCGGCGTTGGTCGGGACCTCGCACCTGCGTTTGTTCATCTTTCTGAGACGCACACCCATACCAAATTTCGTGTGCCTGGCACAATTATCTCACTTCCTGTTGGGCGTGGCCAAAGACAGATCAAAGGCACAAAGATCAAAGATCTTTGATCAGGGCGTTGCCTAGCAACAAATACCTCCCATTCATAACTCATAACTCCCATTCAATAAATACCTAACTTTATCGATCCGCCGTATCGTCATATTACCGCCTATTTGAAAATCCTTCGCAATTTAACATCTCCAACCTCTTAAGATTATGTTCACCAAAATTTAAGCCTATCTGAGGTACGGTGTAGGAGAAGTGTTTCAAAATCCATACCTAACTTTATCGATCCGCCGTATCGTCATATTACCGCCTATTTGAAAATCCTTCGCAATTTAACATCTCCAACGTCTTAAGATTATGCTTACCAAAATTTATGCCCATCTGAGGTACGGTCTAGGAGACCCCCCACTGGGGGTCCCCCAGTGACCCCCAGTGGGGGTCACTGGGGGACGAGACTTTGTGTGGTCGTACTGGCAGCACTTTGTGATGCCCGTGCAAAGTTTCGTTTGTTTTGAAGCATGGGAACATGCTCAAAATTGCCCCAGCGTGTATGAACAAGAATAATAATAATACGGAAACAAAGCAACAACAATAGGGACCTTCGTCCCCCTTCGGGCTCGGTCCCTAATAATAATAATAATAATTAAAGCCGCAAGCGGCGTTGGTCGGGACCTCGCACCTGCGTTTGTTCGTCTTACTGAGACGCACAGCCATACGAAATTTCGTGTGCCTGGCACAATTATCTCACTTCCTGTTGGGCGTGGCCATGACATTGTAGATACCCTGTCAGAACAGACCCTGTCAGACCCTGTCAGACCCTGTCAGACCCTGTCAGACCCTGTCAGACTCTGTTAGACCCTGTCAGACCCTGCATGTGGCCTACATGCTGAGGCCTACATGAACCTTCGATGCTTGTCCCCACATTGCTGCTTGCAGCTATATCAGATCAAAGGTACAAAGATCAAAGACCTTTGATCAGGGCGTTGCCTAGCAACAAATACCTCCCATTCATAACTCATCACTCCCATTCAATAAATACCTAACTTTATCGATCCGCCGTATCGTCATATTACCGCCTATTTGAAAATCCTTCGCAATTTAACATCTCCAACGTCTTAAGATTATGTTCACCAAAATTTAAGCCTATCTGAGGTACGGTGTAGGAGAAGTGTTTCAAATTCCATACCTAACTTTATCGATCCGCCGAATCGTCATATTACCGCCTATTTGAAAATCCTTCGCAATTTAACATCTCCAACGTCTTAAGATTATGTTCACCAAAATTTAAGCCCATCTGAGGTACGGTGTAGGAGAAGTGTTTCAAATTCCATTCTATGTCCAATACCCAAAAATCACACAAAAGCCCAATTATCTCACTTCCTGTTGGGCGTGGCCATGACATTGCAGTGAGGCGTTTGTTCATCTTATTGAGATACACGTCCCTACCGAATTTCGTGCGCCTATCTTAAACGGTATGCCAGCCCCGAAAGACAACGCGCTAGGGGGCGCTATCGAGCTCCTGGGGGTCACTGGGGGACGGGACTTTGTGTGGTCGTACTGGCAGCACTTTGTGATGCCCGTGCAAAGTTTCATTCGTTTTGAAGCATGGGAACATGCTCAAAATTGCCCCAGCGAGTGTGAACAAGAACAAGAATAATAATAATTAAAGCCGCAAGCGGCGTTGGTCGGGACCTCGCACCTGCGTTTGTTCGTCTTACTGAGACGCACAGCCATACGAAATTTCGTGTGCCTGGCACAATTATCTCACTTCCTGTTGGGCGTGGCCATGACATTGTAGATACCCTGTCAGAACAGACCCTGTCAGACCCTGTCAGACCCTGTCAGACCCTGTCAGACTCTGTTAGACCCTGTCAGACTCTGTCAGACCCTGTCAGACCCTGCATGTGGCCTACATGCTGAGGCCTACATGAACCTTCGATGCTTGTCCCCACATTGCTGCCTGCAGCTATATCAGATCAAAGGTACAAAGATCAAAGACCTTTGATCAGGGCGTTGCCTAGCAACAAATACCTCCCATTCATAACTCATCACTCCCATTCAATAAATACCTAATTTTATCGATCCGCCGTATCGTCATATTACCGCCTATATGAAAATCCTTCGCAATTTAACATCTCCAACGTCTTAAGATTATGTTCACCAAAATTTAAGCCTATCTGAGGTACGGTGTAGGAGAAGTGTTTCAAATTCCATACCTAACTTTATCGATCCGCCGTATCGTCATATTACCGCCTATTTGAAAATCCTTCGCAATTTAACATCTCCAACGTCTTAAGATTATGTTCACCAAAATTTAAGCCCATCTGAGGTACGGTGTAGGAGAAGTGTTTCAAATTCCATTCTATGTCCAATACCCAAAAATCACACAAAAGCCCAATTATCTCACTTCCTGTTGGGCGTGGCCATGACATTGCAGTGAGGCGTTTGTTCGTCTTATTGAGATACACGTCCCTACCGAATTTCGTGCGCCTATCTTAAACGGTATGCCAGCCCCGAAAGACAACGCGCTAGGGGGCGCTATCGAGCTCCTGGGGGTCACTGGGGGACGGGACTTTGTGTGTTTGTACTGGCAGCACTTTGTGATGCCCGTGCAAAGTTTCGTTCGTTTTGAAGCATGGGAACATGCTCAAAATTGCCCCAGCGAGTGTGAACAAGAACAAGAATAATAATAATAATAATAATTAAAGCCGCAAGCGGCGTTGGTCGGGACCTCGCACCTGCGTTTGTTCGTCTTACTGAGACGCACACCCATAGCAAATTCCGTGTGCCTGGCACAATTATCTCACTTCCTGTTGGGCGTGGCCAAAGACAGATCAAAGGTACAAAGATCAAAGATCTTTGATCAGGGCGTTGCCTAGCAACAGATACCTCCCATTCATAACTCATAACTCCCATTCAATAAATACCTAACTTTATCGATCCGCCGTATCGTCATATTACCGCCTATTTGAAAATCCTTCGCAATTTAACATCTCCAACGTCTTAAGATTATGTTCACCAAAATTTAAGCCCATCTGAGGTACGGTGTAGGAGAAGTGTTTCAAATTCCATTCTATGTCAAATACCCCAAAATCACACAAAAGGTCAATTATCTCACTTCCTGTTGGGCGTGGCCATGACATTGCAGTGAGGCGTTTGTTCGTCTTATTGAGATACACGTCCCTACCGAATTTCGTGCGCCTATCTTAAACGGTATGTCAGCCCCGAAAGACAACGCGCTAGGGGGCGCTATCGAGCTCCTGGGGGTCCCCGGGGGACGGGACTTTTTGTGGTCGTACTGGCAGCACTTTGTGATGCCCGTGCAAAGTTTCGTTCGTTTTGAAGCATGGGAACATGCTCAAAATTGCCCCAGCGTGTATGAACAAGAATAATAATAATAATAATAATAATAATACGGAAACGAAGCAACAACAATAGGGACCTTCGTCCCCCTTCGGGCTCGGTCCCTAATAATAATAATAATAATAGGGAAACAAAGCAACAACAATAGGGACCTTCGTCCCCCTTCGGGGCTCGGTCCCTAATTAAAGCCGCAAGCGGCGTTGGTCGGGACCTCGCACCTACGTTTGTTCGTCTTACTGAGACGCACAGCCATACCAAATTTCGTGTGCCTGGCACAATTATCTCACTTCCTGTTGGGCGTGGCCATGACATTGTAGATACCCTGTCAGAACAGACCCTGTCAGACCCTGTCAGACCCTGTCAGACCCTGTCAGACCCTGTCAGACTCTGTTAGACCCTGTCAGACTCTGTCAGACCCTGTCAGACCCTGCATGTGGCCTACATGCTGAGGCCTACATGAACCTTCGATGCTTGTCCCCACATTGCTGCTTGCAGCTATATCAGATCAAAGGTACAAAGATCAAAGACCTTTGATCAGGGCGTTGCCTAGCAACAAATACCTCCCATTCATAACTCATCACTCCCATTCAATAAATACCTAATTTTATCGATCCGCCGTATCGTCATATTACCGCCTATTTGAAAATCCTTCGCAATTTAACATCTCCAACGTCTTAAGATTATGTTCACCAAAATTTAAGCCTATCTGAGGTACGGTGTAGGAGAAGTGTTTCAAATTCCATACCTAACTTTATCGATCCGCCGTATCGTCATATTACCGCCTATTTGAAAATCCTTCGCAATTTAACATCTCCAACGTCTTAAGATTATGTTCACCAAAATTTAAGCCCATCTGAGGTACGGTGTAGGAGAAGTGTTTCAAATTCCATTCTATGTCCAATACCCAAAAATCACACAAAAGCCCAATTATCTCACTTCCTGTTGGGCGTGGCCATGACATTGCAGTGAGGCGTTTGTTCGTCTTATTGAGATACACGTCCCTACCGAATTTCGTGCGCCTATCTTAAACGGTATGCCAGCCCCGAAAGACAACGCGCTAGGGGGCGCTATCGAGCTCCTGGGGGTCACTGGGGGACGGGACTTTGTGTGGTCGTACTGGCAGCACTTTGTGATGCCCGTGCAAAGTTTCGTTCGTTTTGAAGCATGGGAACATGCTCAAAATTGCCCCAGCGAGTGTGAACAAGAACAAGAATAATAATAATAATAATAATAATAGGGAAACAAAGCAACAACAATAGGGACCTTCGTCCCCCTTCGGGGCTCGGTCCCTAATAATAGGGAAACAAAGCAACAACAATAGGGACCTTCGTCCCCCTTCGGGGCTCGGTCCCTAATAATAGGGAAACAAAGCAACAACAATAGGGACCTTCGTCCCCCTTCGGGGCTCGGTCCCTAATTAAAGCCGCAAGCGGCGTTGGTCGGGACCTCGCACCTGCGTTTGTTCGTCTTACTGAGACGCACAGCCATACCAAATTTCGTGTGCCTGGCACAATTATCTCACTTCCTGTTGAGCGTGGCCATGACATTGTAGATACCCTGTCAGAACAGACCCTGTCAGACCCTGTCAGACCCTGTCAGACTCTGTTAGACCCTGTCAGACTCTGTCAGACCCTGTCAGACCCTGCATGTGGCCTACATGCTGAGGCCTACATGAACCTTCGATGCTTGTCCCCACATTGCTGCTTGCAGCTATATCAGATCAAAGGTACAAAGATCAAAGACCTTTGATCAGGGCGTTGCCTAGCAACAAATACCTCCCATTCATAACTCATAACTCACATTCAATAAATACCTAACTTTATCGATCCGCCGTATCGTCATATTACCGCCTATTTGAAAATCCTTTGTAATTTAACATCTCCAACGTCTTAAGATTATGTTCACCGAAAATTAAGCCTATCTGAGGTACGGTGTAGGAGAAATGTTTCAAATTCCATACCTAAATTTATCGATCCGCCGTATCGTCATATTACCGCCTATTTGAAAATCCTTCGCAATTTAACATCTCCAACGTCTTAAGATTATGTTCACCAAAATTTAAGCCCATCTGAGGTACGGTGTAGGAGAAGTGTTTCAAATTCCATTCTATGTCAAATACCCCAAAATCACACAAAAGCCCAATTATCTCACTTCCTGTTGGGCGTGGCCATGACATTGCAGTGAGGCGTTTGTTCGTCTTATTGAGATACACGTCCCTACCGAATTTCGTGCGCCTATCTTAAACGGTATGCCAGCCCCGAAAGACAACGCGCTAGGGGGCGCTATCGAGCTCCTGGGGGTCACTGGGGGACGAGACTTTGTGTGGTCGTACTGGCAGCACTTTGTGATGCCCGTGCAAAGTTTCGTTCGTTTTGAAGCATGGGAACATGCTCAAAATTGCCCCAGCGAGTGTGAACAAGAACAAGAATAATAATAATAATAATAATAAATATAGCTGCAAGCAGCAATGCCGGGGGCCAAGCAACGTTTGACAGGGTCTAACAAGGTCTGACAGGATCTAACAGAGTCTGACAGGGTCTGACAGGGTCAGGGTCTAACCCTGTCAGAACAGACACATCAAACACAGATCAAAGGTTGCTAGGTGCGTTGCTAGGCAGTTGACAAATTTCTGCAACTTTGACCTGCTGGTGCCACTAGACGGTTGGAGCTGGGGACCTATAAATTGCTGTGGGTAATGAGGAGACTGGCTGGAATGTGCATGCCAAATTTCACAACTTTTTACCAAACGGTTCTAGGGGCTGCCATAGACTTCCTATATAAAATATCCTTATATTTTTTACCACAAAGTGGAGAAAATGAGCGTTATGTACAAAGAGTCATTTCGAGCAGATCAGTGATTTTGATGTCAATATTTATTGATTTAATGACACCTCAAACATCTAAAACAACAGAGAAAGAGATTTTTGATGACAAAGTACATTTTTTATTTACAAATATAAGAATATAAGGCTCTTTGAATTGAAAATTCCTTCAAATCAATAGTGCCAAGAGATGTTTACAGGATATATCTTTTCCTATAAAATAGAACTTTGTCACTTCACAACAATATTGAGGCTCAGAGTACAGATCCATAATAAAAATAAAAATTAATACACACACACACACACACACATATATGTACATACACACAAGCCCATGCATAAACCTTTACACACACACAGCTACACACACACACACGCACACGCACGCACACACGTGCGTATACACACGCACGTACACACACATAACTTCATTCATTACAATTCCCACACAGCAGCATCATGTAAACTTAATTCTTCTCATCTCATGCCTCTCTGGAGACCAGGATCTACTGCTCCAAGTCAGTAAACTTCTTCTTTGGCGCTGTCGTAGTTCTGATCAGAGTTCTTGCTCCGCGCAGCGCACACACGACATGCCCCCTGCCTCAGACAGAGCAGATCTTGGCCCTGACCTCGCTGCTTGATCCGGCTTGTCTCTGTGATCCTCTGATCCAGGATCCTAGGTCCCAAGAGCGATCAGACCGCTCCATAGGCGCTGATCAACAGTCATCTGCTTTTCCGGATTCCCTCACCATCTTGCTCCTCTGGCCAATACACAGTACACAAACTACACGGTCTAACAAGGTCTGACAGGATCTAACAGAGTCTGACAGGGTCTGACAGGGTCAGGGTCTAACCCTGTCAGAACAGACACATCAAAGACAGATCAAAGGTTGCTAGGTGCGTTGCTAGGCAGTTGACAAATTTCTGCAACTTTGACCTGCTGGTGCCACTAGACGGTTGGAGCTGGGGACCTATAAATTGCTGTGGGTAATGAGGAGACTGGCTGGAATGTGCATGCCAAATTTCACAACTTTTTACCAAACGGTTCTAGGGGCTGCCATAGACTTCCTATACTAGAAGAATAATAATAATAATAAATATAGCCGCAAGCGGCGATGATCGGCCCTCGCTTGCACTCGCTGGGGGGTGGCGCTAACGCGCCATTTTCCTCCCCTTTTTTCTAGCTGCATGCATGTGTGAGTTTGTGCGTTATCTGGATGCATTTGTGTTGAATGCCTGGGGTTGAGGTGGGGAGGGGTTGTTTGTTTTGCCTTTTAATTTCAATTATTTGAAGAGGAGGGTCACTCATAAGCCTTTCCTGCACTGTTCTGTTATTTTCTTCTTCTTTTGTGTGTATTTTTGTTCTTTTAAATGCTGGGTGCAAACATTAAAAAATCAATTGAATAAATAAAAATATGAGGACAGAAAATGGTGCCTTTGACATCAGGTCACATGGCCTATCCAATATGGCTGGTTGGTTGCCTAGCAATGACGTAATATACTTTTTTGTTCCTCTTCCCATGATGCATCTGTGTACCAAATTTGGTTTGGCTATGACAAAGTTTTTGCCTGGCGTCCCATTGGCGAGGACAGATGTCTGGCCTGTTGACATGGCAACACGATGGGAGATGGTGTGGGGGCGTCATTGAGTTTTTTGATTGAGACCCTGTCATGAATGTGTGTACCAAATTTGGTGTGTCTACGGCAAAGTAAATTTTTTCTGTTCCATGCAATCTCCCTAGGGGGCGCTAATATGGCCATTTTAGATTTTCTTATATCAATCTGCTCAGGGCCAGGTTGTCCACCAACGATTAAAATTTGAGTGATATCGGCCAAAGTGTGTGCGAATTATCATTCGTCGAAATTTGACACAAAATGGCGCCTTCGCCACCAGGTCACATGGTCTATCTAATATGGCTGGTTGGTTGCCTAGCAACGATGTAATATACTTTTTTGTTCCTCTACCCATGATGCATCTGTGTACCAAATTTGGTTTGGCTATGACAAAGTTTTTGCCTGGCGTCCCATTGGTGTTTGGCCTGTTGCCATGGCAACACGATGGGACATGGCGTGTTGGCATCAATGAGTTTTTTTATCGAGACCCTGTCACGAATGTGTGTACCAAATTTGGTATGTCTACGACAAAGTAAAATTTTGCACTTCCATGCAATCTCCCTAGGGGGCGCTATAGTGTCCATTTCAGATTTTCTTATAGAAATCTGTTCAGGGCCGGGGTGTCCACCAACGATTGAAGTTTGAGTGAAATCGACCAAAGTATGTGCCAATTATCACTCGCCGAATTTGATGGCGAGCCGCAAAAACACACCTGTAATTTGTGGCGTTGTCACGGAAACACCGTTCACTCTTTTAGAACGCTTTTAACAACTTTTAATGTCCCACTTCGTCTAGATGATACAGCACGATTCTGGTGAGTCTGGGTCAAAAACCCTAGGAGGAGTTCGTTAAAATACAAGGACAGGAAACTGCGCTCTCGGTGCCAGGTCACGTGCTCGGTCCAAAATGGCCGACTTCCTGTTGGTCGCCTAGCAACCGCTTAATGTACTTTTTTGTTCCTCTTCCCATGATGCATCTGTGTACCAAATTTGGTTTGGCTATGACAAAGTTTTTGCCTGACATCCCATTGGCAAGGAGAGAAGTTTGGCCTGTTGCCATGGCAACACGATGGGACATGGCGTGTTGGCGTCATTGAGTTTTTTGATCGAGACCCTGTCATGAATGTGTGTACCAAATTTGGTATGTCTGCGACAAAGTAAAATTTTTCTGTTCCACACAATCGCCCTAGGTGGCGCTATAGCACCCATTTAAGATTTTCTTATATCAATCTGTTTAGATCCAGGGTGTCCACCCAAGATTAAAGTTTGACTGAAATCGGGCAAAGTATGTGCGAATTATCACTCATCGAAGTTTGACAAAAAATGGCGCCTTCGCCACCAGGTCACATGGTCTATCCAATATGGCTGGTTGATTGCCTAGCAACGACGTAATATACTTTTTTGTTCCTCTTCCCATGATGCATCTGTGTACCAAATTTTCTTTGACTACACCAAAGTTTTTCCAGAGAATCTTAATGACAAGGACAGATGTTTGGCCTGTTGCCATGGCAACATGATGAGAGATGGCGCGGGGGTGTCATTGAGATTTTTGATCGAGACTCTGTCACGAATGTGTGTACCAAATTTGGTATGTCTACGACAAAGTAAAATTTTGCGCTTCCATGCAATCTCCCTAGGTGGCGCTATAGCACCTATTTCAGATTTTCTTATATTAATCTGTTCAGGGCCGGGGTGTCCACCAACGATTAAAGTTTGAGTGAAATCGGCCAAAGTATGCGCGAATTATCGCTCGTCGAAGTTTGATGGCGAGCCGCAAAAACGAACCTGAAATTTGTGGCGTTGTCACGGAAACAGCGTTCACTCTTTTAGAACGCTTTTAACAACTTTTAATGTCCCACTTGTCTAGATGATACAGCACGATTCTGGTGAGTCTGGGTCAAAAACCCTAGGAGGAGTTCGTTAAAATACGAGGACAGGAAAATGCGCCCTCGGTGCCAGGTCACGTGCTCGGTCCAAAATGGCCGACTTCCTGTTGGTCGCCTAGCAACCGCATAATATACTTTTTTGCTCTGATTCGCATGATGCATCTGTGTACCAAATTTGGTTTGGCTACGACAAAGTTTTTGCCAGGCGTCCCATTGGCGACGACAGATGTTTGGCTTGTTGCCATGGCAACACGATGGGACATGGCGTGTTGGCGTCATTGAGTTTTTTGATCGATACCCCGTCACAAATATGTGTACCAAATTTGGTATGTCTACGACAAAGTAAAATTTTGCGCTTCCATGCAATCTCCCTAGGTGGCGCTATAGCGTCCATTTCAGATTTTCTTATATCAATCTGTTCAGGGCCGGGGTGTCCACCAACGATTAAAGTTTGAGTGAAATCGGCCAAAGTATGCACGAATTATCGCTCGTCGAAGTTTGATGGCGAGCCGCAAAAACGAACCCGAAATTTGTGGCGTTGTCACGGAAACACCGTTCACTCTTTTAGAACGCTTTTAACAACTTTTAATGTCCCACTTGTCTAGATGATACAGCACGATTCTGGTGAGTCTGGGTCAAAAACCCTAGGAGGAGTTCGTTAAAATACGAAGACAGGAAACTCCGCCTTCGGCGCCGGGTCGCGTGCTCGGGCCAATATGGCCGACTTCCTGTTGGTCGCCTAGCAACGGCGTAATATATTTTTTGGTTTGTAACGACATGACCTATCCACCACCCGAATTTCGTTTGTCTACGACAAAGTTCATTTTTCGGGTATAGCCATTGGCGCAATGTATTTTGATTTTCCAGGTGGCGCTGTCGAGCTATTTTTTAAGATTTTTTAATACAGATTATTTGTAAATTCCTTTTTTGGCGTTCTTGAATTTTGTGCAAAATTTCGTGAGTTTTCGTCGGTGGGAAGTACCCGAAACCTGAAAAAAGTGTATAGGAAAATAATAAGAATAAATAATAAGAAAAACCAGAACAATAACAATATGGTGCCACCTATGGTGGCAATATATATATCAATGGAAAGGGCTCGCGTCCAGTAACGCACCTGTGGGGTCCATTGTCAATGACGAGCGCGTTGCGCTCGTCATTGACCTCATCGATTACTCACTTGCCCAATACATATTTTTGACGTTTACGATGGTTAACGATTACAATTATGCCGCTTTCGCGGCAATGGGCAGTGCCAGTCTGTGCTATTGGATCCTATGAGTGTCACTATAGTGTGGCATTGAGTGTTTGGAAAAGGGAGAGCGCTTCGCGCTCTGGTTTTGTGGGCACACATGACATCGTGCACTGCGTGCACGATGTCATGTGTGCCCACAAAACAATTACAATTTTGCCGCCACGGGCGGTGCCACCGTGCCAGGTCAGCGGGCACCAGTCGTTGACATGAGTGCTAGGTGCTTAAAAAGGGGAGAGCGCTTCGCGCTCTGCTGCGTGCGCAAAACAAAGCGCTTCGCGCTTTGTTTTGCGCACGCTGGTGGGCCGAGAATGTTTTGGGGTGAACAATTACAATTTGGCCGCTGTCGCGGCCACGGGCGATGCCACCGTGCCAAGTCAGCGGGCACCAGTCGTTGACATGAGTGCTAGGTGTTTAAAAAGGGGAGAGCGCTTCGCGCTCTGCTGCGTGCACAAAACAAAGCGCTTCGCGCTTTGTTTTGTGCACGCTGGTTCTGCAGTGCTTCGCACTGCAGAACAGTAACAAAAGGCCCTACGCTTTAGCGCTCGGGCCTAATAATAATAACTTTCCGACCCGAAGATCAAAGCAAAGATCAAAGGGTTACCAGGCAACTCGCCTAGGCAACGGAATACGATTCCTAGAGGGTGCCCAGCACCTCTGGTGCTTGGCCCCCTAATTAAAGCCGCAAGCGGCGTTGGTCGGGACCTCGCACCTGCGTTTGTTCGTCTTACTGAGACGCACAGCCATACGAAATTTCGTGTGCCTGGCACAATTATCTCACTTCCTGTTGGGCGTGGCCATGACATTGTAGATACCCTGTCAGAACAGACCCTGTCAGACCCTGTCAGACCCTGTCAGACCCTGCATGTGGCCTACATGCTGAGGCCTACATGAACCTTCGATGCTTGTCCCCACATTGCTGCTTGCAGCTATATCAGATCAAAGATCAAAGACCTTTGATCAGGGCGTTGCCTAGCAACAAATACCTCCCATTCATAACTCATCACTCCCATTCAATAAATACCTAATTTTATCGATCCGCCGTATCGTCATATTACCGCCTATTTGAAAATCCTTCGCAATTTAACATCTCCAACGTCTTAAGATTATGTTCACCAAAATTTAAGCCTATCTGAGGTACGGTGTAGGAGAAGTGTTTCAAATTCCATACCTAACTTTATCGATCCGCCGTATCGTCATATTACCGCCTATTTGAAAATCCTTCGCAATTTAACATCTCCAACGTCTTAAGATTATGTTCACCAAAATTTAAGCCCATCTGAGGTACGGTGTAGGAGAAGTGTTTCAAATTCCATTCTATGTCCAATACCCAAAAATCACACAAAAGCCCAATTATCTCACTTCCTGTTGGGCGTGGCCATGACATTGCAGTGAGGCATTTGTTCGTCTTATTGAGATACACGTCCCTACCGAATTTCGTGCGCCTATCTTAAACGGTATGCCAGCCCCGAAAGACAACGCGCTAGGGGGCGCTATCGAGCTCCTGGGGGTCACTGGGGGACGGGACTTTGTGTGGTCGTACTGGCAGCACTTTGTGATGCCCGTGCAAAGTTTCGTTCGTTTTGAAGCATGGGAACATGCTCAAAATTGCCCCAGCGAGTGTGAACAAGAACAAGAATAATAATAATTAAAGCCGCAAGCGGCGTTGGTCGGGACCTCGCACCTGCGTTTGTTCGTCTTACTGAGACGCACAGCCATACCAAATTTCGTGTGCCTGGGACAATTATCTCACTTCCTGTTGGGCGTGGCCATGACATTGTAGATACCCTGTCAGAACAGACCCTGTCAGACCCTGTCAGACCCTGTCAGACCCTGTCAGACCCTGCATGTGGCCTACATGCTGAGGCCTACATGAACCTTCGATGCTTGTCCCCACATTGCTGCTTGCAGCTATATCAGATCAAAGGTACAAAGATCAAAGACCTTTGATCAGGGCGTTGCCTAGCAACAAATACCTCCCATTCATAACTCATCACTCCCTTTCAATAAATACCTAACTTTATTGATCCGCCGTATCGTCATATTACCGCCTATTTGAAAATCCTTCGCAATTTAACATCTCCAACGTCTTAAGATTATGTTCACCAAAATTTAAGCCTATCTGAGGTACGGTGTAGGAGAAGTGTTTCAAATTCCATACCTAACTTTATCGATCCGCCGTATCGTCATATTACCGCCTATTTGAAAATCCTTCGCAATTTAACATCTCCAACGTCTTAAGATTATGTTCACTAAAATTTAAGCCCATCTGAGGTACGGTGTAGGAGAAGTGTTTCAAATTCCATTCTATGTCAAATACCCCAAAATCACACAAAAGGCCAATTATCTCACTTCCTGTTGGGCGTGGCCATGACATTGCAGTGAGGCATTTGTTCGTCTTATTGAGATACACGTCCCTACCGAATTTCATGCTCCTATCTTAAACGGTATGCCAGCCCCGAAAGACAACGCGCTAGGGGGCGCTATCGAGCTCCTGGGGGTCACTGGGGGACGGGACTTTGTGTGGTCGTACTGGCAGCACTTTGTGATGCCCGTGCAAAGTTTCGTTCGTTTTGAAGCATGGGAACATGCTCAAAATTGCCCCAGCGAGTGTGAACAAGAACAAGAATAATAATAATTAAAGCCGCAAGCGGCGTTGGTCGGGACCTCGCACCTGCGTTTGTTCGTCTTACTGAGACGCACAGCCATACCAAATTTCGTGTGCCTGGCACAATTATCTCACTTCCTGTTGGGCGTGGCCATGACATTGTAGATACCCTGTCAGAACAGACCCTGTCAGACCCTGTCAGACCCTGTCAGACTCTGTTAGACCCTGTCAGACCCTGCATGTGGCCTACATGCTGAGGCCTACATGAACCTTCGATGCTTGTCCCCACATTGCTGCTTGCAGCTATATCAGATCAAAGGTACAAAGATCAAAGACCTTTGATCAGGGCGTTGCCTAGCAACAAATACCTCCCATTCATAACTCATCACTCCCATTCAATAAATACCTAACTTTATCGATCCGCCGTATTGTCATATTACCGCCTATTTGAAAATCCTTCGCAATTTAACATCTCCAACGTCTTAAGATTATGTTCACCAAAATTTAAGCCTATCTGAGGTACGGTGTAGGAGAAGTGTTTCAAATTCCATACCTAACTTTATCGATCCGCCGTATCGTCATATTACCGCCTATTTGAAAATCCTTCGCAATTTAACATCTCCAACGTCTTAAGATTATGCTTACCAAAATTTATGCCCATCTGAGGTACGGTCTAGGAGACCCCCCACTGGGGATCCCCCAGTGGGGGTCTCCCAGGGACCCCCAGGTCCCCCAGGGACGAGACTTTGTGTGGTCGTACTGGCAGCACTTTGTGATGCCCGTGCAAAGTTTCGTTTGTTTTGAAGCATGGGAACATGCTCAAAATTGCCCCAGCGTGTATGAACAAGAATAATAATAATAATACGGAAACAAAGCAACAACAATAGGGACCTTCGTCCCCCTTCGGGCTCGGTCCCTAATTAAAGCCGCAAGCGGCGTTGGTCGGGACCTCGCACCTGCGTTTGTTCGTCTTACTGAGACGCACAGCCATACGAAATTTCGTGTGCCTGGCACAATTATCTCACTTCCTGTTGGGCGTGGCCATGACATTGTAGATACCCTGTCAGAACAGACCCTGTCAGACCCTGTCAGACCCTGTCAGACCCTGTCAGACTCTGTTAGACCCTGTCAGACTCTGTCAGACCCTGTCAGACCCTGCATGTGGCCTACATGCTGAGGCCTACAAGAACCTTCGATGCTTGTCCCCACATTGCTGCTTGCAGCTATATCAGATCAAAGGTACAAAGATCAAAGACCTTTGATCAGGGCGTTGCCTAGCAACAAATACCTCCCATTCATAACTCATCACTCCCATTCAATAAATACCTAATTTTATCGATCCGCCGTATCGTCATATTACCGCCTATTTGAAAATCCTTCGCAATTTAACATCTCCAACGTCTTAAGATTATGTTCACCAAAATTTAAGCCTATCTGAGGTACGGTGTAGGAGAAGTGTTTCAAATTCCATACCTAACTTTATCGATCCGCCGTATCGTCATATTACCGCCTATTTGAAAATCCTTCGCAATTTAACATCTCCAACGTCTTAAGATTATGTTCACCAAAATTTAAGCGCATCTGAGGTACGGTGTAGGAGAAGTGTTTCAAATTCCATTCTATGTCCAATACCCAAAAATCACACAAAAGCCCAATTATCTCACTTCCTGTTGGGCGTGGCCATGACATTGCAGTGAGGCGTTTGTTCGTCTTATTGAGATACACGTCCCTACCGAATTTCGTGCGCCTATCTTAAACGGTATGCCAGCCCCGAAAGACAACGCGCTAGGGGGCGCTATCAAGCTCCTGGGGGTCACTGGGGGACGGGACTTTGTGTGGTCGTACTGGCAGCACTTTGTGATGCCCGTGCAAAGTTTCGTTCGTTTTGAAGCATGGGAACATGCTCAAAATTGCCCCAGCGAGTGTGAACAAGAACAAGAATAATAATAATAATAATAATAATAATAGGGAAACAAAGCAACAACAATAGGGACCTTCGTCCCCCTTCGGGGCTCGGTCCCTAATTAAAGCCGCAAGCGGCGTTGGTCGGGACCTCGCACCTGCGTTTGTTCATCTTTCTGAGACGCACACCCATACCAAATTTCGTGTGCCTGGCACAATTATCTCACTTCCTGTTGGGCGTGGCCAAAGACAGATCAAAGGTACAAAGATCAAAGACCTTTGATCAGGGCGTTGCCTAGCAACAAATACCTCCCATTCATAACTCATCACTCCCATTCAATAAATACCTAACTTTATCGATCCGCCGTGTCGTCATATTACCGCCTATTTGAAAATCCTTCGCAATTTAACATCTCCAACGTCTTAAGATTATGTTCACCAAAATTTAAGCCTATCTGAGGTACGGTGTAGGAGAAGTGTTTCAAATTCCATACCTAACTTTATCGATCTGCCGTATCGTCATATTACCGCCTATTTGAAAATCCTTCGCAATTTTACATCTCCAACGTCTTAAGATTATGCTTACCAAAATTTATGCCCATCTGAGGTACGGTCTAGGAGACCCCCCACTGGGGGTCCCCCAGTGACCCCCACTGGGGGTCACTGGGGGACGAGACTTTGTGTGGTCGTACTGGCAGCACTTTGTGATGCCCGTGCAAAGTTTCGTTTGTTTTGAAGCATGGGAACATGCTCAAAATTGCCCCAGCGTGTATGAACAAGAATAATAATAATACGGAAACAAAGCAACAACAATAGGGACCTTCGTCCCCCTTCGGGCTCGGTCCCTAATAATAGGGAAACAAAGCAACAACAATAGGGACCTTCGCCCCCTTCGGGCTCGGTCCCTAATTAAAGCCGCAAGCGGCGTTGGTCGGGACCTCGCACCTGCGTTTGTTCGTCTTACTGAGACGCACAGCCATACGAAATTTCGTGTGCCTGGCACAATTATCTCACTTCCTGTTGGGCGTGGCCATGACATTGTAGATACCCTGTCAGACTCTGTTAGACCCTGTCAGACTCTGTCAGACCCTGTCAGACCCTGCATGTGGCCTACATGCTGAGGCCTACATGAACCTTCGATGCTTGTCCCCACATTGCTGCTTGCAGCTATATCAGATCAAAGGTACAAAGATCAAAGACCTTTGATCAGGGCGTTGCCTAGCAACAAATACCTCCCATTCATAACTCATCACTCCCATTCAATAAATACCTAATTTTATCGATCCGCCGTATCGTCATATTACCGCCTATTTGAAAATCCTTCGCAATTTAACATCTCCAACGTCTTAAGATTATGTTCACCAAAATTTAAGCCTATCTGAGGTACGGTGTAGGAGAAGTGTTTCAAATTCCATACCTAACTTTATCGATCCGCCGTATCGTCATATTACCGCCTATTTGAAAATCCTTCGCAATTTTACATCTCCAACGTCTTAAGATTATGTTCACCAAAATTTAAGCCCATCTGAGGTACGGTGTAGGAGAAGTGTTTCAAATTCCATTCTATGTCCAATACCCAAAAATCACACAAAAGCCCAATTATCTCACTTCCTGTTGGGCGTGGCCATGACATTGCAGTGAGGCGTTTGTTCGTCTTATTGAGATACACGTCCCTACCGAATTTCGTGCGCCTATCTTAAACGGTATGCCAGCCCCGAAAGACAACGCGCTAGGGGGCGCTATGGAGCTCCTGGGGGTCCCCGGGGGACGGGACTTTTTGTGGTCGTACTGGCAGCACTTTGTGATGCCCGTGCAAAGTTTCGTTCGTTTTGAAGCATGGGAACATGCTCAAAATTGCCCCAGCGTGTATGAACAAGAATAATAATAATAATAATTAAAGCCGCAAGCGGCGTTGGTCGGGACCTCGCACCTGCGTTTGTTCGTCTTACTGAGACGCACAGCCATACCAAATTTCGTGTGCCTGGCACAATTATCTCACTTCCTGTTGGGCGTGGCCATGACATTGTAGATACCCTGTCAGAACAGACCCTGTCAGACCCTGTCAGACCCTGTCAGACCCTGTCAGACTCTGTTAGACCCTGTCAGACTCTGTTAGACCCTGTCAGACCCTGCATGTGGCCTACATGCTGAGGCCTACATGAACCTTCGATGCTTGTCCCCACATTGCTGCTTGCAGCTATATCAGATCAAAGGTACAAAGATCAAAGACCTTTGATCAGGGCGTTGCCTAGCAACAAATACCTCCCATTCATAACTCATTACTCCCATTCAATAAATACCTAAATTTATTGATCCGCCGTATCGTCATATTACCGCCTATTTGAAAATCCTTCGCAATTTAACATCTCCAACGTCTTAAGATTATGTTCACCAAAATTTAAGCCTATCTGAGGTACGGTGTAGGAGAAGTGTTTCAAATTCCATACCTAACTTTATCGATCCGCCGTATTGTCATATTACCGCCTATTTGAAAATCCTTCGCAATTTAACATCTCCAACGTCTTAAGATTATGTTCACTAAAATTTAAGCCCATCTGAGGTACGGTGTAGGAGAAGTGTTTCAAATTCCATTCTATGTCAAATACCCCAAAATCACACAAAAGGCCAATTATCTCACTTCCTGTTGGGCGTGGCCATGACATTGCAGTGAGGCATTTGTTCGTCTTATTGAGATACACGTCCCTACCGAATTTCATGCTCCTATCTTAAACGGTATGCCAGCCCCGAAAGACAACGCGCTAGGGGGCGCTATCGAGCTCCTGGGGGTCACTGGGGGACGGGACTTTGTGTGGTCGTACTGGCAGCACTTTGTGATGCCCGTGCAAAGTTTCGTTTGTTTTGAAGCATGGGAACATGCTCAAAATTGCCCCAGCGTGTATGAACAAGAATAATAATAATAATACGGAAACAAAGCAACAACAATAGGGACCTTCGTCCCCCTTCGGGCTCGGTCCCTAATAATAGGGAAACAAAGCAACAACAATAGGGACCTTCGTCCCCCTTCGGGGCTCGGTCCCTAATAATAATCATAATCATAATAATAATAATCAAAATCATAATCATAATCATAATCATAATCATAATCATAAATATAGCTGCAAGCAGCAATGTGGGGCCAAGCACCGAAGGTGCATGTAGGCCTCAGCATGTATTATCGTTTCATCATGACAGCCAATCAAACGCAGAAAAGTTATACAGGGTCTGACAGGGTCTAACAGAGTCTGACAGGGTCTAACAGAGTCTGACAGGGTCTAACAGGGTTTAACAGGGTCTAACAGGGTCTGACAGGGTTTAACAGAGTCTGACAGGCTCTAATAGGGTTTAACAGGGTCTAACAGGGTCTGTTAGCCAGGCTTCCCAGGCTCCCAGGCTTCCTATGAAGGGTTCCCGAGATATGAGCTCACTTCGGCTAGATCAAAGACACATCAAAGACAGATCAAAGGTACATTTCTGCGTTGCCTAGCAACACAGAAAATTCCTGAAAATTCCTGCAACTTTGACCTGCTGGTGGCACTAGACGGTTGGGGGTGGGGGCCTATAAATTGCTGTGGGTAATGAGGAGACTGGCTGGAATGTGCATGCAAAATTTCACAACTTTTTACCAGACGGTTCTAGGGGTTGCCATAGACTCCCATGGGTCGAAGAATAATGTATAAGAATCAGTAGAAACACTATGGTGCCTCGCACCTTCGGTGCTTGGCCCCAATAATAATAATATTTTTGTCAATTAAAGGCCCGATATTACACAAAATTGACTCTTTGAGTTTGTCTGTCTACATCTCCAAAGTTCAAAATGCTCTGTTTCACTTTTTGATGTCATGGAGTGTTAGCTTCCTTTTAGTTTTTGTTGAGTACACATTGACAGGTCTGGAATTATCAAAATGATTCTAGTGAAGGTGTATGGAATTTAAAAATACAGTGGAGCACTTCCTGTATTGCCACGTGACATCACAAGGTGGAACACAGTGTTTAACTGTTTGAGAGAAGAACACAGACTAAATATGCAGGATTTGTGTGTTAAACATGTTTGAATGAAACAAAACACAATAAACACAACTCCAGGTATGTTTGTGATGAGGAAACATAGATCAGGAAATATCGTAATATTGGCCATATAAATGTACAGTGTGTATTTAAGTGCTATAGGTTCTGTTTTCCAGTGTCCAACTATAGTTAGATGCTCTACCTTCCAGATGGCTGAGTTCCACCACAGGGATGATCTCTGGCTCTGGACGAAGCCTTGGTCCTCCAGGTTCCTCTGCCACATGGTGAAAGAGCACTCCTCATAGAAGTGGTGCAGGTAGGAGCGCACCCCGAACTGGAGGCAGCTGGAGCCCCCCTGATAGGAGGAGGAAATACAGGTCAAAACATGTGAAAAAAAATGTGAGGATGAAATGTAGATATGTATGAACAGTTCAAGCTAAGGAACTCAACTAAGGAACATGTTAACACCCCTGCACAATATCACAATCAAATCAGAATTGCAAATTTTTGCTTTACGCACATATCAAATTGCAAAGGCTGCAATTACTGAAATATAACAGAATGCCGCCTACAAGAATAAAATACCTTTTATAGAAAAATCTTATCTTATCATACCTCTGGTTTCAACGTTTACAAACATATTATGACATTCTTGGGACTCTCAGTTCATATTTCAGCCTTCTCCCAAATGTTAACGCTACTGGAGCTGTTTACAATATGCACTTTCTAATCGTAATCAGATTTTCTATCCAATACCATTCACCACTTGTAGCTTGTGTTTTATTTTGCTTTGGTTCAGGCTGGAGCATGTTGACTTGGTGTCCTTCAGCAAGACACTTCACTGAGTTTTCCTATGTGAGTAGTCTGAGTGGTTGGTAGTGACCGAACGGGCGATTGGAACAAATTTGGTGTCGCTATTTCATCAGTCTACCCCAGGACCACTGTGGCTAAAGAAGCAGCAACTATGATAAGTGCTATTTTGAACCCGTGTATTGTTATTCATTCTTATAACAATCTGATGTCCCAAGTCCTGAATAAAAAAGATGAGTTGTTACACATGAAACACAGTATGCCGCCCCCATTATACAAAATAAGCAGTGGAGTTTTTCATGTTTGTGCTTTGATGTAACTCACCTCACTGCTGGACGACTCCCCTCCTGAACCGGACACACAGGGATTGGAGCACAGCACCATCTCACCTCTTTCTCAGACACCTGCAGTAAAATACACAATTTACCTTGTATCACAAATAAGGCACATACTAGTATACCTGGAAAAGAGTTGATTTGTATGTACATCAGCTACTAGACCAGTGTAATACGCACATTGTTTATCTCCTGAATATGGATTTCCTTAATAAAACCTTTCCTTCCGAGACGTGCCATAAATCCAGCGCACAGCCTTATTGTCGCCGTGTGAACGATTGAAGGCTAGCGTCGCGCTGCTATTACCCGCCCACGCATGACTCACACGTATAACCCCATTCTCTAGTACACAAACACTCAAATGTCCATCAGCTCTTTCGCTCTCCGTGTTTTTTGATTGATTCCTCTCATTCTCTCAGTGTCCAAATGCTTTTAAACAGGCCACACAACCACGGGTATAATCCAGTCGGGCTTCAATCTGCAACATGACTAACAAAGTACCATCCATCAACTTAAAGAAGAATGAAGTGCAGGCCCGGTGATAAATGTGTCTATGCTCAAAGCCGGATGTGCACTAAAATATGAGGGTTATGGTCAATCAATGCATTGTTTTGGTAAATGGGGATGTTTCTGGATGAACAATTGTTAATTTTCCCTGATAAAGTAGAGACTGTATGTAGTTATAATTTCATATTAGCAAATGATTGAATATAAGGAGTAAATTGTAGGGTGATAATGTGAGTATAATAGCATCTTTAATGCAATGTGGCACAGTTCAATAAAACACATATGAAGCATTCATCTTCAAACTGTGTAATGATGTTATTTGCTCTTTTATCACACTTTATTGTCTTTACACTATGATAAAATCAATTGAGATGTATAACTCAAACGTGTGGGTTTTCCTTTAATTTATATATTAAACAAACAATACGCTTCAAGCTCTCCAGGTAGGCAGGCTATTGTAGCCTAGGTTATGATGAATAAATATTAAATACATGAAAACAAGTTGGCGTTTAGGCTAAATCATAGTGGCAATGACAACAGGTAGTTATGTTATTGAAGTAATCGACTGCTCCAGCTCAGCACAGTTTATTGGCTATTGTTTTTTCATCTTTTTTTTAGCCTCGCACTGACATTTCTTATAGGCCTAGTATATTCACAAGGTCAAAGCTAATATAATACACTAGGCTATGTATTTTACGACGTTTATCAATGAACATTGACGGCGGTGAGTCATCGCGGCGGAGACGCACTGCTTCTGGTTTGGTTTGGTCCGCGCCACAGACCGTCTCTTCTCCGCTCTCGGCGCGTTTGGACACTTTGTGAACAAATACTGAGTGTTGCGGAGTTTAAAAGGACTCGAGGCCTTACCCCTGCCCGGAGTGCTGGCGCTTCTCACTGGGGATCCATGAGCTGTCGGACCGATGGATGATCGACGCCGCTGTTGATGTGAAGCCGAAAAAGCGCACTGAGCATGCGCGACAAGCGAGGCAAAAACAAAACAACTCCACCGTATCAGACACGGAAATACTTTAGAGAGAATGTTTTCTTTTCTTTTCTTTTTTTTCCTTTCTTTTTTTTTCTTTTTTTCCCGTTATCATCAAGTTCAGGAAGCAAAAGAGAGCAAGCACCAGATAATATCACCCTTCCATTCCTTTTTGCATGATTTAAATCCAATACCGATGTTTGGCACCCAAGAGCCTTTACAGGGCAGGCCCATATATATATATATATATATATATATATATATATATATATATATATATATATATATATATATATATATATATATATATATATATATATATATATATATATATATATATATATATATATTTATAGTTTATTTGATTAGAATTGGAAAACAAGTCTATAGACGTAAATAATAGCTACAGAATCCAATGTGAGCTGGCCATGGTGCTGAATTTAAGTGTGCCGAAAACATAGCTTAATCTTAAAGGAAAAGTAACGTTATTTTACAATCTGAGCCTTCTTTCGGTAATAAAACAAGTCGTTTGACTCACCCATAGCACGTTCGTGTCATTTGGAGCTGAAAGAAAGTTATGTTGTAGCGTATCCGTTAGCATTTGTATTCGGGGCATTACTTTGCGGTCTCCAAATAACACAAACTTTAGCACTTTTCAAATCATAGAAGCCCGATGTCTTAATGTAAGATTTCGTTTGAAGCAAAAGTGGCCTGTAATCCGAGATTTATCCATAGTTTTCAGCTTTGCGTTTCATGTTTGGGTCCCGGGAGCTGAGAGCACAGTCCGCGCATGCGCACTGGCATCCTCATCTACTCGAAACTATGGCTAAATCTCGGATTACAGGCCACTTTTGCTTCAAACGAAATCTTACATTAAGACATCGGGCTTCTATGATTTGAAAAGTGCTAAAGTTTGTGTTATTTGGAGACCGCAAAGTAATGCCCCGAGCATATGATACAGCACCATGTTAACGGATACGGGATCATTAGTAGAACAGAACGGCTCAACATAAGTTCTGCGATACTGCTCCAATTGACAGAAAAATGCTATGGGTGAGTAAAACTACTTGTTTTATTGCCGAAAGAAGGCTCAGATTGTAAAAAAACGTTAATTTGCCTTTAACTATGTTTTATATTTGTATAGCCGAAGTAATTCAAAGTGCTTCAGAGAATGAGAAATATGCATTCAAATCACAATACAAACGCATACTATTGGAGAGAAAAGCGCAGATAAAATAATTTTCGTCATATGCGGCACTAAACAGAACATTTTCCAGAGCTGTTTCACATCTTCAGGAAGACTGTTCCAGATTTGCAGTTTGCAGATTCCCCATGTTTAGTTCTAACTGAAAAATGAACGTACTAAAGATAAAATGTATTTATAATCAATATAACAAAGAGCAGGCCTTTTTGCAGAGTTCAGACATACGTACATCGCTCCCTCTCCTTGACTCTTGTGAGCTTTTCACCATGTTATAATATTGTTACGTCCTCAAAAACATACCTGGAGTTGTGTGTTTTGTTTCATTCATTCACACATGTTTGAGTAATCCTTTATTATTAGTCTGTCTGCATCTGAAAAGCTCAAAATTCTCTGTTCCACCTTGTGATGTCATGAAGTGGTAGTTTTCAAGTACAAAGTAACAGCTAAATTCTACCTTTAGTTCATTAAAGATTGACAATTCCAAGGTTGAAATGATCAAATAGTTCAAGTGAAGGGGGCACTTCCTCTATTACCACAGGACATCAAAGTTCAAAACTTCAAAAGTTCAAAGTCAGCGTTATTGTAAATTCTGCCATATGTGTTCAACATGCAGTGAATCGAAATTTTCGTTTCTCTCTGGCCAAGCAGTGCAAAAAAGACAATATAAAGACAAAACAAAAACTTCTAAGACAAAAATCTAAGCAGTGCAAAAGAATAAATAAATACCTATTTACAGATGTCCAAATGTGCAGTGTGCATCAAAAATATGCAGTGGAAGATGCAGCAGTGAAATGTGCAGTAATGTGCAATAGAATGTGCATTGAAGGTAAAGATAAAAATAAATGTGCAAGAGTAGTAATTCCAGTACAACAACAGTAGTAAACAACACAAGGTGGAAGAGAGTGTTTTCTGTTTGAGACAACAACCCAACCTAAAAATGCAGGATTTTTGTATTAAACATGTATGAATGAAATTAAAAACAACTCCCAAGTATATTTTATGAGGAAACAACATTATAACATAGTGTAACATTCTAATAACTTAAGAAAATAGTGTAACATGGGCCCTTTAAAATATCACACAAAATGTATAAACAGCTTTGCTACAATGGATTAGGGTCTAAGCCACTTGAAAACTCACTGTTAGTTGCTCCATATTCTACGCTCCCTGGAGGAAAACTCTGAGGTTTACAGCAGTGCCAGATTAAGCTGCCTATATATTTAGTGTAGTGGTAGCCCGGCGAGGCACTTCTTCAGCAGGATGAGCTGTTAGCAGGTCCCCGGTGGGCACATCCTCCACCTGTCCACATAGTATTAGGGCTTTGATGTGTGCACGCTCCCAGGCTTGTGTGCTGCTTAGCCACAGGTGATTTGGAATTGGTCTGAACTTTTCATCCTCAACCTCGTTTCAGACTGTGTCAAAAATAACAAAGTGCTTCCCCAAAAGTGACCTTTGTTTGAAGTGGACTTCTATTGTGAATCTCTTATTGCACAGAATGATATTTTAATGTTTGGTTACATTGTTTGGAATATTTGAGTTTGACACGTTGAGAAATACTTTGAAGTTGTATCCAAACAAAAGTGCATTGACCTTGAATGCATTAATTAAAAGCTAGACTTGACTCTTGAGGTCAAAATAAGCGGAACATTTTACTGTCTGATAACCAGGAAGTGCAATGTTAGTATGTTCATTGTTAGCTTTACTGTGGCAGCAAAACTCCAGTCTGGTCTCTGAGAGTGCTAAGCATTTATATTGAATAATTAGGATACGTGAAAAGTCCCTCAGTCGTCCAGGTAGAATCCATGATAGCAGGAGAAGTTCAATTTGTCAACTGGACCAAGTTTGTTTGGTTGAAAACGTTTCGCCGCTCATCCGAGAGGCTTCGTCAGCTCTAATAAGAATACTGGTAAGACACTTGCTTATATCTTGCTGTAGGGAGGAGCTACCTAGCTAACTACTTTCCGGAACTATCTCATTGGTTTCGGTCTTTTGTTTCTCTGGCGTCTAGCTTAACGATCCCTATTCATCCCTACACGCCTGCTTTTTCACACCTCTGGCCCTGACCCGGCTAGCCCCATTGTTTCCCTGTTTGTTTGATCTAGGCTTAATAATGGAATTGTAGATGGGATGCAAATTATATCTTACGCCACCATTTCTGTTCAGAGAAGGATTCTCTTTTTTGACAAAAATAGCCTCTTTAACTCCCCTCTCAAACCAATTCTTTTCCCTGGCTAAGATCTGAACCTCACTGTCCTCAAAAGAATGTCCCGTGGCTTCTAGGTGAAGATATACGGCAGAAGACGGTCCACTCTGGCACGCCCGTCTGTGTTGGTACATCCTCTTGTGAAGTGGCTGCTTGGTTTCTCCAATATAGCGCTCACTGCAGTCTTCACTACACTGAATGGAGTAGACCACATTGCTTTGTTTGTGGCTCGGTGTTTTGTCCTTTGGGTGGACGAGTTTTTGTCTTAAAGTGTTTGTGGGTTTGAAATAAACTGGGATTTCATATTGTCTGAAAATCCTCTGTAGTTTTTCCGACACGCCGGCCAGGTACGGAATCGCTACCCCTTTCCTCCTGGGTTCGGATTCTCTATTATCTTGTTTCTTGCCCTTGTCTCTCTTGGTTTTGTTAACAGCCCATTTGGGATAACCACAAACAGAGAGGGCTTCCTGCACATGTTGTTCTTCTTTTTCCTTACCCTCTGTGCTTGTGGGAACCACTTGGGCCCTGTGTTGTAATGTCCGAATAACACCCAGTTTGTGCTGCAGTGGGTGGTGTGAATCAAAAGCAGGTATTGGTCTGTGTGTGTGGGCTTCCTGAAGACTTCTACTTGGAGTCCCCGGTCTCCTCCTATCGTTACTGCACAATCTAAGAACGCCAATGTGTTATCCTTGGCATCTTCACGGGTGAATTTGATATTAGGATCTACAGAATTGATATGTGCAGTAAAAGGTTCCAAATCTTGAATTTTGATTTTTGTAAAATTATCATCAACATAACGAAACCAGTGTGTGGGAGGAGTGCCTGGATATGAGGCTAAGGCACTCTGTTCAAATTGTTCCATGTATAAATTAGCCATGATAGGGGAGACCGGTGAGCCCATCGCACAGCCATGAATTTGCCTGTAGAAGTTCCCTCTGAACTGGAAATAGGTGGTATTTAGACAAATTTCCAGCAGTTGGCAGATTTGGTCAGGAGAAAGTTTGGTTCTCTCTTCTAGCTTGGAATCCTGTAGTAAACTCCTTCTCGCTGCTTCGACCGCTACAGCTGTGGGGATACAAGTGAAAAGAGAGGTTACATCAAAGGAAACCATTGTCTCATCCTGACCAAACTGGAGAGACTTAACTTTGTTTACAAATTCAGCTGTGTTCTCAATGTGGTGCTCCGTGTTACCCACCAATGGAGCCAAGATGGTTTTTAGGTGTTTGGCCAAATTATATGTGATAGAGTCAACACTACACACAATGGGTCTGAGTGGTACTCCTTGTTTGTGAATCTTCGGGAGGCCATAGATGCACGGGATAGCATCACCAGGGTACAGTCTGTAATACAGTTGTAGATCAATGACTTCTTCTTTCCTCAACTTCTGTAAGAAATCAATGATCTTCTTTTTGTACCCATTGGTGGGGTCCCGTTTCAGTACTTCGTATGTTGTCGTGTCACTGAGTAGGCTGTTCACCTTAGCCTCATAATCAGCTGCGTCCAAGATCACCGTGCATCTCCCTTTGTCTGCAGGCAGGATTTGGATGCTCTGGTCCCTCTCTAGAGCAATGATGGCCTTCCTCTCCTCTGGTGTTACGTTAGAGGGTGGAAGTTTAGCATTGCTCAGTGCAGCTGTTAATTTCAG
Organism: Paratrypauchen microcephalus; assembly: GCA_036785185.1. NCBI lineage: Eukaryota > Metazoa > Chordata > Actinopteri > Gobiiformes > Gobiidae > Paratrypauchen > Paratrypauchen microcephalus. Next base: position 2,225,864 of record JAVJIX010000109.1, read on the forward strand.
TCTAAGGTCTCCAGCTTCTGTCTCTGTGAGCTTGTTGTTCCTAATGGCGGTTTCAGCTGCCGTGATGTAATCCACCGTGGGGATGTGATTAGGAGTCACAGAGAAATTCAGTCCTTTGCAAAGGACTTCTTTCTCTGTCTGAGCTCACTCAGACAGAGTTCCAGTTCAGAGGGAACTTCTACAGGCAAATTCATGGCTGTGCGATGGGCTCACCGGTCTCCCCTATCATGGCTAATTTATACATGGAACAATTTGAACAGAGTGCCTTAGCCTCATATCCAGGCACTCCTCCCACACACTGGTTTCGTTATGTTGATGATAATTTTACAAAAATCAAAATTCAAGATTTGGAACCTTTTACTGCACATATCAATTCTGTAGATCCTAATATCAAATTCACCCGTGAAGATGCCAAGGATAACACATTGGCGTTCTTAGATTGTGCAGTAACGATAGGAGGAGACCGGGGACTCCAAGTAGAAGTCTTCAGGAAGCCCACACACACAGACCAATACCTGCTTTTTGATTCACACCACCCACTGCAGCACAAACTGGGTGTTATTCGGACATTACAACACAGGGCCCAAGTGGTTCCCACAAGCACAGAGGGTAAGGAAAAAGAAGAACAACATGTGCAGGAAGCCCTCTCTGTTTGTGGTTATCCCAAATGGGCTGTTAACAAAACCAAGAGAGACAAGGGCAAGAAACAAGATAATAGAGAATCCGAACCCAGGAGGAAAGGGGTAGCGATTCCGTACCTGGCCGGCGTGTCGGAAAAACTACAGAGGATTTTCAGACAATATGAAATCCCAGTTTATTTCAAACCCACAAACACTTTAAGACAAAAACTTGTCCACCCAAAGGACAAAACACCGAGCCACAAACAAAGCAATGTGGTCTACTCCATTCAGTGTAGTGAAGACTGCAGTGAGCGCTATATTGGAGAAACCAAGCAGCCACTTCACAAGAGGATGTACCAACACAGACGGGCGTGCCAGAGTGGACCGTCTTCTGCCGTATATCTTCACCTAGAAGCCACGGGACATTCTTTTGAGGACAGTGAGGTTCAGATCTTAGCCAGGGAAAAGAATTGGTTTGAGAGGGGAGTTAAAGAGGCTATTTTTGTCAAAAAGAGAATCCTTCTCTGAACAGAAATGGTGGCGTAAGATATAATTTGCATCCCATCTACAATTCCATTATTAAGCCTAGATCAAACAAACAGGGAAACAATGGGGCTAGCCAGGTCAGGGCCAGAGGTGTGAAAAAGCAGGCGTGTAGGGATGAATAGGGATCGTTAAGCTAGACGCCAGAGAAACAAAAGACCGAAACCAATGAGATAGTTCCGGAAAGTAGTTAGCTAGGTAGCTCCTCCCTACAGCAAGATATAAGCAAGTGTCTTACCAGTATTCTTATTAGAGCTGACGAAGCCTCTCGGATGAGCGGCGAAACGTTTTCAACCAAACAAACTTGGTCCAGTTGACAAATTGAACTTCTCCTGCTATCAATAATTAGGATAACTACAATTTTTAATGAGCTAGTTTGGTTCGTCACGTTTTTAAGAAAGTAATACATTCTTATATGATTTTTATACCAGATGACCTTCCTAACACAATGCTCCACTGTCCCAATAAGTTAAAATGTTAGCATTATAAAGCTTATTGTGTGTGTGTGTGTTTTATTAAAAAAAAGGTGCTCCTCACCTTCCACGGTGGTTGGTCTCTCACTCTCATCAAGCTCGGGTCCTCTACCAGAGGCCTGGGAGCTTGAGAGTTCTGCGCAGTATCTTTGCTGTTCCTAGTACTGCACTTTTCTGGACTGAGATGTCTGATGTTTTTCCTGGGATCTGTTGTAGCCACTCCTCCAGTTTGGGGGTTACAGCCCCGAGTGCTCCGATCACCACGGGCACCACTGATGCCTTCACCTTCCAGGCCTTCTCCAGCTCTTCCTTGAGCCCCTGGTGTTTCTATAGTTTCTCATGTTCCTTTTTCCTGATGTTACCATCACTTGGTATTGCAATGTCCACCACCATGGCTCTGTTCTGTTGCTTATCCACCACCACTATGTCTGGTTGGTTCACCATCACCATTCTGTCAGTCTGTATCTGGAAGTCTCACAGGATCTTGGCTCGGTCATTCTCCGCAACCTTCGGAGGTGTTTCCCACCTTGACCTTGGGGTCTCCAGCCCGTACTCTGCACAGATGTTTCTGTACACTATGCCCGCCACTTGGTTGTGTCGCTCCATGTATGCTTTCCCTGCCAGCATCTTACACCCTGCAGTTATGTGCTGGACTGTCTCAGGAGCCTCTTTGCACAGCCTACACCTTGGGTCTTGTCTGGTGTGGTAGATCTGGGCCTCTATTGCTCGGGTGCTCAAGGCCTGCTCCTGTGCAGCCAGGATGAGGGCCTCTGTGCTGTCCTTCAGACCAGCCCTCTCCAGCCATTGGTAGGATTTCTTGATATCAGCCACTTCAGTTATGTTTCGGTGGTACGCCCCATGTAGGGGTTTGTCCTGCCATGATGGTCCCTCCAGCACCTCTTCCTCTGCACTCCACTGTCTGAGGCATTCCTTGAGCACATCATCTGTCGGGGCCTTGTCCTTGATGTACTTATGGATTTTGGATGTTTCATCCTGGACAGTGGTTCCCACACTCACTAGTCCTCGGCCTTCTTCCTTCCGGCTCGTGTACAGTCTCAGGGTGCTGGATTTGGGATGGAACCCTCCATGCATGGTCAGGAGCTTTCGTGTCTTAACGTCTGTGGTCTGTATCTCCTCCTTTGGCCAGCTTATGATTCCTGCTTGGTATCTGATCACTGGCAGGGCATAGCTGTTTATTGCCTGGGCCTTGTTCTTGCCATTGAGCTGACTTCTTAGGACTTGCCTTACTCGTTGCAGGTATTTGGCTGTAGCCGCTTTCCTTGTTGCCTCTTCAAGGTTGCCATTTGCTTGTGGGATACCAAGATACTTGTAACTGTCCTCACTGTCTGTTATTGTTCCCTCTGGGAGTGAGACCCCCTCTGTGTGGACTACCTTCCCTCGCTTGGTCACCATCCTACTACATTTCTCAAGCCCGAATGACATTCCAATGTCTGTGCTGTAGATCCTGGTGGTGTGGATCAGTGAGTCGATGTCTCGCTCGCTCTTAGCGTACAGTTTGATGTCATCCATGTAGAGGAGGTGACTGATGGTGGCCCCATTTCTGAGTCGGTATCCGTAGCCAGTGCTTTCAATGATTTGGCTGAGGGGGTTCAGACCTATGCAGAACAGCAGTGGGAACAGTGCGTCTCCTTGGTATATGCCACATTTGATGGACACTTGCGCAAGTGACTTGCCACTGGCTTCAAGGGTGGTTTTCCACAACCGCATTGAGTTTGCAATGAATGCCCTTAGAGTCTTATTGATATTGTACAGCTCCAAGCACTCAGTGATCCATGTGTGTGGCATTGAGTCAGGCTTTCTTGTAATCAATCCAGGCAGTGCACAGGTTGGTCTGACGGGTTCTGCAATCACGGGCGAATGTTTGGTCAACCAGGTGTTGGTGTTTGGCTCCCCTGGAGTTTTTGCCGATGCCCTTCTGTGCTGCACTCATGTATTGATCCATGTGCCCACTTATCTTAGCCGCCATGATGCCTGACATGAGCTTCCATGTTGTGGAGAGACAGGTTATTGGCCGATAGTTGGATGGGACTGTACCCTTCGAGGGATCCTTCAGGATCAGGATCGTATGCCCTTGGGTTAACCATTCAGGGTGAGTCCCATCCCTTAGCAGCTGGTTCATTTGTGCTGCCAGGCGCTCATGGAGAGCAGTGAGCTTCTTTAGCCAGTATGCGTCGATCATGTCAGGGCCCGGTGCTGTCCAACTTTTCATGCCTGAGACTCTTGACTGTCTGCCACTGTGATGGTGACTGGATCTTGTTCAGGGAGGCTGCTGTGGTCTTTCCTCAGAGCCACCAGCCACTGTGCATCGGTGTTATGTGATGCCTCCCTTTCCCATATGCCTTTCCAGTACCTTTCAATCTCCAGCCTTGGTGGGTCTGCTCTGGTGTTATCCCCCTGCCATTGAGCATACATTTTCGCAGGTTGTGTTGCGAACAACCGGTTTATTCGTCTGGCCTCGCTATCTCAAGTGTACCTCTTTAGGTGGCTGGCCAAGGCTTGTAGCCTTTGCTTGGCAGTTTCGAGTGCTTCAGGTATGGGCATCTGGCTGTACCTCTTGGGTACTTGCTTTTTCATTGCACCTTTCTGGGCCTCTGACAATTGGCTCACTTCTCTCCGCACCTGCTTGATTTTAGCCTCTAACCATCTTTTCCATGGTGGGTATTGTCTCTCATGGCTCCCATGGTTGCTCTTATAGAATCTTTTATTAAAATCCAAAGCCATAATATTGGATTTGAATGTCAGGTAAAGTATTGTTGAGAAATCTTGAAGTCCTTAAAAGTACAGTTAAAATAACAGCAAATGGTGGCATTGTGTTCCATATTTGACGAGTTGTAAAAAAAAAAAAAAAATCCCATTCAGTTGTGCTATTTAGGGCATGTTAAAGCCTTCAAACAGTATATATTGGCTTATCTGTATGCATGCGCGGCTGGTACTGCAAGCTTAAGTGCATACAATATAAGTAAACAAACTTCTTCCATACTTGCGAGACCGGAACAATTCCAGGATACACACAAGTGAAAATAAGCCAATCATTATTTTGAATACTACTGAATAATTCCCTTTATTATCTGCAAACACACGATTGAATACTGTAATAGAAGTATAACACCCTTTAATGATATTTTTAATGTAATGCCTTTTTACCGCCAAACCTCTAAACTGTCCATCAAATATGAAAGGGACTGAATAGTGGGGCCCAAATTGAGGGGTGCATTCAAACAGCTGTCAATGGCTGATAATGCCAGTGGGAATGCAAACTAGAGGCACATCTCTGCCTGTGTTAGCGGGGGCCCTCATTAAAGGCAGGCTCACTTCAAGGCGGCAGCGTCCACGGCAGAAATAATTTTAAAAAGAATGAACGAAAAAAAAAAAAAGAAAGAAAAGTACCCCTACACCACATGCTCGTAATTTCAAACCGCATCACATCATACCAATCTGTAAATATTTTAACGTTTCCTGAAGATCCATTATTTATGCAGGCTGTCATAACACATCCCAAACACAGAAGTGGTACTGTCGTTTTCACATATTTCTCCAGTCAAAAGCACATTTCCGCACAGGGCAAAGCGGGGGAGCCTCATCACGCCTGCATATTTGTTATTGGGAAACTAGGCTTAATGGGCATAGACGGTTTCCAAGGTGCCCCCAGTGAGAGGATTATACACAGAGTACAGTTCAAGAATTCATTATCTTGAGTATTTAGTATTACAGACAATTCCCTCATTCAGATATGATATCAACATTAAACCAACATTTGGTTTAACGTTTGAAAATTAAAAAAAATAATTCCACTGTAGATGTTTGTTACAATCAGCATGTTTTGAGAGGATGTATTACTGTAATTGTCAGGAAATCTTGTTTTATGCTTTATGCGTCAATCTTTTTAATTTTTCCATCCACAACTAGTGAAATTATAAGCACCTCATCAGTGTCCTCTTGGATTCTCCCAAAATACAAGAACATAAACTAGAACAGTTTCAATTCGAATTAGATTCAAGATTCAAGATTCAAGATTGTTTATTTGTCATATGCAGAATCAACACAAGGTCAACAATGCAATGAAATGCTTAGGATCAGAAGAACCGTTGACTCGCTAAGATAGTCAGAAGTACTAATAACATGCAATAATAGTACATGGTAAAAAGGTGTTGCAAAAGTGCAGGGGAAGAAAACAATATAATACAAATATGTAATAAAATGTAATAAAAATGCAAGGTACAATGTGCAAAGGTGCAGGTAGGATTAAATCAAAGATCAAATAAGGTGTAAGTAGAGTATTTCTGGGACCATTAAACATCCCATAGTACCCTGTCCCTGATCTATGTTATAATGCTGTTTCCTCATAAAAAAAAAAAAAAAAGATAGCTGGAGTTGTGTTGTGTTTCATTTACACATGTTTAAAACACAAACCCTGCATATTTAGTGATTTCTTCTCTCAAACGGATGTCACAATACAGGAAGTGCTCCACTGCTTTTTTAAACTCCACACACCATCACTAGAATCACTTGGTTGATTTCTGGAATTTCCAATGTCTATCAAACAAAAGTAAAAATGCAGCTATTCGTTTGCAAATTAATAGCTGATGTAGACAGACTAATATTAAACGGTTACTAAAACGTGTGACTCAGACACAACTCAGACAAAACAAAACTCCTGGTATGTTTTTGATGAGGTAACAACATTCTAACACGACTTAAAGCTCAATTTCTCGCAATATAAGATTGAAAATAATAAGTAAATAAATAAATAAATCGCCATCAACCAGGGTTCGAGGAGTGGTGCTGCACATTTGTGATTCGAGTCCACAAATGGCAGCAGAATATTAGTTTCCAAGGTTCCCCCGGTGAGAAGACAGACATGGAAAACCTCTTTTGGCTGTTTGTTGCTCGTCTCCCCGTGGTGTTTTTTTTGTCTGACCAAGCTGTGCACCCTTTGAGCGGAAAACAATCGCTATGGTTACGGGTCCAGCAAGGTCAAATCCAGGAAGTGAGCTCTGGGTGCTGATTGCACGACAGATAATTACACTACTCTTTAAGACGACACGCAAACAGGCCTTGCTTTTATTTCCACTTCCATCTTTTCTATTTAGGGGTGGTTGTAAAAGCATTATCAACCATTTCTGCCTCACGCCTTGGTGCCCCTTATTAGTCCCTTTATTCACCGGGCTGGCTCAAGTAATCCTGTGGAGCCATAAATTATGTATAGTCCTGTCTGCTATCTGAAAAATAACCCATGCATCAACCCACCACTGCCTTTAAAGCCACTGTCAATATGGCGAAACATTTCACCCATCATGTTAATTAGTTGTGAAGCTTTATTTAACGCGTCTGCAAATAGTTCAAGGAATTAGTTCCTCACCACATACCTGGAGTTGTGTTTCATTTCATTTATACATGTTTAAAACACAAACCCTGCATATTTAGGCTGTGTTCGTCTCTCAAAGAAAAATAAAATAAAAAAATGAATAAAAATAACGCTCTGTTCCACCTTGTGTTGTCAAGTGTTAATACAGGTTAGTGCTCCACTGTGTTTTTAAACTCCATACAGCTTCACTACAATCATTTGGATAATTTCAGCCCTGGAATTGCCAATCTCTATTGAACAAAAGGTAAAAACTACCACTTCATGACATCACAACATGGACCAGAGCATTTTGAGCTTTGGAGATGGAAAAATAATAATAATAATTAAGGGTTAATCAAACATGTATGAATGAAACAAAACACAACTCAACTCCAGGTATGTTTTTAATGAGGTAATAGCATCATAACATGGCTTAAAGCTCACAAGAGTCAATTTGCATATATTTTAATAAGACATTTAAATTAAAGCTACTCAAAGGGGGCTATTCCTGGTTTATAACGAGAAGGCAATTTTATTTGTGTTTTGGTTCAATCCATGTTAAAATGGCAGGAAGGTGGCCAGTATTCAACCATCAAAATAACAGAGACTTGAAAGCTGACAGGTTGGCAGCACTGGAGCATGATAACAAAGCAAATACTCACACCTATTGAATATTTTCTGCTTGCAGCACAGTATAAACAAAATGGAAGTCACATAGATTAATATAAAAAAATAATATGACATTACAAGAAAACACCATAAGTAACTGTTCCTTTGTCATTCTACATCTGCAACCTTAATGATTCAATGTTCAATGAGTCAGGCTTAATTACTTAAAGGTGCACTGTGGAGGACCTGCTACCTCCAAGGGGATGTTATTGCTTTGTCTAGAATGTTTCACAGTATGGCTATGTATACATACTGTATATTATGTTTATGTATGTGTTTATATTTCTCAAAAATACCCTGAAAAACCATACCATATTTTCGCCATGAGCAAGGTCTCATTTCAACATATCTGACTTCTGAAAAGCTTAATAATATGCTATAAAATACTCTAGTATAGCATTAAGCTAATATTTTGGACAAAGTAATATTGTCTCCATGGAGACGAGCAGGCAGCGGCACCTGGCGGCACCTGGCGGCATGGTGGCTGAGTGGCTAGCGCTCATGCCTCACCGCAAGAAGGTTCCGGGTTCGATCCCCGGGTCGCCCAGGCCTTTCCGTGTGTGTTCTGTGTGGAGTTTGCATGTTCTCCCCATGTCTCCCCCGTGTCCTCCGGGCACTCCGGTTTCCCCCATCAACCCAAAACATGCACCAGGTAAAATCCTCCATCTTAGGTCCTGACCAAACTGAAGCAAGAAGATCATGGAGATGGTCCCCGGGCGCAATAATGTGCTGCCCACTGCTCCTAATAACAGGATGGGTTAAATGCAGAGAAGAATTTCTCCAGTGTGAGATCAATAAAGTTGCTTCTCTACTAGGGCACCTTTAAGTAATACCTAATGTAATGTCAAGTTACTAAGCCTGAGTCATTCTTATTAAACTACTTGTTTATTATGTATTAAGTCTGTAGATATTATATAAGTGGTACAACTTTTGTTTTGTTGATGAGATCAAATTACATACAAGCACACAGCCATAGGTGTTGAGCACATTTCCACTGGGGCAGTACAATACATGGGGATACTTTTGGCTGGAGGAGGGCAGCAATACAGAATCCAAGAAAATAACACATATGCTAATTTCTGTGATCCACCTGTGAATGAAGCCCATCTGAAATTGGGGAGACAAGACATGTTTCCAGACACACATGTTTTTGTAAAGTATTGCCAAAGCATGTAATTTTCACTGGCCTGACCTCCAAATGATTTGCTCACAAACTGAAGTCATTCTTCTGTATGAAATTGGATGTATGAATCGTGTAGAACATATGAGAGGAGGAAAACCAGATGAAATGACATGATCTAAGAGCGGAAGGTTTTAATTAAATGGGATCTAATGGTTGTTATATGAGTAACAATGTCCTGATCTCATTTGAATAACCAAGGCCATATCACAAGTATAGCTGATGGTTGTTTTCAGACATTAAAGCCATTACAATCATTCTTGGCCCACTCTTTTAATACCAGTGTGAGATATTCTTCTATCTGCAGCATAACCACAAGCTTGACAAAAGGCTGCCCAAATCCCTCTCCTATCGGAGGCACAGGCAGACGCTCACTTATCTTTTAATTGCACTAAAGGCGTGTTAGCTCAAATTCTCTTTTTCTCCCTTCTGTTATATTTAAGCACACAGTCAGGATACATCTATCTATCTCCGAGGCAGGCATACATTTTTAATTGCATAATTAAAAAGCTGTTTAAATTTACTCTTATGCTTTTTATCTCTGAGGGAAAGCAGGTATTTCATCCATAGTGGTGGATGCTCCCAAGCTGTGCTCAAACTGCAGTCACTTTTGTCATGCCAAATGCAGCTTGCTTTTATAAGCACATATTGTAATTGCACAGTAAAGGCTGGCTGAAGCACTGGAGGCCTGTGGAGCTGCAGGGAGGTGATGGTGCTGCACAGTTCACAAGGTCAGTGGCTGTGTTTGAGGGAATAGGCAAGTTACATCACGCAGAGCGTCAGATAATGGCACATTAACATGAATAATGCATCCCATGTTGACAAGCGGAGGGAAACACACAGAGTCTAAATATTCTATAAGCAGAGAATTCATAGAATAGAATGGTACTTGGGGAACTAATGGCCCGTCAGGTGTCAGATGGGATGATGAAGAGACAGCCAGAGAGTTGATGTGAATGTACCCATGTGCACGGGCATGACCGTGCTGCTCGTTATTGTTCAATATGGGCTATAAAGGCTTTCCTTAAAAAAACCCTTTAAAATGTATTCTCATTTGGGGCACCACACTTCTCACTATGCCTGTCAGGTAGAAAAGAGCCTTTTGAAAATATAGTAAGCAGTGCATGTGGACTGTTCAATTAGATTCCAGACAGTGGCAGTCTGGCGGGGAAATAAAGCTGTCACAGAATGTGGGCTGTGTAGGAGCGCATCTATTCAGGACGCTCTGACTGCATGCAGCTGTGATTGATTTGTTTTCTATGGTCAGCAGCAGGAAGTGTCATTTGCAACTGCACAAGACAATTACTTTGGAAAGAGCATCTGTATGAGGCCTCAAAAATATGCCGTCTTCAGAATTTACATGAAGTTTTGCCTTAAGTTTTGGGAACACTTCAAGTACACCGGTATGTCCCTGCTACAGCTAGCACGTGCACTGAGAAACACTGATGAACTCAACCAAAAAAACAAAAAACTAAATGAAACGGCAGGTTGCTGCAGAAGACATGGGTGGCATTTTATCCCGCCATTTAGCTGTGAAAGTGTGCACATCCATAACAAGGACCTGGGATATCAGAGCCAATATTTGAATGATGACTTTTGGTGTAATGAAACAGCTGGTGCCGGCACAGAGGGGCGTTTGGGGATGCAGAGCTGGAGCCAGGAGTGAGGGCTGAGCGCTGATCATGTTTCAAAGAAAGTACTAATTCAAATTCAATGCAAGAGCAGGTCTGAGCATTTACAGCATTTACATGGAGTGGTTGTAGTTTTATTCTTTTCTGTTTAAGTGAAATGATTACCAGTGCAGAATACCAATACAGGAGTATTCACTAGGATAAAAACTCTGAAAATGTGCAAAAGAATATAGAAAATATCACAAAATATTAATTCACAATAATGTGTCAGTAATACATTGAAAAACACTTTAAAGATGGCAGTTCGATTCCAGTCCCAGATCAGCGTAATGTTGTTGTGTCCTTGGGCACATTCTGTGTCTAAGAATGTTGAGTCAGTGTGAGTGAGGTTGTCAGGAAGGGCTTGGCACAGATTGACAGCCATTGTCAGTGTAGACCAGGGCAGGTGTGGCTACAAATATAGCTTATGTAATGGGGACAGAGAGAATACTACATGAAATCGCAGAGCATTGTTAAACATCTTTAGATATAAAACAAATCTAATGCAGTACAATTATTATGTGGGGTTGATGGCACTCATAATTGCATGTGTGTTTTTACACAAAAGCTGCAAAGGGCATTCCAGGAGGTTTATTCTCTGAACCTGCAAAGTTTATTAAAAAAAGAGACGCCAGAGAAACAAAAGACGGAAACCAATGAGATGGTTCCGGAAAGTAGTTAGCTAGGTATCTCCTCCCTACAGCAAGATATAAGCAAGTGTCTTACCAGTATTCTTATTAGAGCTGACGAAGCCTCTCGGATGAGCGGCGAAACGTTTTCAACCAAACAAACTTTGTCCAGTTGACAAATTGAACTTCTCCTTTTATCATGGATTCTACCTGGACGACTGAGGGACTTTTCACGCTTTATTAAAAAAAGAACAAAAATAATATAAATGGATACGGCAACAGTGGTTAGGGAGTGGTTATAGCAATGATTCCTCATTGGAGGATTGATTTCCACCCAGTTTACGCTGGTGAGTTTTAAGCCATGTTATGATGCTGTTACCTCATCAAAAACATACCTGGAGTTGCGTTTTGTTTCATTCACACATATTGAGTAAGCCTTTATTATTATTCTGTCTACATCTCCAAAGCTCAAAATGCTCTCATTATCACCTGTCATGATGAATGTAATGAATGTCATGAAGCGGTAGTTTGCAAGTTAGCAGATACCTTTTACCTTTAGCTCAGTAGAGATTGCAATTCTACAAATGATTCTAGTGAAGATGTATGAACTTTAAAAACACAGTGAAGCACTTCCTGTATTATCACATGACATCACAAGGTGTTTTCAGTTTGAGAGAAGAATTCAGCCTAAATATGCAAGGTTTGTGTGTTAAACATGTGTGAATGAAACAAAAGCCAACTCCTGGAACGTTTTTGACAAGGAAACAACATTACAACAGAAAGTAGTGTCCTTTAATTAAAACAAAATAACATCTGAATATCAATATATCATGATGTAATGTTACCATATATGAACTCATATAGTACCAGATTCTTGCTAACTCACAGCTTTTTGCCCTACACTTTAGCTGCGGGCAAACTCTATTTTACACTTGCTCTGATGAAACAGCTAAACCTGCACTTCCAGTTCCGTTGGGCCCCTAGCATGGCTCCAATTGTTCTTTTGCCCTGGGTGAATAAATTTCATCATTCAGTTTGATTGTCATATTAATACACTTTATCCTCTCTTCACTTCCACCTTGGGAGTGGATGCACTTACACAACCCCTCATATAGATCTATCTCTATCTATCTGTATGATCCAATATAGTGCATATAGGACCCGGGTCACATCTCATCTCCGACATCTCAGACAGGCTGACCCATTTCTGGTGTGGTTTAGCAGGGAGCAGCCGGAGGGGTAGACGGGCGCGACATAAGGGGGCTGTAGAGCTCACTGGTTCATGGCCCTCCTCCACTCCTCCTCTCCCTCCTCTTCGTCTTCCCTGCAGTCATTACCAGCAGCAGATAGCTCGACACGCAGGCAATGGATGGCTTTCATTCCAGCAGGCCGCTTCCACTTGTCTGATCATTCAAGGTCATATCGAGCAGATCAATAGATGAGACGGATGTACAGGCAAGTGGATAACGTGTGTCTGGGGGGGGGGGGCGGCACAGACACGCACCTGCATAGGGTCACCCAGGAGGCTTGGCTCAGTTCACTCGGCCAACGCTAGATGTCAGTGTAGTGCAGCAGTGCAGAGAGAGAGCGCCTGGGTGAATTATGTACCTTTGTCTGTGTCCGCTCTTATCTGGCTTCTGTCTAGGGTTGGAGTACCACAGGGTTTAATTGAATTGAAATAAAAGGGAACTGAAATAATGTGTGATGTATCAAAAGGTGACAATGCAGGTGCAAGTGACATTTTGTGTCAGATTGAGATATGTTTCAAATGAACACCCATACAAAACTCTATAATATTGCCAAAATGGAGTGCTGCTGATACAAAACAGAATGAAAAAGTCTACACATTGAATTTTTTTATTTTTATTTTTTTATTTGTGATTGTCTTTAAATGTTTTATATTACACAAAACGGACACTTGTGAGGTTTAAGCCATGTTATAATGCAGCAACCTCATCAAAATCATACCTGGAGTTGTGTTTTGTTTCATTCACACACTTGAGTAATGCTACATTATGTCTAAATATCCAAAGCTGAAAATGCTCTGTAACACCTTTTGATGTCATGAAATGGTAGTGTTCAAGTTAAGGGCTACTCTTTACCTTTTGTTCAGTAAATATTGCCAATTCCATGGCTGAAATCATCCAAATGATTCTTGAAGGTAAATGAACTTTAAAAACACAGTGGAGCAGTTCCTGTATAGTACATGACATCACAACATGATGATGGAGTGTTTTCTGTTTGCAAGAAGAACTAGCCTAAATATGAAGACTTTCTGTGTTAAACATGTGTGAATGAAAGACACAACTCCAAGTACGTTTGTGATGAGAAAACAACATTATAACATCAATACAGAAGAATAATTAGACTGGAATTAAAATTTTGAAACAACGCCATACATTATAGAAAACTACATTAAGTAAATTAACTGATTAATTTAGCTTTGAAACCAGTTATTGAACATACAAAATACATTAATGATGTACATTGCCTCCTATGCAGTTCATTCTTTGCACATACACAAATTCAAAGAACCAGCTAAATAATTGATCTTGTTTTTAAGCATGAATTCAACAGGGGGTCTTCATGATTATTGAAATGAGATGATGCACTATTCTGTATACTGTAGATCAGTATGGTAGATCTACAGTGTGACCAAGACGGGTAGAGCGGCTGGATTGCAGTGAGTTCCACAAACAGATACTGGAGGCAGGGTTGACGTGGTCCACAGTTTTTAATGTTTTTCAGGTTGCACAAAACAATATAAAGTGCTCACGTGCAAAGTGCAGTGCAAAATAAATTAAGGTGCAAGGAGGATAGGAGCGTGGCTTTTCTCCAGCAGCAGAGCAATCAATGATAGGTTACAGGTGGCTTAAATACTGTTGGGTAAAACCATAAAAACTCCAAGGGGTGTATAATTAACATTAGCTGTTTAAAACTAAGTTAAAATCCTCCAATAAAATATCCATCATCAAATAAACCATATAAAACCCACATACAAAAATAAACTCTTAGAACCAAACACCTAATAAAGTATAAAATGAATAAACCCAATTAAAATAGGTGGCATTTCCTCCCCCCGATGTCCGCTGTCTTGAGCTGGCCCGGAACTCTTAAATGGTGTCTGGTCCCCCGGGGAATCTTTTGGCCAGACACCTGGACATGAGACACAGGTAAGTAAAACCACAACTCAACCCACGCATACCACTTTCACACTTTAAAATATCCACATCCCACACACGCAAACACACACAAGACACAACTAATTTAAAAAGTGGCACATATTGCACATTGATTGTTGTCGTTTGTCTCCACAGACCGGCGGCCACCATTACCGGAAGCACCCGCCCGACCGGACTCCGTGACAAACGCCAAAAATGTTTTCAATAAATACTCCAAAACAATACAAATGTGTGCAATCTTATATGTGCAAATTAGCGTATCTTGTAAGTGCTCCGTGCTCTAAAGGTGCAATGTAAATATATATAAAGTGCAAAGTCTATGGAAGTGCATGTGTGGATACTCATTCAGTAACGAACGGCCTGTTCGTTACATACAGTATACATACATGAACACAGACAGTGGCTCCCTCTTTTCTGCATCACTCGAGGAAAAACTAAAACTAAAACACAACACTACCCACTCCAGTCCATCGTTCCCACAATCAGGGAATAATTTAGCTTCATAAAATGCTTCTTTATAAAAGAAAAATAGATATTTATGTAACTGTAGATAGGACCATACACTGGCATGTGGAAAGGTTCAAATTAGACTACAAATGTATACAACACATTTGCTATGCGGTTACAACATCAAATCATGTAATTTCTCCAAACACATTTTACTTTTAAATATTGTTGAATATTTGTAATCAGGTTTCCATTTAGTGCAGACAACTCAAAGGACCTAACGAACTCCAAATCATTGCCTTTTCTTAAAGCAATTACAATGGACTATATAAAGATATGCATGTTATTAGACTGGGTGAACAAGGTAAATATTCCAACAATTGTGATTTTAAATTCAACTAAAAATGACTTTACTGACCATTCCTGGATCATTGAACACATTGCACCTCATACTGGCAAACAAAACAAGGTAAATATAAGACAAAACAACAACCAATTACACCAATGCACACAGCTATCAGTCAGTGGTGGATCTACAAAGGCTTGAGGCCTGCCTGGTACAGTGGCACTGAGGTGTCATGCAATCCCTGTCCACTACCATCACTTCTCAGCACTTAGCATTTAATATGTCGGTATACATTTTAAAATCTAGTTAGATGTACCCTATATTCCCATGTTGTGCTTGCATTGTAGTTTAATTAGGAGGTTAGTGCCAGAAGCTAACAGGGTGTAGCTGCGTATGCATTGTTTAGCATGTATTCGTCTTGCTATGACCACCGGCTCTGAAAAAGTAATGATTTCATAACAAAACTCATTTGTAAAAAAACATTCAGTGCTGGAATACCACACAAAATGTTGACATAACATTTAATGACTGATGAGAGCTATGACTTCCCAAAAGGTCAAAAGTGTTTACACAAGTACTAGCCTGGTTGCTAGACCAGCAGAGATTAAAGTAAAAATCTTCATGTTTTTACAATGCAAGCTTCTTTGTTTCCCCCTGCATCTTTATGCCAACATCATACATATTTAAAAGTCATATAACGTCTTTATGCGGCGAATAAGGCTCTATACAGATGCTGCTTCAAAGGTACCTTGAATGCACCAGTGACTTCCATGTGGCTAAGTGTGTCATCAATATGAAAGTTTCATCTAATACACTGTCTG
This sequence comes from Paratrypauchen microcephalus, assembly GCA_036785185.1. NCBI lineage: Eukaryota > Metazoa > Chordata > Actinopteri > Gobiiformes > Gobiidae > Paratrypauchen > Paratrypauchen microcephalus. The sequence continues at coordinate 2,241,809 of JAVJIX010000109.1, forward strand.
CTGTCACATCGCCTCACATCACAAGTCTGGCACTATGGATCGTCAAGTCTCACTACTTTACAGAGAATGAGGGGCCCGGTTGGGGTAAAGATTCATTATCATATCAATAAAACCATTTATCATTGTTATAATTAGACGGCCGAGTTTGTGTCAGCCCTGACTGGCAGACATAAGTGAATTCCATCCCCAAACCGCCACCCCCCAATCGTACCTCCACCCCAAGAAGTCATTACTGTATCCTAGTGTAATATTATCGCATGGTCACATTCCTCTATCTAATCTAATTCATCAGTCTAATAGGTCATAATTAATTGCTCCATTATTAATTGAGTGATGTCATACCTGCTGAAAATGAACTGCCTGTCACTGGCTTAAAGGATATGGAGAGAACATGTACTTGGGGCTTGTGTCTTCTGTGTGTGTCAAAAGCGCATCAGAGCGAACCATCGCCACCGATCGGCGCTACACTGTGACCGCAATGATTATCAGCCATCATAATAGGGTCAAAGGGTTCACACGGCCGAGGAATAGAAATTGTCTGCTGTCTGTAAATGCTATTGTCAAGACTATTTTTAACTTTAGTGACTTTGGGTTAGAAGGGATTGGGTGGTCATTGAAGTTTTACTAAAAATGCATGATGCATTGAAATAATGTGGATGGCTTTCATACTGGTGAGCCTGGACTTTGCTGTACTTAGGTGAATATTAAACAGTGACGTGTGGTGAGGGTCATGGCTGGTGAGGCACTGACCTCATCAGTGACGTCACCAGGTGTTGGTAAGTAAATTTGGCCCCGGGCCAATTTCTCTCCCTGTAAGTGGCTGGAAACTCGTAATAATTTGATGAGAAGCTGAAAATTGCATTTTCCAGATCGCATCGAGTAGCATCATAAATTAAAATAGTGATGTTTTTAGCGCAATGTGGCTCTGAATGTGAGTGGTGAACGGATTATTAAACTTGACTTGCTAACTGTAAATTGTAGTTTGCTGTCACTTATTCTAATCTGCTGCCCCAGGAGTTGCAGAAGAATCCCTGGGCTCAGGAGTGCCTCTACTATGAGGCCAGGTAACTACATGCCTCACCCAGTGCCTTTTCACAGCCGCTTTGCTTTAGCGTAGTAGCTAGCTGTAGCTTTATCTGTCATTGCTGAGCTGCAGCACAGTCAGTCCATGGTGAGGCACGAACGGCTGGTGCCTCTCCACACATCTCTTCTCAGTATTTGAACAGTAAATGTCAAAAGTGAAAGCGAAAATCATTGGATATAATTAATTTTAAAAATGCATTGTGCAACATACACATTTTATTCTGTATTATTCACATTTCACCAATCCTTCAGTCAGTGCCTCAGGACTGAACCTAGATTGTAGAGCAGCTCCAGCCAGGATCAGAGTTGTCTGTTTCTTAGTGATTCTGAGCTAAGTCATGGGTTGTGATGTTTTGGGCTTGCTCCTGAGAGACCCTTTCATATAATAAAACCTTAAGGGTTTAAAAGTGCTAGAGGTAGCAGGGACCTCCAGCAATCACTGGGGTGGTTTGCAGCCGAGTGTGAAGCGGCTGGGATGAGGATCAGCTCTTCCAAATCTGAGACCATGGTTCTCAACTGGAAAAAGGTGGCTTGCCCTCTCCGGGTGGGTGGAGAGTCTTTGCCTCAAGTGGAGGAATTCAAGTATCTCGGGCTTGTTCACGAGTGAGGGGAGGATGGAGCGTGAGATTGACAGGTGGATCGGTGCAGCGTCGGCAGTGATGCGGTCGCTGTACCGGACCGTTGTGGTGAAGAGGGAGCTGAGCCAAAAGGCGAAACTCTCAATTTACCGGTCAATCTACGTTCCTAGCCTCACCTATGGTCATGAGCTCTGGGTAATGACCAAAAGGACAAGATTGCAGATAGCTCGGAGTAGAGCCGCTGCTTCTCCACGTTGAGAGGAGCCAGCTGAGGCGACTCGGGCATCTGTTTCGGATGCCTCCTGGACCCCTCCCTTCCGGCCATGTCCCACTGGGAGGAGGCCCCAGGGAAGACCCAGGACACACTGGAGGCACTATGTCTCTCGGCTGGCCTAGGAATGCCTTGGGGTCTGGAGGAAGTGTCCAGGATGAAGGAAGTCTGGGAGTCCCTGCTCAGACTCTTGAAAGCTAGATAATTACAGTGCCAAACTATATGGCCTACCAGAACCAGAGTTTGACAAACATTGCTCTGTCAGGCAAACAATAATCACAATAAAGTCATAATAATTTTGATTGCTATTTTGAAATTCATTTTAGAAAATAGTACTTATGTCAGGTAAACTTGGTAATTGTGACAAGTAATTCAGTTTTAAACATTCTTTTATCATAGCACTATTAATAATGGTCAATTTCCCAGCACATAGTTGGAGCTCTTGTCTTCCATGTGTCAAACCCTCATCAAACCAGAACGTCCAGTGATCTGCTTTACAGTGTGACCGCGCGATTACTCCCCGATTATGACGGGGTCGTGAGGTTCAGACATCACTGCAAGGATATTACACCGCAGTGGGGCATGAATATTTAACTCTCTCATTCTGGTGATGCTCTCACTTTGGCTAACTTTATCCAGAGGAGATGGTGATTAGCCCCGCAGACAGGGCTAACGACCCGGGATGGATTAGAGTGGATGGCCATTGAATATGCTAATGACATGCACTGGACAGTCTCAATTATGTAAAGAAGTCAGGTGTGGAGGTCCAGGTTAGGTTAACGCTGGTTGGTGATATCTATAAAAGGCCCATATACAAGGCTTATCTCATTTGGTACAACTGGAATGTGTATGGAGCTAACTCTGAGAGCCCTTGGACTTGCTACAGCTAGCTGGTGATTACGGCATTGTATGGCAATGTGGAATAGTAGAATCATTCAGAGAGCGTCCCATTTTAATTATTTTTAATTATTTTTGTGGGTGCAGCTGTATTGTTTGCCATTATAATAGTCTTTGACATTTATTATTTATTATTTGTATAGGTGTAGGCAATTTGCAGCCTTATGCTGGAGTTTTCAGTTTTGTATGTATAACATATGTTTGAACTGAAAGTAAACACATAGACTCATTATACATTTCGAAAATGTAAGACTAACCCAGGGAAAGTGTGGTTTGATTGTTTTGGGGCAAAGACAAATTGAATTTGGCTTTTTATGTAGTGATTGACCTGTCTGATTTCCTCTGGTAATAAGTGGTTTGTGTTGGCCTTTTCATTTGTGAATGTTATATTAATTTGATTTTGATTATATTTTAAGGACAACCTTTGCCTGGAAGAATCCATGACTCATCGCTGTACCAGCGAGTGAGTCTGGTAACGTTTGATCCACAGAATGCGCTGCGGTTGCGCGTAGACAGACAGCTAAGTGAACCAATCAGAGATTGCGCCATCTTGATTCAAAACTGAGGCGGAACTTCCGCTGCCTAAGAGTGACTTTGCGGGCAAAGGCGGGTGCACTGACGTCACCATCTTTGAACGAATCAGAATCGCGGAGTCGGTTTGGAACCGGAGGAGCGAGAGTGGATGGAGAGTGTCCAAATGGTATCGCGGTGTATAGGAAATACAGAGAGATATCATTTGGCTGGCCAGGTAAGGACAACCTAGCCATCTCTTCACCGTCATAGTATTTGGCTGGATCTGGGATTGAGCTGTGAGACAGCCACTCAACCACATCAATCAAAAGAAGAATTTTTAAAATTTGACAGCAAAATATATTATATGGCGCTTTGTGTTACATTTTGTATGAAAAGTGCTTTATAAATAATGTTTGATTGATTGATTGATATTAATAATTTGTGCTTTTGGGGGTTGGAAAAATAAAGAGAATTTTACTTCAGATGCCTACACTGTTGAATTTCTCTAATGTTAGTTGAGTTCAGATTTCAGATTTCAAGTATTTATTGTCATTGCACAAGAAAGAACAACGAAAGTGTGTTTGGAGCATCCACATACGTACGTAGTTGACTAGTTATTGTATGTTGTTATATATCACTGTTAGGCCTGCCATTCAGTGGCAATTGTTTAGGACAAATGTTTTTAGACTCTACCTACTTTACTTATCTGTGAATCCCTGACACTTGACACGTGGCGGCATGGTAGCTGAGTGGCTAGCACTCATGCTTCACAGCAAGAAGGTTCCAAGTTTGCACCTGGGCTTTTCCAGGCAAGAAGGTTCCGGATTTGTTCCCTGGGTCGCTGGCCTTTCTGTATGAAGTTTGCATGTTCTCTCTGTGTCTGGATGGGTTTCCTCCAGGCACTCCTGTTTCCCCCATCAAACCTAAAAACAGGCACCAGGGACTGCAGGTAGAAATTAGCTCTGGTGCTACAACCTGGCACCATGCATTCTGTCCTGTTAAGGTTAATGTAGATTGTGCACTGTCCTTGTCTCAAAACAAACAAACAAAAAAAAACAAAAAAAAATTCATTCGAGAACAAGCACTATAACTGTTTAACTGTTTGTATTTTAACTAATTGCCTATAATGTATATTACACTTGTTGTAAGGCGACCTTGAGTGTCCAGAAAGGCGCCTAATAAATACAATGTATTATTATTATTATTATTATTATTACTATGTTCCAACAAATTGATGAAGAACTGAGTCATGAACTATTGACTGACTTTATTATCCTATTGGATTGTAGTGTATATCCGGCAGGAACACTTAACTCACGTAAAAGCACAATAATCTTTCACGTTATAGAATAAAAGATTTTTAAAACATGCTACTCAGCACAAACGTAAAGTATCTGTATATAAGGTATTGAGAGGTGATGTCAGTCTTGGAGCATGCAACATTGGGCTCATTCATTCATTTAGTGAGTATAGATCCTGAGCTGCATTGATTTGCTTTAATTTAAATTATTGTAGCTGAGCCAATATAGCCTATTAGGACCATCTGAGTGACATATTCCCTCAATAAGCAGCTAAGTCTACTTTAGAGAGAAATATGTGTAAAATTAGCTGAAGTCGGCATTCTCGATTGGTGGGAGTCAAAAGCGGGTCATGGTGTGTCATGGGTTGTGAAGTTGTTTTAAAACATATCTTGTGTCTTGAGTATGCAGTAATTAAGTTAACATTTGCCTTATGGCTCTGAATGTAATTTACATAGTTTAGTTAGACAATGTACAGGGCTCTCAAGGCTCACCCTTGAGAGTGTGACACACGCAATTCGACGTATTCACACGCTCACACGCCACACATGGTATTTCTCACGCTGATTTGTGTGTGTGTGTGTTTTTTGTTGTTGTTTTGTGCCCAGAAAATCGGTCTGTGTGGCTTAGTTTATGCAGGCTCCGCGCGTTTTCAGCGCCGCCCCCTCCCCCTGCTCCGGGGGAGCAGGGGGAGGGGGGGACGGCGCGTCTGCTCCCGACCGTGGGGTCCGAGCGGAGGCTGGAGCAGACGCGCCGTCCCCCGGGCACGTCCTGAGCCTCAGTCCCGGTGCCACGTCTCCTCTGAGGCGCACCGACTCCGGTCCCCGTGTCTCCGTCTGTGCGTAACGTGCCCCCCCCGACAGCTTACGCGCGGAATACGCGCAGCCCAGAGCCGAACTGCCCATGGTGAGACGCGGTGAGATGCGGTGAGACGCGGTGAGACGCGGGCCCGGTGCATTAACCAGACTCTTACATGAATCCGTTAAAAATGTCCCGCTCCCCCCCGCCCCGGTCCCTCCTCCCCGCTCCTCTCAGCGCGCACTGACAAAGTGCAGTGATGATGAAACAAACTGAGAACCATCAGGTAATAACTTCATTTATAGAACTCTCATTAGTTGCTTTGTAGTTTAAGTTTGCTCTTTAGACAAACAGGGCTCTCAACACGCAATTCGACATGTTCACACGCTCACACGGCATTTCTCACGCAATTGAAGCGCCCCCCACCCCCCCCCCTCCCGGTCCTCGGAAATTACAGTCACACGCACGACCCCGCTCAAAACTTGAGAGCCCTGCAATGTAGTTACAATGGAATATACTGTATCGTAAGCAATCACAAGCATTATATGTATTTACTGATCAAGCGTTATACATTATCACAACATCTTAAAGGATTTGTTTTTTAATCTTAAAGGAAAATTAACATTTTTTTACAATCTGGACCTTATTTCGGTGATAAAACAATTTACTCACCCATTGTACTTTGGTGTCATTTGGAGTATTTCTGGAGATTTTGGAGTTTAGCGATATCCGTTTAACGTGAGTTGTCGGGGCATGCTGTTGCAGTCACCAAATAACACAAACTTTAGCACTTTTCAAATAACAAAAGTTCAATGTGTAAGTCTACACTTTAGTTTGAGTCAAAAGTGGCCTGTAATCCCATATCCAGCCATGGTTCCGATTGGATGACGCCATCGATGACAGCGCGCATTCATTCCACTACTTTGCTTAGAAGACCCTCATAACTTTTCTGTTGCGAGAGAGACATGGCTGAAGATTCGGACTTCGAGACTGAAGAGGACTTATTTGAGTATGATGGCCGTCCCTATCGTTTTGAGCCTGAGTATACGGATGAGGAGGTATTAGCAGTGTTGGGCAAGTTACTCAAAAAGTGTAATGCACTACGTATTACTTGTTACTGTCATTTTAAAGTAATGCCTTACATTACAATATTACTCTAAATAAAAAGTAAGGCATTACACTACTTTTGCATTACTTTAGTTACTCTCGCCAAAATGACTGGAAATAAGGATTTGGCAATCTACAGTGCAAATCTGTCATGTGTCATGATTTTCACCTGCCATCCAGGAGGTTTTGGGAGCCTACAGACTGAAAACCAACATGTTCAGTAATTGCTTCTTACAATACCTATCTTGGAGTCCTTATTTTGAACGAAGTGAAAGTAGTGGGCGTATGCCCATCTTGAAAAGGAGCTAGCACTATCCGATTCTTCTGGTTCTGTCATCCTTTGTCAGTCTGCCAGTTCGAGACGAAGTAAAAGGAAATGGAATGGTCTGCGCGGACTTTTATATCACTAGCTGATCTCGTGGAACTTTGTATGAAATGTAATGTTCTGCGCGGACTTATCAGATTCAGTAGCTGATCTCGCGGTGATCCGCGAACTTTGTATGAAGAAAACGCAAAACTCACAAAAACAAAGCAGGTTAAAAATGTATTGTAATGTGCGTTACTGGCATTGTTACGAGTTATATATTACCGATTTTCTTCCCTGTAATGCGTTACATTACTGCGTTACACCAAAAAGTAATGCATTACAGTAATTAATTACTTTTGTAACGAGTTACTCCCAACACTGGGTATTAGAAAGAAGGAAGCGGAGACAGTTTGAGGAGCAGCGCACCAGAGAACAGCCATCGGTATCGGTACCACTGTACCCCATGTTTAACAGAGATCATGACCTGTTATGATTTCTGATCTATCACAACTACTTGTAGATTTGATTCATTTTCATACTAGGACGTAAGAGCAGAAAAATCAAGCTACACCTATGTTAGCATCAAATTAAAAAAGTCCTGATAATTGAGTATCAAACACTAAAAACATTCAATAGTCCTAATGCAGTTGCACTAATGGCTATCCAGCATGCAAATAATTATTCAAAACATGAAAGACATTAGCTTTTTGGCAAACTATGACTGTTTAAAAGGCACTTCTGGGATTGATTAGGCTGATATTCACAGACCACTAAAACCCACCTCAGTGTATGTATGCAAAACAAATGCACACTTAAAACACTTTGCTCCACTGGCACTGCTCTCCTCTGAACCATCTGCCCTTTTGTTCCGAGTAGCATTGTAACCTTTCCCAGATAGTGTGTGTCTGCAAGCTTTTCCCCACATATCAGTCAAGTTGTGCGTTATCGCCGCCTAGCACACGCGAGTGTAGATCCAGCCAGTGCAGTGCCTTGCCAGACGTCCATTTGGTTGGGGACCCGAGCCAAGGTGAGGTGGAGGTCAACTCTACACAGCTGAATCATTGAACAGCACTGAGGCAGGAGAGGAGCCAAGGCACTGGCAGGGAAACAGGCACAATACAATGTCATCATGTGGGTACAGAAAAATACAGCGACTCCCAACAGCCGTCCAAATTTTACAAGGCATTCAAGATTCATAACAGATTTTACACCATTCTCGGGTTTGTTCTGTAAACTGTTCTCACAATAAAATGTGAACTTCACTTTCCTTACTTCAAAAAGCAATTCAATTTTTACTGTCTAAAAATCTGAAAAACAGAACTTGTTCATTCTTCACTTACACTCACACTTTTATGAAATCTGACCATCCAAATTATTCACCTCAATGAGTTTATAAGCGCTTTAACTGATAGTTTTGCCGTCACCTAAAGCCAACAACAACTAGCATACTAACATGCACTTTCTATTTATCAACAATGCTGCCAAAAAGAGTGACTTTAGACTTTAGACTTTAGACTTTATTGTCCCCAAGGGGAAATTCATTTTCACGTACACAGAGCCTGTTTGACACACACAGCAACAACACAACAAACACAAAGATATACAATAAGCGTTACAGCACACTCAGCGGGGCCTGTTGTTCAAAAAATGTGACGGCTGAAGGGATCAGGCTTCTGTGGAGTTAGTAACTTGGCCATGTTACAACCCCTGACCTCCAGCGCCTTTGCCATGAGTTGTGTTGGTGTGTGGCTCCATGTTGGATCCATGACTGTCCTGGTCTGTTTTCAGGCTTGTATCATGATACTCATGATGCCATCAATGCAACTGTTGTAGCCACACATTTAAAGGGATATGCCACCCCCAGGTCAAATGTGGGCATCTCCCCACAGTCCAGAGACTAAAATCCGCCGCGGTATCTGCAGCTCCTCCGCCTTAGACTGGAGTCTAACGTCGCCAGAGAAAGATTTCGGCCAAAAGGAATTAATTTGCTCGATGCGTTTCCCAATTACTTTATGTGTAGTGCGCATTCATATCGAGTGCAAATAAATGTGCAAATCAACATGGAGAGCTTGCCTTGGTCATTTTGGGTGGGAACTATTTTCCAGTGCGGAAGAATACAGTCGAATCACGCACCACGTTGTGCAACAGGGGAACTCCCTTCCTGGTGCGTAACTGGGATTCTCCTGGCAGCGTACTGCGTGATTCGACTGTATTCTTCCGCACTGGAAAATAGTTCCCACCCAAAATGACCAAGTCAAGCTCTCCGTGTTGATTTGTACATTTATTTGCACTCGATATGAATGCGCACTACACAGAAAGTAATTGGGAAACGCATCGAGCAAATTAATTCCTTTTGGCCGAAATCTTTCTCTGGCGACGTTAGACTCCAGTCTAAGGCGGAGGAGCTGCAGATGCGGAGGGTGGGGGACTCGGACAATGGCGCTGAAACCGCGTGGTGCCTGAACCGATTTCTGGGCACTGTGGGGAGATGCGCTGACCTGGGGGTGCATAACTAAATTTCAGCGTGAGCTTTGGCCATGTGGTCGCCAGTGTGAACACCTCAAATTGCGTGGTGTTACTGACTTTTAAGTTTGTGACTGTGACTCTTATAGGGATGTTAATGTATGATAAGTTATGGATCTACTTCCTCACAGCATAATTTCAGGTCATATAAAGTAAGATTACACAATAGTAAAATTTCTTCATTCTTCATTCTTGCATCTCAATTGTAACATGCCTTAACCACAATACTTTGATATGAACACCATCGTGAAGCTTGAGTTATCTTTTTGAACATCCATAAGAAACCATATCTAAACCATATATTCACTGATCCCTTGTGGCTGGAGTTCTGTTTGAAACATTATGCAACAATTAAGTCATTTTTAGTGAATATTCTCCCATTGTAAATTTTAGTTATCACTTTGATATGAATAAAAAAAAAGATATTTCCTTGTATCTCTTTGCACAGAGTTGGCGGTCAAGGCTGTTTTTTCTATGTGGGGCCAAAGATGCACAGTCCCCGCTGAGTGTTCCGGCTTTCATCCGTGGATCTGATCAATAATGAATGGGTCTCCCACAGCCTCGTAGGCAGGGAATGCTTGGAAATAAAAAAAAATAAATTAAATTAAAAATAGGAAAAGAAAAAAAAACTTGGAAAACCAGCCACAATTCTGCCAGGCCCCGGGGTGGTTGCATGGGATAGACAGGGGTTGTGCTCGGGCAGCCAATTAGTGCTAGCATTTTTCCAGTCGCTTGGTGCGTGCGTGCGTCTGCTTTTGGGTAGGCGAGACATGCACGCTGGAACGCACTGACAGACACCTCCAGAGACCTGCTGACCTACTCCCCTAACCACTTTATTGATCTGCGGGCCAAAGATGTGAAAGCCTATTGAGGTCGCCATTAATGATTCATCATATCCAGAAAATGTCAAATGCGGCTTGGGAGCGTAAACATCAGCACGTCAGATGTTATGGACGCATAAACATGGCAGGGCTTTGAAGAAATCCTCCATGCGTCTATATGAATGATGGATGTGGACGGAGCTGAGGATTCTGGGTATAGGGAGACCGGGCTATCGCACAGGGTGATGCAACTGTTTCATCACGATTTGTTCTGCTACTGTCATTCACTTTTCTCACAACCCCTACTGAGAGCTATATGGTATTACGAATAATCTACAACTCGGCCGTAGCTTTGTCCGCCTTGTGCATAGACTGTATATACTTTAGCCTCTTATTGTGCATAATAGTGTTGTAGCCCAGTTGTAACTCTTTTTTATCGGGAAAAGTCCCTCAGTCGTCCAGGAAGAATCCATGATAAAAGGAGAAGTTCAATTTGTCAAATGGACAAAGTTTGTTTGGTTGAAAACGTTTCGCCGCTCATCCGAGAGGCTTCTTCAGTTCTCTCTTTTCCTCTTTTTTATCGTTATCTTCATTTTTATTACATATTTCTATTCTTCCCATGTTCTAACATTGTTTTGTCCACACTGGACACACTGCGACAAATATTATCTTATTGCTGGATTTCAGAGGACATCATTCTACACTCCAGTTGATACTTGCAGTGACATGACTCTGGGGATGTTCTTCATGTATTTCTATGGCAGAATGTTCCACAGTTACCATGGTGACACATTAGCAAACACTGACTATAATAGACTATAATAATAATAATAATAAAATAAAACAATAACACACATTATTAGGACTCTCACGAGCGTCCATGGTCAGTGTAGGAGCTTGATTTCCAACAAAAAAGGAGAGAGTGACTAACTCAAATACTGCTGGCTAATGCTAGCTAGCTCATGTACGGAAGTCGACAGAGGCCATATTCATAAGCAATATTTTTTCTTCAGTGGGAGATTGCATTACGTCTTTTAATTCAGGATAATTTCAAGATTAGTCCGCGGCGGCACCTCCGCAGAAGACTGGCCTGGCTTCGTGAGATAACAATTTTGTTTTCTCGAGATCACGGAATAATTTTTTGTTTTCTCGAGACCTCGAAATAACGGTTTTGTTTTCTCGAGATCACAAATTAATTGTATCGTTTTCTCGAGATCTCGAGTTACTTTTCTCATTATTAAGGTGGAAAATAATCATTACAAACATGGCCTCTGTCGGCTTTCGTACTCATGACTGAATGCTATTTGAGGGACTTATTTAATAGCACAAATCAGCTCACGTTTTGTAATTCCAACTAAATCAGCTATTTTTGGTCAGATTATGTTAAAGCAAGACTCTGATTCAAGTCTGATTTGAGTAACAGAGTTTCAGACAGAGGAGAGCCTGCAGTTAGAATCCCATCCCTAGGGAATATCAATGACATCAGATGCAAAGTATCAATAACATTTATAGAGATGACAGAAGTTAAAACAAGTATAGTTAAAATGCAAATTTATGTTGAAATATTGTGATAGTCACTAAGAGAAAAGAACAGGTTCAACATGTGTGAATGTTTCTTATTCATGAAATCTTTTCAAATTCTAGAATGTGATGTGATAAAGTCAATCTTCTAATCCTTAATCACTGTAAGGCGCTTTGTGTTACATTTTGTATGAAAAGCGCTTTATAAATATTGTTTGATTGATTGATTGATTGATTGATTGATGATGTCATAACTTAACTTATATTGCATTGTACTTCATGAAGGAAAATTCTCAAATGTTGAACCTGATTGTTTAAATTAGTGACTAAACTTGCATTATTACAAAAATCTGCATTATAACAATATACATTTTACGAAACATTATCGGTGTATAGCAGGGGTGGGCAATTATTTTTTCCATGGGGCCACATGAGGAAACAGAAAATATTGTGTAGGGTTGGGCCAGAATGCTTAATTCAAATAAATTCTGCATAATATGAATTGTATTTCTTTATAAATAGCAGTAAATATAGTTTTGACAAACTGGTAAGACAAGCTGGTAAGACTTACAAAAATGTCGTTTAAAAAAACACCTCTAAAATAAAAGTAAGGCAGATTTATTCCATTTATGAGGTAAAATTATAAAATATGTTTATTTTGTAATTCCAAATTATCTTAAACAGGCCTATCAGAGTCAACCAAGGGACCAGATGTAGCCTGGAAGCTGTACAATACCCAGGTCTGGTCAATAGAATGTTGTGTGATGTGAACTGAAACCCTGTAATAACCCTGCCATTGTAAACCACGCAGACTGTGTCCAATAGGACTTACATAGGAGGCTGCATATCAAACTATAGGCGTCTTTTCAATGCTTTTAGCCCTTGCAGTTGTCCCTTTGATTAATATTCTAGCACACACACTCACACATATATACCATACATTAGCTAGGACTCCCGTGGGACCCACACATGCATGCAATTCCACAGGGACAGATTGAGTGGAGCTCCGGGCCACTCACAGACATGCAATTGCACTGTGTTTCGGGCCTTTATGGCTACAGTACATGCACTTAAAGCTCAAAACTGGAACCCTTACAGAGAAGTGCACACTAATTAATGGGCGCAGTTAAGTAAAAGATGACTGATTATGTGGGGGAAAGAATGATGATGTAATACGTATGTTAAAAGTTGGTCTGAGAGTCGAAAATAGATCCACTCAAGTCATGTGATGGTGATTCCAGAGTTTGCCCCTGTGTGGTACAAGATGCAGTTGGAAGCATCATGCATTTTTTCAGAATTATAACAAAATGTCGCCAGAGCGATTAACAATTTCTAACAAAATATATCTTATGAATGGGAAAAAGTTATAAAAATGTCATAACAGGAAGCTGAAACTTATAGGAAATGCTCAAATTAAGGGTAAAATTTTCCAGTGAACCACAATATTACCTAAAAGAGATGCGTGGACTATGAATATGGCTGTGTTTTTTATAAACACATATGGACCTATAAATTTAGTTAGGTTAAGATATTGAACATTAAGAAAACACATTGCATTTAACCAAATCTATAATTTTCATAATCACATTTCAATAATCAACTAAAATATAGCTTTTTTCTTCCTTACCACTTGTATCTAATTTGGAATGAGCCTTTATATGGCTCTATTGACACTTTGGACCTGATGTCATCAACATTCCCAGAGGGTCTGATGCTAACTGAAGGCATGCTCTGTCTGAGGCTTTGTTAGACTTTAATCTGAGCTTTATTTAATCAGAATCTGAGCAGAACGAATTGACTTAGTTGGAACTACAAGTCAAATATCAAATATCATCATCATTACCCAATCATTTTTTTTGTTAGCCACTCTCACCTTTTACTGACACCAAAACAGAACTATGAATCTCATATTGATCACAGGCACCTGAAAATGTGTCATTTAAATCAATTTTGTATATTTTTTCTTGAATTGAAAACACTTTGCTAATGTGTATGTTGTGACATGGTAACTAACAGGTCTGGACTGGGACAAAAAAATGTCCTGGTTTAGTCCTGGTTCAGTCCTGATTTAGTCCTGATTTAGACCTGATGTAGTCCTGGTTTAGTCCTGGTTCAGACCTGGTTTAGTCCTGATTTAGACCTGATGTAGTCCTGGTTTAGTCCTGGTTCAGACCTGGTTTAGTCCTGATTTAGACCTGATGTAGTCCTGGTTTAGTCCTGGTTCAGACCTGGTTTAGTTCTGATTTAGACCTGGTTTAGTCCTGGTTTAGTCCTGGTTCAGACCTGGTTTAGTCCTGGTTTAGTCCTGGTTCAATCCTGATTTAGTCCTGGTTCAGACCTGGTTTAGTCCTGGTTCAATCCTGATTTAGTCCTGGTTCAGACCTGGTTTAGTCCTGGTTCAATCCTGATTTAGTCCTGGTTCAGACCTGATGTAGTCCTGGTTTAGTCCTGGTTCAGACCTGATGTAGTCCTGGTTTAGTCCTGGTTCAGACCTGATGTAGTCCTGGTTTAGTCCTGGTTCAGACCTGATGTAGTCCTGGTTTAGTCCTGGTTTAGTCCTGGTTCAGTCCTAAATTGTGGGTCGGTCTCTTAGTAAAAAAAAAAAAAGAAGGGCATCGGCCCCTAGGACTGTCGGCCCACCGGGAAAATGCCCGGTATGCCCGATTACCAGTCCAGGCCTGGTAACTAATCAACATTCTGTCATGTAGAACACCCCCAGCATGATGTCACTGCAAACAATTAATACGGCAATGTGAAGGGAAAAAAACTCCAAAACAAAACAGAAAGTAAGTAATTAAATAGCATAAAAAACAATGTATTTGAAAACCAAATGCAGCAGAATATATGACTACGTAAGAGTATCTAACAGCACAGATTGGCCAGCATAGTTTCTCTTTCAAGAATCATAATGTCAAAAGCATTCCACTCCTCACCTATAGTCTGTATGGTATGTATGGTGCATTGTTGTTGAGTGCCGACTGCCTGCTGGGGTGAGGGTCCATGTCTGAACAGTATAGGGCTCTCCACGCCGCTGCGCTCCGGGGCCCCCTCTGGCACAGTCTCCTATTCACACTCTTGGATTTATTGCTCTAGCTCAGCACAGGACTGCCTTGTGTGGAAGCCCTAAACACATCAGGGCTAGGGAACATAAATCCACTTTTATGAGGGAAAGTTTTGCCTCGAAAAAGCCCAAATTCAACTTATGGTGGAGCATGGCTAGTTTTATTTAGCTATTGTTGTCACCTAAATTCTATATCTTTCTTGGCATATACTGCACATTTAACAAGTTTGATGCATTTGTTGTTTGGTTTTCCATTTTACCAAGACCAGGCCAGCGTCAAATGTAGGAAAAAACAAACAAACAAACAAACAAACAAACAAACAAACAAACAAACCGACAAATACCATATTATTTATTTATTTACTCCTCAGCCAAAGATTTTAGTTTATTCTAGTTAAATATAATTACACTTTTTTTAATTCATCAAAGAAGTGTGAAGATTAATCCTGATATTAACTTCAAAATCTTAATAAAATCAGACAAATCTTCCATATTGCTCATTAAAATGCCATAAGCAGCGCATGATGATGAGGAGGAGACGGTGCAATGCGTTCACTGGACATTCGCCTCTCTCCCATCCCTCCCTCCCTGTCTTTTTCTCTCTTTCTCTTTCTCTCTCAAGCTCTCTCTCCCTCTCCCTCTCTCTCTCCTGGCCATTTCACAGTGCAGCCTCCTATTAGCCTGCGCCCATATCTCCAACTGAACAATGACTTCATGTCTCTACAGTTAATTATCTGTCTGATCCATACCATAGAGAAGAATGAATGAACTGCTACACTGTTCCATACGTGGGCACAGCTAATGTCCTTTCCATAGGCAGCAGCAGAGTCCTGAGACAGAGCTATTAGACCAATGTAATGAGTTTACGTATGAGTAATGGCCGCACACTCGCCTGCACACAGGGCCCCTCTCTGCATGTTCCTCCTAAATCAGTTTCACTCCTTATTTTAGCAAATGTGCACTAATTTCACAGGTGGAGAAATGATTTTGCGCAAACAACTTGTGCACAAAGATTGCTCTGTTAGAGGGCTGTATAATTTGTGTGGTGGTGTCAAGTACGGCCTTAAATCTGGAGAGCTCGGCGGGTAAGTGAAATGGTGTCCAGTATATTGGACCGAAGGGGTGTAATGGCCCCAGCTGTGATGCAGTGTATGTGTGAGTCGTGCATCAGTGGCTTTAAACACCCAGCCATCATTCTGCTGTACTGCTGTTTATTTAAATTGAATTGGCCTGCTTCGGCTGTAAAGAGAGAGCATAAAACACTGTGGGCTAGTGAATTACCCACAATAAAGCCCTGGGCTGAGCCTGTTGACGGGGCTAAGGTGAGGTGGGCCAAACTAGGCCACGCAGGACTACCAATCCCTAAGCCTGCCTCCAACAATAGCCCGAATTCTTGCTAATTGTCTCTTCTTGTCATCCCTGTTTACTCAAGCCTCTGCCTGCCATAATGGATTCAGGGCCTGACAACCCATGTTTGATTGATTTTTCTCCCTGACCACTCAGTGGAAGGACTGCTGGCTGCGTGCCAGCTGTACTTTGGGCCGTCCTCATATGTGCGTGCACAGATGGAGCCACTATAGCATAACTGCCACATTCTAGTCTGCAGTATGATAGTGCGCTGTGCAGCGCTGTGCCCGCAGGGTGTCATTAACATTTAGAAAGAGCCCCAGCATCAGTCACACTGCCTCTGCTTAGGTGTGTTTAACCTTTCTATATGGACGCATCCAGCAGCAGAACAAAGGGGATTTGACTAAGAAATGGTCTGGCTCCAATGACAGCATCTATAAAAATGAAAATCTACAGGTTTAACAGAGGACATATAGAACACATTTCCATATGCAGCAAAGACATTATGTTTGACAGCAGAAGTGAAAGCAAAATCGGGTGGCTTAGGTACATCCTCATAAGGTGACTGAAGTTGTGTATTTAGTTTGCTTGTTTGCGTCCCGTGTGTCACAGCTCCACTCATAGTGTCTGCTGGGACTGTGTGGCTTGTGGCACAGATAAATGACAGAGCAGAGCCTGTGAAGAGGTCAAGAGGAGTTCAGCGCCCCACAGTCTATCCCCCAGTCTAAACCTGTATTGACCAGGACACTCATGTTCAGCACATGGGACAAGAGCTGTCCATGCACCATGAAGGGCACTGCAGAGACCACTCACAGTCACCTACTCAGACTGTACAATCATCTGAGTTTGACTTGAAGGGAAGAACTGAGTTTGTATAACGACCTGTTTGCATGTAACCCAACAATCCTACCCTAAACCCAACCTACAGTATGTACATTGTATTGTATTGTATTTATTATTATAATGCTCTTTTCACTACAATTGTGAAGTAAAAGAAAAAAGTTACTAAAAGTACAACAAAATAGAATAGTTCAGCTGCAGTTTGAACTCAGAAAGAACAGAAATAGACTATAATTATCACTGAATAACTAAACCGGGGCCTGGCAATTAAAGAGTGTCAGATCTGCTAACATGTATGTACCTACAGATGTAAAAATCCATCACAACTGACTCAATCTACATGTATACTGTTTCCGCATTTAGCATTTAACATTTAGCAAAACATCCCCCTCCAAGCACACCATTGATTAGCATGTAATCTTAGCTCAATTTACAGCAATACATAGACGCCTGCAAATCCATGTACTGAGAAATATGCATCACAATTAAGAATGACTTCAAACGGCATAACGGCGTATGATGTAAACACGCTAATCGAACTGCAAATTGTAGCGTGCTCTTAAATAAAAAGGGGTGCATTAGCTATAGCTGTCAGTTTAGCATGAGTGATAGACTACAGTGGTTGAAGTATTGAGTGTGTGTGGGAGTGTATATGTAATTGCGCTAGTACATGAATTACTACCACTATTATCAAAGGGCTAAATCACTTTATGAGGTAAGCTTAAGTTATGATTGATGCTACGCTACTAATGCTGTCCGATATGTCAAGCTGGGAGCAGTATGGAGCACGGTGCGTATGGATATGAAATTGTAATTAGGGACTATAATCCTTCTGTGTCTTGTGTAATGAATTGGTGTAGGTGACAGGAGAGGGGTGATTTGGCTCTTAAGTTAGGAGTAAATCTGGCGACACAACAGGATTAGAGGAAGATGCATTGGGAAAACATTGAAGGTGCTTAATACAGTGTGATAATTAGCACAGGGGGTGTAGTCAGTGTTTTTTCCTCAGTGCTTGAATGTTGACACAGAAATGACTGGAAAACAAGCATTTATAATTTTTGAACATTGCATCTTTCAAAGTATATTGTGAGTCCTTACTACGTATATAACTATAATTCTGATGAAGGGCCTACACCTGCTTGTCCATGGAGATGTTATTGGTTTGCTAAATGTTTGCTGAATGTTCCTCGGCGTGTTATTTAACTTAACTTTCTTGTATTTATCCATTTACAGATGTTTTTATTGCTCTTCAAAGACCTGACATGTAACTTGACCTGCTTGACATGTCTATGAAAACAAGCAGGTCTGCACCCTCCACCAGAAAAGTTACACAGTACACCTTTAAGAACTGGCTCTATATACACAGCAAATATCATAGTGACATCATAGAATAACATTTCTTACTTCAAATATGTGTACCTTAATAATACTCTGTAGGTCATAAGATTTGGCTATAATAGGGTTCCATATAAAATAAGTTCTTATCTTATAAATAATAGGTAGTATTTTAGATTACACATTCATAACAAACATAATAAGACATGAAAACATTTCATAGGAAGAACTAAAATGCAATAAATAAACAACATCAACCAACAAATTGAAAATTTGACACATTTTGAAACCACATATTTGAGAATTCCCCAAAGTGCAGCATGTGTCTTGTGGTCCCAGAGCACACCTTTAGAGGTCTAATGGAGCCCAGGCTTTGAGGGCTCAGGGCACGTTTGGGGCAAAAGGGACACTTACACAATTAGGACCATTATTATGTGTCTTACATTTATGAAGTGTGACAGTAGTGTTTACCTGATATTTATGTGTTTTCTTAAGTACACTCTGTGGCACTAGGGTGTCCATTTAGGTCAGGTTTAGGTCAGATTTTTCTCACTTGAGAGGGCCATGCATTATTTGAATTGTGAATGAATCAAAACACAATTGCATCTATGTTTTTGATGCCATTAAAACTTGATTAAAAGAAAAAAAAGTAACAGTGATTATTCTGGTCACAATAATCACGAGAATTACAAATAGTAAGATAAAAATGATAACAATACTGACAATTTTAGAAGACAAATTAAGTAATTGGAATTCAATCTGCCCTCAGTAAACCTACGGTAATCTGGCTAGATGCTAAAAAAAACAAAAAATAAACATTGAAATTTTCACTGTTATTTTATCAATCATAAAGTTGTGGCGTTTCCTCTAGCAATAACTCTAAAATCATGACATTCCTAACACATAAAATCTAATATAGTAACACATCTATGACCACATTGATAAAAAGCAGAGTGGTACTTGTAGCGTCGAATCAGTCAGTCGTTCCAGTGAAGGTTATAGCCAGGCTTTGCTCTCACTTCAAACATACAAACAGTTGGCTGGTCAAGGAACACAAGGCTTACAGAGGTGAGGACAAAGCATATCAAACATAACATACAAGGACACTGTGGCTTTGAGGAGTAAAAAGAAGCACCTGGAGCACTGAACAGGTCGAATTAAAGTGAAGGTTTGACAGCAAAAAAGAGGTGACGATGACAACTATTAAAAACGAAAGGATTTTCATTATAATTTTATGTCACTAGCCACTACCTCATCTAACTCTAAGTGCGTGCAACCTCAAAGTCGTTTTGAGGCGATATCCAAGATTTAAAATGTAATTAACCTACACTGTGTTTGATTGGACAGGTGGTGATCCCATGGCAACCTCAATCTGGCTGGATTAACATGATAAATATAGCGAGACAAGAGTTCTTTGAATACAACGTCTCCCTTTGAATACGTTTCCCACTCATCATCAGAAAAACAATGTCATCTGTCACTATATTTCTGTATTTTACTGAATTAAACCAAAAATCCAGAGAAGTCATTGAGAGGAGATTCATTTAAACGTGCACTGCAGCATTATTCTTGTGGATTGTCATTTGCTTGTCTCCATGGAGATGTTGCTTTGCTTGGAGTGTTCCACAGTAATATTTAAGTAATTTGTCTTGCATTTATTTCATTATTGGTATTTTCAGGGCTCAAAGCATGACTCAAAGCGTGAGACTTGAGAGCCCTGCGGT
Organism: Paratrypauchen microcephalus; assembly: GCA_036785185.1. NCBI lineage: Eukaryota > Metazoa > Chordata > Actinopteri > Gobiiformes > Gobiidae > Paratrypauchen > Paratrypauchen microcephalus. The sequence goes on from JAVJIX010000109.1 coordinate 2,261,833, forward strand.
ATTTTAATTTTTCAAAAAATACTCATACAATACACATTCAAATTGTAGCCATACGTCTTCTACACAGATTTGACTTGCAATGGCCTTGTGTCGTCATTTGTCATTTGTCTCTATAGAGATCGATATTAATGCCATACCGTGTAATATTCCAGGCTTATGGGTTTCAGCCCTGAGTACCAGGGGCACCACTGATGCCTTCACCTTCCAGGCCTTCTACAGCTCTTCCTTGAGCTGGTATTTCTCTAGTTTCTCGTGTTCCTTTTTCCTGTTGTTACCATCGCTTGGTATTGCAATGTCCACCACCACGGCTTTGTTCTGTTGCTTATCCACCACCACTATGTCTGGTTGGTTCGCCATCACCATTCTGTCAGTCTGGACAGGATCTTGGCTCGGTCATTCTCCGCAACCTTCTGCACAGATGTTTCTGTACACTATGGCCGCCACTTGGTTGTGTCGCTCCATGTATCCAAGCACTCAGTGATCCATGTGTGTGGCACTGAGTCATAAGCTTTCTTGTAATCAATGCAGGCAGTGCACAGACTCGTTTGATGGGTTCTGCAGTCGTGGGCGACTGTTTGGTCAACCAGGAGTTTGTGTTTTTGGCTCCCCTGGAGTTTTTGCTGATGCCCTTCTGTGCTGTGCTCATGTATTGATCCATGTGCCCGCTTATCTTAGCCGCCATGATGCCTGACATGAGCTTCCAGGTTGTGGAGAGACAGGTTATTTGCCGATGGTTGGATTCACCTGGTTCATTTGTGCTGCCAGGCGCTCGTGGAGTGCAGTGAGCTTCTTTAGCCAGTATGCGTGGATCATGTCAGGGCCCGGTGCTGTCCAATTTTTCATACGTGAGACTCTTTCCTGAATGTCTGCCACTGTGATGGTGACTGGATCTTGTTCAGGGAGGTTGCTGTGGTCTTCCCCCAGAGCCCCCAGCCACTTTCCAGTACCTTTCAGTCTCCAGCCTTGGTGGGTCTGCTCTGGTGTTATCTCCCTGCCATTGAGCGTACACTTTTGCAGGTTGTGGTGTGAACAACTGGTTTATTCGCCTGGCCTCGTTATCTCGAGTGTACCTATTTTGGCGGCTGTCTAAGGCTTGTAACCTTTGCTTGGCAGTTTTGAGTGCTTCAGGTATGGGCTTCTGGCTGTACCTCCTGGGTACTTGCTTTTTCATTGCACCTTTCTGGGCCTCTGACAATTGGCCCACTTTTCTCCGCACCTCTTTGATTTTAGCCTCTAACCGTCTTTAGTCTTTGGTGGGTATTGTCTCTCATGGCTCCCATGGTTGCTTTTATAGCCCAGTGCCTCTAGGATCACTGCTGCTGAAGTGTATATCAGCTCATTGGTCTCAGTGATGGTTGTGGTAGGGATCACCCTCAGTGCTGCATTCACATCTTCTAGGAGACTTTCAGATGGTATTTCACTTTGCCTCTGTAATTGGAATCGGGGTTGCCTTGAGTTCATTCGGACCAAGTCAAACGCTGCCTCGCTCAGCGTGATACTTATTGGGGCTTTGTACACAATCTCTGGTTGGGGAGTTGGTGTTAACTCCCCTCTGACCTGGCTTCCTGGTTCCCCCCATGGCATTTGTGTTGTACCTCGTCAATCTCTAGTTGTGATAGCAGTTGCCGTTTGTGGATGTTGGAACACTGACCTACTAGTTTGGCCATTAGCTTGGACTGTGGGTATTGAAGCAACCATTTCTACCACATCCTGTTCATGTAACCCGTCTGCCTAGAGTTACTGGAGTCGTAACATTCCAACAGACCCTTGTTCTCACATCTTGCCCATTTCCTTATTCTCTTGAAATGCAGCATAAATATTCATGAGGTTCGCTCACAGCTGATAGGCGAACAGGCGAAAACAAAATAGCGCTACTCACATGAATGGGCAGCAGCGGCAGTATGGTCATTTATACTCGCCCCGTTTCTTTCCAAAAAACAAGCCAAATTGAAATACAAAATGGATGCTTTTAACACAACAAATGCTGTTATCTGAAACATGGAATTGCTTCTTCATGATCTCAACTAGCACAAAAAATGAAAATCGCATATTTTGAAAAAAACAAACAAACTTTAAACGTGATTTTCTTGGTTTCACCAATGCCGACATGTGACTGGTTTTCTTGTGGCTTTATTAAACGGATCAGCCACAGCTTGAAAAGCATAAAGGTGAAAATACATTCAGCAAGTGGTAAAGGATAAGAATCATATTCTTTATTGGTATCTACCTATCTATACCCAGGGCTCTCAAGTCTCACGCATTGAGAGTGTGACACACGCAATTCGACGTGTTCACACGCTCACACGCCACACATGGCATTTCTCACGCTGATTTCTTTCTTTTTTTTTTTTTGTGCCCAGAAAATCGGTCTGTGTGGCTTAGTTTATGCAGGCTCCGCGCAATTTCAGCGAAAAAAACTCCCCCTGCTCCGGGCGCACGGTCCGAGCGGAGGCCAGAGCAGACGCGCCGTCCCCCGGGCACGTCCTGAGCCTCAGTCCCGGTGCCACGTCTCCTCTGAGACGCACCGACTCCGGTCCCAGTGTCTCCGTCTGTGCGTAACGTGTCCCCCCCGAAGGCTTACGTGCGGAATAAGCGCAGCCCAGAGCCGAACTGCCCATGGTGAGCCGCGGGCCCGGTGCATTAACCAGACTCTTGAATCCGTTAAAAATGTCCCGCTCCCCCCCGCCCCGGTCCCTCCTCCCCGCCCCTCTCAGCGCGCACTGACAAAGTGCGGTGATGATAAAACAAACTGAGAACCATCAGGTAATAACTTCATTTATATAACTCTCATTAGTTGCTTTGTAGTTTAAGTTTGCTCTTTAGACAAACAGGGCTCTCAACACGCAATCCTCACATGGCTACGTAAGAAGGAACTCTCGTCTCGGGACACGGGATAAGTTCGGGATATGTCCTTTTCTCCGGAGCTCCGGATTATTAAAGACCGTGACACGTGCATACATGGATACGAGTGACCGCGTTTTTATGGGTGAGTCATATCAGATTATTTCTGCATCTATTTCAGCACTAAACCAGAACTAAACCAGAACTAAACCAGAACTAAACCAGGACTAAACCAGGACTAAACCAAGACTAAACCAGGTCTAAACCAGAACTAAACCAGGACTAGACCAGGACTAAACCAAGACTAAACCAGGTCTAAACCAGGACTAAACCAGGACTAAACCAAGACTAAACCAGGTCTAAACCAGAACTAAACCAGGACTAGACCAGGACTAAACCAGGACCTAGCCAGGACTAAACCAGAACTAAACCAGGACTAAACCAGAACTAGACCAGGACTAAACCAAGACTAAACCAGGTCTAAACCGGGTCTAAACCAGGATTCAACTGGGACTAAACCAGGACTAAACCAGAACTAAACCAGGACTAAACCAAGACTAACCCAGGTCTAAACCGGGTCTAAACCAGGATTCAACTGGGACTAAACCAGGATTAAACCAAGACTAAACCAGGTCTAAACCAGGACTAAACCGGGACTAACCCGGCACTAAACCAGGACTAAACCAGGTCTAAACCAGGACTAAACCAGGACTAAGCCAAGACTAAACCAGATCTAAACCGGGTCTAAACCAGGACTAAACCGGGACTAAACCAGGACTTAACCAAAACTAAACCAGGTCTAAACCAAGACTAAGCCAGGACTAAACCAGGTCTAAACCAGGACTAAGCCAAGACTAAACCAGATCTAAACCGGGTCTAAACCAGCACTAAACCAGGACTAAACCAGGTCTAAACTAGGACTAAACCAGCACTAAACCAGGACTAAACCAGGTCTAAACTAGGTCTAAACCAGGACTAAACCGGGACTAAACCAGGACTAAACCAGGACTTAACCAGATCTAAACCGGGTCTAAACCAGGACTAAACCGGGACTAAACCAGGACTAAACCAGGACTTAACCAAAACTAAACCAGGTCTAAACCAAGACTAAGCCAGGACTAAACCAGGTCTAAACCAGGACTAAGCCAAGACTAAACCAGATCTAAACCGGGTCTAAACCAGCACTAAACCAGGACTAAACCAGGTCTAAACTAGGACTAAACCAGGTCTAAACCAGGACTAAGCCAAGACTAAACGAGATCTAAACCGGGTCTAAACCAGGACTAAACCGGGACTAAACCAAAACTAAACCAGGTCTAAACCAAGACTAAGCCAGGACTAAACCAGGTCTAAAACAGGTCTAAACCAGGACTAAACCAGGACTAAACCAAGACTGTGTGTGATAACATATTATCCTGTGCATTATTGAATGATAATATGGACTAGTTATAAAAGCATTTCCATATAAAGTACCTTCTAATTCTATAACTCGACTACTGCTCGCACTTTATTTTTTACTAGATGTAGCACATTTGTGTTGTTTCACATTGTGTAAAGGTGGACTAATGATTTTTTAAAGGGACAGTGTGTAAGATTTTTACCTGTTAATTACTGAAATTGAAGATACCCATTCAAAAATACATTGTTTTCCAAGCCTTTTCACTTCCATCATGACATCAAAGTATTCTTTTGGACTTAGATATAGTCACATAAAAGAGGGATCTTCCCCATGCAGAGGCAGCCATTTTGAATAAGAGCCGCAGAAGGACATTTGGGCTCCGCCTTCGCCTTCGGCATGGCTCGTGGTTTTGGGTAAACAACACAAGCATGCTCCCGGATCAGACGTCGTAATGGATCTAACACGTGTTTTGGACTAAATTGTTTTACTGGATTTTATTCGCTGGCTCCTTACGGACAAATTGAGAGCAAGTTTATGGTGAAATACAGAGTTTGACCTGTGCAAAGCATTCTAAGGTAAGCTAACCTCGTTTTGTTACCTGGCCAGCCAAATGATATCTCTCTGTATTTCCTATACACCGCGATACCATTTGGACACTCTCCATCCACTCTCGCTCCTCCGGTTCCAAACCGACTCCGCGATTCTGATTCGTTCAAAGATGGTGACGTCAGTGCACCCGCCTTTGCCCGCAAAGTCACTCTTAGGCAGCGGAAGTTCCGCCTCAGTTTTGAATCAAGATGGCGCAATCTCTGATTGGTTCACTTAGCTGTCTGTCTACGCGCAACCGCAGCGTATTCTGTGGATCAAACGTTACCAGACTCACTCGCTGGTACAGCGATGAGTCATGGATTCTTCCAGGCAACTCGTTTTGTGCTTTTCTGTATAAAAGCCCCATGTGCTCGGGGAGTGTTTGTTGTGCAGGGCAATGAATTGCATAGTCAAAAAGAGGAGACTGTAAGGTTTCATTTGATGTGTAGAGTGTCATGGTACATGATCGGGAATGTGTGTTCTAATGAGAGAAAAAAAAAAAAAAAAACGGGACCGCGTTTTATTTATACAGTAGCGGCGCACGGGGTCCCTCGAGGTCTGCCGTAGCTAAAACAGAAAGTGCAATAGCACCATCCACCTATGCGCCACGAATCCTACACACTGGGGCTTTAAGTAAATTCAAATTATTGCTGGACTCACATTTTTATCAGGTTTATTTCCCTGTAAACTGTGGGTGGTTCTGAACAGTTACATAGATATAAATTAACAAACTTTCCTTTTTAATTCATATCTGCTCTGCTACCTTTACACCTAGACTTGAGAAAAACACTAAAATTAACCAGAAGCCACTTTGATCCACTGTCACTGCTGAAATGTAGGGCCCTCATGTGAAGCGTCTGAAAATAATAATCACTTTTCTCTGCTGGGGGAACTATCAAAATAACGGATATTTTCCTTCATAAACGTCTGGCTCTTTATTGATTTTGCTGCACTGACATTTGAGTCGACTGCAGCGGCTCTGAGATGAAGATCAACAAACTTGGAGGTGTACTCAAGGCCACCAGAGGACCACAATGCTTTAAATGGATATTTCCCATGTGGATCTGCGGGTCTTTTATGACTGCAGCAGCATGTAGCTAACTTCAAAAAAAGTGCACGCGATTCTTCCTGATGTGTGCGGAAAAGAAAAGTGGAGAGAAAATGAGCATTTTTATTTTTGAAGAGTTAAACCACGACAGGCCCTCCCGAGAGATTTCGATTACAAATGCGCCAGCTTTTACGCCATCACAAACAAACAGGGGCGGGTTCAAAGAGGAATTCTAATTTAAAGGCAGCAAACTTTTCATCTTGCTCTACCTTCATCAGTATTTGATGAGCAACAAAAAGCACTAACTGTCTTTGGATGTTCTCCTTTCCTCCAGGCGCTGTACTCTGCTTTGACGTACAAGACAAATCGCGCTAATTGGGGGATTGTGAAGGACTTGGAAGCAAACTTGCAGCATTGTTTAAAAGATACAAGAGGCATCTGTGGGGTTGTGATTTCATTCTGTATGTATGCATATTGGAAAAATAAAGTGAATTTCTGTGTATCTAAAACATTAAAGTAGAGGTAAGTGTTATATTTATCACAGTTAGTTCCCACCAACGACAGCAGTGGTGTACTGGGTTATGAATTTGTCCGTCAACCAGAGGGTCAACTGTTCAAGCACATATTAATTAATTTCATTAATCACTGGATTTATATAGCGCCTTTCAAGACATAGCACCTTTCGAGACACCCAGAGAGCTTTATGTTGCATTATTCATTCACTCTACCTTCAGTGGTGATAAGCCACTATTGTAGCCACAACTGTCCTGGGGCAACTGATGGAAGCAAGGCTGCCAATCTGCTGCGCAATCAACCCTTCTGACCACCAACATCACTCACGCACACACCTGTTTCTTACAAGGCAATATGTGTAAAGTGTCTTGCCTTATAATAACTAAACCGTAATTAGCCTCAGTGTAATCAAGTGGTTTGGAGTTGAACTGATTATGAGCCCTGAATCATACTTAATAAACAAATGGATCATTATGAATTAAGTCTGTTCATGCTTTACTAGCGTCATTAAAGTGTTACCAATACTTGCTAGTGTGAATGGCATTAGAAAAACATCTCCTGGTTGCACGTGTTAATATATGCAATCAAATGTACTTGATTGTGTAAATTTGGTCATGGAAATGTGACACAGTGCACAGAGAAAGTGAGATTCAAAGTGTCATCACACTCAAAGCAAGTATGTGTCCCTCACAACATCTCGGGATTATTCTGAGAAGTAAAAAAAAAAAAAAAAAAGTTTGTGTTGAACTGAGCTCACTGTAAATGTGTCACAAGCGTATGCTCACACCTCAGCAGGTGAGTCAGAACACATACTCTCATAAAGTCAGTCAGTTCACTTCTACTCTATGGTTTATTGATATTCAATATGAAACGTAACATAGAATTTATGTGTTTGATTAATTGAATGAATTAGCTGTGTTCCCTCACCATTACTTTCTTAGAGTTGTATTTTGATTGGTTGATTAATCTCTCATTGTCCTGCATTTGAGGGCTGAGCACTATAAAAATCTGTTTTCACCTACTTTCTATCTCCGCCCACTGCTCACTGCTCTGACTCCAGGTGATATGGGTTTTAAAAATGTTGAAAAACCATTGTTAAACAATAACAAGTAAAAACATACATTAAAATATGCTGCAGTCTTGAAATGAAATCCATCTGTGAAGAGGTAGGGTCAGTAGCAGAGAATCAGTCTGCAACTTTGAACATTTAGCTTTTTTTCTGTTAATTTACAATGAACAAAATGTAAAATAATGATTTATGTATGTTTAAAACCAACCATAAACTGTCAACAGTGTATTTTTACTAGTGACCTGTTTTTTTTTTTAAATGTCCATTTAACAAAATAAAGTTATAACACATATTTGGCATTAACAAAGTGAAACACAGAAAAAAGATGTTTGTCTGAGATGTTACCCACAAAAGTGGATACACTTGAGTACATGCTTACTAGCTTGAACATGATTTAATGGCACTGACAACATAAGCCAACAAATCTGAGGTTCAGCCTACAAGGTTTTCCAGCAACCAATCAGAGCGAAGCATGGGTATAGTTTAGCATCAGGCTATCTTCTCCCGGCCAAATGGGGACAGGATCTGGATTGCTTGACCTTATAATGGTGTGCTTGGGCATATTGCAGCTGTTAGAGCGGCTATAGCAGGTATTATGGCTCCATCCTCCTCCAGTGTTCATCGGCTCTATATAAAAATGTAAATGTGAATGGTCAGGTGTCATTGCGGTCCAGGGGTGCAGTGAAGAACATGTACTACACAATGTACTGCAGAGACTACTTCAAATAGGTTGCATTCATGTGACATACCACTACATTCGAGATTCCCTATCCATTCAAATAGAAATGGAACACTGTGTCTCAACTATAAGAGTGACACTGGTTCTACGGATGTCATGTATAAAATGAATGTATAAAATGAATGCAAATCTGTTCTGATGATGTTAGATTAGGTATAGTGGTTGGCACTTTTCTCTCACAGCAAGAAGATCCTTTGATTCCTCATATGGCCCTTTCTGTGAGAATGCTTGCATGTTCTGTGTGTGATTACAAAATGTGTAAAATCAAGAACCATTTCCTCATATATGAAATGGAATGAAGAATACCTTAACCTTTATAGGGTCCATATATACTCAACAAAAATATAAACGCAACACTTTTGTTTTTGCTCCCATTTTTCCTGAGATGGACCCAAAGATCCAAAATTCACTCCAGATACACAACACTACCATTTCTCTCAAACATTGTTCACAAATCTGTCCAAATGTGTGACAGCGAGCACCTCTGCCCCGCCGAGACAATCCACCCCACCTCACAGGTGCGCCACATCAAGATGCCGATCTGACATCATGACCAGTGCACAGGTGCACCCCAGACTGCCCACAATAAAAGGCCACCCCGAAATGTGCAATTTTTTTTTTTTTTGCTTTATTGGGGGTCTGGGGACTCAGAACCAGTCAGTATCTGGTGTGACCACCATTTGCCTCATGCAGTGCAACACATCTTCTTCGCATAGAGTTTATCAGATTGTCAATTGTGGCCTGTGGAATGTTGGTCCACTCCTCTTCAATGGCTGTGCGAAGTTGCTGGATATTAGTGGGAGCTGGTACACGCTGTCGTATACGCCGGTCAAGCACATCCCAAACATGCTCAATGGGTGACATGTCCGGTGAGTATGCTGGCCATGCAAGAACTGGGACATTTTCAGCTTCCAAGAATTGTGTACAGATCCTTGCAACATGGGGCCGTGCATTATCTTGCTGAAACATGAGGTGATGTTCATGGATGTATGGCACAACAATGGGCCTCAGAATCTCATCACGGTATCTCTGTGCATTCAAAATGCCATCAATAAAATGCACCTGTGTTCTTCCTCCATAACAGCCTTTGAAGAGGAGTGGACCAACATTCCACAGGCCACAATTGACAATCTGATAAACTCTATGCGAAGAAGATGTGTTGCACTGCATGAGGCAAATGGTGGTCACACCAGATACTGACTGGTTCCCAGACCCCCAATAAAGCAAAAAAAAAAAAGCACATTTCAGGGTGGCCTTTTATTGTGGGCAGTCTGGGGCACACCTGTGCACTGGTCATGATGTCGGATCGGCATCTTGATGTGCGCACCTGTGAGGTGGGGTGGATTGTCTCGGCGGGGCAGAGGTGCTCGCTGTCACACATTTGGACAGATTTGTGAACAATGTTTGAAAGAAATGGTAGTGTTGTGTATCTGGAGTGAATTTTGGATCTTTGGGTCCATCTCAGGAAAAATGGGAGCAAAAACAAAAGTGTTGCGTTTATATTTTTGTTGAGTATATATATATATATATATATATATATATATATATATATATATATATATATGTATATATATATATATATATATATATATATATATATATATATATATATGTTTTGTCTGATTTGTTATTATGTTTATTATGTTGTTACAATTGTGTGAACCATGCAGGTTTTTTTTAGGTCTTCTCTCTGTTCCACCTTGTAATGTCATGTGGTAATAAAGGAAGTTTTCCACTGTGTTTTTGATCTCCATTCACCTTCACTGGAATCATTTGGAAGATTTCAACCCTGGAATTTCCTATTGAACAAAAGGTTAAAGAGTAACAGTTAACTTCAAAACTACTGCTTCATGACATCACAAGATGGAAAAGAGCATTTTGAGCTTTGGAGATGTAGACAGACTAATAATAAAGAGTTACTCAAACATGTGTGAATCAAACAAAACACAACACAAGGTATGTTTTCGATGAGGTAACGACCGATTCTAACATGAATTAAAGCTTACAAAAGTCAATTTTGCACAATATATATGACCTTCAATAATTTTCACAACATCATAAACAACATTGGTACCATTATCTAGTAATTACACATTCTTAATTTACAAATACTTTACTAAGACTGATTCAGACCTTGTAACTACTTCACTAAGGGGTTAGGAGATATGGTTAGAGTATCAAGTAGTCTGAGCTTGAATCATTCTAAATAAACTACTTTTTCCTTATTAATCACACTCTCCGCTGATTATTAGGGTTAACTATGTGTATATTATTATAAAGTGTTACCCAGGCAAAATGTCATAATGCTTCATCTGTTCTAAATAAACTCCTTTTTCTGTTGTCTTTGCAGCTGATCTCAAAGACCATTTTTATATGAGTAGAAATCCAAAGAGTAATTATTGGATTATATATTGTGATTTTTAATGCATATACGGCTGTGTGTGTTCCAAGCTGGCCTGAAGGGATCGCAACCAGTGAGCTTCATCCCCAAGCCAAATTATACTAGGCAGCCACGATTTCATGCTTCACTACATTACTTTTCTTGTGCCCTCCTCACCCGCTCTCCCCTCTCTCTCCTCCGTGTCATTTACCTCTGAGTTAACCCCGCTCTGTGCATCTTATCATGGCTAAAGAGCAAAAAGAGGTGAACCGCACAGCCTCTGCAACATGAATATTTCATCTGTATGTTTGGATTACCATTTTTTCTCCTCCTAAGATTCATTGTTCTATCTATAATACATGGTGCATTCCTCACCTCCGCGCCTAGATCTTACAACCTTTTGGCCTTCTAATCACAGTCTTGGATGCCCCACCCCTCCCCAGTGTTCTGCATGTATCCACACCATATGTAGGTGGAATATGCACATTAGTTGCCATGACGGACAAGGCGTTTGCTTTATGTTTGTCTGTGTTTGAGAGCGAGGGGTGAAAGTAAGGCTAAGACCAGCTCATGGAGACTGCAATGGCCTAGGGCGGGATTAGATGATGAGGTGGGAGAGAGCGAGAGAGCTTGGAAAGAAGTGTCTGTGGGACGAGAGAGAGGGGGGGAATATGTTGTTATGAAGAGAAGTCTTTTGGCTCCTGGCAGGACTCCACTTTGAAGGCTACAGTTAATGAAGAGCTGTGTATGAATGCATCACATGTAAATGTAAACGGGTGTGTGAGTATTGTTGGGTTCATTATTTTTACATACATTATCTTTGTGTAAAATGTATTCTAAATAAGTCAATATTATTGTGTTTGGTTTGTTAGTAACCTGGCCAGAAAGATTGATTCTCAACATTTGTTATGAGTTAACAAACTCACAAGAACCCATTGGGCCAGGTGTTGCGATCTTGGGCCACCAGGTGTTCAGGCCTATCACAGCAACAAGCCAAAAGTGAAGTGCAATGCAAAGAGTACTTCTGCCTATCTTAGAGGAAATATGGACTATTTTGTTTGTAAAAAACAAACAAACCCAAAAACGTGCAAGTATTTTGTGCATTTGTGGACTGTAACGATGTTTAGGCTTTTCTCTCGACTCAATTAACAAAGGTTTGATTTCTCAACTTGTTTTACAGTTGTGACGCTTCAACCAATCAGTATTCATAACTGCTTTCAGCAAGAGTTATTCCAGACTCATACATTTTTAGAACTCAATCCAGAATTCTACACATTATGCTTACTGTTTGTACTTCTAGATTGATCCACTGGCTTACTTGAAACAGGCAGCTTTTCCATTTCCTAACATTTCCTAACTCTCAACTACTAGAAAAACACAATCCAAGCATCCAAAGAGAAAGGCGATGAAAGTACTCATAACAGCTGAAAAGATGAATTGCACTGAGGATGTGCTTTTGCTGCAGTGTTCTTTCCAAAGGTCTCAGTTTCTGTTGGAGACACAATACACAAGTGTAATCTGGAGCCACAGCCCGCACTCTTCTTCATCTGTGCGTGATGGTCTTCTTCCCTCTCCGCCCATCACTCTATCTCCAAATGAGCGGTGAATGGAGGCATGGACACAACGCTATAGATTTGAATGGCTCGCTCCGTGGGTGTTTGATGGGGGAAAATGGGTACGCCAGCCATTCTGACCTGAAGCGGCCGTATCTCTTCACAGGCATTGAAATGGGCTCTTTTAAATGTATAGTTTCTCCAAAATTACCATACAAGTCATTCAAAACAGTGGGCCACGGGCAGAGAATACATCAGGAGTGTTTGACCCGAGTCTATCACACAGATCTCAATGAATTGTAGAGTGCTTCTTTGTGTGTGAAGGGGAGGAGAGGTTTTCTCTTACACTATACTGCATACTCAAAAACATTTCCACTGTGACTTATGGTTGACTTGTGTGTATGCCTTTTGCTTAAATCAATGCTTCTCAAGCTGTAGTGTAGGTTAGTGATGGGACTTTCAGCTCTTTTAGGGAATCCAAATCTATTGGATCCGTTCATTGGCTCTTTTACAATTTATTTCTGCTATAAGACAATGGTTCAAACTGAGAGTGGAATGTTGCACTACAATAATATTAATAACAAAAAAAAGGTAATCAGTATAAAATGCATAAAAAAATTGAAAGAAAAACATTCAGTTCTTTTAAAACATGAGATCCTTTTTAAAACCATTCAAGGAATAAGTGCCAAAGTGGAGTCTGTTTTGTTTGTGAAAATATTAGAAAGTTAGATTTATTTCTTATAGTCTTTTTGGTAATTCAGTGAACCAGGGTTCAAGCTCTCTAGCCATAAGTTTAATCCTAGTTCAGTTCTCATTTTGGCCCGTTTTAGGCATGGTCTAAGGAATGTTTGCGTAGTTGAGTCTTGCCGTCCTCACTAAACCTGGAGTTGAATGGTTTTTGTCCTGATTTGGTCTTGCATGCTGTCTGTAGAACTGGTTTAGTCTTGGCATTGGTTTAACCCTCTTTTTACCAGTACAAATTGTCAATATTTAAGCACCATCAATAAATCTCAGTTAGTCCACTCAACATTTTTAGAGAGCCAGAGTTTTGTAAGTGTGTCTTCACAATGTACAAACACCATATCAAATTTCGGACTAAAGCAGGAATAGAACAGACCAAAATCAGGACTAGAACAGGACCAACCCAAGTCTTCATAAAGACTAAACTGTGAACACACATTATTATTTTTTTTAAATAAAATGCTCTGTGTGAAAAGCTTTTTGGCCTTGTCCCAATACATCTAGAGCACCATACATCATAAGTCTGGATGGCTAAAGTGACATTTCCAGATCTTGAGCCAGGATCTTGTCCAAAACTTCAAATCTGATTGGATTATTATGCAAATGAGAATGTAAATTGAAAATGGGACCAAACACAAAAGCCCCAAACATTACTACGGAGGACCTTTACCGGGTACTGGTACTTTACTGAAAGTTGACCAAACCAAGGCCCTCTTACTTAAGCATGAGTAGTATATATACAAAACAAAAGTAATAAAAATCCCTTGAAATAACATTTACATTGCAAACAATTAAGTAAGTCGCTTAAATTGATTCAAAAGATCGTTTGATTTGTGATTTTGCTTGCTATGCCACTCATCTGTTCAAGTCATTTTTACTTTTACTTTTACATTTATACATTGTCCCATTTCTACCTTCACAATACCAGCCCAGTCCATCTATAGTCCTCTGCAGACACTTTTACATTACTTTATTCACTCATTGCATTGCACTAATGTCAGCATGCACTTAATAACACAATCCTCCCTCCCACTCTGGCAGACAAGTTTATTGTAACTGTCCCTGCATGGGCTCTACCTGTTCTTCTGTCTCTCACATCTTACGCTCTCGTGTGCTCTGCCCTTGTGAGTAAACTGAGGTGGAAAAACAAGACAACGTTGCTTTTACTGGACTGGATTGATGCCTAGTAAAAAGACTGACACATACGGTGAGAGCAGCGGACCTGAGCCTTCAAGGTAGATGACTTCCAGCGGAGAGAGACGCCACTAACCCTTCATATCGTCAGGTCAGGAGGTGCAGGCGCGTATCTCATTCTGGCATATTCACAAGCACCAGCCCCAGCTTTCATCCATAACATTTAACATTTAAGTGAAGTGCAGAGATCTGAAGGCGTCTGATAAGTGACAGTATGCAGAGGCCACGCTCTGCAATGAAAGGGCACGAGAGAGTGAGAGAGACACAGTGAAATGAATGGTGCTCACAAACAAGATGCACAAAGACAATCATGACACATCCACAGACACACAATCACATTCATAGCATCTATAAAAGCTCCTATTAGGGCTCATCCCATCACAAAGCCCACCTCATCACTGACCCCGCACTGTAAAACTTTAACACACCTCTGCGCTTGCGGGCTGCCTGTCATTACGCAGGCTCTAATAGGCTTCTGCGCGTGCGGATCTTCCAGGCTTTATTTGCTGCATGTTTCCTCTGCAGATGGAGGCTTTACAAGGCCCAGTGCCTGTTATTGGCCTCCTGTCACTGTCCCTGTGAGCTGTGTTAAATCTATAACCCGCTGACAGGTGAGCACATACTGCACGAACACTGGCACAGCAAGAGAAACAATGTTACTATCAGGAGAGAAAAGCCGGGCTTTACAAGGGCCTCGGTGGACACCTCTGATGAGGATTATTATCAGTGCGCTGCTGTGTGGAGATGCGCAGGTGTGTGTGTGGGATGTGTCTGTGTGCGCTCTGTGCCGCTAACATGGAAGCACTCTAAAAAGTAAAGAAAAATGACTCCTTTCACCTGAAGGTTGACTTAAGGTTAAAGGTGCACTATGTCACTTTTTTGGCAGAGGTTCCACCACCTGCTTGTTTCCATGGAGATGTTATCATGTTACTTTGAGTAGAATGTTACACAGTGATCTTGTATATCAACATGGGCACAAGCAGTGATGTCATCAGAACAAAAAGCAGGTCAGAATGCGAAGCTTCACTTAAAGTTTTCATTCATTCATTTGATTAGCTTAGGGCAGGGGTCGGCAACCTTTACCAGTCAAAGAGCCATTTGGACCCGTTTCACACAGTAAAGAAAACACTGGGAGCCACAAAACTCTTTTGAAATTTAAAATGAAATAACACTGCATATAAAATTTCTTTGTGCCATATAATTACATTTTGAAAATGACCAAACTAAAATAAAATATATTTCAATTAAATACAGTGGTCCCTTTCTGTTTCGCAGATTTTTTTTTTATAGTGTATCAATACGCATTGTGTTCTGCATCCTGATTGGCTAAGGGACTGTAGACCTTTGCCGATTCGTCAGTCATTCTCCTCCGTGTCTCCTGTACAGTAGGCTACAGAATGCGTTCAGTTTGCCACATTTATTTAAACGTGATCACGAGCAGTGTGACTCTGAAGCAGTGAGGACTGAGCGGTCTGGCATTTGGGCACATGCAGAAGGGCCACGGCCGTGCGTCTCACCTGGGGCTGGTCGCACCGATCATGCTGTTCTATTACGGATTTGACCACGAGTGCAGGTGCACATGTCCGAGCACACACTTCTCTGGGTGGTCAATGCGCGTTGGGAAGTAGCGGCGGTGTTTCCGTAGAACGAACCTGGAGTCCAGGCGGTGGAACCAGTCCTGAGAACGCATGGAAGCGTTCTCACTACAATAAAACCTGCAACAGCGCAGCGGCGCCTCGGTCAGAGGAACTGTGAAATACACACATATTTATACACGCAATCTAAAGCTGATTACTTCACGGAGTTAGCCTATCGCAGGTTATTTTTACAATGTAACCCCCGCGTTAAATGAGGAACCAATGTACTGAGCCGCATCAGAGGGACCAAAGAGCCACATGCGGCTCTGGAGCCGCGGGTTGCCGACCCCCTGGCTTAGGGTATGCCAACTGCTTTTGTTTTGAATGTTCCTCCATATGTAATTTAAGAGATAATTTATTCAATTTGTCAACAGTTGTTTTTATTGATCAGAAATACATTGAAAAAACATGCTTTTTTTTTTTTTTGCTGTCGCCACCTCCTTGGCCTGGGCTTGACTTGATGTGGTGTACATATTTAATGCCATTGTATGGTATCTTTATCATAACTTGTGGACACTTTCTTTTGGTCAGCTACTGCATCCGGCAACCTGTGCAGTGGCTGACCTCAGTGCAGAGGTCTTGAGCTCTTGTAGTAGCTAGATGAAGCATCAGCTCATTGTGCATGTTTTAAGTTGATAGAGGAAACTAGAGTACCTGAAGAAAACCCGCACAGACACAGGGAGAACATGCAAACTTCACACAGAATTGCTCCACCAGCCTTAGGATTCAACACCAGTATCTTCTTAATGTGAGTCTAGAATACTAACCACACAGAAAAAAATAAATAAATAAAAATTCTTCCTTTATTTGAACTTTCGAATCACCCACTGTCAAACAGGAACGCTCATTGTTACTTTGTCTATTGGTATCTGCAACCTGTGTAACCACCACTACCACTGCTTTCTCTGTATACTTTACACAGATCATTGTTTACAGTTTTTCATAAGAACTATTGTTAAGTAAACAACCTGTGTGTGAACTAGTATGTCCTCACAGTGATACAGAACCACGTGTGTGTGCAGTGAAGTGCAATCCGTTTTCCATTTTGTTTGTCCTGGATGTTACAGTTACAATAGTATGCACTGCTAATATTACACTTACAAGCATATATTTCAACCTAGCTCACACATACACACACGCATGCACAACACACTAGCCCCGAATCATTGTTAATGTAAGAAGCAGCCACCAGTTCACTATATGTCTACCACACAATGAGCACAGATGCATTAGCAGCATGGCCTATACACATTACAGAGGATAATTGCCTATGCATATTTCCTCATGTGTGCTCCCTGCTCCCTCTCAGCACCAATGGATTGGATTCCTATGCTAGTTGCAGAACCATTAATAGAAATTAAGTGCCAGAGAAAGCTACTGGAGGGAGACCAGTGGAGCTCGAATGGAGTTTATGTGAAAGATAAATACATTTCTTCACAAGAGTGCCTTCGTTTATTGGTTGGGAAATGCGCTGTGATATGATAGAGGGGCAACAAATGAGTATGGAATGGGACGATATGGCTGAGAGAGAAAAGAATGTCATGGTATTAGAGGCCTGACATGAATAGGAAATAGACACAGTAAAGTTTGCTGCAGTTTTACATGTGTGATGAAAGACACAAAGAATATTAGGTACAAGAGACTGCTCATAATCTCTTATGAGGTTGTGAGTTTGGAACCTTGGAAATGTAGCATAAAGAAATGTGTCATTCGGGGATCAGGACAAGTGTGTATTTATTATATATTCATGCATATGTATTCAGCAGCAGTCTCACTTAACTAGAGATTTCACTGATGGTATTTTAGTGTTACTATTTAAAAAAAGAAGAAGAAAATAAAAATCAAAGAGTGAATTCACTTACATTTTCATTTACACCGTTTAAAAAAAAACAGATTTCCAATGTAGAATGTAGATTTCCAATAAGCATGACCTAAATATGTCCCCAGATACGATATAATTTGAGGGTATAGTTTGTAATTTTGATTTTTTTTTCCTTGATTCTAAAATTACTGAACATAGAGCAAGTTGTTATATGCTATAATTTGATGTTTTAGGTAACTAGAAGATCATCCAATCAGAAAGCAGAATGGGTTGCCAGTTCCTACGAATAAAAACAGTTGGTTTGAACCTTAAACTGTCTCCGAATTGAGTCGTAACTACCTAAACTCCAGCACCAGCAGCCAATCATTAACGAGTGCTAGTACAACCTCTGCAGTTCAGTAAGTGAATTCAGGAGGTTCTGGGTTATCACATGAGAAATGACTAGTCCATATACTGAGAATGAGGAAAACTTTTTTGTGTCTTCTATATGGATGTTAAGGCTCTGGTAACCTTGATTCAGTTATGATTGTTGAATTAAAAAAAAAAAAAAATCACAATCTCTTTGAAGAGTATGAAATCAAACTTTCTAAATGACTACTTGTTTCTTTTTTTTAGTTCTCACAGTGAAATTGTAACTTGAGTAAAAATGATTATATACATTAAAAAAAACACTTCAATAATAAGTGTGCGTGGACAGTTCAGGTGTTTCCTTGTATTGTCAGAACACCTTGAGGTGAATAAGCTGAATGCATACACTGGCATCTATGATATTTGCATGGTATATTGGTTAGCACTCACAGCAAGAGGAGTCAAAGTTCAATTTCTGAACTGAATAGGCCTTAGTGGAGTTACCATGTTCTCTGTGTAGGCGTATGCATATACATTTCTACTTACAGTACAAACATGTGGGTCAAGCTAGTCCAATTGTTCACAGCAGACCCTCCATCTGACCATCTATATATTGTTCACCTTGTATTCATAATGACAAATAGAGCGATTAACTTTTCTTCTATGTTCGCTTTCAGATTCACTAATTATTCAGGCTCTCAATAAGTTAAATACAGAGTTGTTATTTAAGTACGTAAGATTTTAGTTTTCAGACCCCATATTTTCAGTTTGAGTATTATAGTTCACTTATATTTTGCTTACGATGTCCCCTAAGTTCTCATTTGTGTGGTAGATACATTTTGTGCATGTTTAGCCTAATCGTTGGTCCTTCTAATGACATTATTTCAAATTACAAATTACAGGGGGTCCTCGGGTTACGACGTTGATCCGTTCTTAAGACGCGTCGTAAACCGAATTTCGTCGTAAGTCGGATTTTGACTTTTTTGACTCGTCTTCTCCCTACAACCACAACAGAGCGTATTCTTCCGCCGTGTGCCGCGCGCCGTTCGCGTTTGTTTACGTCGCTTACCACGCTAAACCGCGTAAGACGGAATGACGCGTAATATTATTATTATTTTTTAATGGGGGCGCGTTCGTAACCACGAAACGTCGTAAGTCGAGACCGTTGTAACCCGAGGACCCCCTGTAAATGTTTATTAGACTTTTGGCTATACTCTACCCAAGTGTCATGCCTGAGGACACAACAACAATATGCAGAAAGGCAAGTCACTGCCTCCCTACTGTGGAATCTGGTATTCTCAGTGGCCTCCCATCTAAATACTAACCAGACCCAGCCTTGCTTAGCTTCCCAGATTGGACGGGATAAGGAATTGATAAGCAAGTATTACGTCTGGCTAAAAAAAGCATTTGACCTACATTTGAATAAATAACCATTGTCTCATTATTGAACTCATGACCATACACATTATGACCTCTAAAATACAGTAAGTGACCATACTAAAATTACACCTCACATGGATAAAATCTGCACAGCAACTTTTATAAGACCTGAATACCAACATTTTAAACTGCACAGCCCCATTCTCTTCTGTTTCATTCAAATTCTGTACCAGCACTGAATCCTCTTGGAAAGCCAGGGGAGCAGAGCGCTGTAGCGGCTATCGCCCCATTAACAATCAATTGTGTAATTTACCAACAAGTGTTTGTAATGGGAGTCAAATGCTTGGTGCCATCTTGCCTGCCTGACTCTCTGCCTTCTCTCTGTCTCCTGCCTGCTCCCATCTCTGTCCTGTGAATTTGAAGTTATTATGTGTCATCCCCCTTGAGTGTCACAGAGATTATATCCTCATCACCATAGCCACTTGCCACGTTCACTCCAACACATGGTTCGGGCTAATGAAAATTCTGCTTCATCCGGCCTGTCTAATGGCCCTAATAACGAAGAGCCACCAGGGGGCCCCGCGCATGTCATGCTGATTACGCTATGCCCCAGGACTGGATGGACAGATCTGCTCTGACACATGCAAATACACACAAATCTGAGCTCCATCAACCCAAGGGCGTAATCTCACGAGCAGCCACCAGGAGGCAAGGGTGAGCTGTGAGAGAAGGAGGGTGCTAACCACAAAGGCAGCTCATATAGCGGATTTGAATGTAGGATCTTCAATTACACACATGACTTATCCCATTGTGGTGTTGTTCTAGCGAGCAACAGATCATGGCTGGCATACTGACGAAGGAGTAGCACTTTTTATTGGCAGCACATGGGGCTAATAAAGAAGTTCTCAGTTCCCACTTCTCTGCCCAGAGCTTGCATCACAGTGTAAAGTGTGAGGAGGCAATGACTACATGATATGATGATAAGAATATTCATAAAAAAGCATCATAGAGTTCAACATGAGGTAAAAACAGCATTGATTTGATAAATATTGATTTAGTTTTCCCCACAACTGTTTACGCTTACTACTTTTAGAGATTACATTTTCTACAATTAGAAAAAACTTCTCAATTAACACTCAAAATGACTAAATATAGCCTGCATTACCAAATATGATACTCCAAGTTGCCATACCATAAAGTCAATATGATGAACTGCCACTCCCAATTAGCCTGTCTTAGTCCCAATTAAACTTAAAGGGCCCATATTATACTATTTGATCTATATTATAATGTTGTTTCCTCATCAAAAACATGCCTGGAGCTATGTTTTGTTCCATTCACACATTTGAACACACAATCCGTGCATATTTAAGTTGTGTTCTCTCAAACAGAAAACACTCCACCTTGTGATGTCATTTCTAACTGAAGTTTTTTTTGTTTATGTTTTTTGTTTGTGTCCCTCCAGCATGTTTAAGAATAATGCTAAGTAAGCCAGACTGCAAACTTTTTCCACCGCTGCAAAACAGTGACTGCAAGACATTCCTGGCTCAAATCTTTATTTTATTTTTCATTTATTTTCTACCTTGTCAGGACTTTTACTGGCTTACATCAGATATCTTTATCCAACTAAAACATCCACAATCGACCAATCCTCCAGCTATAGGTACTCTTGACCAGAATGCCAGCTTGAGATCTGGAGTAGGGTCCACAGGCTCTGCACTGTCGTCCTGCACTACATTTGACATGTTTCCCCAGCGGCATTAAAGGATGGGTAAAATGCAAAGAGCTCGACTCCCTAAGGAGACAAAACCATACATATACTATGGCTATATCAATCTTGAATTGAAATGCACTGGACACGCTGCTTTTCATATTTTTCATTTTATCTAAATAGTTGCCACTAACCATACACTGCATACACACTCAAATCACTTCAAAGCCATTTCACCTTCCTCTCCACTCTTCACAGCAGGTATCTAGGTCAGCTCTCTTCCAGGTTGTCCGGCACCCGTGGGAACCCTAAACTTTCATTATCAAACCTCACCTGGCTGGGTCCCTTGATCACGTTCTCTAAAAAAGGCATTAAACTGTCATTAAACAAAGTGTGCACAGTGTCAGATGCTCACACACCAACTACCCTGATCAAACAGTTGGTCTCTCACCCTTGGGACTCAATTGCCATTCGGGGGGCTTTGGCGGCTCTCAATGTTGATCCCATGTCAAAAAAAACAGAGGCGCGGAATCCAGGAGAGACTTTCACATGTCGAGTTCGCCCTAAAGAAGAAAAGGGCTACAGCAGGCCTGCATTTGAACTCTACATGAACTCCAAATAACTTCCCTAGCAATCATTTTAAGTCATCCAATGAGCAAACCAGGAGGGTGGGCTTGCCAATCGGACACAATATACAGAATAGATGAGGGATGTGACAGAGGTGAAGCAATATAGGCATTATTCCGCAAGGACAAGAAGAAAGAGTGATAGGTAGGCAAGGCAACATAGGAGCACGCCATAGGGAGGTATGGAAGGCCCTGCCACACAGTAAGTCCTCAGGCACTTTACAGCTACTCAGATTGACTCTGTGTAAGTTGGTGATGAAAGTGCAACTCTGCTCTCTCGCTCTCTACCTGCCAGCGGTATACTGTATATCGATTTCTATCATACAAATAGCTTATATATATGATTTCCCACTTGGACTGTTATTATTAATACGCATTGATCTCAGCATGTTCAATCTGAATATAGGAAAGGGCAAGTGCGTGACCTCTGACCCTGCCTGTACAGTTGCCTAAGAAGTGGAGACGCGCTGATGATGATGCAACTAGACTTGTGGGTGAAAGGTTGTCAGGTCAAATACCTAGAGCTGCAGGGAAAGGCAGTTGTACAAGGTAAATAAGTAATGCTGCCTCTACACATAGATAAGCAGATGTAGCTCCTTGCCACTGTTGACATTTGCTTGTTCTGGATGCACGGAGTCCTAAGAATAGTGCACTTTCAGAACATCAAGGCGGGACAATCCTATATCTATTTTGAGTGAGCAAACTGACAAGAAAGTAGGAATTATGAGAGCAGGGATTCAGTTTTTTATGTTCCTATAATGATGTCGATGCTATGGCTTTAAGTGTGTGGCGATGCTCGATATCAAGAATGAAAATACTGTATGAATTACTTCTTTTAAACACAAATGGTCTACAGGAAACAACTTATTGATTATATAAACTAAATACAAAACAGCAAAAAATACAAGTTCAACATTACAAGGGATATCAACTGAACCAATATCTAAAATGTTCAATATTGGTACCGATATCTGATACAAGTATTGCGCTTCCCTAATAGAGAGAAAATGTTCAATGTAATACAGGCTATAGATTCAACAAGTTAGATATGGTTGAGTTAGGTGGACAAAGTCACATCTTACTGTAACTTGCCACCTGGTTGTCTCCATAAAGATGGACCACTCATTGTAAGACTGCAGTAAGAAGGCATAATCAAACATGTATTGATCAAGCTTGGTAAGTTAAATGCCAGTGCTAAGTAACATTCCAGACAAAGCAATAGCAACTTTATGGAAACAAGCACATAGCAGAGGTAAAAAAAAAAGCACCAGTAACTTTAATTCTTGCTGCAGATTAATTACTAAAGCACAGTAGCATTCTAATAATAACGGTAACTGAAGATTAAAACCAAATAAATAGCAACTAAATTGGTAAATATTTACCTTCATAAAGCATTTTTCTACATTCAAATGCATAAGTAACCACACATGTATTCTCACACTTTCATACACTAGTAAATGGAGACTCACTATAGAAAGAGGGTGTATTAAGTGATGAGTGCAGGATTCAACGTTATGGCCTATGAGCTTTTGCCTACTCAATAATTGTTTGATGTTTTGCAGTACAGATTACAAATGTGCTTGTGAACATTGCTAGTTATGGTGTATCATGTTTTACAATCATTTGAATAATTTAAATTCACACACACTCAACAATGACCGTAAATGTTTTTATGAATCACAAGGCCATTCGAGACCAACTCATATTCATTTTCAGCAAGACCTCTGTATAAGTCAGATCTCAGAAGCTCAGCAGGGCAGGGTCTGGTCAGGACTTGGATGGGAGACTGCTGGGAATTCCAGGTGCCACAGTGAGGCACCAGTAGCAAAAACTGTTGTTGTGTCCTTAGGTAAGACACTATATCCATATTGCCTAGTATGAAAGTGGTGTGTAAGTGGTGGAGGTGGTTGGAGGGACCGATGGCGCAGATTGGCAGCCTCGCTTTCGTCAGTCTGCAGCTGTGGCTACAATAGTAGCTTACCACCACCAAGTGTGGAGTGAATGAACAATGAACTGTAAAGCGCTTTGGGTGTCTTGAAAGGCACTATATAAATGCAATGATTTATTAAATAATTTATTAATTAATGAATTAATATAAGTCCACATGTTTAAGGGCTCACCATTTTCTGATTTATGTTAGTTAATATGTTAAGTTGCTTCCTCATCAAAAACCTACCTGGAAACTTACCTTTTTTTTTTTTTTTTTTTTAAATTCACAAACCCTGCATATTTAGGCCGAGTTCTTCTCTCAAAGAGAAAACACTGATGTCATGTGGTGATACAGGAAGTGCTCCACTATGTTTTTTAAGCTCCATACAACTTCACTGCAATTATTTGGATAATTTCAGATATGGAATTGGTAATCTCTCTTGAACAAAAGGAAAAAAGGTAGCCGTTAACTTGAAAACTACCACTGCATAACATCACAAGGTAGAACAGAGCATTTTGAGCTTTGGGGATGTAGACAGACTAAGAACAAAGTCAAACGTGTGAATGAAACAAACCACAACTCCAGGTATGTTTTTGATGAGGTAACAGCATTATAACATTGAGTAAACCTCACAAGAATCTATTTTATGTAACATAGGACTTTAACTATAGTTCTTTATCATTGAACTCTTTGACCTTTCCCCGATTCCTATTGGCTGGCAGACTCCCAACTGCAAACTCTCATAGTAATAACAAAGACCAATTTCTTGACAACATCTTCATAAAAATGAGTCCATATAGAATCGCCACTGTGAAGTCTTTTCTCTGATAGATATTTCATTCCAACTCCTTCTCCCCCCCATCCTGTTAGTAAGCTTGGACATGCTTCCTAGCCCGCTGCCCACACATTTCTTCTCAGCTCCTCTTCATTTTGGACACTCATACATTTATGGAGTGATGCGGTGCACTTCTCCCTGCGAGGCATCCAGGATTACCGCTCTGTGCCGAGGAGGGAGTGGTGCTGTGGATGGATGGGGGTGGGAGATGAGCTTTGGTGGTGCTAGTGGTCAGCCAAGTGGAGATGGGAGGAAGAGGGTATGTTTAAGCACAAAAGATAATGAAGGGGAGGTTTTGTGGGGACTTTAAGTGGTTTATCCAAAAGCATAGGCGTAAAAAGTGGATCAATACGCAGCGCATGGGCTCACCTTACTGAAATGTAGCGATGGAGGTCTGAGAGAAATTGAATTAGTTTAATTTGACAAGATACATGATCCAAAGAAAAATGTATATTACATTACATAGCAACAAGCAACAGTGTTAAACTTTTGACATTGAGTTACAACTAGAACTAAAGTTGAGCATATGTGGGAATATGGCACAATATGTTCACACATGTTTGACTCACCCTTCTCCAAATCTTAAAATGCTCTGTTCCACCTTGTGATGTCACGAAGGGGTAATTTTCAAGTTAACAACTACTTTTTACCTTTAGATCAGCAGAGTTTGGCACTTCCATGGCTGAAATTATCCAAATGGTTCTATTGAAGGTGTATGGAGTTAAAAAAAAGAAAGAAAAAAAGTACTTCCTGTATTACCACATGACATCACAAGGTGGATCAGAGTGTTTTCTGTTTGAGAGAACTCTTAATATGCCTTAGTAATATTAATATGCTATAATTAAATAATATGCAGCATTTTTGTGTTCATGTGTAAATGAAATAAAAAAAACTTCCAGGCATGTTTTTGATGAGGAAGCAACATTATAACATAGATAAGAAAATAGGGTAATATAGGCCATTTAAAGGGACAGTGTGTAAGATTTTTACCTGTTAATTACTGAAATTGAAGATACCCATTCAAAAATACATTGTTTTCCAAGCCTTTTCACTTCCATCATGAAATCAAAGTATTCTTTTGGACTTAGATATAGTCACATAAAAGGGGGATCTTCCCCATATAGAGGCAGCCATTTTGAATACGAGAGCCGCAGAAGGACATTTGGGCTCATCCTTCGCCTCGGCTCCTGCTAGCGCCTGCTCAGCCGCGCTGCCTGAGGGAGCGGAGGAGCGAAGGAGAGAAGGGGAAGGGGAGGGGGGGACGGGGGAGCCTCGTGTAAACAAGCATGCTGCTGTATCACACATCGTAATGGATATAACACGTATTTTGGACTAAATTGTTTTACTGGATTTTATTCGCTGGATCCTTATGGACAGATTGAGACCAAGTTTATGATGAAATACAGAGTTTGACCTGTGCAGAGCCTTCAAAGGTAAGCTAAGTAAGCTAAGTTTTGTGCTTTTCTGTATAAAAGCCCCATGTGCTCGGGGAGTGATTGTTTTGCAGGGAAATGAATTGCATAGTCAAAAAGAGGAGACTGTAAGGTTTCATTTGATGTGTAGATTGTCATGAATCATGATCGGGATTGTGTGTTTTCATGCGAAAAGAAAAAAAAAAAGTGAACGAGGGACCGCATTTTATGTATACAGCGGCGCGCGGATCGTGCGCGGGCACGCGAGCTGTCGGCGCTACGGCGCACCCGGGTGACTCTCGAGGTCTGCCGTAGCCAAAAGAGGAAGTGGAATAGCTACTAACCACCTATGCGCCACGAATCCTACACACTGTACCTTGGCGGCACGGTAGCAGAGTGGTTAGCGCTCTTGCTTCACAGCAAGAAGGTTCCGGGTTCGATCCCCGGGTCGCCCAGACCTTTCCGTGTGTGTTCTGTGTGGAGTTTGCATGCACGGTCTGGGTTCGATCCCCGGGTCGCCCGAGCCTTTCTGTGTGGAGTTTGCATGTTCTCCCCGTGTCTGGGTGGGTTTCCTCCGGGCACTCCGGTTTCCCCCACCAACCCAAAACATGCACCATAGGTACTCCAGCTTAGGTCCTGACCAAGCCGAAGCAAGAAGATCATGGAGATGGTCCCCGGGTGCCCTAATGTGTGTGCTGCCCACTGCTCCTAATATATGTATATATATATATAGGATGGGTTAAAATGCAGAGAAGAATTTCTCCAGTGTGAGATCAATAAAGTTCACTTCTTTAAGTACTCCTCTAAATATAATATAATATTAATAATAATTTGGTTGTATGATGGTTAAAAGATTATCCCCATAATCAGAAATTGTACATCATGCACGTCCAAAATTGTGCAGCGGTCACACTTTCTAATACGCTTCACTCCCCAGTATACTGTTAGACTCAGTCCTATAGCATCCTCGGTTGACAATTTTTGTGCATGCAACTTTCAAAACACCCATACTTTTACAAGTTAAATTAGAAGAAATACCAAGACTACGGAACCCTAAACCATAATACTGCATTGTAGGGACCTTTAGAAACAATTACAGTAACAAATGTTTGGTGCACAGCTTGGATTTGCTTGGCGCTTTAACACTTGTCCATGTGTGTCTATAGAGAACGTGCTTCATGTGTGGGTGAACCTTGTTTGAGATGTCACCCGTAATTTAAGGCCCCCTTTTGGTGAAACACCCACTTTCCCCATGTGATAAAGTGCTGTCTGCACCAGCATACTCTTCTATAGGAGTGTGTGCAGAGGGGGATTGGACTCTGGTCTTCACTGTGTTTGTTGTACTCTAATTAGCACCTAAACTCACAAGAGAGCTCCCCGGCCAGACAGCAGATAAATCAGACCAGACTATAGGATCGTAACACGAGCCTATCAGCCCAACTGCAGCTTTAAACCCCTTGATAAATTGACAATATGGAGGTATTAGCAGTTGGCGTCTTTCCCAATTCCATAAGTATCGGTCGATTTTGTGTTTGCACTGCAACTTTCTTTGTCCCGGCCGGCTCCAATCCAATAAGTAATGAGACATGCACGGTGTTAGGTTTTCCCATTCTTTCTACACGCACTCATTTGCAAATACAAGCCCACTGCATTCCTATATGTTTCTCTGCAATTACCGGCATTAGTCAAAGTCACAGGCCCACACGGCGCATTTTTCATCTTTCACTTTCCTCACTCCCGTTCATTAATTTGAATATCCCGACCCCGACCGCACACTTCACAGCCGATACAACCTGATCCGTGTTCTATTGCTCACTGCTGCTGTGCACTCAAGGCAGCATGGGGCGTGACGGGAGGAAGAGGAAGTACACCCTACCAAGTCTAACCGTATAGACTGTGACCCTGGTGTGTCCCCACCCCAAGGGAGTCTGGGAGAATGAGTCCCAACGGAGGTTTGCTTAAACGCTAGAGGGAGCGTATGGCCCGGACTAGCTTCTCCTCTGCTAATGGATGTGTCTGTGTTATTGATAGTGCGTGTGAGGAGGAAAATATGTATAAGCTTTTTTCTGAATTCATTATGTGGCAGCTGGCATTTGGGTGACGTCTTATTGCCCTTGCAGGTGAGGTCTTTGTGCTGGAGCAAACAGTTTGGGCATGAAACAGATGTTGCCCTGTGAAATGCATTTAAGCTCAAGGCACTTATGGAAAACAAATCCATATTTCTGGGCTTCAAAGGGGGGCATTGCATCAGTGAGAAGTATGCCCTCTAACCAGGCACTATGCAATCGAAAAGAGAATTCTTTGTACTTGAGGGGAAAAAATGAGTTAGGAATTGACATCTCTGCTAAACATTCAGTTTAAATAATAACTTCACATGAAGTTTAGAAGGTTTGACAGTAAAAGGGTCCCTTTCATAAAATGAGCACCAAAATGCTTTAGTCCTTGTCTTCATTGACCACCTGCTGTCTCACCTTTGACAACTGAAAAGTTAATTTTTAAGAACAGCTAAGTCCATTCAAAGAATCAGAAGCTTGTTTGTACTATTTGTGTGATAGTAAAAAGTAACTGTTATCTGCAGTCAGTGGGAAAAACAAAAACATTTTGACTGATGGTGATTTCTTGATCATCGTATCTTACTGCACCCTCATATTTTTTAGTTTTAAACAGCAGGCAACATATAACAATATTATTTGTTTACCTCCACTTCAGGTTGAAAAGTGTCTCAAAATAAACAAGTTCACTAAAATAATTTCTCTTTCTTTGGGGGTTTACATTACAAACATTATTACAGTTTTGAATAAGTTATGAGTCTGACAGTTGAAGTTGGATTCCTAGAAGGCAAAACAAATGAATACAGATTATGTATGGAGAGACATAAAATCAATCCACATGCAGGGGACAGTATATAAACATATGCAGAACAAACTGCCGCTAGACCTGACAAATATTCAAATCAGAGAAACACTGCACAAATCAAATCCCATCTGATTAACGGAGAGCAATGTTTGTAACACATTCTGGCTAGTTTATTAATGTATTTTAAAGGTGGACTGTGTAACTTTCACTGCTTCCAAAATATGGCAGTAAACTTATTTGTCTCCATAGAAACAAGCAAAAGGCACATTTAGGTCAAATTACAGGTCAGATCTATGGAGGCGCAAGAAGCAAACGTTTTTTTATGGGCAATAAAAAGACAGTAAATGACTGATTGCAAGATGAGTTTTATGTTATATGTAACATTTCAATAACTTCCCCATGCAGGTGACAGACCCCCACCAGAAAAGTTACATAGTACACCTTCAAAAGTCCTATATTATGCATAGTTGACTCTTTTAGTCATGCACGTCATGCACGTCGTCACAAACATACCTGGAGCTGTGTTTAGTTTCATTCACACATTTATGTAACCCTTTATTATTAGTTTACATCTCCAAAGATCTACCATTGTTCAGTAGAGATTGACAATTCCATGGCTGATTCTAATGAAGAATTTTAAAAACACACTGGAGCACTTCCTGTATTACCACATAACATAACAAGGTGGACGTGTTTTCTGTGGACTGTTTTCCATTTGAGAACACAACACCAGGAAACAACATTATAACATAGAACAGAAAATAGTGTAATACGGGCCTTTTAAAAGCAGCTTCGCAGATTTCACATAAGTATAGCGTAAACCATCTAAACAGAATAATAGTTTACAGTCAAGTGGTGAAAGTGCTGTGTTTGCGTTCAGGTGTTCCATGTAATAGCCTGTACATTTGGCAACATTAAAACACCATTACATTTAGTGCAGGTGAGTGAAAACAGCTGCACTTATTACATGTTAATTCCCTGGCTCGAGTAGGACTGTATTTTTAATGTAGTGAAAACAATGAAGACACTTAGTTAAATACACAGCGAAATAGACATCTAAAATAGTCCACTGTAATGTTTCAAAATGTCATTTATGCAGTTTGTTAATGAAGTTGTCCGGTAATAGCTGGCCACAGTTCAGATTTCAGCTTCATGCACTGCCCCCAAGTGGACATTCAAGTGGTCAGTTTAAAAGAAACAGTGAGTGGGCTGCAGTTGTAATTTTGGTCAGCTAAAATAAAATGCCAGACAGCCAGGAGACACTAATATGTATTCCACAAGGATTTCAAACACATGGACTTTCTTTTGCTTTAAAATGTCCAAATAGAAAATACACTTGTTTTTTTTTTTTTTCTTCTTTAGGGCTCATATTACACTATTCTCTGAGCTATGTTATAATGTTGTTTCCTCATCAGAGATATACCTGGAGTTGTGTTTTGTTTCATTCATACATGTTTAACACACAAACCCCACATATTTAGGCTGAGTTCTTTTCTCAAACAGAAAACACACTGTTCCATCTCGTGATGTCATGTGGTAATACAGCAAATGCTCCACTGTGTTTTTAAACTCCATAAACCTCCACCTACTACAACTCCAGGTATCTTTTTGAGGTAACAGCATTCTAACAGCTCATAAGAGTAAGCTTTGTGTAATATAGACCTTTTGGCATTGTTTAAAGTGCATTGGGCATTAGTGCAATATGTTTCAGTGCAATAAATGAATTTGGTTTAAGTTAGTGTTTATCTAGCCTGGGAATTCCCAGGCCGCTTCCGTTCGTTTCGAACTGGAAGGTGGCCTGGAAACTCGTCCAAGCGAGAGTCCCAGATTTAGGGCCCCAATCAGAGAGCGGGGGAGGTGTGGCAAGACGGTGACGCGTACTACATGACAAACGGAAGCTTGTAGTTTGAACTGACAACTGACATGATTGGCTATGGACTTACGTATACGCTCAATGATAGACATTCATAACGCCCAATAAACGGCCGTTGGCAATCGCTAACCACACCTCCGCTACGGGATTTTTCGAAGCGAGTTTCCAGACCCATATCTCACTTGTGATATGGTCAGGTGTTAACCAGACTAGTGTTTATCTCATTTTTCATCTTAACTTGTTGCTGCTTTGTTGTCTATGTATGTGTCTATGTTTGCCTTCAACTGTAGTCTGTGTATTTACTGTTTCTCTTCTGTAACAGCAATCTGCAGGGGTCTGCATATGGAAATTAGCCCAAGGCAATAATCTGGCATATCACATTGTTTTCCTTTTTCTTAAATAAAAATAAAATGTAGCCTTGAAACAAACAAACAATGTGAAAAAGGCAATTCGTGCAAACTGATGACTGCTGCAACCTTTCCTACACTGAAAAAAGTCGCTGGATTTGTAAATCATTGTGAAAAGCATTTGTAATACAACAAAACATTGAAACGTATTTGTCACCTCTACACATAGTTTTCTTAGAACATGATTGTAACTTTTTCATGTCAATGAAATGTGATCAAATCATACTGAATGTGCATATTTATCTTACATTACCTTATCATGAATATTTGTTTTATTTTTTTATATATAGTATTTACACAGGAATAACACATGATTACATTATGATCGTTCTCACACCAGGAAAGTTCACTTGCTTTTAAATTTTTATTTTTATTTTTTTTATTTTGGTGCAGTTCGCTTTCACACTGCAGTTTTTCCCCAAGTGGACCAACATCTATAAACAAAACCACGTGTGCTGAGGTCACTCAGCCATTGGACAGAAATGAGCCGTGTCAAAACGCCGTGTACAAACACGGAAGGAGGAGAATAATGGTGTTACGTGCTGTTTTCAATCTAGCCTTAGCGATATGGTTTGCTCAGTTTTTACAGTTCGCACAAATGTTTGAGCAGCATCATGAGCTTTACACTATTTTACAATCAATTTCGAAACAACGAAGACACAGGGCAAGATGGCTACGGAGGACAGCGATCATGTGCACGCATCAAGTTCTGACTCTTGCTCTTCACGCAAAACGTAAGTAAGCCTCGTAAGTTTCATTTCGTTTCGTTTCGTAAGCCTCGGTTTCCCATAATGCTCGACATACGACGGGAGCTCGTTAAGTATAAAAAGCCAACTTGTGTCGGATCGAGTCCGGTCTGCATTCTCACCTCAAACGAACCACACCAGAGTTTGAATGGAACCGTGCCGAGACCCAGCATTTTAAGTGGTTTCGGTTCGCTTGTTTGCTCCGGATCTAGATTTTTTCTTTTTATTCACACCAGCCCAAAAGGTCCGAATCAAAGGAGCAATTGAACTCTGGTTCGTTTTAAACGAACCAAACAAGGCAGGTGTGAAAACGACCTATGATGATCTATTCTGTGTTGTACATGTTTAATACAATATTGGACCAGAACAGAATCACATGAACATTAGAATTGTACATGTAGAAACAATACTGAACACGTGCTGTTTTTCTTCCTCAAACCACAGTGAAAGGTGACTTTGTAGGGCATCTGGTACAAAATCCTCCTAATCCCACATAACCCTGTAGAAAGAAGATAACTGTTTCACTAGGATATTCACTAGGATATTTGTTGAAAAAATATAATTCTGTTAAAATACGAAGTTTGTTCATTTGTGGTCTGTGTTTTGTTGGTTCTCAAAGTCTTAACTGATAACCCCACTTTCAAAATGGTGCAAGAAATTCAATTTGTCAACTGGACAAAAGTTTATTTGGTTGAATACGTTTCGGAGCTCATTCAAGCTGCTTCTTCAGTTCTGGTCAGATGCTGGTGGACACTACCTATATCTGCCTGAAGGGAGGAGCTAACTAAAATGAAATTACTTTGAAACTACCATACCTAGTTTTTACAGTGTTACTATTTTTTTTTTAACGTAGCTAAATGTGCCACTTCTGGGTCACGGAAACGGGAAACGGCCATTATCTGTTTTTTCCATTATTCATTTAAACACAAAATTGAAAACAAATTATCTGTTTTTTCATTTTGGTTTTGAAGACAAATAATGAAGAAAATGTATTTTTCTTATTTTTGGTTTTATTTTGAAAAACGAATGAACAAATGATACACGGATTCTACTTATTATACAATGTTTATTTTTCGTGAGTTGAACTTGCTGTCTCCTCAGTTCAAGTTCAGACGCTCCCATCTGTCTGGTTTTATATTTATGATAGAAAAGCAGAAACTATTTTAAAAGAACATTCTGAGAGTGTATGTTGACTACATAAGAGCCCTGTCTGCTTGGAGCACTTGCAGACATTATGTCATCCTGTATACTGCTACTGCAATGTGCAATATGTACTTCTCCAGTCAATATCTGTGAACCTGCTTCACTGTCCAACCAGGAAGTTTGCTCTCTCCTCTCCTCAGACACAATGTGTAAATTCACCTCGTCATCGCTTCTGGCAAGGTTACTTCTGTTTATGAAACCATCAATTACACATATTTAATTTAGTGCGCGGAAGACGACGCCAGCCCCAGCGCTCAAATCCAGACCGAGTGTCCCCCTGAGCAGCGCGATAAATAGAGCAGGGGAACATGGGGAGGAGTGGGAGAGATAGACTTCATTAATTCCATCGTCCATCTAATTGGAGCCCTGTTGGACCCTACAGCAAAAATCAAGTCCGAAATCGAGTTCTAATGAGAATAAAAAAGCTTGGAAGAAAAAGTTGGGAGCTAGTCATATCTAGAGAACAACCTTGGGCAAAATCAAGACTTCATGTACAATACAGACCCGTGGGATGCCTCAGAATCCCCCTGCTGGACGCTGATTAAAATTGGACAGTATTCATGCTAAATAATGAGGCTACCTGAACACTCAAATCCAACGAAAAAGATGTTGTAGAATGTGAAGGATTCCTATTAGCAATTCATGTGTGCAAACAGAAAACACACATTAAGGGTGAAAATGTAGATTTATGGATGACATTCACATATCAAATGGTGTGATTTGACAGTTTGGGCTTAAACAAACATGAACAAGTGGAATGTAAAAGCGAAATGTTGAATTTGAGACCAATTAGGTGGTGGAAAGTAATGAATAAGGTTATATGTAAGGATTTATATGTGAGTATTAAAGTCAGTGTGTTGGCGTGTTCTGACAAGACAGAATTAACATGATAAGACATAGCTGTAGGAGCTCAATAAGAGTGAAACAGTGTTAGAAGAAAGTAAAATTGTTTCGATGGGAAAAAAAATAAAATAAAATAAAATAAAAACATTAGAAACTGTGGTTGAGTTTTTTTTTTTTAACCTTCATTGGAATCAACCTAGAACCTTCTTGCTGTGAGGCAAGTAACTAACTATACCACTGCAGAGCAGAAGTGATACTTTGTCCCCATAGGCAAACTTGTCCTTCACATTGCCTGTTCTGTTTCTCAAAAATATTTGAAAGACTTATAGATATAGACTTATAGATCACTTGGAATCTCACCATATCTATAACCGTATGCAATCTGGGTTCAGGGCTACTCACAGTTGTTTAACTGCTACATTGAAAGTTCTTAATGTGCTACTGACAACAAGGAGTATTGCGTGGTTATATTTGTCAACCTGGCCAAAGCTTTTGACTCTGTGGATCAAAATATTCTACTGCACAGGTTAAGAGAGACAGGCTTTTCAGAAAGCAGCATAGCTTGGTATAAAAGCTATTGCTCTGGGCATGTACAGTCAGTGAGACTGTCGTAAACTTGTTGGATGATCAAACCGAAGGAGAACGGGGAGATGTTCAGCATGTTGACGAGTCAGTGAGTCTCATGTTGAGTGAGACTAGCTCTCCTTAAAGGTATGCCCCAGGGATCTATTCTTGGCCCCACCCTCTTCAGTTAATTAACAGATATTAACAATATCACACAAGCCACAGGACAATCTCATATGCATTTATACCCGGATGACACTATCCCAGGCATGGGCAAACTACGGCCCGGGGGCCATATGCGGCCCGTTAAGATTCTTAATCCGGCCCGCCAGAAATTATATTAAAAAACTTTGTTAATGTTTTAAAGTTTTAATTTCCCTGCAATTCTGACGTTTTCCAATAGCTGACGCACTAGATACACTGACCTTTGTCGAGGTGCGGCGTAGTGCTCCATATCTGTGCTTTACTCTTTGACCCCTCAGCCCTCCTGTAAAGATGAGCGGAGCTAAGAAAAGAAAGGTGGACAGAGAATGCAGAGTGTTTAATAAGGAGTGGACAAGTTAATATTTTTTCACCGAATACTTATCAGCTGCTGTATGCCTGATATGCCAAGAGACTGTAGCGGTTTTTAAAGAATATCAGCCGTCACTTTGCCACAAAACAGTCAACGAAAGAACCTGAAGGAGAACAGAACTTTCAGTGCTTTAAATAGTAACTGTTAGTAATTTTTAAAAAAGCTGTATTTTATTAAAGATCCCATGACATGGTACTTCTTGAT
Organism: Paratrypauchen microcephalus; assembly: GCA_036785185.1. Classification (NCBI taxonomy): domain Eukaryota; kingdom Metazoa; phylum Chordata; class Actinopteri; order Gobiiformes; family Gobiidae; genus Paratrypauchen; species Paratrypauchen microcephalus. Next base: position 2,296,869 of record JAVJIX010000109.1, read on the forward strand.
GATTTTATATGGCTCCTTTTTCAAGATTTCAAGATTTCAAGATTGTTTATTTGTCATATGCAGAATCAACACAAGGTCAACAATGCAATGAAATGCTTAGGATCAGAAGAACCGTTGACTCGCTAATGGTTCCCTAATACTGTAAATGAATCCTTCTTCAAAATCAACACTCAGTGCATGAGAAACAGAGATAAGATGAGAAAGAGTCATAAATATCTCTCTCAAACACTTTATTCTGGGCGTTGTTGCTTGAATGCAAATGAGGAGAAAAGAGCTGGCCTATAGTAGAGGGTGGGGGCGTGGCCAAACTCTCCGCTCTGGGCTCTGAGCCCTCAGCTGATCCATTTCCTTGTTTTTGCACGGGGGGAGAGATTTGAAGCGTTCCATTGAAAAATAAACACATTTCCACAGAAAATAAAATTAAACCACTGCTGTTCAAAGGTCCAGAGGCTCAGATAAAGGACTTCCGAGCCTAGAAACACTCGGACGTGCCTCCAGGCAAATAAAAAAACGCATTTCGCATTGCCTAGCGCATTCGCAGTCCAAACTCTCTGGGCGTGATTTACAGAGACGCTGAGTACAGACAGACGGGGGTGGAACTGCATTTGCATTTCTTTTTTTCGATCTGACGTCAATAAGGTGCCTTGTTCAAAATCGCCCGTTTGAGCTCCGATTTTTTGTAACGCAGAAAAGGATCGCAAATGCTCAGTTTAGACATTTTGCAACTTTTAACCATGGGGGGGCTAAACAGGGTAGGGGAGCTCACATTAACGTTCAAAAACCTCAGAAAGTGAAAATTTCATGCCATGGGACCTTTAATAAAAATGTCTGTGTTTTAAGAGACATTTCAATAAATAGCTAAATACCGTGAAACTTGAAAGGTGGACATTTTGTTGTAATGCTTTTGTTCATTTTTAATTGAAATAAAGCACATGTTTTCTACATATCCCATGTTATTTTTAGTGTTTTTACCAAAACACTAAATCCAACTGCTCCTGGTCTGGCCCTTCTGTCAAATTTGAGAATCCTTTGTGGCCCATAAGTCAAAAAGTTTGCCCACCCCTGCTCTATCCTTATGGCAAAAGAAGAAATACAATTTGTCAACTGAACAAAAGTTTATTTGAATACGAATACGTTTCGCAGCTCATCCAAGCGGCTTCTTCAGTTCTGGTCAGACGCTGGTGGACACTGACTTATACCTGCATGAAGGGAGGAGCTAACTACAATGACATTACTCTGAGACTATCACACCTATTTTTTTTTTTTTACAGTTTCTGTTAGTTAGGTAAGGCTATTCAATGTGCAGTGGGAGTGGAGTGTGGGGTCTCGTTAGCATAGCCATTCAGGGGCATAATGGGTGTTTTCACACCTCTAAACCTGACCTGGCTGCCCTATTGTTTTCTTTGTTTGTTTTGATTTAGGTTGGAGGATAGAGTTATAAATGGGAGACAAATTATGTCTGAGACCTCCATTTCTGTTCAAGGAAGGATTCCCTTTCTTGACAAAAAATTGCCTCTCAAACCAGTCCTTTTCTCTGGCTAAGATCTGTACCTCACTGTCCTCAAAGGAGTGGGCTGTTGCTTTTAGGTGGAGATGTACAGCAGATGAAGGTCCACTCTGGCTCGCCCGTCTGTGTTGGTACATCCTCTTGTGTAGTGGCTGTTTTGTTTCTCCAGTGTAGCGCTCACTGCAGTCTTCACTACACTGAATGGAATAGACCACATTGCTTTGTTTGTGGCTCAGTGTTTTCTTCTTTGGGTGGACTAGTTTCTGTCTTAATGTGTTTGTTAAAGTGGATTCTACCTGGACGACTGAGGGATTCTACACACAACTATCCTTTATGCATATAGTGCTTGTCTTAACACTGGATTCTCCCTGCTCCAAAACAGTTTCACATTGCTCCAGCATGACTTTTCTTACCTCCACTTAACACTAAACACAAAAAAGACAAAACATATGATCTTTAACAGAAACCTCCCACAAACCAAGAGCTTACACAAAATTGTGGTCTTGGATGGTTTGGAGATACAGATTGTTGATCATTACAAGTACCTAGGCGTATGACTCAATTCTTCATTTAATTTTGAAATGCACATAAACAGTCTGCTTAATAAAACCAAACTAAGAATAGTTTTCCTATATCGGCACAAAAACAGTTTCACATTCCCTGCATTAGAGCTTTTGGTTAAAACTACAGTCCTCCCAATTATTGACTATAGAGTTAAGTTTACAGACCTGCATCAAAAACACTGCTCCATAAGCTTGATGTGATTTATCACGCAGCTGCTTGTCACGTTTACCACCCACCACTGCGCACTTTACTCCTTGGTGAAGTGGCCCTCTCTCCACACCTGCAGACATACCCACTGGTGTATTGTGAATCTCTTTCCTACCTCAGCTCACTACTGCACATCCACAGTTCCAGACACACACTGTGCTCCAACAGATACACGATCACCCTGCTCATTCCTATAGTCCGCACAGTTTTCAGCCGCTCCTCATTTCAATTCTCTGCAATAAGTGACTGAAACCACCTTCAATAGACTTTAAAACTTAGTTCGTTTTTACCTCTGTCGACTTTTAAAAACTCAATCCTAGAGTATTTTATAGGATCATCGAACATGCTTTGAACACTTTTATATCTTTAATCTGCAAATGTTTCACAGTCTAATTTTTCTATTCACTGTTTCATGTTATGATTGATGTGTGAGTGTATTCTGTTTGTGTTGTTTTATACTGGTGTCCTCAATTGACATACCTGGTAAAATATTGAGTAAAAAAATAAAATAAAATAACCCATCCTTCAATGCTGTTGGAGTGACCTGAGCAGAAATCTCCAGATCTTGGGCTAGGCTTGGTCTGAACTAGCTGAAAGATTTTATCTGTACATGCTTTGGGTTATATTTGGTATGTATACTTGAACTAATGAACATATGAGTATACTTTATTGTAAAGTATACCTAATCAATATTACATGCATACTTGTTACTCATTACTAGCCACCTCTACAGATCAATGACCAGTAGGTTGGAACACCAGACAAATTCCTCCTTTCCCGACGATCTTGATGAAGTCTGAATCAATTAATCTGAGGAGGTCTTAATGACTGGATTTGCCCTTGGGGATTAATTAAGTTGAATTGAATTGTAGCACATTCATTGCCATCACTGCAGAGGAGTCAGCACCTCCGTCTGCTTAGTGCTTTGGTCAGGTATCCTGCTCACACATGCAATTTCAATTCTTTCTCACTCCGTCAAATGACCTGAGCTTATCTCTGGGCACTATGTCTCATTGCCTGGACATACATCATGACAATGAAGTTAAGACTAATCTGAAGACAACTGGTATCAGATCGACAGACTTTTTATTGCATGTCTGGCCAGAAAGTTTGGTGAAAAGGGTAAAATCATTGGGTCAATAGTTCCAATTTGTTATTTATTTTGTTATTTGTTTAACACAGTCTTTTCAGGAGTGGATTGTGGGTGTGTGCTCACATTCGAAAAACAAAATGCACTAATATTGGGACTAAATTTGGGCTATTCCAGAACTGAAGTTGCCTTCACACCGACAGCAGTTGGTGTACACCAAACGTTCCATTCGACCCAGACGCTCTTAGTTCAGTTTGTTTTCACTGATGTGAAAGTATCACTCACACTCGGATCCACAGTAAATCAAGTGGACCAAGGCCTCAAAAAAGAGGCAGTCTCGGTCCACTTGACTTCACGTCATACGTGGACATTTGACGTGAACTCGGGTCCAAACCATAGACAGTAGGTCCAAACGACCTATTTGAAATGCATCATGGGAGGGGATACGTATTATTTAATTTCCTGTTTGTGGTGAGTGAAGAAGACATGGGGCGAACCTCGAACTCTGCTCGGGGGGATAGAGACCAGCCTTTGCTGTCCGTACTCAGTGGAGGGGCTCCGTGGAAAGGCCAGTGGGTGAGACAGTGTGTCTCGGCGTCACTTCTGAGAGGTCTGGCATGCCTGAGAGCCTCGGGATCAAACTTGCTGTGCACAGGAGATTGAGATACATCAATCGGACCAATTTTAGTTAGTTTGCAGGTGTGAAAGCAAACCATACTGCAGTCTATATGCTACATAATAACAATTTTATTGCCTGGTGCAGACCCAGTAATCAAACTGAAAGTGCCCTAAACCTGCTTTAGACTGAGACTAAACCAGGATTAGAACAGGAACAAAAAAGTCTACATCAGGTCTAAATTAATTGAAACATAGAATCAAGCTATTGAAGCCAGTTTTATGCTTAAAAATTACTCAAAGTCAAGTTGTCATGCCAGCAGCGCCATGTTGTGACAATCGAAACATTGTGTGGTGGGTGGCAAAGTGATCTTTTTATAGTTTTAAGACATGTGTTAAGATAAACTAACACTTATGTTGTTTTTAGTTGTGATATGTGTTGGCATTGGGCATTGGATGTTGGCGTGGAAATGACAGGCCCCAAATTGTGTTGCCTCAGTATGTTTTCCCCTATTCTTCATATGTATCATCAAATTATGTTTTTATTTTGTGTATGATTGGTACTGCTTTGTTTGGGTATCTGTGCTGGTGCCTCCCCTTTTACAGTGACTCACAACTGAATGAATTACTCTAAATCAAAGTGTAAAAAGTGGAATCAGCTGTAAGGAGCGCATTATGGACAGTTGCTCTTCAAAGGGACAGTAGGCAGGTCTGCAAGTGAGAATACTGACTCTTCTGTGTCAATGCACTACGATGATCTGGCCCTGTTAATGACTGAACTGTAACCAAGATAATCAATGTGCGTGCTGCTGAGGGCTATTTTACACCATGGACATTTGGTATGGACACTGAGAGTGTGATTTAGTGGTGTTAATGGACTCTGGCCTCTGGGCCTTGAGTTAACTCAACTTTAACACAGATCTGAATATTTATTAATAAATGTTATAATAGTATACAGGGGGTCCTCGGGTTACGACGTAGATCCGTTCTTAAGACGCGTCGTAACCCGAATTTCGTCGTAAACCGGATTTTGCCTTTGATCTTCCAACCAAAGCACCAATAACCTTTCCATCTCAATAATTAGACCACTACGCTGCTTGGTTATCACTGCCGCTTTCATAGGAGCAGATCAGAGCCCACATCAGGTACTTCCGCCCACATTGGGCACGCACATGAGGCTGTCTTCTTCTCCCTACAACCACAACAGAGCGTATTCTTCCGCCGTGCGCCGTTCGCGTTTGTTTACATCTCTTACCACGCTAAACCGTGTAAGACGGAATGACGCGTAATATATACATATTTTTTTTAATGGGGGCGCGTTCGTAACCACGAAACGTCGTAACCCGAGACCGTCGTAACCCGAGGACCCCCTGTACATTGGCCTCTGTCCTGTCAATTGGGAAATCTGCATGGATGAAGTGTACAATTCCCCAGGTTAATGGAGATGGTGTTGTCGAATGTAAAAGGTTTGAAGTCAAATGAAGTTGGAAGTAATTGTCTTAAGTTTAACTAAGCTCACCTTACCTCTTTATGTTTCACATATAAGCTCCTTGTAGGCTATTAATGGAACATAAGAAATGTGACAAATGAAACCTCCTCAGCCAATCAGGACTGCATGTACAAAAAACTGTGTATGATGATGGCAAACATAAAGCAGCAAGGTCATAGATGTAAACAAGTAGAAACGATCACTTAATTGGACTCACTCCAATTAAGTTCTAGACAAAAGTTTGAGATGTGCTGCCATAGAGGACATAAGTGCAAGGCCTTTGAGAAGAAGATAATTAAAACTCATTATGATCAGATCAGACAACAATCTGCCGATGTAACCACTTTTGTAACTATCACACAATCCACTTTTATCTACTATTCTCAAGGTTCTTGGAGTTCTTCCAATAACACTGTATAATAACTACGCCTTTAAAAGCCTTAGGATGAGCAAATACTTAATTCATGATGAACAAAAAGTTTAAGCTATGATTCAAGCTTAGTAACTATGTAATTAATACCTTAATCCTCCGAAACCAACTCTGTGCAACTTTCTGGGAATAGAAGGTTAAAACCATACTTCTGAACATTCGCTATGGAGAGCTTTATATCACAATCTGATATTAGCTAGAGGAACACCAATTTTAGGAAAGACAAGCAGGTGAAGGCCCTTCTTCCTGCCAAATAAAAGTCAGCTTGGTGGAGATACATACACACTTGAAATAAAGATGTTTTTCAGTGCAATAAAACATCAAAAAAAGAAAAAAAAAAGCTTTATTAAAGTTATTGAAGCTAATTAAGTTGTAGGTATTAAAAAGTAGTACTGTTCTTACTTTAGAAACTTCAACCTCATGACCCCAAATCTCACACCATCATGGCATGTCCTCGAGCTGGTTAAAAGAATGCAATTTGAAGTCTGCTCCGTGTGTTGTGCAGTAATCCCTTTGCCCTCAATACTTGTCCAAGCCCCACCTAAAAGCCCCAGTCATAACAAAAGTGGCCCCATCGGCGACTCCTAGCCCTGTAATGGCATTGGTGCAGGGAGCCTTTGTCTTTCATTATAGCTCTGATCAAAACCAAATGGCAGACCGCAAATGAGAGGAAAACTGGGCTGAGCAGGGCAAAAACAAGCACAGCCAAACAGGCATGAGAACAGCCAACGACACCAGGGAGGATTTTCGAAAATACTCAAGTGGGTTCAACAAAGTGAAGTTATGTAAAGTTAAAATGGGTTGAGTGAGCAACAGCACAAGCAGAAATACTGTTCAGGCCAAAGAGGGAGGGGAAAAAGCAAATCAGAGCAGTTTAATAGGAGAATGCTTGACAAAAATAGGAAATTAAAGCCAGTATGGGTCAGTGACTTGTTAAAATAGGTAACCTGATTCAAACTACAGCTCATTTTAACTTTGAGGTGTATTTATTGAAAACTAGTGGTAATAATAAAAAAAAAAAAACATTTAAAATATCCTTATAATGCAATGGATTTTCAAGACACCCAAAAACATCTATTATAGCCACAGCTGTCCTGGGGTAAACTGCCAAACTGCGCTAACATCCATGTCCAAGACTCACGCACACACACACACACACACACACACACACACACATACTAGACAAGGTGGGTGAAGTATCTTACCTAAGGACACAACAACAGAACAAGAATTAATCCTCTAACCATTGGGAGCACTGTTGTTACCACTGAGCCACTGTCGCCCCATGATGCAACAGAACAGATGCACCTAAACTTTCTTTTTCATCAAAGTCAACACATTGAAACAAAAGAAGAGACTGGTGGTCAATAGTGAATTATTGTTTTAACCAATGTTTTTAAACCACTAGACATCTTCAGGCTTGGAACCTCAGTGTGAGGTCTGCCTCACATCAAGATCATATCAAAAAAACATGCCATTAAAAGTGCACTATGTAACTTTTCTGATGTAGGTTGACCACTTTGTATTTGTATTTATTTATTTGTAAAGGGACAGCACATATTAATGAACATTTAAAATGTAAAATATGTAAAGATTATAGCCAACGTTGCTAATTTCCATCTTCAGTCCCTCGGCAGGTTGATGTCAAATCAGGGACAGGGAAAAGTACAACAACAATCACACACAAGTACATAAAACCAGCACTCACTGTACACACAATTCAGACAGTTCAAGAGTTAAACCAATAACCCCTCAATATATTTCAATTTTGTTAAATATGGTTATATGTTTGACTAGTGGACAGCCACTGTTTTACAGCTTTAGAAAATGCTGCCAGTGTTGGAAGCTCTCGTATGTGAGCAGGCAGTGTGTTCCATGTTTGACCTGCTCGATAAGCAAAAGAGGACTGTCCAAAAGCGCTTTTCCTTAACGGCACAGAGCAGTCACCTCTAGAGCCGGCTCTTGTTGTGCGATTTGTATTTCTTTTCACAAACTCTTTTAAAGGAGGTGGAGCAAGATTATTAAAAACTTGCTTGTCTCCTATTGTTTTGCCAGAAATGTTTCACAATGAGGCATTATACTGATAACTGATTGTTCTGCATGGAGATAAATAAGCAGGCAATGCCAGTAAGCAGGCATTTGTTTAATGGCATACTCTGGAAGATACCTGGCAACACAGCTTGACAGGTGACAGATTCTCCACCTAAAAAGTTACATAGTACATCTTTAAAGTATTGGTTGTTAAAGGGCCACATTTGAACAACCTTGCATTAGAACATGATTTAGGCCATTTATGATTAACTTTGAAGGCCATTGAGGACTTTTTGAAGTTGGAGTGTATAACAAAAGGGAGTTAAGTGCATGTCAATAGAAGCACTTAATGTCGTAAAATTAGCTGTAGAAAATTGCTATTCTAGCCATTGGAGAGCTGATGTAGTAGGAACTGTAGAAGTGATTCTGTCAAATGCAGGCCCCAGAGAATGCATATATGAAGACCAGGTGTGAGAATAAGAAAAGAGCTGGAACATCTGTCCAGTGCTATAACATGAAACACAGTGAAATGCGTGATCTGAAGGGGCTATATGAGAGACAGGTGAGCTGTTAATGTGAACGCTTGAGAAAAACTGTCTAAAAACATCAGATCCTTGTACAGTTATTATATACAGTAAGAGAAAAGTCCGTTCACTTAAATCAGGGGTGTCAAACAGGCTAGGTCCGGCCCTCCAAGACCTTTAATCTGGCCCTTGGCTGATTTTTTATTAAAATATTTGAATTATATTTGAATTTTCTATTAAAATATTGGTAATTTTCTGTGCCTCTTTTCTGCACAGTTTAGCATAGCAGCATCTCCAGCGCCCCTGCATGGCCCCTCCCACCAGAGCAGCACAAATGAAGACTCGCCTCTTTCCAAAAGCTCTTAAAGGAACATAGTTTTGACTGTTGACCATGACACCCTCATCAGAAAAATGTCAAAAATGAGACGTGGATGCCGAGTGCATCCAAGAAAAATTGACTTATTCCTTTTTTGTTCATGGAGGTGAATGCTTGTGTTGAAACTGCATTTTTCTTAAAGTTTCAGGTTGTTCATAATATTATAATTAGTGCTGTCAGGCGATTAAAAAAATTAATCTAATTAATTACAGGATTTGTAATTAATTAATCTAATTAATCACATTTTAAAAATAATTTTTTTAGGTGGTTTATTGTGCTCTCCCACAGGGCAAAAAAGGTGTCAAACGTGTGATTTATAGTGGAACAGTGAAAAGACTGCAGACTTCCCCTTTAAGTCTAAGTTTTTCACTCACTCTCTTTGTCTCCACTGTAAACATGACAAGACTGCTGGCAGACCCCCATTCCCCCTCCCACATTATGTAACATTCATTGGAAAGCTCATTTACACCATTCCACTAATACATGGCGAATATTTCTGGTGCCAAAAGGTGAGCACGTACAGCAGCTTTCATGCAACGTCAATAAATAATATTGTAATGACCTGGGTTAATGGTGTCTGTGCCTTTAAGGGGTTGGCTGTTGGGCGCATGCGTGGGACAGGTGTGGGTGTGTGTGAGAGGAAAAGAGGAGAGTTACGCTGCTGCATGTGTTGGACTGTTAATGTTGAGTGAGTCCGAACTTCTGTTTAATAAAGTTCATTGGAGAATAAGAGAAGCCTGGAGTCATTACAATATACAAGGCTTCAAATATACAGAGTATACAAATAATTGCCCGTGAAAATTACTCATGGCTCACATGAGCCCCGGAACCCGTGAGGAGGATTTAAACTCCCGGTGTGGATGTGTCCGGACCATCGCACCACGGGAGGAGGGAGGAGGCAGCAGCGCGGGGTGAGTAAATGATCGGGTTTAGCGTGATTTAGCGTGATGGGCAAAACTGACAGTCAAAACTTCTAAGTGTGCACCCTTAGTCGCGACAGAACACGCTGGAGAGGTTGTGGGAATTGAAAATGGTTAGGGATAGGGAAACGGGCTCGTGTGTCTTCACATGCTCTCCCCTATTAGAAGTGCATTCGTCTCTGTTTGCCGACCAATGGTAGCACGGCATTTCTCATCGCGTCATCGCTGTCCAGGGACAAGCCGGACCTGCTTCGTCACATTTTTATCAATAAATTCGCCGTTCAAAGGCCCCGCACGCCAAATTTAAAATGCGCGCACATTGAATTGCCGCTCATAATTAATTGCGTTAATTTTTATAACGCGTTAATTAGCAGTGTAATTAATTAATCTAATTAACGCATTAAACTGACAGCCCTAATTATAATATTTTGTAAAAGAAAGAGTTCATCAAATAAAAAAGACTTCTGTAATAGATTTGCGTTTCTCTGCACAAATATTTGGACTTATTGCTATTTTTGCGGTATATATACACTATGAGTTTTCCCCTTTGGGATCAAAGCAGGTGGATACGGCCCCTGGACCAAAATGAGTTTGACATCCCTGACTTAGATGTTCCATGGACATTTATATCTATACATGCAGAGATAAGAAAACTTGTTATATATATACACACACACTAATCTATAGGGAAAACTGGTTACTTGACCAGCCAGGTCCACATGCTTTGACAAAACTTTACAAAGAAGAGTGCATCTGGAGCTATATCCTGTCTCCCCGATTTTCAGAGGGTGTGTTTGACAAGTGGATTAACCAACCAGAGAGACGCATGGCAGTTTACATGTAAAAAAGGAGAACAACATAACAAACAACATATGTAGGAATGAGAAACAGCGCAATTTTGTACAGAATCAGCAAAACACCAAACTATTATTTATCTCAGGTATAAGAAGTTTTACATTTTGTTCTGAATGTTATAAGAATTTTGGAGAGGATATGTTTTCTGCACTTGAAAGACATTTCATACAATTAGCAGCTGTGATTGGATTATCTGAAGTTAGGTTTTTTTATGCCTTTTGTCCTGTTCTGGATTCCAACAGAATGTAGAAGGGAATGGCTGGTCAGGCAAGAAAACTTACTCTTGGCCCCCTTCTTGGTGTGGGCCTATGACATCATCACATTTTAGAATCTGCAAAATGCTGAAAAATGTGTGCCACTGTCAAGAACACAGATAAAATGTACAATTTTGATTTGATTTCTAAGAATTGCTGAAACTTTTTCACTAGATTAAAAAAACAAAAACAAAGACAAAACATAACTATCACTTGCTAAAAATGAGTTTAACGTTTTTTTAAACTACCGTACCAGTACAGCAGGACAAAACTGAAGAACTCATCCAGTGGAGGTGGCGCTGGATGAGTGGGTACAGTACAGTCCATTAGCTAACAATGGCAGAGTGCTGGGGACATAATCAGATCAGAGGTGGACCAGAAATGCGTCACTGCACTATTCACATCGCGTACAGGATGTTCACTTCATATGTTTGTGCTACAGAGACAGCAGGGGTGTAGTCAGATCAGGCTTCTGCTACAGTCAGCATGTTACCTCTCTCTAGGAACTACCCACCAACAACCTTATCACCACGCCAACCGGGCCCAATCTCAGCTAGCGAAAATGATTAGCTTAATCTAATTTATGGCGACGCCTCAAACTCCTATCACACACACACGCACCAAGAGTCCTGCACTGGATGTCCTCTTCCCAGGCAAAGAGATGCTGTGTTCAGTGGCATTCCTACTGCAATCCAATTAGGTTTGATTTCAATTCAATTACAGCTGCGTTAGGGGAATAGAGTAGAGATACATTCAATGAACTTTACTTGGGAATTCCATTACAACTAAGAAAATCATTCAAGTCTATAATGTGGAGTGGAGACAGGGGAGTCAAAGGCTGGCATTAAGGCTGACTACATCCCCTGGAATATAGAATGGTAATTATTAAGAGTAAGTGAGTGTTTCTAGTCGGATGCATAGAGGAAATAGTCACGGTTAGCTTTATTGGGTTAAAGAAAAACTGTGGGAGATATGGATTGTGAGTGTAACTGCTGATGTGGAGAAAGTTGACTTTATCTGGCCATATGTGTTGTCAGGAGATGGTAGCATGCCCCATCACTCAAACATACACAGTGGATTATGGTGAGCTGCCTGCACTGTATCCATGATAGACAGGTTATTTTTTTCTCTACCCGCTTAAGGGAACCATCAAAATGGCTCAGGGGCTCCAAAGTTTGATAGATTTTTTATTTTTATTTTTTTGTGTGCTGTTGGTGGTGGGGGTGTTTTTAAAGTTCCTAGGCCTTTTTTCTTTTTTCATAAAATATTGAGTTGAAAAATGGTCACAGACTCATATCAAGGCACAGGCTTTCTCCAGCAATGGTAAAACTGCACCAGAATCTTAGACTCTGAAGGGTCTTGTTGGAACATACTTCCTGTAGTATTACTTAATTATGCTTTTGGTAAATCTTTCTAATCAGTTAGCACAAAGTGTATTAAAATGCCAGCAGAGGGCACTAAGGCTGCATATGTTGAAATTTAAAGGTGCACTCTGTAACTTCTAAGGTGGAGGGGCCGCTGCTTGCCTCCATGGAGATGTTATTTCTTTGCCTGGAAGGTTCCACAGTAGGGCATTACAACATATATCCCTTGCATTTGTTCCATTACATGTGTTTTATAGTTCACAAATAAAAATTTAAAAACAAATTCTTAGTATGTGCAGACCCGCTTCTCCGCAGATCTGACCATTAAACTATCTCCACTGTGATTCCCAAGTTTATTTCCATACTGTGGAATAATCAAAGCAAAACAGTAATATTTTCATGGTGACAAGCAGGTGGATCCTCCCCCAGAAAAGTTAAAGAATACACCTGAGCTTTAAGCCATGTTAGAATGTTGTTACCGCCTCCTTGAACCACCACCTTAACGTAGTGGAGGGGTTTGAGTACCTGAATAATCCTGGGAGCTATGTTGTCGGGGGCTTCCTGCCCCTAGTCACCCAAGGCAAACAGGTCCTGGGGAACAAGTCAGACTAAGAGTGGTTCAGAAGCCCCCATGATGAGAAACACAGCAAGGCCAGTTGCATCGCCCGGATTGGGTCACTGGGGCCCCACCCTGGAGCCAGGCCTTTGGTGGGTGCTCAACAGCGAGCGTCTGATGGCCAGGCCTTCCCCACGGGGCCTGGCTGGGCACAGCCCGAAGGAGCAACGTGGAGCCGTCCTCCTTTGGACCCATCACCCATAGGAGGATCCACTGGGGGCTAGTGCAGGGAGATCTGGGCAGCAGTTTAAAGCTAGGGGCCTCCACGACCAGATCTCCGGACATGGAGACTAGCTCTGGGTACATGGACCTGGATGCCTCCCTTGGGAGGTGTTCCGGGCATGTTCCACTGGGAGGAGGCCCCAGGGAAGGTCCAAGACATGCTCGAGGGATGTCTCTCGGCAGGCCTTGGTCACCCGCGGAGGAGCTGGAGGAAGTGTCCGGGGTGAGGGAAGTCTGGGAGTCCCTGCTTAGACTGTTGGCCCTGTGACCCTGCCCCAGATAAGCGGAAGAAAATGGATGGATGGAAGGAGAATGTTGTTACCTCCTCAAAAACATAACTGGAGTTGTGTTTTGTTTCATTCACAGATGTTTGTGTAATCCTGCATTATTACTACTATGTCTCCAAACTCAAAATGCTCTGTTTGACCTTGTGATGTCATGAAGAGGTAGTTTCCAAGTTAACAGCTATATTTTACCTTTTTTTCGGTAGAGATTGGCAATCAGGGATGAAATCATCCAAATTATTGTAATGAAGGTGTATGAAGTTTAAAAACACAATGGAGCACTTTGCACATTACCACAATATCATCCTTTTTACAAATTCAGTTGCAGTGGCTGTACTTACACTTGCTCTTACTGTGTCTTTTACCATACCCACATCTGCTCCTGTCAAACACCGAAACCATGAGGAGCACGTCTCCTGCAACCTGCCGCGTCCTCCACAGGAAGACATCTGCTGCACGCGGGACCACAAGCAGCAAACTGTCAACAACAATGTGCCCCCCACCCCCTCCTGCAGTCTGTGTATGTGTGTGTGAGCATGCATGTATGCGAGGAGCGCACATGTGGAGTTCTGCGGCCTCGGTGAGAACAACAGATAAGCATACTTACACATAGCTGCCTGGCCCTGTGAGCAGCCATAAATTACTACCTCCTGAAGATAAGAGGGTGTTATCGGCCAAAGCCACTGCAAAAAAAATGGCTATGTCAAAAACCTCCATTGTCTCAGGTTACCGGTCAGCCCAACCTCAGCGCGTGTGACAAGTGGACTGTTGATACAGCAGTGTGGGACATGCAAAACAATGTAATGCAATGTTTTGACTTTAATGGTATTCTGTGTCTATTCTGTGTCTCTTTTTATGTTTTACCATATAACCAGATGTATGGTCAAAAGCATGTTTCTTCTGTCTCTCTCGAGCAATAGATAAACCTTGAACCATCTTTCTCCATTGCAACTCTAAAGGTTAAAATATTAAAAAAAAAAAATTCTGAGCAAAAAAGAAATGAAAAAATATGTGCAATTCTTCTTTGAAATAAATTGCATGTAAACCCCAAAAGAGGTCGCAAAAACTCCATCTACTAGCATACTGCGCAGTGAAGCAATTTGAGATAACAAAATGTGTAGCATTTCTTGTGGAGGGTTCGCCACCTGCTTGTCTCCATGGAAATGTTATAGCGTTGTGTAGAATGTCCCACAATAGATTAAAGCTTTCCTATCATGAGCTAGACAAGCAGGTTGTAGCACTACGTTACATTACAATTCAGATCTGTGGAGAGTCGCCCCATTCACAGAAGAAATTCTTGTATTTCTGAGCAATAGAAACACCTGTAAATGCTAGATTAATATGTTTAATGTCATATGGAGCATTCCAGGGAAAGCAGTAACATCTGTATGGAGACAAGCATCTAGCTGACCCTCCACCAGAAAAGTTATGCATTGTACCTGTAAACTCAAAATGTTATATTCAGCCAAATTGCATGTTTTTATTTCAAGTTGTCTAGTGTATATATAAGAATAATTTTGCATTGCATAAGCCAGATGCCCATCTTGACACCACCACCAACATTCATCCAGGGTCAAAATTGCCATATTATGTAACTACTTGACATATTTGTAGTTTAGATCCAAGGTCTGCCGTTGTCAAGAGAAACCAAGCTTTTCTGCAAAGCTGAATGTAATGCTAAACTCAAGAACATTCCCACTGTGCCATATAAAGGCAGCCCCCTGCTGGTTTGCATTGACACTGGCACATTTCTCATGCTATAGGAGTATGCACTGTACCACCACTGTATGCACGGAATATTTCACACATTATACAACCACATTAGGAGCAGTGGGAGTGACCCCGATGCCCTCCCAACGTGTGGCTTGCGTGTCTTTCTATGTATCCTGGTTTTTCCCTAGGCACCCTGCCTTCCCTCCCACTGTCCAAAGATAAGGTAAGTGGTGAGAGACGAATGGAAAGATGAATTGATTCTGACACAGTTGAAAGTGCGAAACACATTGTTAATAAAGAATCCTTCCAATAAGTTTTTAATCTAGTTACATAAAAGATTTATTGCAGTCTGGGGCTTGTGCTTTTCTATGGGAATATGGTTATGTGTTTCCAATGAAAGAATGTCTGCCATAGGGGGCAATGTTAAAAGTTTTGTTTTTATTACAAAGTAATGTATACAGTTTCATATGTATAGGCCTTTGTAATGTAGTTGTATACAGGGTTGAAATTTGGCTTTCATGTGTCTTGTAGTGCATTTACTCTCCTAGGAGCATAAATGAAATAACCAGATAAATATGCTGGTACTTTTTTGAGAGAGAAGAAAATACGCTGTTTGTGAATAGTGCAATATTCATGCCTCTAAATATTGGGGGACAATCTTTGCTTTAAGGCCTCCTATTTTGTGGTTTTGATTTATATGGTAAAGAACTCACATGAAGTTGGTTAAGTATATCTTATAAGCAAGTTCAGTAGATGCATTTTTCACACAAACTATAAAAAGTATTTATGTTTATTCCACTAACTCTATATTTCAATGAGTTAGAAAATGTGAAGTTCTCTATGCTTTATTCATATAGCCATAAGCACACACACAGTCACATCTACTGAATGGAGGGGAGATATATGATATAAACAGGATTGGGCCTGGTCTGGTTAGAATTTGGATGGGAGAATACCATGTGCCTGCAGTGCATACTGTCAGTGTCTCTTTAGGAAAGACATTTCACTTCCCCTGAATGTGGTGTGTGTGTGTGCGTGTGTGTGTGTGTGTGTGTGTGTGTGTGTGTGTGTGTGTGTGTGTGTGTGTGTGCGTGCGTGCGTGTGTGTGTGTGAGTGTTGGCAGTGGTCAGCAGAGCCAATGGTGCAGATTAGCATCCTCACCTACTTAAAGGGATATGCCACCCCCAGGTCAAATTTGGGCATCTTCCCACAGTCCAGAGACTAAAATAAGTGGTGGAAAGCGTTTTCCTGCTCACCCAGCCATTGTCCGAGTCTGTCGCCACTGACCGCCGCGGTATCTGGTGCTCCTCCGCCTTAGACTGGAGTCTAACGTCGCCAGAGAAAGATTTCGGCCAAAAGGAATTAATTTGCTCGATTCTTTTCCCAATTACTTTCTGTGTAGTGCGCATTCATATCGAGTGCAAATAAATGTGCAAATAAACACGGAGAGCTTGACTTGGTCATTTTAGGTGGGAACTATTTTTCAGTGCGGAAGGACATGGCCGAATCACGCAGCACGCTGCCAGGGGAATCCCAGTTACGCACCGGGAAGGGAGTTCCCCTGTTGCACAACGTGGTGCGTGATTCGGCCATGTTCTTCCGCACTGAAAAATAGTTCCCACCCAAAATGACCAAGGCAAGCTCTCCGTGTTGATTTGCACATTTATTTGCACTCGATATGAATGCGCACTACACAGAAAGTAATTGGGAAAAGCATCGAGCAAATTAATTCCTTTTGGCCGAAATCTTTCTCTGGCAACGTTAGACTCCAGTCTAAGGCGGAGGAGCAGCAGCTCGCGCGGCGGTCAGTGGCGACAGACTCGGACAATGGCTGGGTGAGCAGGAAAACGCTTTCCATCACTTGTTTTAGTCTCTGGACTGTGGGGAGATGCCCAAATTTGACCTGGGGGTGGCATATCCCTTTAAGGCAGCTGTGGCTGGAAGAGCTATCCAATTAATTATTATTATTTCAAATTCCACAAAGCACCGTCTCCAAGTAATTTAGCTTTTGTCCCCATTGTCACAGTTAAATGCATTTTACTGACCCCTTGAAAATCGTTCCTTACAATTCACTCGAACTGCTATTATACATTATCCAACATTAATCTAAGTTTCTTTGTTACCCATCTTGCAAAGAAAAACACACAAACAAAAGAAAATTAAATGCTTATAATACTTCTTGTGTTGATACAGAGAAATAAAATATGACTTTCTTTTTTACAGTGAACGTGAATTAGAGAGAGACGCTGCCACTCTTCACACAAGAGACAAAACAATAACAATATTACTAAAGCTAACCATATCCAAAACAGAGACAAATGCTTTACTTTTTAATATTATGGCTTTTAAGCGAAGGAAACGCCACTACAAAAACACTTAAAATGTACCCACTTTTTCTTGATTTTATCTCATGCATCAACCAGGCCTCAAAATCCACTGTTCTGAGCACTTTATCCATTATCTGCATCCATCAGCATCAATCACCCAGTCAGTAACTGCTCCCTTTACCCAAACACTGCCAAAAATGCACCTTCCCCAAATAGTCTTTCAGCGAATGGGTCATCACCGTTGTGTTCTTTACTGCCTTGTCCGAGCCCCTGACACCTCTGCACGCGCTATCGATTTTGTTGTCTTATCCTAATGAGCCTTGCGTCATCCATCACGGCTCCAGTTGCTACCCCGCTCAGACCTTGCCTTCTCAGCTGGCTTGGAGGACTGAATTAAGGGACTGATCACAACTGCCAGTATATATCTTTACAAGTTTTCTGGAGGTTGTTTTTGGGAAAGCATGGAAAGAGTAATAAAAATGAAAGAGTGCATATCTTTTGTTGGTGGACAAATAGACGGAATGGGATAAGTGTGTGGTGACGTGATTTGAGGGCCTCTTAGCTGGTGACTCCTGACCCCCCATACTGGGCTGTTGGTTTTAACACTCGGCGATGGCGCGCGACTGTGGAGTGCTTTTAGTCCCATGGGGGGAAGAGGGTTAGGGAGGGGGAGGGAAGGGAGCGTTGTGTATGTATGTATGTGCGTGCAGGTATGAGTGTTTGGTGTGCAATCTCAAGTGCCGGAGTTGAATGCAGACTTGATGGGAATTTGAAATGGGAGACAGCGAGCACCCATTACTAGCTGACACCTTTGGGAGACCAGATGCAAACACTCGAGGCAGCCGTTTGCTCACAGAGTGGAGTCTGTCGTCCCAAATGGTGTTTTGATGTCACCTCTCCATCCACTGTCTGTGCATTTAATAGTAGTTACGCTCAAATAGTGGGTTTGAGAAAAGTGTATTTATTGTCTGTTACCACCAATGTAGCTCTTACTCCCAAGGTACACTATGCTGTATGTATACTTTTGCTTGTGTACAACTATGTGAACATTTGACCATTTGTTGTTCTTACAATATTGTCACTATTTACTTGAATGTATTCTTCCATTCTATCTTCTGTAATATGAATTATGAATCCGTCTTCTCCTGTCATGGCTGTATCACAAGATATTTAGGTCAAAGGAATGTTGAATCCTGGAGATATTTTGATGAAGAAAATACTACATTACAAGACTATAGAAGTAAAAAAAAAAAAAAATCACATATAAACCAGGTCTAAATCAGGACACCACTGCTAAAGTACTTCTAAACAAAAACTAACCCAAAATAGAACAAAACTCTGGATCCAACCATTTTAAATTAAGAAACACTACAACTGGAGAGAAACATTACCTAACATTCATCAGTTTACATTGCATTACAGAGACTGGAAGTCACTGGAGTGGTACAATTGTAGGTGTTGCCAGATAAGACTGTAATCAGATCTTTTGTAATCAGAACATTTCCTATGCATGATGTGCAAAATGAACTTAGGCAATGATGGCAACACTTTTTTTTCTTATGGCTTTGTCTTATGGCTTTGCACTCCAGCTGTGCACAGTCTATTCATTTCATTGTATAATCTGACATGTTGCCCTAAAAGTGCCATTTTGCATATGCCTCCGTCAAAGTACAAAAATGGTAGTCTGGTTAACACCTGACCATATCACAAGTGAGATATGGGTCTTGAAACGCTTCGAAAAAAACGCTTCGAAAAATCCCGTAGCGGAGGTGTGGTTAGCGATTGCCAACGGCCGTTTATTGGGCGTTATGAATGTCTATCATTGGGCGTATACGTAAGTCCATAGCCAATCATGTCAGTTGTCAGTTCAAACTACAAGCTTCCGTTTGTCATGTAGTACGCGTCACCGTCTTGCCACACCTCCCCCGCTCTCTGATTGGGGCCCTAAATCTGGGACTCTCGCTTGGACGAGTTTCCAGGCCGCCTTCCAGTTCGAAACGAACGGAAGCGGCCTGGGAATTCCCAGGCTACAAAAATGGTAACTTGTTTTAGAAACTAGTACAAATTACTGGCACCCAGCAGTAACACAATTAATATAATTGTGAATCAAATAAAGTACTTTTATGTATTCACAAGTCCTTGGGCTTTCTGTGTGGAATCCAGTTGAAATGGGACACAAACACTGGTTGACCTCCTGTTGTCTATCTCTGGGGTTTTCCATAACAACACAGTGTATCATGTCACAGTGGGACCAAATGAAGTAAATAAACACTCTCCTCAACTCTTTAAACAAATGTGGCCATTGTGTTTGTGCTCTCACATACTCACTGTTCTCATTTACCACTGGAAATGCTCACATTCCTACTTTATGTCCTCTGCGTAAACTGGTTAAATATATTTATTGTCCAATGACCTTTCATAGCCTATGTCAAACATGCCCAAAGTAGATATCCCCAGGGGTGGTCACGACTGAAGCTTTGATACGGATTTGATGTCCATTTTGTATTCTTTAATGTCCTCCTATGTTATCAGAAAGGCTTTAGCTTTACTTTATTTTCACTATCCAATCTTCCAAGTGCCTGTCCGGCTTATGTTAGTAGGTAGGTTAGGAAAGTAAAAGTTAGCATCTAGTCACCAGTTTTAATACTTTTTTTTTTTTTTTTGGTAGCCTTGTTCCTTTCTATGACATAGGAATATGAATTATTTGACACAAAGTTGGTCTACAAAACACCATCTTGGAACAGGTCACATGTAAGTCCAGGACATAGACTGTATAAAGGAGGGGACTAAGGGAGTGTGACGTCACTATTAGCATTTGGCTCACTTCCTATTTGGAATGTGGCAGCTAGCGGGTTAACTATGTCCATTTATATATACAGTTTAAGGTCCAGGGCAGCCTTGGGAGTATGGGTGCTTCTAAATAAGATCCTTTTCAAAACAATTTCAACCCTCCCTGTACCCTCAAGTATACTGTGTGCAGGGCTCTCAAGTTTTGAAGATTGCTAGGAGTGAGATTTCTGAGGGGGTGGGGGGGGGGGGGGGGGGGGGGGGAGGGCAGGGCAGAATTAGAAGGTACTTTGCTAATATGGAAAGGCTTTTATAATTAAAAGTCCATATTATTCAATAATGCACAGGATAATATGTTATCACACACAGTCTTGGTTTAGTCCTGGTTTAGTCCTGGTTTAGACCTGTTTTAGTCCTGGCTTAGTCTTGGCTTAGACCTGATTTAGTTTTGGTTTAGTCCCGGTTTAGTCCTGGTTTAGACCCGGTTTAGATCTGGTTTAGTCTTGGCTTAGTCCTGGTTTAGACCTGGTTTAGTTTTGGTTAAGTCCTGGTTTAGTCCTGGTTTAGTCCTGGTTTAGTTCTGGTTTAGTGCCGAAATAGATGCAGAAATAATCTGATATGACATCACCGCACTTTGTCAGTGCGCGCTGAGAGGGGCGGATTCATGTAAGAGTCTGGTTAATGCACCGGGCCCGCGTCTCACCGCGTCTCACCCCGTCTCACCATGGGCAGTTCGGCTCTGGGCCGCACGTAAGCCGTCGGGGGGGACACGTTACGCACAGACGGAGACACCGGGACTGAGGCTCAGGACGTGCCTGGGGGACGGCGCATCTGCTCCGGCCTCGGCTCGGACCGTGCGCCCGGAGCAGGGGGAGTTTTTTTCGCTGAAAACGCGCGGAGCCTGCATAAACTAAGCCACACAGACCGATTTTCTGGGCACAAAAATAAAAAATAAAAAAAGAAAAGAAATCAGCGTGAGAAATGCCATGTGTGGCGTGTGAGCATGTGAACACGTCGAATTGCGTGTGTCACACTCTCAATGTGTGAGACTTGAGAGCCCTGCTGTGTGGGATATTTTTGTGTTATGCTCCAGTGATGCATTTGCTTGTAAACTGGTCCTAAAAATATATACAGTAGTATCCCATATGATAGTGCGTGTGTTGGTCAAGTGTGTGTTATAACATTATGGTTTATCAGTATATTCAGTGTAGAGTCACTTCATAAAGAGTCATGTGAGGAGAAGTGTGTGGGATGGCAGCTGTGCCATGAAGGCCTAAAATACCCTGTCTCAGGGGCACTTTTGCCTAATCTTATTAAACGGTGAGTGTTGGTGTTATTTACTGGTGTTAAAGAGGATAAGCTCCTTATGCAGTAGTAGAGACTGGGCTGAAACTGTGAACTGAGAATGTGCCTCAATGTCAGCCCCATAAATGAGCCGGGTGTTCATCCCCACACCACCACAGCACAAACCAAACAGTGCCGTTTACTCTGTGTCTAAAGAGATTACGCACATGCTGTAGCGTCATGTGACTGCTCTGCACAAAAACTGTTTGTGACTTTTCCCGTAACATTAGCACTGCTGTATTCTCCCTTTGGCCAGCACACATTCAACACACACACAGACCAGGGCCAGGCCTTTGAGCGCTCGCCCTGACCCCTGCTCCCAGTGTAAAGGGCTGTTCACCGGGACACAACAGCACCACTCATCCCCGCTGCTCCTCTTGTAAATTTTGCTCTTTTCTCCCTGGGGCTCAGAGCGGGGCCTGTGTTGTTTGGTGAAAAGAAGGAGGAGGAGGAGAGCGGAGAACAGAGCAGAGAAGCCAAGTGTCTGCGCAACCATTCCATCTGCATGTGCGTGAAGGCTGCGATTGTGCATGTGGGGCTGTGTGACCCACTACAATACGCATGAGCCCTCAACAAGGAGCCTTCAGTCTGTGATGAAAACATAGACCAATGGTACAGGCCAAATAAGATTAGCTGCTCCAATGGACACACTTATTTTCATTATTCTGCATCGTTGCGGCATTTTGTGCACACAAATAGGCCCAATGACTACTACTAACAGCCCCCAGGCAATGATGTCCCGAAAAACAAGTTATATAGCACTCCATCCCCTTCTAATTTGTGAGAAATCATTCATTCATCATATGTGTTTTCCATATTTAAATAATAGTGTAGCCCCTAGTTCAATCTGTCTTGATAAACTCAGTTAAAGAGGCTCCCAGCTGCCGGAGTACAATGCTCCCACTGTATGGCCCTGCACGGCATTCATCAGGATTATTATCAGGCTTTGCAGATGAATACATTCCTGCAAAAGTAGACTTTAATGAGAGCATCCTCCTTAGCCCACGCCTGTAAATGATGTGTGAACAAAGTCAGTCTTATGAGAGCTCGATGGGTTTAGACAAGAATGACAATTTTGTAATGAGTTTCACAACAAGTTTGGTTAAAAAGTTTGAAAAGACATTTACAAAAGATATTTACATCTAGGTGGCCCAGTGATGACCTCCATGTGATGTGGTATATTACAATCAGGCAAATATTTCAAACATATATCTAAAAAAAATATTAACTCAAACTGTACAGAACCATTTTCTTTTTCTTTGTAAAGTTTTTGTCATAATTCTTTGTAAAGTTTTTGAATAATTGCAGAAAGCCTGCTCACACAAAATATTTTTCAAGGTAACAATAAAAAACAAAACAAAAAAACTTGAATTGAATGAATGATATATATATATATATATATATATATAT
Source organism: Paratrypauchen microcephalus (assembly GCA_036785185.1). Classification (NCBI taxonomy): domain Eukaryota; kingdom Metazoa; phylum Chordata; class Actinopteri; order Gobiiformes; family Gobiidae; genus Paratrypauchen; species Paratrypauchen microcephalus. The sequence continues at coordinate 2,319,798 of JAVJIX010000109.1, forward strand.
ATATATATATATATATATATATATATATATATATATATATATTGAATTGAGTGAAATATAACTTAAATACCATACCGAATGTAACATTGCAAACAAAGCAATAACATATCCATGGAGTGAAGCAGGTACCAGACCTCCACCAGAAAAGTTACCGATTCAACATTAAGTAGAAGGCTACACCACAGCTAAATGAGAAACAGTACATTTTAGTGACTTCTTGATAACATGGCCTAATTTGTCATATGTCCCAGAACACATAACATGTTTTGAAATGTTACTTATCTCTTTTATACATGTTTTAGACAAATGTGGGAGTTGACATTATAAGGAGTTCACATCAAGGTACTGAAAGTCCATAAAGAAGACATCTGGAAGTAGTTGACCTGATGACCCTGAGTTTCACAAATGCTTACCATAGTCTACAGTTAGAATCTACAAATCCTTCTATAATATAGGCTGAGGCCAGGATCTACTCTATATTTAGTAGTACATGTTTTTCTTTTACTGTTAGAGGAAGTAGGATTTATGAAAACAGAAGAGGAAACATCTTATCACCAGATGTGACTAAAGAGCTATGAACTTTACAACACAGCCTCAAACTGGAACAACCATGCATTCAAAGCTATAATGTTCTCTGAGTGATACAGTGAGTACATAAGTAAGTACACAATTGATTCGGTTTACTGGTGTCATTGGGCCTACATTCAACATGACTCACCATATAAAGAACCTTTTATGAAAATTGGTTTAGACTGGAAATAGGTGGTGCTAAACAATAGTGAATCAAGGATGTGGGTCAGTCCATAGGTTTGTAAAATGAGCTGATGATAAATATAAATGCATTTATAAAATATGTCAAATTAATGTTGCTTTACTTGAGCAGAACTAGCTCATTTTAAACAGTTTGCAGCAGTTCCAATTTACCTAACATCCTACATCATCACCACAATGAGTTTTTAAGCAGTTTTCACAACTTTCAGAGGCCCAAGAGGAGTTTTGCCTTCACGATAATGCTAACAGCAACTAGCATGCAACAGTACACCACTCTTACTTCTAAACAAAGAAAATGCAACAAATAACCTGCCTTTCTATGGAGGAAGAGCGGCTTTTTTCCAAGATCTAGGTAATGTCCTCAATAGCCGTGTCTCAATTTCCAGTGTGCACAGTTCGGAGTGTGGTTTTAAGGGCACTCCGGACTGTGCAAGTATGCACTCCGTGGACCACATGGGTGTCGGCAAAATGGGGCGTTTCCTGCAAATACCAGATGCAGCCGTCTACTCCATTTTCTTCCGTAGAAGAAGTAGTACGCGGTGCAAGCTGGGATATATGAGTGCGAGAAGTGCGCATGGATGCACAGTTGGTTCACGCCCCGATTTCCATGGAAATGACTGCGGATTTCAGGGTACATTTTAAGTGTGCATGGGACAAAAAAGAAATGGGACAGCAGTTGTCGTGCCGGAAGAGACGTATGTGCCCTTAAAACCACACTTCGAACTGTGCACACTGGGAATTGAGACACGGCTAAAGTTCTAAAACAGTGGCAAGCATGCTAGCGTGGAAAATAATTTTGGTAGAATAGGATCATGCCAAAATAATGTCGACACAAAATTACTCAAGATGAAGCATAATAATTATAAGCAATTGTTATGATTATAAAATTACAGCTTAAAGATAGTTAAAACCTTTTGTTCAGCCAGTGTACAGTGGCATTGTTGTTGCACATAACTACAGTGTTTCAAAATTCCCTGATGTAGCATAGAATGACTATTATTGCAGTAATGTCACTATATGATAAACAGTACTTGCAAGCCTTCCTCCTCATATGCATACAATAGACTATAGGCAGTGCATGCTTTTAGTTACGCTTCTCCCCTTATTACAGATCAGAGTGGAGATCTGTCCAACGGCCCTTAATGAGTATAAATAAATCAGAGATACTGAGGGAGGGGCCGCTTATGTTCCCTCCTCCCCCCCTTTAATCTAGCCCTGCTCATTAGTACAGGCGTAAATATGCAAATGAGATGAGACAGCATGGAAATATACAAGCCTATTACACAATTAACATGACTGCTTGATTAAGTAATATAAAGCGACTTTATAATATCTGCCCTGCTTTCATGTGAATACGGTAGCTCGCCCATTAAAAACCATTTACACTTTGACTAATTGTATAGCCTCAAACGCATTCATTCCACTTGACCACAATGCTTCTGGTTTGTGCACCCAAAACTGCAATCAACAGTTTAAAGTCCTATATTAGGCACAATTGACTCTTGTTGAATGTCAGAATGTTGTTCCCTCATGAAAAACATACCGGGATGTGTGTTTTGTTTCGTTCACACATGACTGAGAAACCCTTTATTAATAGTTTGCCTACATCTCCAGAGCTCAAAATGCTCCGTTCCACCTTGTGATGTCATGTAGTGATAGTTTTCAAGTTAACAGCTACCTTTTACCTCTTGTTTAGCAGAGATTGACAATTCCTGGGCTGAAATTATTCAAATGATTCTAATGAATGTGCATGGAGTTTAAAGGGCCCATATTATGCTATTTTTAGATCTACATTATAATGTTTTCTCATCACAAACATACCTGCAGTTTTGTTCACACATGTTTAACACTCAGGCTACGTTTATATGATGGCGGTCTGAACAAAAAACGGAAAAGTGGCGTCGCGTCTTCACTTTTTAGACGAGCATTTAGATGAGCGTTTTCAGGAGGAAATCTGCGTGCGTACGGTGGCACAAAAGTGTGTGGAATTCGACTGGGTATGCATGCCAGGGGGCTAGGTGGCGCTGTGATACATTATCACTATGTCCACGCGCATGCGTAGAATCAGGGCTCTCAAGTTTTGAGCGGGGTCGTGCGTGAGACTGCGTAATTTCCGAGGAGCGGGTGGGGGGTGGGGGGTGAAGGGGGTGCGAGTGAACAATTTTTCGCGAGGAGGGATGGGGGGGGCTTGAATTGCGTGCGGAAACCAAACCGCTTTGTCTGCAATGAATATGGGGAAACGTGGCGGTGACCATTGCACGTGTCGGGCTAACTCTACGTATCAATCTTACTTTTTGGGTTCAGTGGGTGAGGAGGAAAGCTGGCGCTGCCTCACATCCCTGTATCTGAACTGTGGCGTGGAGGGAGGCAGGGCGGGGGAGTGGGGAGGAAATGAAGCGCTCTGATTGGCTGAAAGTTCTCTGTTTACATGCAGATCTGTGGATCTGTGTCTCAGCCGCAGAGTCAGTGAAAGTCAATGAAAACTTGAGTGAAACGGACGAAATGTGAGATCCATATGCGTAATTTAGAACAACAAAGCTATACAAGCGAACAAGGAGGTCAAAATTGCATGGGGGGGGGCTTGAATTGCGTGCGGGAGTTTTTTTCGCTGAAAACGCGCGGTGCCTGCATAAACTGAGCCACACAGACCGATTTTCTGGGCACACAAAAAAAAAAAATTCAGCGTGAGAAATGCCATGTGTGGCCTGTAAGCGTGTGAACACGTCGAATTGAGTGTGTCACACTCTCAATGCGTGAGACTTGAGAGCCGTGCGTAGAATCTTCCTTCTTCTCATCTGCGCCGTGAAAAGCAAAACAAAACATGGCTACTGGTAGAAAAAAAAATTACGTGTGGTCAGTTCAACTGTTGCTTCAGACCATGTTAGACTACAAAGCAACGAAGGCGCAACAAGGTGTGGACATAAACAAGGTATGTGACGTAAACACGTATGTGACATAAACACGCACGTGACATCAGCAGATTTGACCAGAGTTTTGCGTCTTGGGCAGTGTAGACGAAAACGCTACGGCGGAGCGTATTTAAGTTTTCCACTTTGGAGGGCGGTTTCAGTTTTTTGACATCGCAAGGTGGTACAGAGCATTCAGAAGTTTCGGAGATGAAATATGCATGATTTATGTGTTAAACATGTGTGAATGAACACAACACCAGGTATATTTTGAGGAAACAACATTATAATATAGATCAGAAAATATCAGTAATATAGACCCTTTAACCTTGAACTAAGATCCAAAATAAAAGCTAGATGTCACTTGTCCCTGGGCCAAATGAGATATGCGACGCAAGCTCATTGATTTTAACAGCATAACCATATAACAGTACACCTAATCCCATTCTAGTACCGATACCATCTAAATTTGCTCAATAATTGCAATGCAGATGACGGAACGTGATGGGGAGAGGGTGACAGTCACCGGTACAGCACTAGGCTATGCTAGGCTATGACATGATTACAGCCCAGGCCTCCAGGGAGCTCTATCTTGATTTAGATTAAACCTTGCTCGTCAAATGGAAAGCACCATCTTTTTAATACCTCCCATATATCAGTTGCCACGTAAAAAAATAAATAATAAATAAATCTTATGTCTGTGGAATGTCTTTGAGATGTAAACAATCAGGAAATAATCGAAAACAACAGTGTGGGGAAAATATGCATATATTTGTAAGTGTGAACAATATCAAACGTGAAAAAAGTGTTAAATTTGTCAAATCCTCAAGCATATACGTACTGTACTATGTGTGATTACATCTTCTGCCATGAATATATATAGCCCGCATTAAATGTAGTTTAGGATGTAAATATCTCTTGGTTTATTGCCCCTCTAAGTGTGCAGTTGGGCTTTTATTGGGGCTATTGTGCGGCTACGTCAGCACCACATGAGCCAGGCTAGAATCAAATTTAGATTTCCTCTCATGTTACCGATAATGACATGATTCAAATTTTGTCATTAAAAGGTGCCACACTTAATGAATCACATATAAGTCATTTTGCACTGGTTGTCACCCAAGGGAAGGTGTACTACCCTCTGTGGAGTAACCATGGCTCCTCATCAGATTTTATCAATGGAAAGACATAACTCATGAAACATTAAAAGTGCACTATGGAACTTCAGGTGGATGTTGAGTAATTGTCTATTATTACTCTGTGTACATCTCCCAAGCTCAAAATGCTCTGTTTTACCTTGTAATGTAGTGGTGTGATAAAGAGGTACTTTTCAAGTTAACAGCTACTTTATGTGTTAAACATGTGTGAATAAAACACAACACAGCGAGTGAAAAACATTATATCAGATCAGAAAATAGTCTGACATGAGCCCTTTAACAAGAATGCATGTTTTTCCAGCTAGCAATAACATCACCTCTAAAATAACAAAGCGACATCTCCATGAGACAAACACGTGGTAGACCCTCTTACAAAGGTAGTTACATAGTGCAACTTCCAACAAGAAAAGCAAAAGGCATGGCTTAAGCATAAAAAATAGTACAGTTTAATATTTTGGTCTTGAATTTGACTTGAATTTTTATTAGATTTTTTTTTTTTTTAAATCTTCTAAAGTTCCACATAATCTCCTCCTTTAAACCGAAACGTACATCCCCACAAAGCCAATTTTTCTTCTCCCAAAACTCCCAAACTTTCTGATAGACTTGTCAAAACTCCCCTCCTCTTTTCTTTGCACTCTTCACTGCACTCTCGCAAATCTGTTCTCACGGCTCGGTGTCAGCGCTACGGGGCCCTTTGCCTGCAGTCGCACATGGCACTCCTCCCCAAACATTATGATTTTGACAAGAAGTGATAAGGAAACATGGGAGGAGACAGCAGAGTGAGGAGGAGAGCTGACAAGGGACATCGGCGACAATTCAATTTTTCCTCAAGGGCCCGTGCCTTCTCCGCGGCCGATCACTCCGAAGCTGAGTGATGGATGGTGATCACGAGAAAATATTCTTTCACATGCAACACATTAGCAAAGCATCACAGACAAGCAACTCTGGGACTCCTTTTCTATTTTTTTTCTTTCCCTTTTTTGCTGACAAAGCAGAGTAGTGTGCTCAAGAGTCCCTCCCAGCATGTGTTCGAGTGGAAGGCACCGTGACACTGGCCAGCAAAGACAGTTTATCTCACTCACGAAGTCGACTGGTCCTGTGACATTCTCGCACTATACAGCATTGTGTACGGTTGCCAGGGGACCTCCAGCCTATACTGCCCTACATGACGTGAGTGTAGTGAAGACAAACTGCCAGCAACAAGACCACTGCTCTCGCCTAGTGTGGGCTGGGACTGGGAGTTGGAAAAATAGAGTTTTTTCGGCCATTGTGACCTTTGGTATGCTTGTATAAGATATAGCTTGTAAAGTGAAGTGAAAAGGTTTTCTGCTTTTTGGAAGCGTGTATTAATATTGAAACCTTTGATATATACGGCGGTGGTGAAACTCTCAAACCCCAAGAACCAATTTCTCAAGTAATTATTGTTTTTTTTGAGAAACTCTTTCTGATATTAAACGTGCCATTTCCTAGGTAATAGACTCAATTACTCTGCTGCCCAGGTGATAAAGGTGCTATACGTGATTTTTACTGCAAACATGAAAAAATGTTCTTCTTAAAGGTCCTGTATTATGCAAATTGATTCTTGTGAGCTTTATATCATGTTATAATGTTCTTTCCTCCTCAAAAACATACCTGGAGTTGTGTTTTATTTCATTCACACATGTTTGTATAACCCCTTTATTATTAGTCTGTCTATATCTCCAAAGCTCAAAATGCTCTGGAACACTTTGTGATGTCATGAAGCTGTGGTTTTCAAGTTAGCTACCTTTTACCTTTGATTCAGTAGAGATTGAGTTTGGCAGGGCTGAAATCATCCAAATGATTCAAATGAAGATGTATGGATTATAAAAACATATTGGCAAATGCCCCGTATTTCCGCATGACATCACAAGGTGAAACAGAGTGTTTTCAGTTTGAGAAGGACTAAGCTTAAATATCAGGGCTCTCAAGTCTCACGCTTTGAGAGTGTGACACACGCAATTCGGCATGTTCACACGCTCTCACGCCACACATGGTATTTCTCACGCTGAAATTTAGTTAAGCAATTCAAAACTGTAGCCACTGTTCACAGCGCTTCTGTGCCCAGAAAATCGGTTAGTTAATGCAGCACCGCGCGTTTTCCCCGGAAAAAGGTCACCCCCCCTCAGAAAAAACGCAGTCACACGCACCACCCTGCTCCCCCAATATAAATCTCACTCCTACCAAACTTCAAAACTTGAGAGGTCTGTTAAATATGCAGGCTTTGTGTGTTAAACATTTGTGAATGAAACAAAACAACATTATAACAACTTTCACAACAGAGGACAGGGCGGGGACAGGGTGTAGTTTTGCCATCACAGTAATGCTAACAACAACTAGCATGTCCTAGAAACAGTGCACTTCCTACTTTGTGGAGCATAAAACATTTCATAATTAGATGTAGACAGCACACAAGAGTTTTATTTTGAGGGGAATATAATTTTAGTTTAATCAGGTAAAGTCAATTTTTTCAAATGATCACCTGACTGATGTCTGTTTAATGTTTTTGATTTCTGTGTCCTGCTCTCAGCTTATTGTTCTCGGAATCATGATTTTGTCAGTTCAATTGTCCCTCTACATTAAATCTATGCTTGTAGAGGCTTTGTCCTATAGCAACTGTACATTTTATTTAACCCTAGAGCACTATCACCGGGTGATTTTTCACCCGAGCAAAACTATTTACATGATTTTCAATATGTTGCATTTTTGTCATGGGTCCCTGGGGAGCTTCACCATTGTTTTTGACATCTTTGAAGGTGTAAGTGTTTCACTACCCCAAAGCCCACTTTTTCCTACAGGCTTTTGAGTGATTTTCACCTGGCAATAGTGAAAAAGGAATGTAAGAATGTAATGAATTTAATGTAAGAGGATGTAAAAAATATGTAAGAGTGGTCCTGGATTGTGTATTGCTATTGTGCTCCTTATTTAGTGCAGTGGCTATGAATAAATATCACAGAGTGGTGATTTCAAAGGGAATTCTTATGGTGAAAACAATATTTTAGTCAACAGTCATTTTTAACCACTGAAAAAATACTATTTTTTGTTCCTCTCTCCTGCAACTATTTGGGTGTCAAGAAGTCTGTGCCTTCACCAAGGAAGTCTCACATGGCCCAGGAATGGGTGGACCAAAGACCAAGTTTCCAGTATCTTTTTACTGTATTTTTTTTTTTTTTTTTTTTTTTTTAAGGATTTTTTTGTTCTCAAATTGCTAATTTTTCAGTAAATTTGGAGCATGTTTTTAGGGTCTTCCTATGTTTTTTTTAATTTTTTATTTATTTTTTTAAATTTTGTTACACATACCACAGTTGAAAATAAAAGAAAACCACTATAATTTATCATGTGTTGTCATATTTTGATCTATTTTTCATGACAAGTACTTTTTGTTAAAAAAGAAGAAAAAAAAATACCTGGCAAAAGTGATGGTATTACTTTTAATAGCGAAAGTGTTCTAGGGTTAAACCCAACTTTCTGAAGCTTGATTAGGAATGTTTCCAACCTGAACCTGAAAAATACATGAACAAGATAATATCATCAGAGACTGGCCTCCTATTGGTGCTCACAAATCAGTACTACACATGGTGAGACAACACTTGCGTTTTACACAGCCAAAATCTGAAACTGTCTTCCTAAAAATGTGTCACAGATCTCTTCTCTGACAATGTTAAAGTCTTGTCTCAAAGTGCTTCTTTTTAGCTTTGTATATGAATGAATCTGATCACCTACATTCACAGAAGCTACAGTATGTTCAATCAATGTCCTATCCCTGTACCGTCATTCCATATGCTGCTATTAAACCACTTTCTTTGTCTTTCTGAAAACCAAAAAAGAAAAAAAAGAAAAAGAAAAACCTGTTTTAGCAGATGCCAAGCAATCAATATAGTGATGAGGGCTGTTGTTCTGAGGCACGATATACTCAGAGCACACCAACACAAGAGTAATGACTACTATCCACGGGCACTGTAACCGCCATGAATTATACTTTATTGGCTGCACTTTGTCAGATATATGACTCTCCTGCCTCCCCCGTATGTATTCTGCACCTGACAAGATTTGATACATGCACAAACACACGCACACACACACACACAATAGGTAACAAAACACAAAATTGCACAACCTTCTATAGCCCCCGCAACCATGACCCTAGGCATTCCGACATCTTGGTGAGAAAAAATTACAGATGAAAGCATTGGAAATAACAGAACAAGACGTTTTCAAATCAATACATGATTTTTTTTTTTCCATCTTGAGAAGTGCTTGATGACCAACGCTATTAGTGCAGACTGGGAGGTGGCAGCGACTTGCTTTGAACAATGCAATGCCTGATTGTAAAGAGGCCTATGCACTCCTAGGGGGGTCAATAAAGGAGATTGTTGCCTGTTGTATTTTCTCTTTACGCATTTATGCTGAAGTTAGGTGGAGGTCAGACACGGCTGTCCCTGGAGCTATACTGTAGACGAAGTAGTAGTGGGTAGCATTACGCTATATGTATTTTGGTGAGCTGGAAACTCCAACGGCCTTGACCAGGGGGAACATTGAGAATACAAGTCTCTGCTTCAGCGCTTAAATCAATCTTTAATATATCGTACTGCTCCTGCCTTCCAAGAAAAGACAGAGGAGAAAATACAAAGGAGGAGTGTGCCACATACATGTACTGTACTGCCTCTCTGCATTATAAATTAATACAGCACACACCACATAAATTGTTGAAGCATATAGTGTTTTATAGCAGGTTCAAAGGTTAGAAACCAAACAGCCACGACTTGAAACCAGTGCAAAAATTTCATGGGGTGAAGCACAACTGTGGATCCAGGCTTCTACTGAGCTGCAAGAAATATGGTGGTCTTAACTTTTGAAATACACTGTGTTTCTGTATAGGTGTTAATAAACCACATGGCAAGAATACAAACGTGAGCTTGTTCGAGTTGCTTAATTCAAAACGTCATATGGATATAAATTCAAGATATAAATCAGCTTGAACTCCCATACTCTGCAGAGGCCCCTCATTATAATGCTGGAGGTTTATGTGGATTTGAGCTGCTTTTGACTATATTTTTTTATTTAAATAGACATTAAATCCATTAATAAATTTCAAGCACACAATAGGTACCAACTGTTCCTGTATCACACTCCTTCAGACACCACTATCAGCTGTTAGCGGCCACCTCCTCTAAACACTGTGTTGTAAAGCACCATAACTGTGAGTGTGTCAGAGAAAGTTGAGTGAGTTGAGCCAGGTCAGCAACTTTAGCTGCTCACACAAACAGGACTATTGTTACTGCCCAGAGGAAAGCACACACCAGCTTGTGCAGATGCTGTAGATACTTTTCAGCTCCTCTCTCGCCTCTGTGGCACAAAGCACTTCAAGTCTGCTCACTTTGAATATGTGACTGCTCCACGCAGCCAGTTCATTCATTTTGCAGCTCAGCACAGAGACTTGGCTAATGACATGACAGAGGAGCTCCATGCAAATAGCCAACATCTGTCACAGCGCTAGCTCCACTCCATATATTTATTTGCTGATCCTACTTAATATTTCTGCATATTACTGGCTGTTTGTTGGAGGCGGACAGTGATGCATGTTCCTGCATGACGCCGTACAAAAGAAAGCAATCTGGTGCGGCCTCACATCCACTCCTGCTGCTTCTTCTAAATGCATATTTTGTGCTGGCTTTGCAGCCCGCTGAAGGTCACACCAAAGTAAGGCCCTTATTGTGGAAATAGGAGAAACACATTTGGTGGAGTTAATGTGTACTGCATTTATCACCGACACAATAAAGAAGCCCAGATAATATATCTCATGCAGTGTGGATGGAATACATTACATGGAGGTGTCGTGATGGCTGCATCTGCCTCTTATCAGTTGGGCTTATTTAACTTTATCTTGTATCATTGTGACATTCAGATTCCTAATAGTCAAGGTGCCCGTAGACTTAGCCTAAACTCATTCCACCATGTTAACGCACCTGTTTATACTCGGCCTCTAAAACTTTAATAACTTCTATCTGGTGCTTATCGCTGAAACTGGAGCAGGTCAGATACAAATGCTCCTCACGAGTCATTTGGCATTTAGCTGTCACACCTCCACACCTTAGCACACAGTGGGTTGCTTGTGCGGGGGCGGGGTCAAACGTTGACATGCTCAGTGCTCCTCTCCTGTCTGATCAAGTGTCAGGGCTTCAGAAGGGCCCCCTCCCCTGTCCCGGGCCCTCTTAGGTGCCCCCGGCTCTCTCTGGCAGGCCTTGGAAGTGCAGAGGCGCTGTGGCCCCCACAGCTCAGTCAGTCTGCCTGCTCACTGACACACACACAAACACACACACACATAGATCACTGAGGGCCAATGACAGCTCGTTATTGCTGCAGATGATAGAAGCTCACCACAGGGACTTGTATCAAAGCTAGGATGTTTGTGTGTGTGTTTGAGTGCGCATGCAAAAAGGACTCAGATGTGAGCTGGAGACACTGGCAGCAATTATCTAACCTGCAAACAGGAAACAAGCTCCCAACTTCTACAGCGCTGGGAATTCATTCAGCTTGTAAATGCAAGCACACATCTCCTCCTCGTGTACCTGAACTCAAAGCAACTTTTTGACTTATGTTCATAATGTACTTGTATTCTTTCCTGTCATGTTTATTTGTGAACAAGGACTACCCATATCCTGAGCATAACAATGTCATCACACAACACTGGACCATTCAAATTGTGAATTTATCAAAAAGATAGCTGGACAACCAGAGTTTGGAGTTTTTTATTGTGGTTTTATTACCGTCTTTATTGCCTGCAGATGTACCAATAAAGTCATATTTGCCACGCCAGGATATAAAAGGTTAGAGGGATTTTGTGCTGCTTTCACTGACCTGGTGATGTAGAGTTCTTGATAGAATAGATGGAGAACTGATCATGTTCTTTTTACGGAGACGTGGTTGAATGGGAATATACCGGACAATATCATTTCACTGAATGGATTTACCACAAAGCGCGCGGACCGGACGGTGTTGGGAAGTGGAAAAACAAGAGGAGGTGGCCTGCTTGTTTTTATTAATGAACGCTGGTGTCACCCCGGGAACGTACATGTGAAAGATAAGCTGTGCTCCCGGGACATCGAACTTCTTGCTGTGGGTATGCGGCCCTACTATTTGCCACGAGAATATTCACATGTCATCGTGCTTTGTGTTTATATTCCTCCATCGGCGGATGGTGGGGCTGCATGCGAGCAGCTCCATACTGTAGTGACGAGACTGCAGACAGACCACCCGCGTGCTCTCGTTCTAATCACGGGGGACTTTAACCACACTTCCCTATCCACTACTCTCCCTACATTCACGCAATACATCACGTGCCCCACGAGAGACAATAAGACTCTGGACCTTTTTTACGCAAATGTTAAGGACGCTTACACCTCCGCCCCCCTCCCCCCGCTCGGACGCTCAGACCACTGTCTGGTTTACCTGCTCCCGCAATACACACCCAGGGTGCGAAGACAACCTGCGCAGAAGCGGTCTGTGAAGCTTTGGACTCAGGAGGCCTGTGAGAGTCTGAGGGACTGTTTCCAGAACACTGACTGGGACATGTTCAGCGGCTCTTACGGAGATGACATCAACGGCCTGACCCATTGCATTACGGACTACATTAACTTCTGCGTGGAGAACACTGTACCAACCAGGAGGGTACGGTGTTTCTCCAACAACCACCCCTGGGTCACCCCTGAGCTTAAAGCCCTCCTGAACCAGAAGAAGAGGGCTTTCAACTCAGGGGACAGAGAGGAGCAAAAAAGGGTCCAGAGGGAGCTTCAATGGAGGATACGACGGGCCAAAAAGGACTATGGGAGGAAGATGGAAGAGCAGCTGGCCCAAAACAACGCACGGGGCGTGTGGAGAGGACTGAGAAACATGTCTGGTTTCGGACAGAGTGGCAGAGGGACAGCTGATGGTGATCAGCGCTGGGCGGACGAATTAAACCATTACTTCAACAGGTTTGACTCGCCCCCCACCCCCCCTGCCCCTCTGCCGACTCCCCCCTCCTCCTCTTCACACCTCCCCGGGCCAGTAGCCACATCCCCCTTCCCCTTCACACGGACCCAACCCAGCACCAGCCCCCCTCCACCCCCCACCTCCACCAGCCCCTGCAGTCCACCCCAGTCCCCCCTCACTCCCCCTCTCCATCACACCAGACGAGGTGAGGAGGGAACTTAGGCGGCTCAACCAGAGGAAGTCCACAGGTCCTGATGGTATCTGCCCCAGGCTGCTGAGAACCTGTGCAGACCAGCTCTGTGAGGTTCTCTGCTACATGTTCAACCTGAGCCTCAGCCTGGAGAAGGTCCCCGTCCTGTGGAAGACCTCCTGTGTGGTCCCGGTTCCCAAAACAACAAACGCCAGGGAACCGGCCCACTACAGACCAGTCGCCTTGACCTCCCACCTCATGAAGACCATGGAGAGGGTGATCCTCAGCCACCTCCGCTCTGTGGTGAGCCCCACCCTGGACCCGCTGCAGTTTGCCTACAAGCCAAACGTAGGAGTAGAGGACGCCGTCATCTACTTGCTGCAGCGGGCGCTCACCCACCTAGAGACCGCCGGGAGTGCTGTGAGAGTCATGTTCTTTGACTTCTCCAGCGCCTTCAACACCATCAGGCCGGCGCTGCTGCGGGGGAAGCTGGAGGACGCGGGAGTGGATGGACATCTCGCTGCCTGGACCATCGACTACCTCACTGACCGTCCACAGTACGTGCGGCTGCGCGGCTGTGAGTCAGAGGTGGTAGTCTGCAGCACTGGGGCTCCCCAGGGAACTGTCCTCTCACCCTTCCTCTTCACCATATACACCTCGGACTTCACATATAACATGGACAGCTGCCATCTCCAGAAGTTCTCTGACGACTCGGCCATTGTGGGCTGTGTGTCAGAGGGGAACGAGCTGGAGTACCGCTCGGTCATCAGTGACTTTGTGGACTGGTGTGGGCGCAACCACCTGAGCCTCAACACCAGTAAAACAAAGGAGCTGGTGATCGACTTCAGGAGGAGACCACTACCTCACTCACCGGTGAACATCCAGGGGCAGGACATAGAGACTGTGGACAGTTTCAAGTACCTGGGTGTTCACCTCAACAATAAACTGGACTGGTCCCACAACACCGACGCCCTGTACAAGAAGGGCCAAAGTCGCCTCCACCTCCTGAGGAGACTGAGTTCCTTTGGAGTGAGCAGGCCTCTGCTCAAGACTTTTTATGACTCTGTGGTGGCCTCTGCTCTCCTCTACGCTGTCGTCTGCTGGGCCCCGAGCAGCACAGAACGGGACAGAAAAAGACTCAACAAGCTGGTCAAGAGGGCCGGCTCTGTCCTGGGCTGTCCTCTGGACTCTGTAGAGGAGGTGGCTGAGAGGAGGGTACTGGCCAAATTCACGTCCATCATGGACGACACCTCTCACCCTCTGCACCGGACTGTAGAGGAGCTGAGCAGCTCCTTCAGCAGCCGACTGAGGCACCCCCAGTGCAAGAAGGAGCGCTACCGCAGATCCTTCATCCCCACCGCCATCAGACTGTATAATTCTACTGTATAGTCCTACCGTGCAATATCGTTTTCCCAATGTGCAATATTGTTTTTTTTTTTTTTTTTTTTCAATACTCCTATCGTGCAATATAGTTTTTCCAATTTTTTTTTTTTTTTTTTTTTTTCAATACTCTCCCGGTCACTGTTTTTTATTATTATCACTACTATTATTATTATTTGATTTATTACTTATTTTTTTTAATTATTATTATCACCCATCTTTATGCCTTTTTTTGCCTGCATGCACTTGTCTTCTTGTTCAAACTGTCCCTACCTGGAGCTACTGTGACAAGTAAATTTCTCCTGTGTGAGATCAATAAAGTCTTATCTTATCTTATCTTATCTTCTTGGTGGCATCCATTTTAAGTTTCAAGCAGACAGACAGAAAATTTCCTCTTAGCTTTACAAGGTGCTGTTCTGATCAAAGAAATCCTTTAATGTAGACTTGAGGACAAAAGAGATTTATTGTATATTGTTACTGTATTGTACGTTTTAAACAGAGAAAACAAACTTAACATATTTCACAAGAAAAAGTAAATTGTCATAAAAACAAAGCATGTATATGCTGTGTAGCTATTGGAGATATTGTTTTGTTTGGAATGTTCCACCATATGGAGAAAAGCAGATGATGCGACATGAAGCGCATTAGATCCATGCAGAGGCTAACTCAGTAAGAATAAATGTGTTTCTCAATAAAAAACACCTTTAATTGAATACATGCAAGAAATATAAATGTAATTCCATATTATGGCACATTAAGGGCAAGCATGGAAACAGAACATTATATATTGTATCTTTAAGGTAAGGTAACAAATCAAATCTCAAAATTCCTTGTGTTAAGATATTTTTAAGATAATTCAAGGGCCCATATTACACTATTTTTTGATCTATGTTATAATGTTGTTTTCTTATCAAATACATATCTGGAGTTGTGTTATGTTTTATTCACACGTTTAACACAGACACTTCTTATTTAACATGTGTTCCTCTCTTATTCTGAAAACACTGTTCCACCTTGTGATGTCATGTGGTAATACAAGAAGTGCTCCACTGCAACTCCATACACATTTTCTAAACAAGAGATAAAAGGTATCCACCACTATATGACATTATTAGATGGAACATTTGAGCTCTGGAGAGCTCACTGAGTAGACAGAATAATAATTAAGAATTACTCAAACATATATGAATGAAACAAAACACAACTTAAGGTAGATTTCTGACAGGTTATCATTATAACATGTCTTAAAGCTCAGAAGAATCATTTCTGAATAATATAGGACTTTTGAAGATCTCAACCATATTAAGCTCATATAGACACTCTGGCACAAATAAACACTTAACTGGAATAAAAGTAATATTACTAAGTACTAAGTACTAAGTACTATTATATCACCTATTGTCCTTTTAATTCCAGACTTCTATGAGATCTAAAATTTAAACTTTAAGCATCTTGTAAACAGCAGTGTGAGCCCACTTAATACTCCAGTCAGTTCTGACTGTCAGATTTTTGCTACAACAGGATATTTGCAGATTGTTATTTCACAAATGCTGCTACTTGGCCACTTTTATTTGCTTTGTTTTGTCATTGTGCATATGGAAAGACATTCATAAGACTATTTTTGCCTTGCATGTTATTTTGAGGTCATACCACATAGGCCAAAATCAATTAAACTGTCAAAAAAGGCCCTACATCAAAGTCAGAGGAGTGCTAGAAACATTGTGTATGTGCAGCAGTGGAAATGAACATAGCAGAAAGTTATTTGCTGGAGCAGCCTTGAAGTGGCACTGTGACTTTGAATGTTTTTTATATATTCTAACTACATAGCGCCATTCATCACTCACTCCCTCTGACAGTTCTTTTATATGTTTTACTTGTGCGGAGAGGCAGGCCGTGTGTTGAACTTGGACAGCTTGTGCTCCATCCACTGCGCCTTGAGGAAATGAACACTATCTTAGCTGTGTTTTCATTGCCAAGCCTACCAGATGAGCTGTGGCATTTGCATGTGGAGTCGGAAAATGAGATCTGCTAAGAAGACGAGTCGCAAAACATCAGAGAAGAGAAAAAAAACTCCAGGTGGTGGGTGACCGTTTGCTTCCAAACAATAAATAAAAAAAAGGAAATTTCCAACATTTTTCAAGAACATTTTTTATTTGTAGAATAAAGTTAACCCTTTCTAGTGTTGTTCACAAACCAATTTACATTTAGACAATATGCCCAAATCACAGATCGGTTTGTGGTAAAACAATTGACGCCTCTTGACAAAGTAAGCGCTTGTGCTGTTGTACGTGTTGTGTGAATAGTTCTGGCCTCTAAAAGTTGTGAAAAGCATTTATAAACTCATCACGACGAATAACTAGGGTGCTCGGAATGCTTTGGTAATTGGGGAATAACTGTAAACCACTGAAACTGAACTGTTTTTCACATTTTTAAGATTGTGTCAATAAAAACCAGGTACAGCCCCTTTAAGACTTAAACCAAAACACAGGCTCTCAATTTGCACTTTTACTAGAATTTAAACCCTTTTACATCCCATTTAGCATTCACCTCAGGCCAAATAATGCAATAGAAACATTTCCCTGTACTATTAGTCGATATCCTACGTTCCTCATCCACGCATGTTTCCTCAGTAAATCCAACTTTTTTCCTCCTATACCAGCAGCCATTAAGATAAGCTACACATTTGAGTCCCATTAAATTCCCACAAAGAAAAAGTTACACTTATAATGGAAATACAGTGTCTTCTAATTGCCTCATATAACTGTGAAACCTTATCAGTCAGGCCATGATAAACTCCTGCCCTGCCTGGACTTCTGTAAGTGCATTGTGCAGCCTGATTGTCTGTTCACCCTCTTAAACAATCTTCTTCTTCCACACTTGAGTTCATGATGCATTCCGTGCATTAGCTGGAGTCTGCCTTTGACTAGAGGACACATCATCATCACCATTACGCCATAAAACCGTCAATCCCAAGTACAATCAGGTCTTTTCACGCTGCAAAATAAAGCTTTCACCAGACAGCAAGCAATATCGATCTCAGAAATGTAATCTGCAATGACTTGTGCGCTATTATTATTTCTCATGTACCCGCTGACCTACATAGACGAGAAAATGTGTGTCTTCTGGCTTGATGTGCATGCTTTTTATAACTGACCCCGCTTATGCAACACAGGTTATTCAACAAGCCCGGGCCAATGGGAGGGCTGCACCCCGTGGAGCCTGTACGAATGTCTGTTTATGTCATCTGAGAGCTGTCTGCATGCCCTGTCAGATTTTATAAAAAGCATGGGTTTTAGGTAAAAGAATGGAAGAGAACGAGCAAGAGGAGAAGAGGGGGAGGAGGAGATGGTGAATCATGCTACATAACTAGATGAGGAGATTGCAAAGTCATGTGGTGTTGGGGATTGTGGAGAGACAGTAACCAGAACCTCTTTGGGTAAGTGTAGTTCCCCAGACGACGTAATCACGACTGCTGCTTCTGAGTGCACATCCAGGCCGCAGTAGCCTGACCATGTTACACAGCACATAACAGCCTGTTTTATAACATTACGGGAAATAAATCCAATCACCGACTCTACAATTACTGCTATCTAATAACTAACAACAGATGGGGCGGTGTGGTCATGCAACTTGAGCTCTGTCCCAGCTATATATAATACACTGATTTGGATAGTGTTAGGTAAGTGTATTATATGCCAGATGCCCTACCAAAACAACTGATACCCATATACTAATCCATGCTTAAACAATAACATAAATATACAAGGGACTGGACCATTTTTTTAGTAGTAAGTTGTAAAAACAGTTTTGTCTCAGTATATTCTAAAAGCAGCTTTTATAGGGTCAAAATGAGACTGTGTGCTGTCTGCATCTAATTATAAAATGTTTTTATCTTCTGAGAACCAGGAAATAGACTGCATGACCAGCCAGTCCAGTCTACATTCTGTCCAATCGTCCGTCCAAAGTTGAAACAATCCAATCGCAGCTACTAATTTGAAGCATATGACTCTCAAATGAGAAAGACATCTTCTACACTAAATTCATTCTGAACAAAATATATAACTTTCTTTTCCCTGAGAAGAAACAGTAGAAGAATAAGTATATAGTAGAAATAGTAGAATAGTAGAAATAACAAATACTTTGGTGCTTCGATTGTTGACTCATTGTTGACGCTGTAAAAATACACATTATTTCTCCATCCTTTATGTTGTTTTTTTTCCCCCTTTTTATGTGTAAGCAGCCAAGTTTGTTTTCACGCGAACTGACCATGCACCCCTTCAACTGGTCAATCTTCCTGTTGGTCACTCCCTTTGAAATAGGGGGACATGATACAGCTCCAGATTCACTCGTCTTTGTAAAGTTTTGTGTATCATTCTGACTGGCCAGGGAAGGAAGTAGTACTGTTAGCATGCAGTTGTTTTTAGCATTGCTGTGACAACAAAACACACTCATAAACTCATTGTGGTGAGTAATTACGGTGCTAAGAAAATGTTAGGAAAGTGGGTATAACTAGTAAAAAATAGGTACAAACTTTTACAATTTAAGACTTTAAGTGGTCTGGATTAGAACAACATGCTATTAAATGGACAACTATTATTTTGTTTTGAAAATTAAATTAGGTTAAAAAGTGCTTTTATTATCTAGTATCAAAATGTCAATAATTTTCCATTTCAAAATTGAGAAGATTTAGTACCATAGCAAAACTACCAGGGAGTTACTAAGCTTGTAATACTTGGGTTCTGTTGAGTACTGTTAACTACTGCTAATTAATCACACACTTAACACACAAAGACATACTGAGACAGACAGCCCTTGGGCTATTTTTGAGCTACCTGTTTAATCAGTTCCAGATGGAGTGGTAAGAAAGTAAAAAAATCCCAGGCCAGCACAGGAAGTAGCTCCAGGCAGTGTAAAGAAAGGTCATTAAGGTGAAGTATTGAAACTGGTGACTCAAGTCAAACTTCAGTCTTGGACTCTTGAATTTGAGCTAATATTTTTGAACTAGATTTAGGTTAGCAATGAAAATGGATTCTGCACAACTACAGCACTGAATCTGCAGGACTTATCTTTGTCAATTTCACTTGATATGATAGTTCTCCCTCATCAGTTTATTCAGAGATGTGTTTTGATTGATTCATGTAGTTCTGTTTATTATTTATTATTATCTAGCTCAATAATGCAGTTCAAGATTTTAGTTTTACCAAATATAAAATAATAACTTAAGTATGTTATGGTTGTAGGTTAGAAAATATGTGGAAAAAAAAAATTAAAGGACCATATTACAGTATTTTCTGATCTATGTTATAATGTTGATTCCTCTCCAAAAACATATGTTGATTTATGTTTTGTTTCATTCACACTGCATATTTAGGCTTCTCACAGACTGAAAACTCTGTACCACCTTGTGATGTAATGTGGTATTCTACAGGAAGAGCTCTGCAGTGTTTTTAAAACCCGTAAACCTTCACTAGAATAATTTGGATAATTTCCGCCCTGAAATTGCCCATCTATACAGAACAAAAGATAAAAGGTAGCTTTTGACTTGAAAACTACTGCTTCTTGACATCACAAGGTGAAACAGAGCATTTTAAGCTTTGGAGATGTAGACAGACTAATAATAAAGGGTTATCCAAAACCAGGGCTGGACTGGGACAAAAAAATGGCCCTGGCATTTTTGGCTCAGAACGGCCCCTCATAATTAGCGGAGCACAACAGGCTAATTTATGTTTGTGTTCCCCAAAGTAATGTATTTTACTATTGTTACGTCTTGGCCGAGGGGAAACACCTTCTTCACTACAGGGTTTGTAACATCTTGCTTTGGGTGGTCACGAAGTGGTGACGAAGCGTTTTTCCTCATTCAATCTATATTCACGTACATTTCATTGGATAGTGTGACTTCCACACACATGGAATCAAATTGAGTATTGTTTGGCCAGTCTAACTGTTTACATTTTAGGGTGTTCTTAATGTACAGGAGGACTCCCCCACCATTGCCCCTCTCTCTTTTCTAAAGACTTGATATCCCAGCATATTTATTAAAGCTTCTGCAGATGTTAGTTTTAACCAAGATTCAGACATACCAAAACAGTTGATATTAGATTCGCATAAGAGATGTTCAACCTGTTCACGTTTGTTACATATACTTCTAACATTTAAATGTCCACATAGTCAGTGGTGCCGCCAGGCGTACGGCCGTACGCACTAGGCGTACCTTGGAGAGATTTTTTTTTTTTTTTAATTCCTGTTTGGCACTTTTGCAAGACAACATTAAGCGAATAAAAACACTTTTTATAGAAACTGAATGTCTCTTTGCTGTGCTTACGGATGTGTGGCCCATGTAGGCTACTGTGCACGAATGTGAGTTTTAAAATATGTTTCAATGTTTATTGTTCGTGTGTTGTTCACATATTACGTTCATATTGTTCAGGGGGGTGTACCTTACATTTCAATCCAATGTGTATACTGAGGAGGTGACCTGCTGCGATGGAATGTTGGATGTATCATTTTTGTGGGGGGGCGTGAGGAGTGTGCTGTTGGGCTGTGAACTTGGTGCTTATCGCACTTTCAGTCTGATCAGACCCAGTTTGCTTGGGCTCTGCAACTCACACATTCTATTTATATTAAAACATTCCATTTCTATAAAAATGTGTTTTTATTCACTTAATGTTGTCTTGCAAAAGTGCCAAACAGGAATTAAAAAAAAAAAAATCTCTCCAAGGTACGCCTAGTGCGTACGGCTGGCGGTAGAGGTAAGATCGGGCCTAAAAAATCCAGCCCGACCCGACTCGGCCCGCGGGTATTAAAGCCCGACCCGGCCCGAGCCCGACCAATTAACTTGATTTGCAGGCCCGAGCCCGAAGCAAACCCGAAATTTCATATTTTATTTGTGAGGGGCGTTTTTTTGAAACAAATGATAATATAGATGTTTGACGATCATCAATTTTGCTAGTACAGCTGTTTAACCCTCCTGTCGTGTTCGGGTCAAATCTGACCGTTTTACAACTTATAATACTCATAAATATTATGTTTTTCATCTGATTACCCCAAGACCTTATGATATCCTCCACACTGTGGACTTGAACATATAAAAGTGATGATCACCTATTTCATTCAATTTTGAGTGTTTTAATCAACCTTGTTACACCTGTGGTGTTCCCGGTCAAAAGTGACCGCCATAGGAAATGAATGGGTATCCAGAGTAAATTCATTCAACATACAGAAAACATCCCCATACACACTGCCCCAGCTCTCTCACACACACACACACACACACACACACACACACACACACACACACACACACACACACACACACACACACACACACAGTTGATCAGCGCCTGGTTCCTTTCAGAGGTCGCTGTTCCTTCAAGGTGTACATTCCAAGTAAACCAGGGAAATATGGCATAAAGATCTAGGCAGCATGTGACGCCAGGAGCAGCTATGCCTGGAATATGCAGGTGTACATGGGGAAACCCAGTACTGGAAGGGCCGAAAAAAAACAGGGCTTGCGTGTTGTGCTGGACATGACGACCGGTCTCCAAGGGCATAATATCACATGTGACAACTTCCTCACATCACATGCTCTTGGTCAGGAGCTACTGAAAAGAAAGCTCACCATGGTAGGGACAGTGAGGAAGAACAAGCCCAAACTTCCCCCTGCGCTGGTATTGACCAGAGGAAGACAGGCACTCTCATCACAGTTTGCATTCACTGACACTCACACTCTTGTGTCATACGTTCCCAAGAAGAACAGAAATGTCATCCTGATGAGCACAGTACACAAAGACGCCGCTGTCAGCACCACAGAGGACAGGAAGCCCCTGATGATCCAGGACTACAACAAGAACAAGGGAGGCGTTGACTGCCTTGATAAGGTAATATAAAGTCTCATCATGCATTTTATTTTATTTTTATCTAGGTGAATCATAGCATTTTGTGTACGACAGATTGAACATTGTTCCTAATCTCTTATTATTTATTGTTCCTTTATTGCAGCTTACTGGTACATACACCTGTAAGCGGATGACGGCTCGCTGGCCTGTGGCACTGTTCCACAACATCCTGGATGTGGCAGCTTTCAACGCATATGTGGTGTGGACAGCAATCGACCCAACCTGGAATCAGGGGAAAAGTTTCAAGAGGAGACTTCCTCGCAGAGCTGGGGAGAGCTTTGGTGACTCCTCTTATACAGCGATGCCAGCACATTCCCCGCACACCAGCCTCCGCCAGTCTGGTTAGGAGCATGCAAGCTCCAGCCCCAGCCGCTGCCCTGGCTGCTCTCCCCCAACAAGGACATGGGCAGAAAAGGAAGCGTTGTGGCGTCTGTGCCCCTAGAGACATCAAAACGAGCCTGACATGCTGCAAATGTCATGCTTATGTTTGCAAGGCCCACTCTGACCTGAGTGTCACATGCCACTCATGTGCATGAATACACACACACACACACACACACACACACACACCTACACACACACACACACACACACACACACCCTGTTGAGTTTGGTGTTTGGTTTTCCATTTATTTTTTCTATTATATGTTCATTTTATAGTTCATTTTCAGTGCCCAATTGTATTTTCTCTGATGTTATTTAATGTTTACTTCTATAAATTGTTGTTAGACACTACTTTGAAACATTGTTCTCAACTAAAGAATGTTTAATAAAAAAATTGGTGGTGAAAAATAATAAATTGTGCTAATTTAAGAGCAGTTAAAACAGACCGGTCAATTTTGACCGGGAACACTAAAGTAGGGGGCTGGAGGCGAACACGACCGGAGGGTTAAATGCCTGCTCAGCGTCGAATGTTCCCCCTAATGTTTTATGTGTCTGAGCAAACACACTAACTCCCTGAGCGCTCCTTGGAACCCTGTGCGCGACATCCGACATGCACCCCCGCTACACGCGGAAAGAGCTGCGCGTGCTCGCGGCTTGCGCGTGCTCATGGCTTACACCGGTAGAAGTTTAATACGAGACACATACTTTTGTTTCTGAATACTGGACGATTCGCCCGTATTCAGATGTGTGAGCAGTGCGCAACTGCACAGGCGCGCAGCTTAGAGGGAACGTCGAGGTGCCAGTCTTTTTGCTCTCGTATGAAAGCAAAGCGCCACATTGACTACATTCAGCGAAGCCAGCGCAAGTTTCTGTAGCATTTTCAACAATCAATTTGAAGCTTTTCCACACCTCACTCTTACCAGTGCGTGTTTGTCTTTTCAGTTCTCCTGTCTTTAGTTTATCCTTAACTTCTTGCTCCTCCATATTGGGGATACCAGGTCAAAATAGATGCAGACTTGCGGAGGGGAAGATTATTAAGAGCGGCTCCTGTTTAATAGTTAAATAGCAATTACCTTACAGCGCCTTCTCTGTTTTATCCAAATTATTTATTTTAAAACAAGTATTCCTTAGTTTAGTATCCACACATCGTTTTATTATACATTTTTATAAACATATATTTATTTTTAAAAAAGTCAGCGAGAGAGAAGCCCGGCCCGAGCCCGACCCGAAGCAATGATTGACATTTTAGGCCCGAGCCCGACCCGAATTTCGGGTCGGGTCAGGTCGGGCTCGGGCTCGGGCTTAAGATCTTACCTCTAGCTGGCGGCACCACTGACTATGTGGACATTTAAATGTTAGAAGTATATGTAACAAATGTGAACAGGTTGAACATCTCTTATGTGAATCTAATATCAACTGTTTTGGTATGTCTGAATCTTGGTTAAAACAAACATCTGCAGAAGCTTTATTAAATATGCCGGGATATCAAGTCTTTAGAAAAGACAGAGAGAGGGGCAATGGTGGGGGAGTCCTCCTGTACATTAAGAACACCCTAAAATGTAAACAGTTCGACTGGCCAAACAATACTCAATTTGATTCCATTGGTGTGGAAGTCACACTATCCAATGAAATGTACGTGAATATAGATTGAATGAGGAAAAACGCTTCGTCACAACTTCGTCACCACCCAAAGCAAGATGTTACAAACCCTGTAGTGAAGAAGGTGTTTCCCCTCGGCCAAGACGTAACAATAGTAAAATACATTACTTTGGGGAACACAAACATAAATTAGTCTGTTATGCTCCGCTAATTATGAGGGGCCGTTCTGAGCCAAAAATGCCAGGGCCGTTTTTTTGTCCCAGTCCAGCCCTGACCTTTAATGTGTTATTTAATGTCCATACATTAATTTCTGCACATCCTGTTACTTCTATATTTTATTTTTTACAGACTTGCAGTTAGAGCTTGTTAAAAATAGACTTGTGCTCTCATAAGACAATGACACCAAACATGATGATTGTATAAAAGATGTTGAACCATTGTAAATATTTAGTTTAATATATTTTTCATTTACATACTGCAACTCAAAGGCAAATGTGAAAAGTATGCTAGCAGGGAAATTTCACTGTCTTACACTTGTGTTTCTGCTGTCTTCATTGCCTTCCCCTGGCTAGTAAATAATCAGACATATATGCCACAAAAGTACTGCAGATAGTGAAATAATAGTCTCCAGTGAGGTTCATGTCCTCTGGCTCCTTGTTTAGAGAACCTTTGTGTGAATTGTCTGTGGAAATGCAATGGCTGAAGGCTTGTTCTGCTCACACTTGTGTTGGCAATAATCAATAGCGGTGGTGGGATGAGAGCTTACAGTCCATGTATGGACATGTACAAATGCAGCATAAAACACACCTGCTAACAATATCTACTAGGCCTTCACTCATATAAAGTGGATTATGTATATTTAATACTATAAACAGTAACAATATTTCACTAGCAAGGACCACGCCACGACAATGAAATATGATAAAGATATTTATTTATGGTGGGTAGATGTGATGGCTGCGGGGAGACTCAGGATAAATGCTTCGTCTCCAATCCAAAATGGTCACTCAGCTGATTCGGAACCCCCCCTTAAAGATGATGTCTTCAGGTTGAAGAATGGACGAGAGACACGGGGTGGGAAGGAGGGGGTCGAGAGCTGAGGGTGATGTCGGGATAGGCTGTAGGAATAGGGCTTCTGGGTAATTGAAGGTGTGGCCGAGATGAGCTGTGGTTAGCTGGCGAGGAGGTTGAGGCATGGTCCTGCTCCTGAATCTAAGTTAATCATATTAACTTAGATTGTACTCACTTTTTCTTCATGTAATTGAGCAAAACTTGTTTCATGCAAGCAACTCTTAGGGTCAAAAATGGCTGTGTGTGATCTATCTCTGATTATCTCATTTTAAAAGTGAAGTGTGTAACATTTCAGGTTCACGATCTGCCTGTCTCCATGAAGATGTTATTATTATGTTATTGCCTGGAATGTTCACCACAAGGCATTAAACTTGTCTATCTTGCATTTATCCAATTACATGTGTCTTTATCACTCAACAGTACCTTATACAGGGATGAAAGTGGCCAATCATGAAAAAAGCGGAAAGTCCCCCAACCCCCCTGGGGGACTTTAATAAATAGCAATAAAACGCATTTTTAAACAATTGTAGTGTTTTTTATTTGAAAGTTGACATCAAAACACGGCACTGACCCCGATTTTGCGACATCAAAGTCTGATAACGAGCCGAGAGAGCGCACTCGCGGCGCAGCTCAGGACGTGCGGTGTCCGCAGCACCAGAAGAGCACGCAAGCTCACGCGGCCCCGCACACATGTAGAAGCTTAATACGAGACATGTACTTTTGTTTCTGAATACGGGACGATTACATTTTTCAACGGACGGTTGGCAACCCTAAACACAATTATACATATATAATACACACCCAAAATTTCCAACGTATTTGGAAAAAATAAAAAATTACCACGTGGCTAAAAAAAAAGCGGAGATCCGCTAAAAAGCGGAACTCTTTCATCCCTGCTTATAAAACATGCATTCTGGTCATGAACAGAGTCCCCTCTCCACAGATGTGACCTGTAACTTGGTTTGGTAGCGTCATCTGCTTGACTGCATGGTGAATAAGAAATTCTGATTTTCTGAGCTCATGATCTTGAATTTTCACTTAAATCTTAAATACCATGTTCGATAAAAGGCTCATAATCAATGCCCAGCGTGGTATGCTACTTATGTAAAGCATATTGAAAAATTATGTAGTTTAAGTTGAAGTAATTGCAATCAAAAAAGAACATTAGCTTTCCACCTTTGTGCAAAAGCTTACCTGGTATAGTGAACACTCAAAGGAACCAGCTTGATTTAATCCGACTGGTATGAAAGCTTTTGTGAGAGAGCACATTGCAGTGATTTGATTTGGTGATTTTGATCTATGTGGGTTTGTAAAGTCTTTGGGAGGAGGATCAGAGCGACTACACTATAGACACAGCCTCAACGTCTCTGATAGCGCATGTACCCACGCCACACCTGTAATCATGGAGACCAAATCCCTCTGGCTGCCTCGGCAATCAGGATGCATGACTTCACTCGCCAATCTCATCACTTAAGGACTTGCACGCAACTTGATTCCCCCATATGCGAGCATGTTCAGGGTCCTCTGGGAAAACGGGGACTGTCGGGCGTGCAGAATTCACAGCTTTAACTATAAATACTGCTGATGTCCCACATTTCAGGTACACAAAACAAACAACCAGCGGCAAGCAGTGCTGTTTTCTTACTCCTCAGTCAGATTAGCGGACTCTAAGCAGATCAGATGGGATGTAGTGCCTTCTTGTCATCTTCAATTTGCTGTTTTTGTGTGAAACTTGGCAGATTATAAGGAAGAATACT
This sequence comes from Paratrypauchen microcephalus, assembly GCA_036785185.1. Taxonomy (NCBI): domain Eukaryota; kingdom Metazoa; phylum Chordata; class Actinopteri; order Gobiiformes; family Gobiidae; genus Paratrypauchen; species Paratrypauchen microcephalus. Next base: position 2,346,894 of record JAVJIX010000109.1, read on the forward strand.
GCACTTTCATTAATATCAATGAACCCTTTGGTCACATTACCCAATTGTTCAAAACATCTAAAGATAAGACAAAACATACTCAGTACAAGTTTCAGTTCACTTTAAACCGTCCAAAGTTATTCTTCACTTTCCTAACGCATTCCTAACATCCTAATTATCTACTGTGATTAGTTTATAAGCGCTTTTCACAACTTTCAAAGGCCAGAGCGGAGTATTGCTGCATGGGTAATGCTAACAATAACCAGCATCCTAACAGCACGCTTCCTGTTCGTAACGAATAAGATCACTTTATAATTAGATTTACTTTATTACATGAAAAAAAAAAAAATCAGACACAGCCCCTGTAAGTAGATCCTGAAAAGTTTGAGATTTTTATTAGACTGTCAGATTTTTTAAAAGATGAAAATGGCAAAAATACAGGACAAAAAGGGTGGCAATCGCACAGTAGTTGGAGCATGTGCCCCAAACCCTGAAGGATGATCCCAAATTTAGCCAGAAAATACTGTTGTTGCGCAGATTGGATAGACACTTCGCCAACCTCGAATTACTTTTATATGTCCGTGAGTGAATGGAGGTGGTTGGAGTGGCTGTACGTGACAATTGGGTCACATGGGAAGAAGAAAAGGTAAATTCAGCAATGTACAAACAGATTCTTATAAAAGTGTAATTTCTCTAAAAGTAAACGAAAAGAAAACAAAGGTATTCGAGAAAGCAATACTGCAAACAGTGCTTGAAAACACATGTTCCATCCACTACATTGTACCTTCAGAAGATAAACGTGGGGAAACTGATCATTCTGCAGAGGTCTCTTATTTTCTAAAGCTGCATGTGTGCATCTGTGTAAGAGCAGGCGCTAATGCTCATCTGTATTCATCTGCTGCTAAAACGCCTCTCTATGAATGGACCATCGCCAGGCTGGAGGAGCAAGATAACACGAATATTGCACCTTTTCAAAGACTCTGAAAGGGGGGGACAAATCTTTAAGCCACTTGACCCCCTGCCCCGCTGTAGAAAAAGAGCTAAGTATGTAATTTAAAAAGTGTGAAAAGTGATTGCATGTTTTTTAGCACTAAAACCACTCGCAAAACCATTTGGAGATTTTCCCCACCCCATGCGTAGATAAGGAGGACTTTTGAAGAAGCAATTTCATGTGATGTTAGTCCAAATCCATTCGCCCGGAGCCTTTAAGCCTGGTTCGAAATCTCCGCTGGTGTGGGGAGTTTGTGTCTTACTGATCGCATAAGCCCCCTCTGCTGCCACCATTCACCATTGGCACTTCTTACTGGGACATACAGTACTTTAGCCCTTATACACCTCAACCTTTTCCCAACAGCCAAAGTGACATACATTGGTTCACAGTTACCTCAAAGCCCACTAGAGGACACACATGATATTTTATGATAAAGTCCTTAATAGGCCTGGCCCCTAGCCTAAGACTCAAAGGATTCGATAAGGACTTTCTTCCTTGATTCTTAGCAAGGTTAAGAGTTTAGGGTCACACTCAATCATGTTATCATTTGACTGGCACATAATGAATCAAAGAAAATGAGGATGTAGCAAAAATAGTGGTGTGATTATGAAAATGCATTTTGATAATAAAACTTAGGGGCTTGGTGTCTCTTATCAAGACTCCCTTTTTCTTCTCGGGCTCTGTGATTGGCGGCTCCAAGGCATCTTTCAAACTTCAGCTGTTTTTCCTCCTCGCAGAAAACTCCCCTGCTCTCTCTGTTATTTTCCCACATTATGCAACATTATAACAACCACAAGTGTGAATATCCCTAGACATTTAGCCTATAAGCTAAAGGAATGTATATAAACAGCTACATATGCAGGCTAAAAGGGTTGCGATGAGTCACCAATACAAGAACATAGTGTGACAGGGTTGTAGAAAGCTTGAAGATGAAAAGCAAAGATGTTTTCAAAAATGATTTAGTAATGACCACATCTTTGACAAAACCACCAGATCTATGATGCATTCCTTTAGTGAAATATGGAAATCAGGATGACACTTCAGCTGGGTTCTAGTTACAAGATGCGTACAACATGCGGATGTGGTCTGAGAGCTTGTGCTTTGCTGAAGTACAAGCACTTGGAGAATGTAGACCTATGTGACAAGGCAAATGCCAAGATAGATGCAGCACAGCAGGGTCAGAATTAAGAGCAAAATCTTGTAGTAGTAGTATCAGTAGAAGTACAAGTAGTATTTGATACCTTGGTTATTTTACAATATACATTTAATTGGTATTTGACCTTGCTGTTCTGTTGATGTACTGTATTGTGATTTTGTGTGTTTTTTATAAAAAGGCAGTTCAAACAGACTGTTTACTTTTTTCAAACTTTCTATTGGTTTCCTAGCCTGGGAATTCCCAGGCCGCTTCCGTTCGTTTCGAACTGGAAGGCGGCCTGGAAACTCGTCCAAGCGGGAGTCCCAGATTTAGGGCCCCAATCAGAGAGCGGGGGAGGTGTGGCAAGACGGTGACGCGTACTACATGACAAACGGAAGCTTGTAGTTTGAACTGACAACTGACATGATTGGCTATGGACTTACGTATACGCTCAATGATAGACATTCATAACGCCCAATAAACGGCCGTTGGCAATCGCTAACCACACCTCCGCTACGGGATTTTTCTAAGCGAGTTTCCAGACCCACATCTCACTTGTGATATGGTCAGGTGTTAACCAGACTATTGGTTTCCCTCTGTCATGTTTGAGTGAGTGACAGGTGGATTTAAGTATGAACACTAAGACAAAAAGGAAACTTAGGGGTGATCGGGCTTTTTCAGTGGCTGCTCCGAGACTCTGGAATGCACTTCCACTGAATGTTAGACAGGCCGACTCACTTCCTGTTTTTAAATCTCTTCTTAAAACTCATTTTTTTAGATTGGCTTTTAACTCAGTGTGAGTAGTTGACATTTATCTGAGTAGTTGACATTTATCATGCTGTTTTTGATGTTACTGTGTCTAATGTTTTGTGTTTTAACCTGTGTACAGCACTTTGGTCGACTGTGTTGTTTTTAAAGTGCTTTATAAATAAAGTTGGATTGGATTGGATTGGACTTAAGAAGAAGTAGTTAGCTTTAGTTAACTCTTTCTAAACTGTAACTTACCCTTCCAGATTCCACAGCTCTTTCTTATTGGTTTATTTTAAAGAATATGTACTAATTTATAAGAAAAAAGTTTGGTAATATAGCTTTAACTGTGCTCACATACCAGCAATAGAATCGATCTAATCATGTCACTTATATAGAACATTCAAAGCAAAATGCAAAATGATGATCTGCCAGTCAAGTGCACATTTTCTACAATAAGTGGAAACATTCACAATGTTTGCTTTTCAATGTCTTATGATGAATAGAAATTGATTTACCGTATAGCTCTGAAAAACCACTCAAAGAGGAGCACATATGCAAAGATTTCGTCTAGGAACATTTGAAGTCACAATGCAGGTAACAAGCGAAGAGACAAGAAAGTGGTACATTTCGACTGAGTTCAGAGAGTACGTACCTACTGTATTCCTCTCAGTCCAAAACATGTGTTGATGCCTTGTTGTGTGCAGTGCTTGGAAGTGAGAGCAGCCCTCACAGGAGTTTGCCATAGTTTTAATTACCAGCTTGTCAGCTGCCAGAGGAGCATCAACTTTATCGGCAGCTTTCATTGCAGACACACTACACACACTCTCTGATTTGGTACGCTGCTCCCTCCGCTTCATGCTCCCTGTTTTTTAATCTCTATCAGTTTTCTCTTGTCTTTCTTCCTGATGACAAGACACAAGTCGAAAGAGAGGGGGAAAAAAGATAGTAGAGTGCTTCATGGCTGGGTGCGCGCAGCTGAGCGGAGCAGCTAACAAACAAGGATTGCAGGGCAGTTGCAAGAGAAACAAACTGCAACTCCCCATGACAGAACAAGCTCATAGATCATGGAGTGTGGTGTAGCAGTAAAAGTATAGTGTATGACTTTTTGCAGTGGAGTTAGGAAGGGCTTATCTTATCTTGCTTTGTGGGGGCCCAGTTTGCCAAAATTGAGAGATTCTGTTTCTCTATGATCATTTGCTGTACATCCATGCCACAATGTACTTTAGTAGCTAATATACTAGTATATATATTACCTAGCTCCTACTTTCTGTCTGTGATCTGCATTATTTAGATATCTTGCATTTTATTGATGAGTTAGCCTACAGTGAGAGAAAAACTGTAGCGTTCTTTCACATTTCCTATTCATTGTTCGGAAATGTTTGTAACTAAAAATAAAGTACTGCATGAATGTCAAACGTTTTTGGGGGCCGTATATTGAAAAATACATGAGCCACATACTGGTAGGCACATATTTGGGTCTGTCATAAACTAATGATTTGGCATCTTAATTTTTTCATAGATTAGTGTAGTGAATTAATCAATTCACTACACTTATCTGTTCTTATTGATGCATACATGCCAATTTCGCTTATATCAGGTAGCAAGGCTCAGTAATCCAAAGGGGCCCCCTAAAGAGGCTGAAGAGGGCCTCATCATTTGCCCAGTCTGCCCATGGCCAGGAAACGGCCCTGTATTTACCTCAATTTACTTCTACAAGGAAGATGAGCTCAAGAGGGGGAGGATACAAATAACATTAGATCTTATTTCTGTGTAGTGAATCTATAGGGGTCAGCCGGTTAAGTGAAGCTACAGTGTGATTGTGAGAGCTCACTGTCCTTTATGCCAACAGCACTTCCGCCTTGAGCATAGAACATAATGGTAAACCTGATGAACCAGTGCGATCCTATTCTGTCTTGTCATAGAGCAAGGTCTGATCGCTGGTCCATGTAGTCTCCACAGGTTAACAATGGACTGCATTGTTAAGCCATTGGACGCACTGAGTCAGGGCTTATAGCTTATTTAGTGTTTCCTCTGGCAATGAGAGCATGTACCAGGTTGGGTTTGTTTGTTTGTCTGCCCACAAGATCACTGGGCTAATGAGAGGGACTAGATTAATCTTTTAGGAAAGGTCAACAGAGGGTCAAGGCAGGAAGTATGTTTTGGAGTGCATCTGGACTTTTTCAAGTTATTGTTGATATACATTATATAATATAACATCATTTTGTATGGTATGTAGTAAATACCAACCATATCCACTGGAGGACAGTATAAGAAATGACAGATTATCTGCAATGTGACACTATATTAAACCTTTGTGGTACAAAGAGCTTTACCCATTTCAAATCAGAAGCAAGAAGTTTTATTGCTATTGAAACTAGAAATACAGTATGTACAGACTCTGTATTGAGCATTATGAGAGTGAATCAATGCCTTTTCAGAGATCCACTAACATTTCTTTGAGTGGCTCTCCATCTTTTCACTCCACCAAGATAATGTTTCTAATTATCATCAGAAACAAACTAGTATCAAGACTGACCTAGGCTGACTTAAGTATGCAGGATAAAAACAATTATGGACTTGTTTTTTTTTAAATACCAAAAAGAACAGCCGAAGGCCAAAGCATCCACAGTTTGAGAAACACTGATTTAATTAGAACGGGTGACTAGTTAAAAAAAAAACAAGGTGGTGTCAGGAAGGTCATTCTGCAACTCAAGCCAAATATTCTCATCTTGGCTTCATTTTAAGTCTGTACATGTACAGCTCTGGAAAAAAATAAGAGACCACTGCAAAATTCAGTTTTTCTGATTTTACTACTTGTGTTTGGGCAAAAGGAACATTTTTGTTTGAGTCTATAAACTACTGACAACATTTCTCCCAAATTTCAAATAAAAATATTATTGTTTAAAGCATTTCTTTGCAGAAAATGACAAATGGTCAAAATAACAAAAAAGATACATGTTTTCAGACATCAAACAATGCAAAGAAACAAGATCAAATTCATTTTTAAAACAACATAATACTAATGTTTACACAGAAATCAATATTTGGTGCAATAACCCTTATTTTTAATCCCAGCTTTCATGCGTCTTGGCATGCTCTCCACAAGTCTTTCACATTGTTCTTGGGTGACTTTATTCCACTCCTGGAGCAAGAAATGAAGTAGCTCAGCTTTGTGTTTGTGTTGGAATTCAACAGACGCTGGAATGGAATGGCTGTAATACATGTAGAGATGCTGATTTCAGAAAAAAATGCAGTGGTCTCTTATTTTTTTCCTGAGCTGCATAACACAATGCCACAATCAAAGAAAAACTAGGTGCATTGCTCTGCCTGAAATGTTCCACAGTATGACATTAAACAGCTCTACCTTACATTTATTCAATTACATGTGATTTTATTGCTCAAAAATAATTAGAAAGACAGACATTCTTACAGTGAGTGGGGTTGCCTGCTCTGGTTTGGTCTTCATGAAGATAGAATGGTTTAATACCATACTGTGAAACATTCCAGACAAAGCGATAACATCTCCACATAGAAAAGGATTTGACGAACCCTCCACCAGAAAAGTTACACAATGCACCTTTAAGCACTATTGTACAATTCTTATTTTTACACCCCAACCCTTTTCCCAACTGCACCATACCACCCTTAAGGGCATCTTCCCCCTCCACAGCGCTGCACTCTGGGAACTTGAGCTGGCCAAACAACAGGGTCAGACAGTCAACTGGGGCCAGAGTTTGTGTTTCTGAGCAAATGTCTGTAGACTATAATGCTCATCTGCCCCCGGGGAGACAACCCAAGTGTAAACCTGATGAACCCTGGTTATCTAATCCCAACCTGAACCCACATGCCTGCTAACTCATTCTCTCTCTCTCCTCCTAAACTCCACTACACCCAATAAGAAGCTCTTTCATCACTACAAAATCGCGCTAGTGAATATTTTATCACCATCCGCGCGCTGATTATGACACTCTGAAGGCCAAAGCTAAGATGTGAGCATTACTGTCAATAATTGATGCTTCCCACACAGACGCAGTGTCCAATACGGATGAAGTGATGAGATGAGAAGGTTCCCCGGTGACCATGCAGGGGGATATATGCCATGTCAGAGATTAGCTACTCTCACATTCAACCTCGACGTGATACAGGATGAAAATAGTTTAACTTTAAGCCCCATAGTTGCTCTGACAGTGTCTACAAAGGTGTAATCCGGTGAACTCCACTCAGGATTTGTGAATTTGCTTATGTTATGACAAGTCCTAGTTGTCATCCCTTGTTAGGCTGGGTTCATTTTGGGGTCATTCCATTAGTGTGATGTGCGTGATGTGCAATAAAGGTGGCTAACTTGCGATATTCCAATTTTGCATAAAAGCTAAGTAGGCAATAATTCTTGTCACGGTCAATAATGGTTTGGATGCAATTACTTTTAGCGAATAGAGTCGAGCTGAAGGGACATGTCTATCTTCACGTTTATTAATCTATAGAAGCTAAAGTTATTGAAAAAAATAATAACATAGTAAAGCTAAAGGATTATTCTTGTCCCTTAATACTAGACAGTGATTGCCTGAGCAGCCACTCTCTTCTACATTCTGTTTGAATCAACAACAGAGGGTGAAAACCCTCCATCCTAATTTAAGGGAATCCAACCACAGCCTAGTCTGGTTAACACCTGACCATATCACAAGTGAGATATGGGTCTGGAAACTCGCTTCGAAAAATCCCGTAGCGGAGGTGTGGTTAGCGATTGCCAACGGCCGTTTATTGGGCGTTATGAATGTCTATCATTGAGCGTATACGTAAGTCCATAGCCAATCATGTCAGTTGTCAGTTCAAACTACAAGCTTCCGTTTGTCATGTAGTACGCGTCACCGTCTTGCCACACCTCCCCCGCTCTCTGACTGGGGCCCTAAATCTGGGACTCTCGCTTGGACGAGTTTCCAGGCCGCCTTCCAGTTCGAAACGAACGGAAGCGGCCTGGGAATTCCCAGGCTAACCACAGCCGCTAATTTGTCACACATGACTCTCAAATGTAAGATTTCTCTCCAAAATTCTCGTGACATTCAAAACAAAATATATAACTTCTTTTACCTGAGATAAATAATAGTTTAGTGCCCTCCAACCCGCCCACAGTTGTTGTATGAGTGGCCTATATTTGCTACAGAACCCTCCAGATAAAAACATCATGCTTGAATTGATGCAATACATTCAAGCATTACATGTCAATCTGACAAGACTAGCTAACATCTCATGGCAAAGTATATCTTCTATGCCAGTTCAAATCAACATGCATATCTATCATGTACTGAGATTCAGAAGTCATATAGTACTTTTTTTTATTGGGAATGATGCAAATTCAAAGTCAACATTGATGCAACAATAACACAGCATTTGGCCCAAAAATGGTTGTAAATTACTTGACTAGGTACTATATTTTGACGTATATGTTTTGATATTAAAATAGTTTAAGGTTAAGAATGTGGAACATGCCTTATTATTAAGTTAATTGTGGGTTAGTACATTAATACAAATGTGCAATAAAATGTTCTTAATTTACTCCAGATCAATCTATAATTTGGGAAAAAGAAGGAAAAAAAAAGCATTCATGACTTGAGTGCATCATTGCATTCCTAAAATTTAGCCTAACCAAAAGAACATGATTTTTGATGTAAACAGCCCTCAGAGTTGGCACTAAAGTTAGCTCTTATATAATGCATATGCCATTCTGAAAGCACTCATTGATTAAAACATGAATATAGAACCATGCTAGCCAAAACAAATGGCATTCATTAGCCTTTCCCATCATGCATCTGCGCAGCATTTGGATCAATTTTACCCTCTCATCTCCATTCACCAAAGTCGTCTCTGCTTGTGAGTTTAGGTGTCCTCATTTTTCATTTGCGTCCAGAGAAGACTGAAGTTGAGTAATTGGACAGACATATGCACCATAACTCAAAGCACGTTTACCTAACCACCAAGCGGCCCGGGGCAAGGTCTGAGCATAGATTAGCAAAACTGTCTGCTGTATAGACTTGCATTCATCTGCTGGGCTGGGGCTTTTAATGTGAAATCCAATAGTTTCAGGGTCAACTGATCTGTTACACCATGTCTGGATGTATTATTCAATGCCAGTGGAGTTCTGGGCAGCAGCGGGATGGACACAGAATTACTGACAGACACGGTTGGCACAAACAATGCAAGTACAAGTGCTTTGAAAGATGCGAGAAGTCAAGTACAGCAGACAAAAACAACAACAGTTTTTTTTTTTTTTCCCTTCTATTGTGGAGGCACATTATGCAACATATTGAAACTTGGAGTCAGGCTGCTGCACTGTAGAGATGTTGAAAGTCTCATAAATAAGTTTACAACAACTTGGGCTGCACTTCAGTTGTCGGGGTAAATAAAAGTGGGTTAAAGTTGTTTGTGCCACCATGTGTAGGCTAGATCACAGGTTTCAAAAGTGGGGTCTGGACCTCCCTAGGGATAAAGATAGAACCATATAACTATATAATGTTTAAATGTAGCTTTAACTATTTAACTATCGAAGCACATTTTAAAGAAGACCTAATATGCAAAATTGACTTTTAAAGGAGAATTAATGTTTTTTACAATCTGAGCCTTATTTCGGTAATAAAACATGTTTTACTCACCCATAGCACTTTGGTGTCATATGGAGCATTTCCGGAGATGTTTTAGATTAGCGATCTCCGTAACGTGAGTGGTTGGGGCACGACGCTGCAGTCACCAAAATAACACAAACTTTAGCACTTTTCAAATCATAGAAGCTCAATGTCTTAGTCTACACTTTCGTTTGAGTCAAAAGTGGCCTGTAATCTTAATTTAATTTGCGTTTCATGTTTGGGTCCTGAGAACTGAGAGCGAAATAAGCTGTGACTCCGCACATGCGCACTGGCGTCCTGATCTACTCGAAACTATGGATAAATCTCGGATTAGAGGCCACTTTTGACTCAAACAAAAGTGTAGACTAAGACATTGAGCTTCTATGATTTGAAAAGTGCTAAAGTTTGTGTTATTTTGGTGACTGCAGTGTCGTGCCCCAACCACTCACATTACGGAGATCGCTAATCTAAAACATCTCAGGAAATGCTCCGTATGACACCAAAGTGCTATGGGTGAGTAAAACAACTTGTTTTATTACCGAAATAAGGCTCAGATTGTAAAAAAATGTGAATTCTCTTAAGTGCGTCATATTTATTTCTTCTCATTTCTCCTCTCGAAGCTGTATTTGAAATGATTCAAGCATGCTCGAGCAATCTTTAATCACTTATTTTTAAGATGCCATATTGCAAGTCAACCCCAGTTTTCATTGGCACTAGCAGCTCATTGCTCTCCATTTCATTCTCCAATTGTATTTTCTAATGTCAAGTAGTTATTTTGGTACAAATAAAAATAATCTGCTACTCGCTAGTGTGACAGCTGTCTAATAGAGTTGCAGACTCTTTGTTGTGATTACGTTTACCGCGGTGTCTGCTCCCATTGGGCTCAAGCACAATAAGTGTTCTTTAACTGTCTTTTTCACTGTTGTCGTCACTTTGTGTGCCTAATCTGAAAAGTTTGGTCTAGAGTGAAGACAGATTTTAAGTAATAGATTTGTGGCTCATGTGAAGTGCCTCTTTCTAAACTAGTTAGCTCACTCTGTTAAGACTTTCTTTCAGCTGGAATGTTCAAAGTTCAAAGTCAGCTTTATTCTCAAAAACCATATGTACAGGTTGGACACACAGGATTTGAAATGGCAGATGTCAGATATTTTGAAACTGAAATGTGCACATGTCAACAAGTGTGGTTGCCCAACAATGTCACATCTCCAGATCATAAAAGTCTGGTGAAATCAATTGTCATCAGTGTCATCAAAATGTGTAACAGTAACTACAATAAAAAGTGAGGCTACTCCTGAGGTTTATGAACTCAAAATTGAAAGGACACAATGCAAAAGTCATCAATGGGGTTTCATGCCTTTTGTGATTGACCTCCGCAGGTTACGCGGAACTTCTGCTCACTGCCGCCTGTTACATCTCCAACGTGCGGTTTTAACATTTTTATTTTTATTGCTGTCATGTTCAATCATCTCCATGGAGAATTGGGTCACCCCTGCCATCCCTTGCCTCCATCTTTTCATTGCGAGCATCCTCAATAGATTTCACCAAAGAGGCCTTCCCTGAGACATAAACCGCTCTGTTAATTAAAAGATTCCTCAATGGGCATCTGCGCACTAATCTGTGTATGCCGCATCCCAGTCACACACACGGATCATTTAGCTAACGCACAACTACCCATGCATTAATGAATGTATAATCATCCACGTATACACCGAACTGCAGGCAGGGAGAGGCGAGACGTGCCCGAAGACGAAGAAAGTGGGCGCTGAGATTGATTGTTAATAGTTTTATGACTGATAAACAAAGCAATCGATCAATCCACCCGTAGCAGTTGCCGCCACCGTTGCGTACATGCTTCCTGGTTGGGTTGGGAATAATTTGTCGTCTCGCAGTGTTAACCCTTCCAAGCGTGGAGGATGTGGATTAATTGTGAGTCGGGGTGCGGGATGGGCGGGTTTCTTCCACCATGCAGAAATGATTAACGTCGCAGTTAGTCCTCGCCACAAACATAACAGCTGCACTAAACGTCTGAGGGGCTATGACTGATTTTGTCTGTGTGTGTATGTGTGAGTCTTGGCAATTAGAATTTTTTTTTTTTTTACATTACAAAACTGATGAATCCACATTTTGTTCTCCCATAAGCAAGTGCCTACGACGTAAAAACAACAACAAAAAATGTTAAAAGCGGAAATCGTATAGTTTTATTGATTGCAGACAATGCAGGATACAGTGCAATAATGGAAAAAAGGGCTATATAATACAATATTTCCAAGCAAATGAATATTCCACAAGCGTTGGGTAAAGTCTGAAAAAGTGTCCCAGAAGAGGCCAGATCATGATACCATCTGCAACACCCCATCTGGGATAGTCTATCAGAAATGCTGGTTTTAGCCAAGAACACACACTCACTAAACATAGTGCACTTTGCCAATGAGAACAGTTGCCAAGCCAAGACGGAGCGGGGAAAAAAATTCAGCTTGCTTTTCATAGCTAATTGTAAAACATCATCATTAGGAGGAGGCTGCTGTGCCAACCGTCGAATCAGCATCAGACAACATGCAGAAAGTTAGTGAAACAGTAAGGAGGAATAGGGTTTTGTGATGCCAAACGGGCACGTTCAGGGCACTACAGGTGTTGGCGGATTCGTACATACACACCAAATGCTGGCGCAAGATGCAGGACAGTCTCTCCAAATGTAACACAATGTTTTATGTTATTCCAGGTGCAGAATTGGAAAAAAAAAATCCATCCTTGCTTATAGATTCAGAAACACATTAAACACCTTAATATGTGCTTTGTGTAATGTGACAATCAGACAATTAGAAACAAGGACATTAATTTGCTATAATGTTCTATAATGTATGTTCAAACAGTGACATCCTCAGAACATCTGCCAAGGGAACAAAAAAAAAAAAACAGAAAAATGCAAATCAGTGCGACTGTCATTATCAAGAGTTGAAAGAGCAAGCCATTTTGGAGATGCTTTGCAGACATCCATGCAGTGGTTCAAAAAACAGCTGGGACTGTTTGAATGAGAAACAGCTAATGAGAAAAACACATTGCTGACCTGTTCTCATGCGCCAGTAAGAAAGTATATTTTCTCTACATTTACTTTTTATCTTAAGGTTAGCATTTTGAGTATATATTTCCACTTTGTCAGAATGGCTCATAATCAAATCAACCATGTATTCCTCTCCATGCCAGTTCTGCAAAAAATAGCAACATTTGGATAGTGGAGATGTCAGACAGTTGAGGTAAACCTGGCCAGAGATCAGTTCTACAAACACCTTCCTATCCTCTGCCACCTTCCAGTTTGGCCTGAATTCGAACCAATAAATGCTTTGGCAAAAATGCTATGTTTTCCTCTGAACTGGTTTGTGATTTCACCTTGCCAAGTGTTTATCAGCTAAAATCAAACTATATGGCAAAAGGTACACTGGACTCGGCATTAGGTGACCATGGTTGACCTCAGAGTAAGTGGTCTTTTGGTAGGAATACTTATTTGAAGTGGGACTAAGGACATGAACTCCACCCATAATCACATTTCGAATAGAGCCGCTATACAGGGCAGTATCTGGAGGACTAAGGCCCTGTCCTCACGACGTTTGGCCCTGTCCAACGTTTTTTGGTGGAAACGCCCACACGGCGGCGGCGTGGAAAAGAGTGAGGGAAGAGGAGGGGCGGGTTCTGGGGGTATAAAGAATAGTGTGATTGGTCTAACAGGTATCCACAAACTCCGCCCCTGCAAATGTAATCAGGGCAGTCTTTTTTGATGTCACCAACTCAGGGCTCTCAAGTCACACGCATTGAGAGTGTGACACACGCAATTCGATTTTTTTTTTGGTGCCCAGAAAATCCGTCTGTGTGGCGTAGTTTATGCAGGCTCTGCGCGTTTTCAGCAAAAAAAACTCCCCCTGCTCCGGGCGCACGGTCCGAGCGGAGGCCGGAGCAGACGCGCCGTCCCCCGGGCACGTCCTGAGCCTCAGTCCCGGTGCCACGTCTCCTCTGAGACGCACCGACTCCGGTCCCGGTGTCTCCGTCTGTGCGTAACGTGTCCCCCCCGACGGCTTACGCGCGGAATACGCGCGGCCCAGAGCCGAACTGCCCATGGTGAGCCGCGGGCCCGGTTCATTAACCAGACTCTTACATGAATCCGTTAAAAATGTCCCGCTCCCCCCCGCCCCGGTCCCTCCTCCCCGCCCCTCTCAGCGGGCACTGACAAAGTGCGGTGATGATAAAACAAACTGAGAACCATCAGGTAATAACATTTATATAACTCTCATTAGTTGCTTTGTAGTTTAAGTTTGCTCTTTAGACAAACAGGGCTCTCAACACGCAATTCGACGTGTTCATACGCTCACACGCCATTTCTCATGCAATTCAACTAAACCAGGACTAAACCAAGACTAAACCAGGTCTAAACAGGACTAAACCAGAACTAAACCAGGACTAGACCAGGACTAAACCAGGACCTAGCCAGGACTAAACCAGAACTAAACCAGGACTAACCCAGAACTAAACCAGGACTAAACCAAGACTAAACCAGGTCTAAGCCGGGTCTAAACCAGGATTCAACTGGGACTAAACCAGGATTAAACCAAGACTAAAAAAGGTCTAAACCAGGACTAAACCGGGACTAACCCGGCACTAAACCAGGACTAAACCAGGTCTAAACCAGGACTAAACCAGTTCTAAACCAGGATTAAGCCAAGACTAAACTAGATCTAAACTGGGTCTAAACCAGGACTAAACCGGGACTAAACCAGGACTTAACCAAAACTAAACCAGGTCTAAACCAAGACTAAGCCAGGACTAAACCAGGTCTAAACCAGGACTAAGCCAAGACTAAACCAGATCTAAACCGGGTCTCAACCAGCACTAAACCAGGACTAAACCAGGTCTAAACTAGGACTAAACCAGGTCTAAACCAGGACTAAGCCAAGACTAAACCAGATCTAAACCGGGTCTAAACCAGGACTAAACCAGGACTAAACCAGGATTTAACCAAAACTAAACCACGTCTAAACCAAGACTAAGCCAGAACTAAACCAGGTCTAAACCAGGACTAAGCCAAGACTAAGCCAGATCTAAACCGGGTCTAAACCAGCACTAAACCAGGATTAAACCAGGTCTAAACCAGGACTAAGCCAAGAATAAACCAGATCTAAACCGGGTCTAAACCAGGACTAAACCGGGACTAAACCAAAACTAAACCAGGTCTAAACCAAGACTAAGCCAGGACTAAAACAGGTCTAAAACAGGTCTAAACCAGGACAATCTTCAAAACTTGAGAGCCCTGCACCAACTACTGAAAACTGCAGGAGCCACTGAAGACAGCACAAACTTAGATGTAGACAAGATACACAGTTTTGCAGTGGAAAAAGTGGATTTAGTGTTAACTTCAATTTTAAAGGATCTGTGGCTATTTTTGCATATAATTTGTTAAAGTATATTGTAAAAGCCTCTTTTGTCAACCGGAAAATTCATGCTGGCGTGTGTGCTAGTTGTTGTTATACAGCATAGCACTCTGCTCTGGGCTTGAGGTGAAGGGAAAACGTGTGAGTAATAACTTTGGACCACTGCAATCCATTGGAATAGTTATGTTTTTAACATTTAAAAATCAGGTACAATTTAAACAATATAAGATCAGGGTATATTAAAGTATACCCTGTTGTGCGTAAATGCAGCTACACAATATTTGAACAAAGAGACAACAAAACATGATACAAAACATTGTGAAGAGGGGGAAAAAAATGATACCAAGTTGTAATAGTTGATGCACTAGATACATTGTTGAAAGACAATGTATTACTTGTATTGGGGACTCTTCTGGCACAAAAATTATATGCAAATAAACTTGGACGAGAATGGAAACATATGGTTTTCAAAAATCCAATATAATTTCATTTCAGACTTTGTATCAGTTGGCCACATTGTGTATGTTCACTTTTCAGGTTGTGTGTTTACCTGCCTAATAAAATGCCAACACTAATTCCTTACTTCTCATTCACATAGTCTCCTTGTCTAATTCAATGACACACTACCATCCCAGGGGAGACCACTCCAATCACTATGTATATAAAAGATAGGACTTATATCCAATCACAAGCCACCCTTTTGTGTCTTCTAATCACACCGTCTTGGTTTTATTCTCCTCATTATGACCTCTGATCTTGTTTAATTTGGCGAACAACACAGAACCCAAATGTGTGGAAAACGCAGGTAGTTAGAAAGCACGCCCAGGAGTTTCCAAGGTCAAGGATGAATCACGCCATTTCCATAAGTTAACGGAATAATTTAATGCTACGTTCTGCTAATTTATGTCTTACTTTGCGCGCGGCTAATTTGTGCACATAATATTTCTCTCCCTTGACACAGCCAGGGATTTCACAGGAAAAAATAGACCCGAACGGTAAATATCTATCACTGAAGAGTCAAATCAACTGTATATTAATCTACATTGTCAAGCCGGCGTTACCCAAATAGTGACTCCTGCAATGAAGAAATTAGCATTTAAATTGGACAACATCCTTTCATGTGCACAAGGGCAGCTGGCCAGTGGAGACTAATGTAATGTACATGCACACCCACTGGCACTGTGTTAGTTTACCATTTTGATCATGAATAACAGTGTAACAGTTACCGATGGCATGACCGTTTTGCTCCAAGCCAATTCTGGTTAATTCTAGACACAGTGACATGGAGTGACCTAGAATTTGAGATGCGACCATATTTTGCCAAAGTTACCCGCAGGCATACAGTAGACTATATACTAGTAAGTGTAGTGGTGGAAATGAGTTTTTCTGTGATGTGTGTTTTTTTTTTTAAACTAATCTTGGTGTGATTCGGGAGGAAATTGTTATTGCATTTTTATTGAATTGTATTTACACTGCAATCACATTCATACATAATAAAATAATCAATTCATGACTTAATTTTTGACAAAGTTGACAATGTAAGACACATGCACCAAAGGAAAAAAAAAAAACTCTGATGAGTTAAGACATAAAGGTTTTTCCAGCATCACCATCATAAATCGTTCTTATATCAGCAATCATTATGTAATGATATATAAAAGTATGAGATAATGGGCGGCAGTAGCTCAGTTGTAGCTCAGTGTTTGTCCACTAATCCGAAGGTTGGCGGTTCGAATCCCGCTCTTGACATAAAACATCATTGGTTGAGCAGCCACAGGTTAGTGGTGCGATTCTAGCTCCCACAGATGAATGTTGTCATTGTGTCCTTGGGCAAGACACTTAACCCACCACGTCCCTAGTGTCTACATATACCGGTGTGTGAATGGGTGAGTGGTCCCTTGCTGTAAAGCGCGTTGAGTGCTTTGAAGGTGGAAAAGCTATATAAAAAATGTGAGCATGAACATTTACTTAAGACAGTGGTTCTTAACCTTGTTGGAGGTACTGAACCCCACCAGTTTCATATGCACATTCACCGAACCCTTCTTTATTGAAAAATAAAATATGATTTTTATTTAGTTATTTTTTTTCCAAATTCAAGACATGTTTTACTGGTGCACAAAATGAACAGTGCCTTAACATCATTGTGTTCAAAGAACAAAGCCAATAAAATGCATAAACTCACAACAAATTACAGACCTTTTCACAAAGACATGACTTTTTTAAGATTACCACACTGAAATGGTTTTAATTTTTAACCTTATGTATTCCAATAATGAACTTATTGTATTTATGCTATTAATTGTTTTTAACATTTCCATGAGGCGACAATAATAATGAATATTTACTGCAAATCAGTGTGACTTCTTCTCACGAATCATGAGTCGGTGTGTGTCTTGACCTCCGCCGAAGCCCTGAGGCTGACTCACCGAACCCCTAGGGTTCGATCGAACCCAGGTTAAGAACCACTGACTTAAGGTATGCTATGATTAGTACTGATAGCAGTTAATACCTAGTACTAATAGTGATAGTAAGTAGTATTAGTAGTGATAGTGGAATTATAAGAACATTATAAGTAATATGTCTGTAATCTTAACTGACTGATTAACGTAACTTGTTCTAATACTGTATATCTAAAAGCTGTTAGTAACTGTATTATGAAATAGCAGGGCCATAACTTCAGCAATGAATAAAAAGAAGAAGAAAAAAAGAAAAAAAAAAGAAAGAACTTTTACCCATTGCATGGTGTACATCTATTTCTATATTCAGATTATCTTCTTTACCTCTGATTTGCCATACCATGAGATGAATAGTGTGCTAAATCGCTTCGTATTGAACCCCTGCCAAACTATGTGTCAAAATTGCAAATTGCATAAAAAGACAGACTGGAAGGATGGATTAGCCTGTAATAGCATATTAGCAATAACAAAATGCTAATAATAGTTACAATTACAATGGCTTGTGGCTGTTTCCTAATTTTATGCTTGAGGTGAGGTAGTATTAGCTCCAATTAAACTATAAAATAAATATAAATTGCTGTTAGCTATGCTCTTTAAAAGATCAATACTGCTAACTGAGCATGAAACTGGATTCTGGGATTGTGCATGCATTTAGAGCATTTACACAAATGGAGTTTGGGAGGTAAATGTTGACATTTATGTCCTTATAGTTTGACCAAAAAAAAAAACATTGGAAAAGGGCTTCACATTAAAGTGCCAGTTCTCTACCATTCCTTTCTGCTAAAATTGACAAAATCTTTTTCTGTTATACATTGCGCTCAAATGAAACTATATATGCTAACAAACATAATGATGTATGAACACATAGAAAGGTTAATAACATCTGATAATATTTTTTGATCATTTGAATATACAGTATGTGGTAATTTCCATACACATTCGTCACAATGGACAACTGATTATAAAACGCATATAAAATGACGTGGACAATGTGCACATTCATTCCTTGGTAACTAACACCTGGGGCCTCTGGGTCTCCATGGACACATCTGAATATGTTTTTGACATAGTGAGAGGCTCTGCATATGTAAAATTGTAGATAGACTGGCTAGAGAGAAAAAAAAAAAAACATGGTTCAAACACTAAGCTCTCTCTCTCTCGTGTGCTGTATATAATGCTGTGGCTAGGCGATGTGGATGAAGTGTACTGCCTAGAGACGTAACAACAGTATACACTTACAGAATTGAACCAACAACCTAATCTGTGCATTATTCATTCACTTATTCATAAATCTTTATTAAGAACACAAGCGTGGACACAATATCTATAGCTAAGGTAATACAAAAGAAAGAATACTGTACTGTAATATTATGTAATGACTTCACCTTCATTCACAATGAACAGTTAACCTCCTAGTTAATTAAGAATGATTTAAGTATAGTAACTACTTAATTAGGGGGGTTAAGAGTTGTTGTGTCCTATTAATTATGTTGTTGGAAAGCCTGAATTATTCTTTATAAAACTATTTGCCCATTAAGTAGCGAGTCTTTCTTCATACATTATTAAGGTGAAGGAGTAGTTATTATTAAGTGTTTAAATTTGGGCTTGCAACCATTTGAGAACTACAAAATCCCAGTATTACAAGCAATGTTCACAGCAAAGGCAAACTTATTGAAGACAATTTCTGCACTTCCACAAGCAATGTTCACAATCGGATAAAGAACAAGAGAAAGTACCTCTAATATGTGGAGCCTGTGGGCCAACAGTGTACTCCACAGTCCAATAAACACAACAAACTCTGGCCATTTCCGAAAGTGGTGGTGCGCCATCAGCGGTTTTGCACATATTTAATTTTACATGGCTTTGAGACCACTTGGGACTTCTCCTTACCGACTACAATGAATGTCCACTGGTTCAAATTGGTGACAGAGCCGGGGGGCACCATCACCTTCACTTGTTATAACAGGTCCAGGGTCCCAGTTGCGAGGACTGGGGGGACACATGGCAACAATAGGTGAGGCCAAAAACACTGCTGATGCTAAGCTAAAGTGACAGATGGATCACACTCCACATCAGAGGCAATCCCTTAGCACGCTATCCGCCATTCCACAATGCGTCCGTGCCAGCATCACCAAGTTACACTCCGATGTCATCAGCTACTGCATTGCTTTTTTTTATTTTTTTAACCTCACCTAGTTTCACCTCTTTAACCCTAGCACCCCCCCTAAACCCTCTCTCTTCTTCAACCACATGAGGAGGGGCTAGCTGAGCACTTTACAGCAACAATGTTCAAATGTTCCTGAACGTTCAAACAGTCAAACCCTCAGGCCAGCAAGCTATTGATCGCGGTGAAATCAATGGCTTTTATATTTCTTTTGAGGGCCAAAACAGCATTAGGTGTAGCAGCGATGGAAGCATATTAAACGCAACAAAGAGATCTCAGGCTAATCAGTGTTACGCTGCGAGCGGAGTGTCATGAATTCTTCATCAGAACGGGCTTGGTATTCATCAAATCATAGAAAAGACCTCAGATAACTTTTAGGTTCAGTGCTCTTGATGCACCTCATGTGAGCTCTCTGGGTGATAGAAATATTCAGTTTTATAAGACTTATCTAGGATTGATTTCCATTCCTGGAGCACATAAGTTTAGTATGGAAAGAAGGAAGTATGGAAAGAAGTAAACTCCAACTTTGGGCTGTGATGCAAAGGTGGATCATGGGCAGGTTGAACGTAGTTTCAGTGATAGTTATTTGGAGCTGGCTGGAATATTCTGGAATGCTAAAGTGTAATTTTGAAGGGGTTGTTAAATTAGGTTAAACATGTATAAGAGAAAAAAAGGAAACACTTTGTTTAATGTCAAGTATTTGAATGAATGTGTTTTCTATCTCTGCTAGGGTGAACAATCAAGTTTTTTTCTTATCTTAAAGGAAAAGTAACGTTATTTTACAATCTGAGCCTTCTTTCGGTAATAAAACAAGTCGTTTGACTCACCCATAGGGACAGAGTTCAGTGTCATTTGAGAGCTGTTTGGTGACAGGATGGTGTGGCGTATCCGTTTACTTGAGCATTCGAGCCATGGAAGAGACTGAGTGCGAGCCGGACCATGGAAGAGCCAAGAATCAAATCATGGACGGGCCTGTCCTAGAGAGCTGTGGAGTATTGGCGACGCATTGATAGCGGTCTGATTTTGGAGCCGTTTGAAATGCAACCAAGTGGCCTGTGAGCGCAGGTTGGTCTTACCTGGTCTTGTAGATGAGGACTGGTGCTCAGAGGCGTCTGTTAGCGGTTTGGCACTGTTAGCATCTGGCTTGAGTCTTGCCCAAAATGATATCCAGGTCGCTTTCCACTCGACTTTCGCACATGGCATGGATATGTGGTACCAAAACAAACACACGTGTCCGCGCGCACGTGTCCGCGCACACGTGTCCGCGTGTCACGTGCCCCCCCCCCACTATTAATATATTTTAATGAAAATCTACAAAAGTTTGAGTGTTTAAACAAGAGAAAAATGTTAATACCAGTCTCAGAAAGGTGTATAATGTGTCTGGTGAAGCGTTTTCAGCCTTAAAACATGTAGAATAATTGTAAAATATAAAATTGTCCTACTTCGCGGATTTCACTGATTGCGGGCTATTTCTGGAACCTAACCCCCGCGATAAACGAGGGTTCACTGTATTTGAATGAATGTGTTTTCTATCTCTGTTAGGGTGAACAATCAAGTTTTTTTCTTATCTTAATGTATTTTTACTTTGTCTTTTGTCTCATTCATTTACATTAGGAATTGACGGCAAAACTTTCTCTGGGTTTCAGAATGATGAAAGTTTAGGACCGTTGCCATAATGATACAAAATACTACAATGTCTTTTATAGTGAATGGGAAAAAGTCCTCTAAATGTTGTACATAATGGGAAGCTGAAATTCATGAATAAAAAACAAACGAAAATCAGTGGGAAGAGAATTTATTATCACCAAACAAAGGGGTGCTAACCACTCTGCCAGTCCATCCTGCTAAATATGATAAACAGATAAAACTATGTCATAGAATGAAACCACTTGAGAGCCAGTGCTGTATAATAAATTAATCGAAGCAAGAAACAATAGACTACCCTCTCCCCAGACGCTTCCTTTTGCTGTATAGAGGGAATATAAAGGTTTTAACGGGTCAGCCTAAAGAGACAGCCTCCCCAGTGTGTCTCAGCTCTGGCCTGAGGCACCCTTGCAGCAGTTTCTATTCTCCTGCATATATGTTCAGTGCACTGTGTAGGGTATATGGCTTTGAAAGACAGTGCATGCCTGTGTGCGCATCTCCCTCTTGGCACCTCCCTCGCACCTGTCCTGGTCTACATTTATGCCAATGATATACAAGCGGTAGGTGGGATATTTTCTCTGACACATTTTACAATATTTCACACATCAAGTCAACAGCTGAAGCTAAAAGGATCACACATTGTCACTTCTATGACAAGGTCAATACACGTAAACTCACCTTCTGGAGAAAGGTTGGAGGGTGGAAAAAGTGAAGTTTCCAATCATTACAATTTTGAACCAAGTGACTTTTTTGAGACTGGGATTGGGACTCGATGTTCGCTGTGTGATGCATGTTTGATATCGCACCAGTGCTTTAGTCACAAGTGGGTTAAGGAACATGTACTAACCACTTTTTCATCAAGTCAACAATTAAGTTTACATGATAACTTAATTGTTATCAGATGTTATCATGGATTCTACCTGGACGACTGAGGGACTTTTCACGCAATTAAGTTTACACACATTTTCATTCCATTTGCGTCCAGCATATTGGAAATAAAACTCACAGGAGTTGCAGAAGTGCCAGTATGTAGCACTTTGTAAATGCTTTCTCAAACAGTTAGAAAAAGAACAATCTGTTTTTCTTACACCATCATAAATGGGAGAAAATGCACAGAAGTAATGAAAGAGACTATCTTGTGCTTGAGCAGAGCATTGCCTCTACAATGGACTAAAGTGAATCAGTAATAAGAGACTTTTCTAAAGACTTTTCAAGTAATTGATGATTGTGCAATTTTAAAGGATCCACAGAACGTGCCAAAAATGTAAACGCTTTCATCTGAATGATAAATGATGATCGTTAGAAATTACAGTGGACCATATTATATAAAATCAACCCATGCACAACATTTGCAGACACTGAAATAAGAGAGTTATTCTGAAGGTGCACAGTGCAACATTTCTAATGGAGGCTGCCACCTGCTTATGTCCATTAGACCAAGGTACAGGTCAGATCTGTGGAGAGCCCGCTGACAATAAGAATAAATATCTTGTTGTTTTTCAGTTGTTCACCCATAATTAAATAAATGCTTGATAGATGAGTAAAATGCTATAATGCTGAAGATTCTGGTCAACAGTTGCAAATGTTTCCACCTTCCACTTTAAGATGTTGAGAGAACTCACTCACATGCTGAGAGATTCACAACACAGGCAAGTGTCTTCTTAAAGAGGGGGAAGTTGTAGATGCCAAACATGCATGTTTGAGAATTTTAGTGCCTCTCTTAGTCCTCTGAGACCCACAGTTGCAGAATAGCAACATTTACTTAGAGCTGTCTAGTAGTACCTCACACTGACTGTAACAAAAACTGCATATCCCAGCACCCCACACTCTGCATTGCATCATATAACATTTTTGGAGGGAAAATAATAATATTGGAGGGAATATCATATTCCAAAGTCAAATGACATGGCTGCCTTCAACTGACCACCCAGCTCTCTTTTCTGGATCAATTTTAGCAATTGTAGAAGTAAGTATACAATCTCTAATATGTTTTTCATTCATAACATGTTTAGTGTTAGAAAAGCGAAATATATATTTTTAAAAAAAGTGTAATACACATGATTTAGAGTGATTTATGTAAATGTTGCAAAAACACAACACTGGGTTACAAAGGGTGCTCCTTTTACACAGAGAATCCATAACCTTTGTAAAGTGGCTGTTCACAAGAGGATGTACCAACACAGATGGGAGAGCCAGAGTGGACCTCAATCTGCCGTACATCTCCACCTTAAAGCCACGGGCCACTCCTTTGAGAACAGTGAGGTAAAGATCTTGGCCAGAGAAAAGAACTGGTTTGAGAGGAGAGTTAAAGAGGCTATTTTTGTCAAGAAAGAGAATCCTTCCTTGAACAGAAATGGAGGTCTCAGACATCATTTGACTAACTCTAAGGAGAGGAAAGTCCGATAGTTCACTTGCTTTGGTCCGAACCAAATTTTTTAAATTTTATTTTATTTTGGTGCGGTTCGCTTTCACACTACAGTTTTTTCCCCAAGCGAACCAACATCTATAAACAAAACCACGTGTGCTGAGGTTGCTCAGCCAATGGACAGAAATGAGCCGTGTCCAAACGCCGTGTCCAAACCTGGAAGGAGGAGAATCATGGTGCTACGTTTTGTTTTCAATCTAGCCTTAGCGATATGGTTTGCTCAGTTTTTACAGTTCGCACAAATGTTTGAACAGCATTGTGAGGTTTACACTATTGTACAATCAATTTCCAAACGACGAAGACACAGAGCAAGACGGCTACAGAGGACAGCACTCGTGCGCACATCAAGTTCTGACTTCTTGCTCTTCACGCAAAACGTAAGTAAGCCTCGTAAGTTTCGTTTCGTCAACCTCGGTTTCCCATAATGCTCGACATACGACGGGAGCTTGTTAAGTACAAAAAGCCAACTTGTGTCGGATCGGTCTGCATTCTCACCTCAAACAAACCGCACCAGAGTTCGAATGGAACCGTGCCGAGACCGAGCTTTTTAGGTGGTCTCGGTTCGCTTGTTTGCTCCGGATCGAGATTTTTGTTTTTTATTCACACCAGCCCAAAAGGTCCGAATCAAAGGAGCAAACGAACTCTGATTCGTTTTAAACTAACCAAACAAGGCAGGTGTGAAAACGACCTAACTCTATCTTCAAACCTAAATCAAAACAAACAAAGAAAACAATAGGGCTAGCCATGTCAGGTCCAGAGGTGTGAAAACACCCATTATGGCTCTGAATGTTTATGCTAACAAGACCCCACGCTCCACTACCACTGCATATTTATTAGGCCTACCTAACTAACAGAAACTATATAGAAATAGGTGTGGCAGTTTCAATTTCATTGTAGTTAGCTCCTCCCTCCATCCCTTCATATAGTCAGTGTCCACCAGCGTCCAACCAGAACTGAAGAATCAGCTTGGATGTGCTGCAAAACATATTCGACCAAATAAACGTTTGTCCAGTTGACAAATTGAATTTCTCCTTTTGCCATGGATTCTACTTGGATGACTGAGGGATTCTACACACATTTCAAGGGAAGGTTCTGTGGGATCAGGCAGTTTATGCGAGGGAAACCCCATTCCTGGGGCTTCGAGATCTGGGCAGGAACAGGAATCTCCGGTATACTCTGTGACTTTGATGTGTACCAAGGGAGTGTGCGGGGTAAGCCTGCTAGGTCTCAGCTTGGCATATCAGGAGATATGGTCATGAAGCTTACATCAACACTACTACAGGGCAAAACTACAGGTGTATGCAGATAACTTTTTCACCTCTGTGCCTCTGCTTTTTAAACTGCTCGAGTGTGGCATACACTTTGTTGGCACTGTTTGTCCTGGGCTTGTGCCAAGCCTCAGGTTAGCAGAAGAGAAGGAGCTGATAAAACAAGGACTTTAGAGTGTCGCAAAAACACAACATCTGTGCTGTGCAGTGAGCTGTTATGATAACTGGTCGGTCACACTTCTCTCCACTTTTGATGGTCCAAACCCTGTCGACAAGGTTGCACGGTGGAACAAATCCACCAAGTCCTTTACTGAAGTGAGAAGACCATCAACTGTGAAGACATACAATAAATTCATGGGTGGGATTGACTTGCACATGAGGTCCAAACAGTGGTACATGTGCATCTTTTGGCACACCATCATCATTGCTGTGGTAAATGCTTGGCTGCAATCAGTGTTGTATAGTAATGAAGTAATAATACTTCACTACTGTACTTAGACTTTGTACTTTAGTTGAGTTTAAAAAAAAATTGATAACTTTTACTTTTACTTCACTACATTTCCGAATTTAATTGCATACTTTTACTCCGTTACATTTTCAATGTGCCGTTTAGTTACTCGTTACAAAAAAACCTCTACTGATGCAAGGAAGTCAGGACGTGCCTGGGCTTGTTCACTACTTGCGCATGACAATCAGCCTACACCTGTTGGTTTCATGCAGCTAGTTTAATCAATCAACATCCCTGATGGAAGAGGAGACAGCATCCACGTCGGCTACAAATGAAGGGGGACCTGACCATGAGCATCCCTGGCCATACTTAAACACAATGTTCTCTTACGCTGATATGAAGGATTCGTCCTATCGAATGAAGTGCCTCTTGTGCCTTCCAAGAAACGTGGAAATCCTATCTTACAGAAACTCCCCGTCCAACCTCAAGAAACACATCGAGGTTAGTTCTAGATTAATGAAATTGTTAGCGTCTATATTCCAATTTCAGTAACCATAGCATGGACATTCTAGACAACATTGTGAAACCTTGAGCATAACATGTAGAAATTAACTTTGTGTGACATTGTTTCGGTTGCACAAAGCGTATTTGACGATGTTGGAGCTAACAGGCTACCTAACTTTTTCGGCTCAAGGGAAGGCATAGCTGTAGGCTATTCAGATATAAATTCAGGCTGCCTTTGCTTGATACTTTTACTTGTACTTTTAATTACATTACTTGAGTACATTTATTTTTACATTACTTGTCATACTTAAGTACAAGAAATTCCAGATACTTTAAGACTTTTACTCAAGTAACATTTCAGTCAGTTACTTCGACTTTTACCAAAGTCATTTTTATGAGGGGTACCTATACTTTTACTTGAGTTTGATTTTCCAGTACTTTATACAACACTGGCTGCAATACAGGTCCCTGTGAAGGAAGTGCTGAACAGGAGACAGCTCTCTGCCTCTCTCATCCAAAGTAACACTGTAAAGAGAGGTAGACCTTCAATGGATGAGGAAAGATCACCACTAAGTGTTAAAAAGATGGTGTACAACACTCCTGATGTCCGAAAGGACAGCATTGGACAGCATTGGACACTCTCCTCATAAAGATTAAAAAAAGAGGCCAGTGCAGGTACTGCAAGAACAGATACACATCCACCTCTTGCATGAAGTGCAATGTCCGCTTGTGCTTCACAGTTGACAAAAACTGCTTTCTTCAGTTTCATATTTGATGAGTGACAGTGATATACAGGATTGTTGTATTAAAGGGATATGCCACCCCCAGGTCAAATTTGGGCATCTCCCCACAGTCCAGAGACTAAAATAAGTGGTGGAAAGCGTTTTCCTGCTCACCCAGCCATTGTCCGAGCCTGTCGCCACTGACCGCCGCGGTATCTGCAGCTACTCCGCCTTAGACTGGAGTCTAACGTCGCCAGAGAAAGATTTCGGCCAAAAGGAATTAATTTGCTCGATGCGTTTCCCAATTACTTGCTGTGTAGTGCGCATTCATATCGAGTGCAAATAAATGTGCAAATCAACACGGAGAGCTTGCCTTGGTCATTTTGGGTGGGAACTATTTTCCAGTGCGGAAGAATACAGTCGAATCACGCACCACGTTGTGCAACAGGGGAACTCCCTTCCCGGTGCGTAACTGGGATTCCCCTGGCAGCGTACTGCGTGATTCAAAAAACAAAACATTAAGTTCAAAACATTTTCATGTTCACTTAATGCTGTTCTGTGTAAAAAAAAACATTTTCTTAATTTAACTAATTAATTAATTTTAAAATATGTTTTGATTTTATGGAGTGAGGAAAAACTAATACAAAGTTGGCTTTTATTAAATGTGGAGTTGTAATATTGGTAAACAATATTGGTAACCACTAAAGCAATTTTGCATCATTGCAACATTTTGCAACAGATTCCTCACAAAAAAGAAAAGAAAAAAAAAAAGATAAAACAAATGATTTTCTGCATTAGAGGCTTAGGAAAAACAAGTTAAAGAGGTTTAAAAAAAAAAAAAAAAAAAAGTTCATCCAGGAAATGAATACTAGGCACTATAAGAAGCCTCCTTACAGGTAGTTGTAAGATTTTGTCCAATGCTCAGCTCAAAAGCCTATGTCATCCATGCTCCCACACGACAGTTTTCCATCAATATACAAAAACATGACACAAAACTGTACACAAGAATTTGACATCCCTGACCTGATGTGCAGTAGTTTCATTAGCAGAATGCTCTCTGAACTTCTATATATGGCCAATATGGGCTTGGCATTATAACATGTGAAAGCGCAAGGTAGAGATTAAACGAGGAAGTCGGCTATCACTGTTTCACAGCTTCAGCGGTGATTAAAACTGTCCAAACACACATGAGCAGTGACACATGCTGGACTATTTCCCGCTTATTTCAATAAGATTGTGACCTAAATATTCCCTCACTGAGTGTGTTCATTTGTGTTTGGACATTTATCATCACTGCTGAAGCAGAGTGCGGTAGTCTGTAGATGCACTCCACCTGACTCTATTCCTTGCACTTTCACATGTCCATCCATCCATTTTCTTCTGCTTACCCAGGGCCGTGTTGGGGGAGGAGGCTTCCTTCACCCCAGACACTTCCTCCAGCTCCTCTGGGGGGATCCCGAGTCGTTCCCAGGCCAGCCCAGAGATATAGTCCCTCCAGCGTGTCCTGAGTCTTCTCTCTGAATGTTGGTAAATTAGATGCAGCTTTCATTTAAGAAGAAATCTGGCTGGTTAATAACGCATTGTGAATCTGGTGCAGAGTTCTCTCAGCATCTTCTTAAAGTGGAAGTTATTAAGATTTTTTCTGAAAACATCCTTGAATGAGGCTCAAAGTTTGTTAATCATCCGGCATATACACACATCAAACATAACAGTAAATTCTGATATTGCAGTCGCTATCAATTAGAATTGGAGTAAACAAAGAGAGCATTGTGGATTCTTTGTAATAGAGAACCAAGTAAAGAAACAACATTCACAAATTTAAAGTCTGAGTTGACTTACTCAAAAAATTAAGTTTCCACAACAACCTACAAGGCTCCATCTGTCTCTGCCTTATGCATAATTCTGTCGTCTATTGCGCTGTATAATATGTCTGTGTGTGTGCCAGCATATCAAACTGACATAAAGTACAAGGACGTCCTCAAGCTCTAAACCCAATGTTCTAGATGTAAAGTTCTATTTCTCGGAACACAGAAATGCATCTAATTGTATCTTCCCGAGAGCCATTAGGGACTTAGTGACAGAGCAGCCCCCACCTGATGCCTGCAGCTATACATGCTATACGCCACACTATGGACTAACCCATTAGGACAGAACTGAGTGCTTTATTTACACCTGGGATGGCTGTGTACGAAGCTTGTCATTTTGGAGATACATGCCTGTAATGAGTCTTGATCTATGCTAAGGGATTTTCCCACTCCACACAACATAAACACACAGTTCAGTTTTGAGTGCAGCAGTGACTTGTGGGTAAATCATCCCTGGCGGTTGTCTGTAAGGGTCTCCGCCTACTGCCTCTTGTCTTCACCTTGCATTCACTCCTTCCCCTGACTATGGGTGGAAGAGTAATTGGAAGCTAAGTCTTGCAGTGCAATGATGCTAATGATCTATGTAAAAGTAAATAAAGTTATTATCTATGTTGGTTTCCCTTTCTTGAGTCGTATCGGCACAGGGAAGTTGGTTAATTAAAAATTTGTACTAAAGTACAGTGGTACCTCACCTTACGAAATTAATTCGTTCCAGAAGTGGTTTCGTAACGTGAAAAATTCGTAAGTTGAGTAGCTATTTCAATGGAAAAAGCCTGATTCGTTCCAAGGCCCCGATCCAAGTTTTTTTTTTTTTTTTTAATAGTGTAACTTTTTTTATAGTGTAACAATGTGTTCTGTCCTGATTGGTTTCTCAGACTGGATTTAAACTTTTCTCACGTTTGTCTCTCGTTTAAACACTCAAACTTTCATAGATTTTCAACAAAACATATCAATATTGAAGTGTGGGGGGAAGCGGGAGGGGGGAGAAAACTGCGCGGACACGTGTGGGCAGCATGACCCGGCGCGGGGCTGACAGCAGGTCTAGACCAAGATCTAAACCTGGACTGGACCAGGACTAAACCAGGACTAAACCAGGACTAAACCAGGACTAAACCAGGACTAGACCAGGACTAGACCAGATGGATGAAAGCGCCGCGTGCGGGTCTATTTCCTGGTTTCTCACGAGTCACAGCTGAGGAGGGGACCGCAGGCAGTCTGAGCGCATGTGAGCGCGGCTCCTCCTGGTTTAGTCCAGGTTTAGTCCTGGTTTAGTCCAGACCACCGCGGCTCCTCTAGACCTCCTCCTCTTGCATGGCTCTTGCTCACATGCGCTCAGACTGCCTCCTCGCTGCTCGCCTCAGCTGTGACTCGTGAGAAACCAGGAAATAGACCCGCAAGCGGCGCTTTAATCCATCTGGTCTAGTCCTGGTCTAGTCCTGGTTTAGTCCTGGTTTAGTCCAGGTTTAGTCCTGGTCCAGTCCAGGTTTAGATCTTGGTCTAGTCCTGCTGTCAGCCCCGCGCCGGGTCATGCTGCGCACACGTGACCGCACAGTTTTCTCACCCCTCCCGCTTCCCCCCACACTTCAATATTGATACGTTTTGTTGAAAATCTATGAAAGTTTGAGTGTTTAAACAGAGACAAATGTGAGAAAAGTTTAAATCCAGTCTGAGAAAAGCGTATAATGTGTGTGGCTGAGCGCGCATTATTTTAATTTTTGAGATTTTGCGTTTCGTAACTTGAAATTTCATTCGTATCTAGAGACAAAAAAATTACCGTGAAGTCGTTTCGTAACTTGAAATTTTCGTTTGTTGGGTCATTCGTAAGGTGAGGTACCACTGTAAATGCTTTATGTACTTGAATTTTAAAGTTACCACATAATACGAGTTGATGGAGTAGCCACGAGTGTAGTCAAATAAGATTATTGTAACATTAACATAATAGAAGTGGTTGTACCTGATATTTTGAGAAAGGTGTGATTTGTTCTAGTATAGATATATTGTAAAAACAAACATTTTGCAGTGAATAGGATGAACCTCACCATGGCCATGTAAGTGTGCTTTGAGATTGTATCATTTTTGTTGTGAGAATGACACAGAAATGCATCCACAATTCTGTCAGACTGTCCCGGGGTGGTTGTGGCAATCTCTATATTGTACTTTATCAGCAGACTGTGACTTGAGATTGAGCAAATATAACCTAGTGTAAACAGCTTTGAGAAACTTATGGACCTTGTAAAAAGCGAAGCATTAATCTAAGTTGTTATTGATATTTTTGCATTTTCACGGCCCACCAACTTTATTTGAAACGATCGTACAGTGCGAAGTATAAATAATATGTCAGGAAACATTGTATGGAGTTTTTTCCTTCCCTTTCCTTAGTAGCTCCTCTCCTTAGTAGCAGTAGATGGTAGTCCCGCAAAATACATACCGTACACAACTCTATACCAGCCAGGCCCTCCAGCTCCTCTGGCCCCACACTGCAACATCACACCTTTCCAAGAGCACCCTCCCAATCCCTCCCAACCCCTCTCCCACCCTCTCTGCACGTCGCCCCAGCATGCATTTCCACCGAGCGAACCTCCGCCACGTTCTGACCTTTCTCTTTCAAAGCAGATACTGGTATTTTTGGATTGAAACTGTAGATGGTGAGAAGTGAAGTCTATCCAGGCAAGCGCTCTTTCATCATTTGTTTAGAATGGTGTAGCAGCCTCATGAAACTGCGTCAGAGCAGGGAGAAAAAGACAACGTTGACATTAAAAGCTCGACTAATAACATTCCTGTATTCCAGTTCAAAGCTCCCGGAGGTAAGGTACATGAAAGATTAAAAGTGCCACTCCAAAACAGCACACATAGTCCCATAGTGTCACGATGTCTTTTACAATTCCATTTCATCATGTGAGACGAGAGACTTAGGTACAACTTAGCTCAAAGTCAGCAGAATAAATTGTGTACTCAATCTCCACATGTTTACCCCTGTTCTTCAACCTTCTAGTTTTTGTAGTTCATCAAATGTTCTTGTAGTTTTTGTAGTTCGTGAAAAGTTCTTGCAGTATTTGTAGTTCATAACAAGTTGTAGAAGTTGTAGTTTTCGTAGTTCATAAGAGGACAGACACTTTTGTCCTAAGGGATATTGCTTGGCTCAAACTGTCCTGACACAGGATCTGTAGACTCTACCCTATTGAGAATTTAGTTTGAGTTATTCTATTGTTCTTGTATTTTAACTGCTCATTGCCCCTCTGGGATAAATACAAATATATTGCACTATATAATGCACCTTGTACCTATAACTTTACCTTGGCCATTTATGCAGGACATACTGTAACAAAACAAGAAAAAATAGTGTTTAAAATATATACATGTGATAGTATTAATTCAGAAGAACTATTGTTTCTATAGATGCGTGAAAAGTCCCTCAGTCGTCCAGGTAGAATCCATGATAACAGGAGAAGTTCAATTTGTCAACTGGACAAAGTTTGTTTGGTTGAAAACGTTTCGCCGCTCATCCGAGAGGCTTCGTCAGCTCTAATAAGAATACTGGTAAGACACTTGCTTATATCTTGCTGTAGGGAGGAGCTACCTAGCTAACTACTTTCCGGAACTATCTCATTGGTTTCCGTCTTTTGTTTCTCTGGCGTCTAGCTGACGATCTCTATTCATCCCTACACGCCTGTTTTTCACACCTCTGGCCCTGTCCTGGCTAACCCTATTGTTTCCCTGTTTGTTTGATCTAGGCTTAATAATGGAATTGTAGATGGGATGCAAATTATGTCTTACTCCACCATTTCTGTTCAGAGAAGGATTCTCTTTTTTGACAAAAATAGCCTCTTTAACTCCCCTCTCAAACCAATTCTTTTCCCTGGCTAAGATCTGAACCTCACTGTCCTCAAATGAATGACCCGTGGCTTCTAGGTGAAGATATACGGCAGATGACGGTCCACTCTGGCACGCCCGTCTGTGTTGGTACATCCTCTTGTGAAGTGGCTGCTTGGTTTCTCCAATATAGCGCTCACTGCAGTCTTCACTACACTGAATGGAGTAGACCACATTGCTTTGTTTGTGGCTCGGTGTTTTGTCCTTTGGGTGGACGAGTTTTTGTCTTAACGTGTTTGTGGGTTTGAAATAAACTGGGATTTCATATTGTCTGAAAATCCTCTGTAGTTTTTCCGACACGCCGGCCAGGTACGGAATCGCTACCCCTTTCCTCCTGGGTTCGGATTCTCTATCTTTCCAGGAGGAAAGGGGTAGCGATTCCGTACCTGGCCGGCGTGTCGGAAAAACTACAGAGGATTTTCAAACAATATGAAATCCCAGTTTATTTCAAACCCACAAACACGTTAAGACAAAAACTCGTCCACCCAAAGGACAAAACACCGAGCCACAAACAAAGCAATGTGGTCTACTCCATTCAGTGTAGTGAAGACTGCAGTGAGCGCTATATTGGAGAAACCAAGCAGCCACTTCACAAGAGGATGTACCAACACAGACGGGTGTGCCAGAGTGGACCGTCATCTGCCGTACATCTTCACCTAGAAGCCACGGGTCATTCATTTGAGGACAGTGAGGTTCAGATCTTAGCCAGGGAAAAGAATTGGTTTGAGAGGGGAGTTAAAGAGGCTATTTTTGTCAAAAAAGAGAATCCTTCTCTGAACAGAAATGGTGGAGTAAGACATAATTTGCATCCCATCTACAATTCCATTCTTAAGCCTAGATCAAACAAACAGGGAAACATAGGGTTAGCCAGGACAGGGCCAGAGGTGTGAAAAACAGGCGTGTAGGGATGAATAGAGATCGTCAGCTAGGCGCCAAAGAAACAAAAGACGGAAACCAATGAGATAGTTCCGGAAAGTAGTTAGCTAGGTAGCTCCTCCCTACAGCAAGATATAAGCAAGTGTCTTACCAGTATTCTTATTAGAGCTGACGAAGCCTCTCGGATGAACGGCGAAACGTTTTCAACCAAACAAACTTTGTCCAGTTGACAAATTGAACTTCTCCTGTTATCACTATTGTTTCTATAGTTGAACTGTGAATAGTGTGACTTCAGGTACTACTATTGCTACTACAACTGACTTCTGCTGCTTCTTCTACAGTATTATTAATACTATTATCCAATATTATCATCGAGATCTTGCACAGTGGAATTTGATAAGCAGAAAAGGTTTTATTTCCATTGTTGGCTCCCTAGACATTGTGTATACCTGTGTACTTGTTCTTGAGTACTATCTTTATTATAAACTACAGTGGACAAAACATCTATTTTACATTTCACAGTTTTCTATTTTAAACTCTTTCTGTTATTATCTTTTAGCTTTAGAAACAGAATCTGTACAAGCATATCAGTACGCATCATTTATGTGAGTATTGTTATCTTGCGAAAGTATTTCTTCCAATGAAATTAATTCAAATGTAGCACAATAATTAATTATACTATACATTCTCAGCACATGGCATACTG
Source organism: Paratrypauchen microcephalus (assembly GCA_036785185.1). Classification (NCBI taxonomy): domain Eukaryota; kingdom Metazoa; phylum Chordata; class Actinopteri; order Gobiiformes; family Gobiidae; genus Paratrypauchen; species Paratrypauchen microcephalus. The sequence continues at coordinate 2,380,725 of JAVJIX010000109.1, forward strand.
ACATTTGAAGCATTTATTTATTCTAATTGTGATAATTACAGTTTACAGTTAATGAAGCCCAGTGTTCAGTATCTCACACAAAATAATGCTACATGTAATTATTCTCATCAGTTTCACTTTTTAATTGAATGATGAAAATGTCACTTTTAAAATAATTCTTTTAACGTCTGTATAATTCAGTCAGCTCAACACATGCAGCCCCAAGAACATTACTATTCCCTGGGAAAGTAATGAGTTTTCCATTATTCTAAATATACAACACGCTTAATTCAAGATCACATGTGGTAGTTTAGATGACATCTTCTACTGCGCATTCCTGAGTTGGATGAACAAAAAATTTAAAATACATTCATTGAAATTGTATTTTAAAGGTTCCATCTTATGCAAAATTGACTCTTTGTGCAATTTAAGCCATGTTATAATGTTGTTACTTCCTCAAAAACATACCTGGAGTTGTGTTTTGTTTAATTCACACATGGTTGAATAAGATAGAAGATAGAATGTTATTATGACAGGTAAAAACATAATGAAATTGGGAATAATCCTGCATTATGTGTCTGTCTACATCTCCAAAACTCAAAACGCTCTGTTCTAACTTGTGATGTCATGAAGTGGTAGTTTTTTTTTTTAAGTTAGCAGCTCCTTTTACATTTTTTTCAGTAGAGATTGGCAATTCCAGGGCTGAAATTATCCACGTGATTCTTGTGAAGGTGAATGGAGTTTACACAGTGGAGAACTTCCTGTATTACCACATGACATCACAAGGTGGAACAGAGTGTTTCCCATTTGAGAACTCATCCTAAATAGGGTTTGTGTGTTAAACATGTGTGAATGAAACAAAACGCAACCCCAGGCATGTTTTTGATGAGGAAACATTATAACATAGTTCACAAAATAGAGTAATATGGGCCATTTAAACTTACATATCCCCTTTGTGATTACGATGCACCATCTTTAAGTCATCGCGGCCGTAATAGATTTGAAAAAGGCTTTTGGTCAGTATAGATTTTTTATTACTCCTCTCCTGGATCACATTTGTTCCACTTCATTAATTTTAATGAAGCAATTTAAAGTCATAATATGTATAATTTTCAGGTGACAATAATAAACAAACTGGGCCCGTATCCTTTCTTGTGTTTAGAGCAATGAGTAAACTCTAAAATGTGAACACTTGATAATAGACTATGTTTGGCTCATTCTCTTCTTAAGCTTTTTCTACACCATAAAATGTACCATCTAACCACAGCTCTGGAAAAAAATTAAAAAAAATAAGAGACCACTGCATTTTTTTCTGAAATCAGCATCTCTACATGTATTACAGCCATTCCATTCCAGCGTCTGTTGAATTCCAACACAAACACAAAGCTGAGCTACTTCAGTTCTTGCACCAGGAGTGGAATAAAGTCACCTAAGAACAATGTGAAAGACTTGTGGAGAGCATGCCAAGACGCATGAAAGCTGTGATTAAAAATAAGAGTTATTGCACCAAATATTGATTTCTGAACTCTATTATGTCATTTTAAAATGAATTTAATCTTGTTTCTTTGCATTGTTTGAGGTCTGAAAACATGTATCTTTTTTGTTATTTTGACCATTTGTCATTTTCTGCAAATAAATGCTCTAAACAATAATATTTTATTTGGAATTTGGGGGAAATGTTGTCAGTAGTTTATAGACTCAAACAAAAGTGTTCCTTTTGCCCAAACACATACTTATAAGTAGTAAAATCTGATCATTTTGCAGTGGTCTCTTTTTTTTTTTTCCCCAGAGCTGTATCTTTGTGTTTTGTTGAGCCATATCTGTTCCTAACTTGTTTTCATCTAATCAATAAAATAATAAAAACGCCATCTCTCACAAATGGTACATAGGGATGCAAACTAATTGGTTGTGGAAGGGTGGTCCATCGTGCTTCTTGCCTGGGTTCCAGAATACACTTCTCCAAAACCTTACTACTACTATTACTACTGAGGTGCAAAAGGGTCTGTGAGAGCTAGGAAAGGATTCAATAGATTTAAATACCAATTCCTCCTTTCACAGTCTGAATGTTCAATAGTAAAAGAAAATAGATGTTAAGGGTTTTTTTTCCCCCATTGTAGCTCCACCTCAGCTCACATCCATAAGTCATTTCCATTTTGAGGGTACTGGCCTGAGACACCAGGTTTTTAAAGGTCCTGTATTGCAGTAAATGTGAGCTTTATGCTATGTTATAATGTTGTTTGTTGTGTTTTGTTTCATTCACACATATTTGAGTAATCCTACATCTGTCTAATCTGTCTGCATCTCCAAAGCTCAAAATGCTCTGTTCCACCTTCTGTTGTGATAATGCCGTAGTGTTTCAAGTTACCTTTTACTTTTAGAGATTGGTAATTCCAGGGCTGAGTATCCAAATGATTCTAGTGAAGGTGTATGGAGTTTAAAAACACATCACAGAGTGGAACAGTGGAGTGTTTTCTGTTTGAGAGAAGCCTAAATATGCAGGGTTAAACATGTGTGAATGAAAGAAAACACAACTCCACATATGTTTTTGATGGGGAAAAAACATTAGAACATAGAAAAGAATGAATATGGGCCCTTTAAATGCCATCCATCCATCCATCCATTTTCTTCCGCTTATCCGGGGCCGGGTCGCGGGGGCAACAGTCTAAGCAGGGACGCCCAGACCTCCTTCACCCCGGACACTTCCTCCAGCTCCTCCGTGGGGACCCCAAGGCGTTCCCAGGCCAGCCGGGACACATAGTCCCTCCAGCGCGTCCTGGGTCTTCCCCGGGGCCTCCTCCCGGTGGGACATGCCCGGAACCCCTCCCGAGGGAGGTGTCCAGGAGGCGAAACAGATGCCCGAGCCACCTCAGCTGGCTCCTCTCGATGTGGAGAAGCAGCGGCTCTACTCCGAGCTCCTCCCGTGTTACTGAGCTCCTCACCCTATCTCTCAGGGCCCAGCCACTCTACGGAGGAAACTCATTTCGGCCGCTTGTATCCGCGATCTCGTCCTTTCGGTCATTACCCAGAGCTCATGACCATAGGTGAGGGTAGGAACGTAGATTGACCGGTAAATTGACCACTTCACCACAACGGTCCGGTAGAGCGACCGCATCACTGCTGACGCTGCACCGATCCGCCTGTCAATCTCACGCTCCATCCTCCCCTCACTCGTGAACAAGACCCCGAGATACTTGAACTCCTCCACCTGAGGCAAGGACTCCCCACCCACCCAGAGAGGGCAAGACACCTTTTTCCGGTCGAGAACCATGGCCTCGGATTTGGAAGAGCTGATCTTCACACTCGGCTGCGAACCGCCCCAGTGCATATTGGAGGTCCCGGTTCGATGACGCCATCAGGACAACATAATCTGCAAACAGCTGAGATGAGATCCTGTGGTTCCCAAACCGGATCCCCTCCGGCCCCTGACTGCGCCTAGAAATTCTGTCCATAAATATAATGAACAGAACTGCTGACAAAGGGCAGCCCTGGTGGAGTCCAACATGCACCGGAAACAGGTCCGACATACTACCGGCAATGCGTACACAGCTCCTGCTCCGGTCATACAGGGACCGAACAGCCCTTAGCAAAGGGCCCCGAACCCCGTACTCCCAGAGCACTCTCCACAGGACCCCACGAGGGACACGGTCAAATGCCTTCTCCAGATCCACAAAGCACATGTGGACTGGTTGGGCAAACTCCCATGCACCCTCGAGCACCCGATGGAGAGTATAGAGCTGGTCCAGTGTTCCCCGGCCAGGACGAAAACCACACTGCTCCTCCTGAATCCGAGGTTCGACTATCGGTCGAATTCTCCTCTCCAGCACCCCGGAATAGACCTTACCGGGAAGGCTGAGGAGTGTGATTCCCCGATAGTTGGAACACACCCTCCGGTCCCCCTTCTTAAACAGAGGGACCACCACCCTGGTCTGCCAGTCCAGAGGTACTGTCCCCGACCGCCACGCGATGTTGCAGAGACGTGTCAGCCAAGACAGCCCTACAACATCCAGCAACTTGAGATACTCAGGACGGATCTCATCCACCCCCGGGGCCTTGCCACCGAGGAGCTTTCTAACACCTCAGTGACTTCGACCAGGGTGATGAACGAGTCCGCGTCCAAGTCTCCAGCCTCTGCTTCCTCCTCGGAAGACGTGATGGCGGGATTGAGGAGATCCTCAACGTATTCCTTCCACCGTCCGATAACATCCCCAGTCGAGGTCAACAGCTCCCCACCCCCACCGTAAACAGTGTTGGTGAAGCACTGCTTCCCCCTCCTGAGGCGCTGAACGGTTTGCCAGAATTTCTTTGAGGCCGTCCGATAGTCCTCCTCCATGGCCTCTCCGAACTCCTCCCAAACCCCAGTTTTTGCCTCTGCGACCACCCGGGCTGCAGCACGCTTGGCCCGCCGGTACCCGTCAGCTGCCTCAGGAGTTCCATGAGCCAACAAGGCCCGATAGGACTCCTTCTTCAGCCTGACGGCATCCCTTACTTCCGGTGTCCACCACCGGGTTTGGGGATTGCCGCCGCGACAGGCACCACAGACCTTACGACCACAGCTACGGGCGGCCGCATCAACAATAGAGGCAGAGAAAAGAGCCCATTCGGACTCTATGTCCCCAGCCTCCCCCGGAATCCGGGAGAAGCTCTCCCGGAGGTGTGAGTTGAAGGTGCCCCTGACAGAGGGCTCTGCCAGACGTTCTCAACAGACCTTCACGATACGCTTGGGCCTGCCAGGTCTCTCCGGCTTCCTCCCCCGCCAGCGGACCCCACTCACAACCAGGTGGTGATCGGTTGACAGCTCTGCCCCTCTCTTCACCCGAGTGTCCAAGACACGCGGCCGGAGGTCAGATGACATGACAACAAAGTCGATCATCGACCTCCGTCCTAGGGTGTCCTGGTGCCACGTGCACTGATGGACACCCTTGTGCTCGAACATGGTGTTCGTTATGGACAAACTGTGGCTAGCACAGAAGTCCAATAACAGAACACCGCGCGGGTTCAGATCAGGGAGGCCGTTCCTCCCAATCACCCCTCTCCAGGTGTCACTGTCGTTGCCCACGAGGGGGTTGAAGTCCCCCAGGAGAACAATGGAGTCCCTGGTCGGTGCACTGTCCAGTACCCCTCCCAGGCACTCCAAGAAGGCCGGGTACTCTGCACTACTGTTCAGCCCATAGGCCGACACAGCAGTGAGAGACCTGTCCCCGACCCGAAGGCGCAGGGACGCGACCCTCTCGTTCACCGGGGTGAACTCCAACACTCGGCGGCTGAGCTGTGGGGCAATGAGCAGGCCCACACCAGCCCACCACCGTTCCCAGCGGGCAACGCCAGAGAAATGGAGGGTCCAGCCCCCCTCAAGGAGTTGGGTTCCAGAGCCCAAGCTGTGCGTGGAGGTGAGGCCGACTATATCTAGTCGGTAACGTTCAACCTCCTGCACAAGCTCAGGCTCCTTCCCCCCCAGCGAGGTGACATTCCATGTCCCCAGAGCTAGTCTCCATGCCCGGAGATCCGGCCGTCGAGGCCCCCGCCTTCGACTGCCGCCCAGATCTCTCTACACCCGGCCCTTATGGATCCTCCTGCGGGTGGTGGGTCCACAGGAGGACGGCCCCACGTCGCTTCTTCGGGCTTCGCCCAGCCGGGGCCCCGTGGGGAAAGGCCCGGCCACCAGACGCTCGCTGGCGCGCACCCACCCCAGGTCTGGCTCCAGGGTGGAGCCCTGGTGATGCCAGTCCGGGCGATGTATCTGACCTTGTTTTAAAACTCAACATAAGGGCTTCTGAACCGCTCTTAGTCTGACCCGTCCCCCAGGACCTGTTTGCCTTGGGTGACCCTACCAGGGGCATAAAACCCCCGACAACATAGCTCCCGGGATCATTCGGGCACTCAAACCCCTCCACCACGTTAAGGTGGCGGCTCAAGGAGGGGCCTTTAAATGCACTAAGCTATATCAGTCCTGCCCCAAAGGGAGGGATTTTAACTTGAAACTGCCCTGGAGGTAAAGCAGTGTAAGAAATACAAATCATTTCATATCATTTCATCAGCTTTGTACTCACAAAAGTAACCAAAACGAAGAAGAATACTATTACTTAAGAAAAGAACACTGTTACTTAAGTTACTCAAATAGGAGTAAAATATGCCATCTAAAAACTACTTCAAGCTCAAATTTAAAAAAATTATTCAACTAAATGTACCCATCGCTGAGCAACCTGTTTCTGAATAGATATGTAAGAACATTTCTAACTTCTAATGTTGAAACCAAAAACATGAAAAATCAGATTGTTAAGTGTCTTTCTTATCCAAACAAACGTTCTGTCAGACCACTTAATCCCTGGCTCCACTCTGGCCTGCTCCCAGACAGGATGTGCCCTTTCTTTATATTGGTCTTGTCTCCTGGCCTTGCACCTTGGCAGCTGTCTCGGCCCGAATAATGTCAGTTTTATCAGTTTAACCACGCTTACCATCTCCACAACTGGGCATCTCTCCAGTGCTGTCTGCGTGCAACGTGCTCACCTCCACAAGAGCCTTTTGTAAGGCCATTATGCAGATGTGATGTGTCCTATAAGGTCCACAGTGGATGCGTGCTGTGTAAAGTGTGTGTGTTAGACATATGGACTCTGTCTGCCAACACTCATTCCCCTCACCATGAGACGTAGCCAAATGCAACTTGAATGACTGCCTCTAGGTCACAGAAGGTAAACGGAAAGCTCAAATTAAAGAAAGAAGTTGCTGTATAGAGCTATGTGAGCTTATATAAATGAGTGAAACATATGCTTAAATGTTTTTCAAGAAGCGTTAGGATATTGGAATGGATACTAAAGAAACTTTGGATACTAAAGAAACATTGTTGTATGTGAAAGTTATATGTGCTTTATGTAACCTTTTTTACTTTATGGGGATGTTAGTTAGCCTGGAGTGTTCCACAGTATGGCATTAAATGTAACAAGCTCCATGGTGATTTCAGCGATAAAAACACTTATAATTGAATAAATGCTAAACAGATCAGTTTAATGCCATACTGTAAAACATTCTAAGCAAAGCATTACTGTTTCCATAGAGTCTCCATGGTAATAATAATGCTAGTAAAAATTACATTCAGACATTTTCATGTAAAGTACAACTTATCTGAGTACAACAGTCCAGAACTTTGTTGCTAAAAGTGTATTACAAATCCATGAACACTCTGTTCAAATGAGTTAGCACATCATATATTCACTCTTGGGGTTTTGTAGCTCAGATGGAAAGGATCATGCTAACCTTTCAGCAAAACTGAGTTACAGTAATTCACTTCATTTAGTAAGAGAGGGTTTTACAGAGGGTGCCCCCACCACAAGTTTCATAGTGCATCTTTAATGACTTCTTGCATTCAAGTTACTATCTTTTTATTAGTTTTATAGTTTAGTTTTCAATACTTACTCACTTACTTTATTTGTGAGACCAGCAGAGGGCAGAGTGCAGCTTTGTTGTCTTCTTATGAATAAAAACAAAACAGGACAGAAACAGGCATGAGGAAGGAACTTGCTACCCAATGGTTGGAGGGCAAACACGTTCTTAATTATATAAAATAACAAACATTTTTAAATATAATATTGTATTTAGTTCTCAGGGCATTTTATTTTTACCTACAATGGTCAACTCATACAGTAAGTGTAAGCACTACCATACCACTCTGCAGAAGGTAGTTATTCACTGACTCCAGTTTTGATATATTTTGTTCTACACGCCAACCCCACAGTTTTTCTTTCGCCCATCTCTGTCAATAGTTGATGCTACTTTTTGACTCAGAATATTAAAATTATATCTCTGCAACCCACTATGAAAATATAACATGCAATAAAAAGTCTAGCTCAGTACAGAAGAGGCTTAATACAGTTTTACTATGTCACGACTACATGAGATCCAGCCTCCGTACCACAAATCAGCCTCTTCTCCCACCTAAAGATAGACTTGGGGGGCCTTTTTATAGCAGGTCATATTGTCAAATTGCATATTCTATTTTGGAGCATCCCATGAAGCATCACATCATTGTTTGTTTAAGCAGGCTAACCTCCCCCCTTGTATTTATAGGTATGGAGGCCTGCAGTTTGACCACAGCCGCTCCATAAATAAGCTGGCAGCGTGTCCGGCTAGCCTCCCTCACCGCCAAAAGCCCAGTCATTTCACACACCATTACCTGGAGCTGCTCTCAGGGAGGCTCCCGGGGCAACCTGACCCTGGTGGGAGGAGAGGAAATATTTGGATTAATAATAAATATGGTGATCTGCTTTCTGTAGCGCTGCCTATGAAAATGTGTGCGTTGAAAATAACCCCTTCATCTTCACTGGCTTTTGTTTACATTATACGCTTTTAGTAAATGTTTGGGTTAAGAGATTGGGATTGTCGTCACACATCAGGGAATTTTCTGTTAGCTTAATATTGAATCAGTGGAGGTGTTAAAGGCGCTGTACCTGAGTTTTGCTGTCTTAAAATAACAAAAACAGAATTAGATCATTTTAGATGCTTTGCAGTGGTCCAAAGTTATTTCTCACTTACCATATGGATTCTGAGCATCCTAATTATTCACCCTGATAAGTGCTTCTCACAGTTCTTAGAGTGGAGTTTTGTGTGATGGTAACAATGACTAGCATGCTAAGGCACACTTCCTGATTATTGGGGAATAGAATGCTTTAGAATTAGATGTAGACAGCACAGAATGGACTTATTTTGAGTTAAGTTTAATAATGTGTTTTTTTCCTCCTTTAGTTAGTTTTTTTTTTTTTAACAATCTGAGCCTTATTTCGAAAATCAACCATAGCACTTTGGTGTCATATGGAGCATTTCCGGAGATGTTTTAGATTAGCGATCTCCGTAACGTGAGTGGTCGGGGCACGACGCTGCAGTCACCAAAATAACACAAACTTTAGCACTTTTCAAATCATAGAAGCTCAGTGTCTTAGTCTACACTTTATTTTGAGTCAAAAGTGGCCTGTAATCCGAGATTTATCCATAATTTACAGCTTTGCGTTTCATGTTTGGGTCCCGAGAGCTGAGAGCGAAATAAGCTGTGACTCCGCACATGCGCACTGGCCTCCTCATCTACTCGAAACTATGGATAAAAAGAAAGAGATAAAAGACACAATATTTACCTAACAATGCCTATCTCAATTAAACCCTGCAGGCCTATAAAATGCTTTGATGGCCTCTGAAACCCACAGTTTTCCTAAACACCTTGGTGGGTCTAATTCTCATTCAGACATGTTTTGATTTTCTTCTTATGGGAAGTTTAAAAATATTATTGGCTTCACGTTTGGATGGAAACCCTGCTACAGGCGTGTTTCATCTTCCTCATCTCACTGCTTTTATCTTCAATCTGTCTGTGAACTTTTGGCCCCAACCTCCAGTTGGAATCTCACCCAGATGCCTTCTAACTCTCCCAAAATCGATGAACCAAAAATAACCCCAAGTGCTGACGTCATGTATCAAGAGTAGAGACTGCTCGACCCAGTCATCCAAATGAGAATAAGTCACTAACCTTTTCACTAGACCATGTGTGTAAAAAACGTCTTGTAGCATTTTAAGAAGAAAAGATTGTGGGAAGGATGTTGTTTTTGAAAAGTGCAAACCACGCAAGTTAACAGTTATCTTTAACAGAGATAGCGGCCAGCAGTTTGTGTATGCGTGGTATCTCTCACTTTTCTTGAAACATTAAATAAACAAATAAATATCCAATTGATGATAACAGATTTGTTTTTTGTGAGATAATAGCACAACTGCTCTTTCACTTCACAGCAGTGAGATTTTATCAAAACTTGTTGAAGTGTTTTTTTCTTTGACTGGTGTTACAGAGATTTTTGAAATGCAATATTCAAATTATCTTTGGACTATCAATAATAGGAAGGTAATGTGTTCTTTAATTGTTCCTGTAGAAAAATGCGTCCTCTGCATTTGATACATTCTTCAGTGCCACTGACCTATCTCCAAGGTTTCTAAAGGTGCTTGCCGTGCCATCTTGCTCCATTGGTTATGAGCTTTTAATCTTAATGTAGTCCTACCGTCATGAAACTGGTATATAATAAAAATGTGGTATTGCTGCTAGGGATGAATCGATTTGAACCTGGTACTGGATATCGGCGCCAGTACTGAAGAATTTGCTGGATTTGGTATCAGCTTCCTAATATTGGTTCAGCCGATATCTTGGTTGATAGATACATTGATGTAACAAGTAAATACTGATTAATAATAGGTACATAACAGATTTGCTGTTTTCAGTCTCTGTCGCACTGGTATCAGTTGATACTCGGTACTGGCAGATACTTAAAGCTATAATATCGGTATCGAAACTGAAAAAGCTAAAGCTAAAGCCCTAATTATTGACCAATGTTGTCACTAAACAGCAAATATATATTGCTGTAGTAACTTCAATTTCCCTCAGGATCCATAAAGTCTCTCTCTTTAATGTTAGCCTATACAAGTGCACTGTCTTTATTATAATTTACTAAAGGTCCATCCAACTTCATTTGCATACAGTATTATTCCCCCAAGATATCAGGTTTGACGCTGTAGCATTATTTTGCATAGAAAACAAATTTGAGAAGCATTAGGCTGACTCCAAAATTCGCCTCAGAACACACACCGCCGTAAGATGAAGTTTGTTTTGAGTATCTAGTGGAAAAAGTCATCCTTTACCTTCCACCTACCCACTGAGTAAAGGTCACTGGTGGAATGTCAAACCTGTACATATAATTGTCTGCTGCAAACATCATTATCCTATGTCCAGGGCAGTAACAGTCCGCTCGGCCTCCTCTGCCTGCTGAACTTTTGGCCCCTAAATCCTGTTGGTGCCTCACCCAGATGGCCCCCTCTGGCTCTTAAAAATAGATGAACCCAAAACACCCCCGCATGCTTTTACGTCATCCCCTCCACTGTATGTGTGTGTCTGCTTATCTACGCCCGGGCAGATAGCGTGTAAAAATCCAGTCAGCACATAGGGCCCTAGCCAGCACTACTCTGGCACAGCACCCTTGGCTAACTCGCGGAAACTGCACCCCGCTACACAAACAACAACTGTTAATCCCTGCGCACTGTATAACACCCACAGCAGCTTTCGGAAATGGATGGACCCCTTACCACTTACCATGCACCTCCCCACCGGCTTTAATATGGCTTTCCAGTCTGATGAAATATTCAAAAGCATTGTTTCGCCCGGGCGTTTTCGACACTGGCATCCGTCCTAAATATTGCAGTGCTCATTTGGTGGGTGGCGACGGTGATGATTCCATAAAGAACGTGAATGGGGGAGAGTTGTCATGTGTGATGTGGTAGGGGCGGCGGAAGACTCATGATCCTAAATCAGAAAGGGAGTGCCACTGACTTGCGCAGTGGGGGGTTCCGGCGCCATGACTACAACTGCTAATTTGTCTCACTATGGCCTCCATGGTGGCTCCCGAAGATGCAGTAACAGTTAGATGAAGACATGCGTTTTATTCTGCTAAGTGTGTGTGTGGCGAGTTAAGATAGCGCCATGCTAGTAATACGTCAGCCTGTTTCGGCTAATATGAGAAGCAGGGATATCTACAATTCAAATATGGGGGCTATCAAGTGGGATTGTGACTGCACTGTTCTAACTGCCGGTGTTAATAGAGTCATATGAGGGTCACAGAGGAGAATTACAACCGCATTATCCATATTTTACTGGGCGTAATAAGCTTAATATGCCACATATAACAAATGCGGTCTATTGCGGTGGGACTACATTTTATTTCTGGTTGTAAAAGATCTATGTTTCTAAGGGGGATACAGTACATTAGCTTGTGCCACTATTCGGTTTTATTTTGCAGTCTGTGTGTTAGAGCCCATTACACATATCTGACTATGACCAACATGGCTTGACTAGATTAATGACTGACATTAAATTCAATCCATAACTCAAAATTCTAAATCTGACTTAAAGGCCCTTTATTATGCAAAATTGACTCTTGTGAGCTTTAAGCCATGTTATAATGTTGTTACCTCCTCAAAAACATACCTGGAGTTGTGTTTTGTTTCATTAACACATGTTTGAGTAACCCTGCATTATCAGTCTGTCTTCATCTCCAAAGTGCAAAATCTTCTGTTCCACCATGAAGCTGTAGTTTTCATCTTAACAGGTACGTTTTACGGTTTGTTTAGTACAGATTGGAAATTCCAGGGCTGAAATTGTCAAAATGATTCTAATGAAGGTGTATGGAGTTTAAAAACACAGTGGAGTGCTTATTGTATTACCACATGACATCACATGCGCAATATGAGCCCTTTAAGTGCAAACAGCACCTACCAAATTGAATCTTTTTTAAGGTGTTTTCTGGTTGAATAGGTCACTTCTATCAATATGCTATTGACGTTTTGTTTTAGCTTTTAACCATGTTTGGAGTATAAGTATATTTTATGAGGCCATGCACCTCTGAACCGATGAGGAAAGTGGAGCTTGACTGGGTGTGAATTATTTGTTTGCAGTGAGAATCTTTTTTCATTTTTAAATAGCTTTCAACCATGTTTTAATTAATGATAAATGTATTTTCTGAGGCCATTCACTTCAACAGATGAGGTCTTCTGGGATTTTAAATAGTGTTATTTCTCTTTGGACCATCTGTCTGTTATTGTCATGTTGACATTAGCACTGCTGCTGATAAACCATTTCAACATGCTTCATTACCCACCATTACCAGAAGAGGGCATTAAACACCTAATCAAAGTGTTTTCTGTTAGTGAGCGGAGCAGCATTTCCAAAGAACACAACAGGTACACAGGTTTATGTTTATCATTTTGCTTAAAATTTGTATTTAGGCAGTTTCTGTTTTTTTTCCCACGTTCACATTTTAAAGTCCTGTATTAGTCAAAATTGACTCTTGTGAGCTTTAAGCCATGTTATGATCAGTGTTGGGCACGTTACTTTGAAAAAGTAATTAGTTACAGTTACTAGTTACTAACCCAAAAAAGTAACTGAGTTAGTAACTGAGTTACTACACTATAAAAGTAACTAGTTACCTAGGAAAGTAACTAATGCGTTACTTTTTTTTTTTGTTAAAAAATCTCAAATAATTTGGATTTTTTTTTTTACAGTGTATTATACAGCTTTTGCTGCTTGGCTGACGTGGCTCTGTCACCGTGGACTTCATTGTTAATAACGGCACCTCGCATACGATTATCGTCATGGGGCCTGCTTCTTCTGCCCCTTCCTCTCCTCCTCCTCTCCTCTTCCTCCTCCTTTCCTCTTCCTCCTCCTTTCCTCTTCCTCCTCTCCTCCTACTCCTCTCTCCTTCATAGCATGCGATTAACATCATGGGGCTTTCTGGGGGCCACTAGTTTAACAGAAGCGTGCGCCGTCCAGAGATGCTTCATTAAATTCGAGTTGCTTATATTGGACGTGGACAAAGTCTTTGGTCTTTGACACAATGTGCACGTAACATGTACGTTTTTACCTTTTACCTCGACGAGGTTGAAATACTGCCTATACTTCTGTCTTCGACTCGGGACTCGCCATCTGACACGGGGTGTGTGGATTGTGTGTGTGTGCGCTACTACTGTGTGCTGGGATTGTGTGTAGAACCCGCCCACCGCCCACTGGGTGTCTCTGATTGGCTCAACATGAAATCTTACTCTGCTTTAGCCAATCATCATTACTTATCCTGCCCTTACCAAAGGGAGAAAAAACTTCCCCTGTGCCTATGCGAGTCGCGCACATGATGCCAGTTTCAAAATGAGCAGGTTCAGTAACGCGGTAACGCGCCGTTTAGTAACTGTAATTGAGTTCCTTTATTTTGAAAGTAACGCGTTACAGTATTAGTTACTGTCAACAGTAACGGCGTTACAGTAACACATTATTAGTAACGCGTTACTGCACAACACTGGTTATGATGCTGTTACCTCCTCAAAAACATACTTGGAGTTGTGTTTTGTTCCATTCACACATGTCTGAGTAATCCTTTATATACTCTTCAAATCTCCAAAGCTCAAAATGCTCCACCTCGTTATGTCATGTAGTGGTAGTGGTAGTGTAGTGGTAGTTCAATAAAGATTGGCGAATTCAGGGCTGAAATTATCCAAATGGTTCTAGTGAAGGTGAGTTTAAAAACACATTGAAGCACTTCCTGTAATACCATATGACATCACAAGGTGGAACAGAGTGTTTTCTGATTGTTATGTTTTTGATGTGAAAACAACAGAAAATTGTGCAATATGGGCCATTTAAATGTACTTTGCTTCTCTTCTTCTAATGTCCAACCTCTTTATGAAATTTGACTGGGTTTGATATATTTGTCTATATTGTCACTCAATGAAACACCCACTTGTTGCGCATTGCTATCAATGATCAATGGTTCCCAAATTGTAGACCAGGACTCCAATGTGAATAGCAAGGCATATTTTTGTTACTATGGTTACTGTTTTTGTAACAATAGGTTTCCCATCACTAAAGTTGACACTAAAACCCCAGAATACCATACATATCATACACAAAAATACTTGCTAATATGCACCTTCATGATCTAAATAATGGGACAAATAGATGACTGCCACTCCGATTACACACTCCAACATCTTCCAACAAAAACAATCAATGCCAGGAATATAAATAAGGAATAAGAATATATATGCATAAACCAGATCCTTGCCCATGAATTAAAAACTCCTTTCTTGGTATTGTTCCATTGTGAATATATAGAATCAGTCTCCCAAATCTCATAGACACACACAGATACTTATTACTCGAAAAATGCCAATCTAGCCCACACTTTTGGATACGGCGCCCCACACCAGTCATTAGAAGATGTAATAGATTAGGCACGGGTGGAGTGAAAGGCAGACAGAGACGCGAGGAGAGAGGGGACACGGCGAGAAACGAAGTGATGGAGATTGGCAGATGAGTAAAATGGATTGGATAGCGCTATATGGATGAGAAGACAGGACGGAGAGACGATGCCTACCACCGCGAGCCAGATAATGGAAACTGATTACAGAAAAAATCAACAAGGTTTCTCTCATTTCTAGAAGCACTGTCTGGGGAGAAAAAGATGGCGGTAATGTGATTGGCGAGCGCGTGGATGAAACAGATTGTGAAAGAATTCGGGACACAGTATCAACAAGAGCTATATATAGAAATGTGAACGATGATACAACTAGGTTAGGCACACAGACAGTAGAAGGTGGAAAAACTACAGTAAAAAGTGTTATTTTTCCCAAACTGGCAGTGCATGGGCGTATGTCATTTCACATGTCACTTATAGTAGATCTGCTGTTTATACCATAGTAGGAGGAACAGGTAGGGTCAGACCACACATTTAGAGGCAAAATGGCACAATGTCAAATTGTCAGCTTTCAACCTCCACAGGTTTTGGAGAATTCTACTACATCTGTCTTGGCCTGTCTGTCATTATTTATCCATTTCAAATATAATTGGATCTTTATATAGAAACGTACTGTGGCAAGTGTTTGACAACTTTGAAATACAAAGTAGGCCATGATTTCTGGTGGTTTAGAAAAAAGTGCCCAGTGTTTACTTTCATTTGCTTGTTCATTTCTGGGGTCACAATATCCGGCGAAATGCCCAAATGTGAAATGAAAGATTCACATTTTTGGAGCTAAATTCAGTCAGTATTTGATTTAACCCAACTTCATTTAAAAGTAACTAAAAGTAAGTAATTACCAGACACTGTGAATAAAGGCAGCTTTTAAACTTGTTTCTGTGCAATTTAGTTTTAACATGGGGTTCTTACCTGGGTGACAGTTTGATGCAACAGTTGGTGATTAAGATTAAGATTAAGCCTTTATTGGTCTCACACACAATGACACACAGTGAAACACGGGAGAAATTTGACTTCTGCATTTGACCCATCCTTTTTCAGGAGCAGTGAGCAGCCATCTTTCGGCGACCGGGGGCAGTACCGTGAAGGGTCTTGCCCAAGGACCCACACTGGCTAGCTCATTGCTGGGGGGGGGGGGGATTTGAACCCAACTGGTAAGTCAGTGACTTACCAGTTGAGCTAACCAGCCGGTGGTGCTTCAGTCTCACAACAAGAAGGTCCTGGTTTCAATTCCTGGGCAGCCTTTCTGTGTGGAGTTTGCATGTTTTCCCCATGCCTGCGTAGGTTTTCTCTGAATGCTCTGGTTAAAAGAAATGCTTTCATGAGAAAAAAAAAGTACCATTCATTCAATTACAATTATGCAAGTTGCAGTATGATAAAGTAACCAACAAAAAAACTAACAAAATTAGAACTCGCTGTATTAAACATGTGTTTTTCCATCCATCCATCCATTTTCTTCCGCTTATCCGGGGCCGGGTCGCGGGGGCAACAGTCTAAGCAGAGACTCCCAGACTTCCTTCACCCCGGACACTTCCTCCAGCTCCTCCGGGGGGACCCCAAGGCGTTCCCAGGCCAGCCGGGAGACACAGTCCCTCCAGCGGGTCCCGGGTCTTCCCCAGGGCCTCCTTCCGGTGGGACATGCCCGGAACACCTCCCGAGGGAGGCGATCAGGAGGCATCCGGAACAGATGCTCGAGCCACCTCAGCTGGCTCCTCTCAACGTGGAGAAGCAGCGGCTCTACTCCGAGCCCCTCCTGTGTGACTGAGCTCCTCACCCTATCTCTAAGGGTGCGCCCAGTTACTCTGCGGAGGAAACTCATTTCGACCGCTTGTATCCGTGATCTCGTCCTTTCGGTCATTACCCAGAGCTCATGACCATAGACTGCATATATAAATGGACATAGCTAACTTGCTAGCTGCATTCCAAATAGAAAGTGAGCATAGGCGTGCTTCAAGCTCCATCCATTCCAGCTCCAATTCACTTTGTACCAAAAAGATCGTCGCCCCTCTCTCCATAACTGCTGTTGTCAGGCTCCTCATTTTGGTCTTAAAATGTTCATATTAACCCACTCTATGTGGTCCTGGTATTTTTATTTTACTAGTTTGTCTATAAATAAATTCCTAATATGGAACTCAGCTTCAAATTTAACGCATAACTGCCAGCCCCGGTGAGCTTCATTTGACTGGAGCCAAAGCTATGAGTGATGTTACACTCTCTTAGTCTACGTCATTATACAGTCTATGGTTTTTCCCCAGATGCCCTTTCCAACACAACATTTTTTATTCCGTACTGGCTACATTTTGAGGCCCTCTACAACTGGATTCTTATAGGGTCACTCATAACAATTTCATTTAAACTTAACTGACTATCAAGCCATCCAAACTGCTTCAGTGTATTCATTCATACATGAGAGAAGGACCCGATTAGGTCTGCCTTGTCAAAGGAGACCAAGACCCCATGGCTGAGAAAAGCAGGATCCTCTTCACCCTCTGACCCTCTCACCTTTATCCTTTATAGGCTCTTATCAAATATCCCACCTCCTATAGAACCTCCTGTGCTGTGACCTACTTTAGGGACCTGACTCACAGGAACAGAATGACACTATGATGATGTAATCCAAATCACTCAACTGTCCTCTTTCTCAGTATGCAGTTTGACTTCTGAAGCTGGTACAGTTTAAATGATGAGTGCTGAGTGAAATGATAAGAGATGGTCAAGCAGCCACATAGCCATGACCCACTTTCAGATCCTAAGCCACAAGTTGATAATGACAGCAGTGATATCATTTCTAATGCTAAATGTTTGGCTTATTACATAAGTTGAATTCCTTTTTTCCCAGCTTTATTTTGAAACTTTAGATTTTGTGTCACAAATCATCTACATTTTTGGTATATATATATATATATATATATATATATATATATATATATATATATATATATATATATATATATTTATTTATTTATTTATTTATTTATTTATTTATTTATTTATTTATTTATTTTTTAATGGTGCAGTACGTAACTTTTCAGGTGGGGGTCTTCTTGTCCTCATGGAGATTTTTTTGCTTTGCCTTGAAGGTTCCACTCAGCAGATAACTTTACCTGGACAGGTTACAGATCAGATCTGTGCAGTGGCTAAACATTACATGTTTTGAAGGTAAAAAATAATAATAAATTAAATATAATATTCAGTGCCAAACTGTGGAATTTATTGCGTTCGAGGCAACGCAATGAATCTCAAAGATGTGCATCATTAATATAGTTTCAAATTTTGTATCAAAATTGGTATATTGGAAAAAAAAAAAAACAGAATGTAATAATCACAATATTCTGTATAGCAGGTTTTCTATAGTGCTCATGCGTAGGCTGTTCTTCCTTGTCAGATATATGGTCTCTTGCACTCCACTTTGACAGATGACATGAAAAAGTGCAGATTTCTCCATGCTTCCGTGCCATCTCCTCTTTTCCCAGTTTTGTGTTTACTCATGGCCTCCCCACTCCAGCCCGAGTGAGGGGGAGACAAACAGGATGTCTGTGGGAGGAGGACCAAAGACGTGAGCAAAATCTGACAGAGAAGTGGAGTGTGCATGTGCATGTCTGCGTCTAATCCCAGGATGGACTTCCGTTTGAACGTGAGCTGCTTGGGAGTTCTGGGGGAGTTGTTACAGCAGAGTGAGGGATCAAGGGTACAATGCCAAAGCCTACTTCCTTATACATGGAAATACATGAAGGAAAGCCACCCACAGAGAGGAGAAATTTGAATTCAAAGTTGACAAGAAGGGGTAAAAGGGGTTTATTATTATTATTCTGATATAATGATTTTTTTTTTTCCCCAGGCTTTGAGAATGATATAATGATGATTTTCAGCTCCTAGAATGCAATGATGTCATATTCCCAAATAGGGGGCAAAAGCCAGTTCTTCCAATATGGTAATAATCAAAGAATCAAGAAATAATCAAAAGGAAAATTCACAAATGTTAAACATGGACAAAGAACTTGCCATAATGCAACATTCATTTTAATCCCTATAAAATACCCTTTCAAATGTTGTAATATAATGTAAACCCCAACAGAGTGGCTGGATTGCAATTCTCACTACATAAAAATAAGGTGATAAATGTAACTTTTCTCATGGACGGAGATGTCCTTGCTTTACATGTAATGTTCCACAGTATAGCATTAAACATTTTTTGACTCTGTGGAGACAAGCAGGTGGAGATACCAAACCTAGTTTCAGGTCAGATTTTTCATCAAGCTTGCTAACTGTAAGAATACTTATTTTAAGGTATATTTCTTACATAAAGATACCTATAATTGAGTAAGTTTAAGATAAGATAAGATAAGACTTTATTGATCTCACACAGGAGAAATTTACTTGCCACAGTAGCTCCAGGACATTTGGACAAGAAAGAAAGTGCATGCAGGCAAGAATGGGATAAAGTAAGTAATCATAAAAATAGTAATAATAATAACTAATAATAGTAATAATGGAAATAATAATAATAATAATAATAATAATAATAATAATAATAATAGTAATAATAATAACTAATAATAGTAATAATGGAAATAACAACAAGCATCAACATGGAAAAGAGGATATTGCACATCTGGCCTATATATTAGAATTATATAGTCTGATGGCGGTGGGGATGAAGGATCTGCGGTAGCGCTCCTTCTTGCACTGGAGGTGCCGCAGTTGGCTGCTGAAGGAGCTGCTCAGCTCCTCTATAGTTCGGTGCAGAGGGTGAGAGGTGTTGTCCATGATGGACATGAATTTGGCCAGCACCCTCCTTTCAGCCACCTCCTCTACAGAGTCCAGAGGACAGCCCAGGACAGAGCTGGCCCTCCTGACGAGCTTATTGTCTTTTCCTGTCCCACTCTGTGCTGCTCGGGGCCCAGCAGACGACACCGTAGAGGAGAGCAGAGGCCACCACAGTCATAAAAAGTCTTGAGCAGAGGCCTGCACACTCCAAAGGACCTCAGTCTCCTCAGGAGGTGGAGGCGACTTTGGCCCTTCTTGTACAGGGCGTCGGTGTTGTGGGACCAGTCCAGTTTATTGTTGAGGTGAACACCCAGGTACTTGAAACTGTCCACAGTCTCTATGTCCTGCCCCTGGATGTTCACCTGTGAGTGAGGTAGTGGTCTCCTCCTAAAGTCGATCACCAGCTCCTTTGTCTTACTGGTGTTAAGGCACAGGTGGTTGCGCCCACACCAGTCTACAAAGTCACTGATGACCGAGCGATATTCAGCTCGTTCCCCTCAGACACACAGCCCACAATGGCCGAGTCATCAGAGAACTTCTGGAGATGGCAGCTGTCCGTGTTGTATATGAAGTCCGAGGTGTAGATGGTGAAGAGGAAGGGTGAGAGGACAGTTCCCTGGGGGGCCCCAGTGCTGCAAACTACCACCTCTGACTCACAGCCGTGCAGCCGCACGTACGGTGGACGGTCAGTGAGGTAGTCGATGGTCCAGGCAGCGAGATGTCCATCCACTCCCGCGTCCTCCAGCTTCCCCCACAGCAGCGCCGGCCTGTGTTGAAGGCGCTGGAGAAGTCAAAGAACATGACTCTCACAGCACTCCCGGCGGTCTCTAGGTGCGTGAGCGCCCGCTACAGCAAGTAGATGACGGCGTCCTCTACTCCTACGTTTGGCTTGTAGGCAAACTGCAGCGGGTCCAGGGTGGGGCTCACCACAGAGCGGAGGTGGCTGAGGATCACCCTCTCCATGGTCTTCATAAGGTGGGAGGTCAAGGCGACTGGTCTGTAGTGGGCCGGTTCCCTGGCGTTTGTTGTTTTGGGAACCGGGACCACACAGGAGGTCTTCCACAGGATGGGGACCTTCTCCAGGCTGAGGCTCAGATTGAACATGTAGCAGAGAACCTCATAGAGCTGGTCTGCACAGGTTCTCAGCAGCCTGGGGCAGATACCATCAGGTCCTGCGGATTTCCCCTGTCTGAGTCGCCTTGGCTCCCTCCTCACCTCGTCCAGTGTGATGGAGAGGGGGGAGTGAGGGGGGGACTGGGATGGACTGCAGGGGGTGGTGGTGGTGGGGGGTGGAGGGGGGATGGTGCTGGGTTGGGTCCGTGTGAAGGGGGAGGGGGATGTGGCCACTGGCCCGGGAAGGTGTGAAGAGGAGGAGGGAGTCGGCAAAGGGGGTGGGGGGGCGCATCAAACCTGTTTGATGAAAAGAAACTTATAATATAAATCAAACTATAATATAAATCTATTTACAGCAGTATGGATGTTCATAATCAATAATGTACTGGTTTAGAATGGCATGCATTTCACAGATCTTTTCATAGTTCCAACAGCGGCGTTAATACAGGCTGGCTGGATCCTACCTCCTAACCTCCTAGTCCACACACACACACACACACGCACACGCACACACGTATTGTCCCAAACACTTAGACACCCAGAGGAAAGCCACCCACTGGGAGAGGCGGTGATAGCAGGGGCCGCATTGGCGACACTGTGCTCTGATGAGGATGGCAGCCCCTCGTACGTTCTCAGAGCAGGAGCCTCAATCAGGGCCACTTCACACCTCTCCAATAACAAACCCTCATAATGGAGGGCCATGCTGAGTGCCTTTAACCCACACCTCTCCGTCTTGTTCTCCCAGAACAATGCCGTCAAGATGGAAGATTGTTTTCTCGGGATTCTTTGTGATTTTGTTTTTGTTGTGTACTTTACCAGGGTGTTGTCATGTTACTGTACTAGTTTGTGTTTATATATGTTTATTATAATACATATTTAGGATTTGTTACCATTGTTACCATTTTATCAGCTCTTGAATTTCCCTCAAAATATATAAATGTTTGTTTCTTGATTATGCAAAATTAACTTTAATCATCTTTTAATCCTGCTACAACAGTGTTCCCTGAAGCTTACTCAAAATTGTATTTGATTGCTTCATGCATGATGCAGTAATTGTGTATTGCTCTGCATCTGAGGCTTGAGTGCTCAGAAAATTGCTATTTCCACTTACCACCTATTTCCACTCACATTCTAGTTATAATTTTATGAAATATTAAGACATGAGATGCGGGAAAAGTCCCTCAGTCATCCAGGTAGAATCCATGATAAAAGGCGAAGTTCAATTTGTCAACTGGACAAAGTTTGTTTGGTTGAAAACGTTTCGCCGCTCATCCGAGAGGCTTCTTCAGTTCTGGTTCTAGTGCTGGTTAGACCCTGTTTATATCTAGCTGCAGGGAGGAGCTCACTACATTGAAATAGTTCTGAAACTATCTCAACTAATCTGTATCTTTTCAGAGAAACAAAACATACAGATTAGTTGAGATAATTTCACAACAAAGGGGCTTAAAATGTTACATAGTCACTTTTCAAAACTAAAAACAGGTCTAGTTCTGCAGTTTTGAACAGGAATTCAGTGGACCTACTTGATAGCTGTTAGATTAGCTGTTAGATGAAGTATATAGCTGAAGGTTGAAGTATTAACCACTCTGCCAATCTGCTCTCCTAATGTGTAAAACACCAAGAAGAAGAAAGTGTGTTCAATTATTCTACAGCACAGTGTTCTCATAAAATTGCCTGCTGCTTGACAGGTTATTTACAACGGAAAACTATTGGGATAATTTGAGGCTTAGGTTTAAGAAGTGGTGATTCTAAAGTAGCTAATCTGAGGTTAGAACTGTTCTGCCCTTCAAAGCCCTCCCTAAACACGCTGTTCCTCAAATGCTTATAATCCCAAACAACTCCAACTAAGGCCTCAAAAGTTCGGAACATCTAAACAGATTAAAGCTCGGAAAAAAAACTTGGAAAAAGATGAGGCCATGCAGCACTCTTTAAAACCAAGATAAAGAGCTGCCATGTTGAACCTATCACCTCTCTCTGGAACAGGAAGTTGCATAACCGACGGCAACCAAGGCTCGCCCTGTAATTACGTATGGAGAGAAGTTTGGCTTGTAAACGGGGATGGAGTGAGTGTATTTGAAACATACTGCCTGGGTGAGTTCGTACCACACACTGCATCAGATGTCTGCTGACTCATCACTCCAGGGCCACATCAGAGCGGCAGCAGAGGCACCGAAGTACGACGCATGGGCCGGGTCTGCTAGCCAAATGTGCACACACCATAGCCAGGAGAAGGGTGGGGTAAGGAGAAATAGTGGGGGTGGGGGAGGGGGCTGAGTGTAGAGCAAGATACTTCAAGACAGAGAGTAACCAGTAAAGAACAGATACATTTGCATAACCAAGTAGCCAGTAATTAAAGGTCCCATATTACATTCTTTTCTGATGTGTTATAATGTTGTTTCCTCATCACAAACATACTTGGTGTCATGTTTTGTTTCATTCACATATGCTTAACACATATACCCTACGTATTTAGGCTGAGTTCTTCACTCAAACTAAAAACTGTTTCACCATCTGATATCATATGGCAATACAGGAAGTGCTCAACTGTGTTTTTAAACTCCATACAACTTCACTAGAATCATTTGGATAATTTCAGCCGTGGAATAGCCAATTTCTCAAATGTAATAAAGTTACAACAAACCCAACAATCTTACAAACTGTACTACTGATGAAACTACTGTAATTCAATTTCTTTCTTTTTTAGTAACATTTCCTGGTCAAAAAGGGGTAAACTAACGTGACAAAGACAAAAATGAAAGAGAAAATGTGATGTTCTACTGCTCCCTTAAGATCAGACTGTGAGGCAATAGAAAATCATTGTTAAGAATGATCTGAAAACTATGACAGATTAATGTGCTGTAAATTGGCCTGTTCAAACAATTGCACTAAAAGAGTGTTTTAGCACCTCTACAGAGAAATGTGCAGGTATGTGTTCAATGTAAATCAGAGTGTGCATTATTCATGATGGCAATGTTCAAGAAAGGGATTTTAGTCTAAAACCATGAAGCTTAATTGTAGTTTTGGGCAAAAAGCATTAATTATGCACATGTTCTGAGGCCTGTTTGACCCATCTCTTGACTCATTAAGCACAGAGCCTTGAGTTTCAGAGACAGCCTACAAGAATGTGCTCTCACAATAGTAAATGCATCTGTCAGAATGCTGACAATGATAAAGAAAACACTCATTTAACACTTACACATGCACACATAGGAAAGAAAAGATCAAGTCATTCATTGTGCCATACAAAAGTGCGAAGTGCGTGGTCGTGAGATGTCAGCAGCTATGATAAGGTTAATCAGCAGCTTCGACTTTCTCCCAAAACCTCCCTGTCTGCATGAACAACATTTTACACAAGCAATTATCTCTTTTGAATAAAGGGTGTTTGCCTATCAAGAGAAGCCCACTTAAACAGGGTCAAATACAATTTGCTATCACGCCACTTTCAAACAACATATCAAATTGTTGTCACTTCCATTTACGACAGTAATGTGTACCTAGTAAATTGCACTACTGCCTTTGACTGCTGACAACAGCTAATTGTAAATGTCAGAGTTATTCATGCGTGCCTCACCATGGTACATGATTAAAAATCACCTATATTTCTTTTCAAATGTGTGATCCAGAATAAGGCGGTAAACATACATTTGAGCGTGGATGGCACATCTGAGGAGAATCCTACATTTATTTAGTCATGTCTGAAAAGCACACTGCCACACACACGCTTAAGAGCTGTGCTCATTCTCCACAGTATACTGAGTGCTGATGTGTGGTCAATGCCCATCTGGCCCTGCTGACAGTACCCATTTGGTTGTAACACTTTTATGGAAAGTGTGGATATAGAACATTTAGAAGCAGGCAAATGGAAAAGTCTGAAAAGAGCACCATTTACATTCACCAAAACTTATTCACTGTAGGGATAGGACAAGCTGAAAGTCTGTCTGCAGCAGGGTCAAACAGGAAAGAAAATGTCCAGTGATTCTAAGTGTATGGCCTTTAGTGTTAAGCACTCTCTACTCAAAGTAAGAAAACCACATTTATTTTATTTATGAGACAGGGACAGTGCACAATATACATTAACATTAACAGGACAGATGCATTGTGCCAGGTTAGAGCTAATTTTCACCTGTAGTTTTTTTTTTTTTTTTTTTTTTTTTTTAGGGTTGATGGGGGAAACCGGAGTGCCCGTAAAAAACCCACCCAGACAGGGGAGAACATGCAAACTCCACACAGAAAGGCCTGGTTGACCCGGAGATTGAACTTGGAACCTTCTTGCTGTGAAGCTTGAGTGCTAGCCACTCAGCTATCGTGCTGTCAGCTACTGAAGCCAGTAGCTGAGTGGGGTTTAACCTTCTTTGTACCCAGGACAATCATAAATTATCATCTGAGCTGATATGTCTACCTTCATACCCATGGAGGGCGAGAGCCAGTTTTCCAATTGATTACATTGTGCTTTGCCATGAAATATCTAAAAGGTAAAATAACAAATGCTGAGCATGATTAGTAACTAGACACTAGACCTATAAACTCACTCTATTAGAACAAAAATCTGCATTTCAACAATATTCATTTTAGCTTCCCCTCTATATGTATTAAATATTATTGGCCTATATAAAGTTGTGATGTCATCTGAACCTCAGCAGTAGCAGTAACAACTTTTGAAAACCATGCAGCTTTCCAGTTACTTTCTATGTATCATTTTCTTGAAAGCCCATATTACTTGTGCCAAACCAAAAACTGAACCCTACAACCATGAGATTTGCCCTTGTGAATGTTTTCTATTGTAACGGGTCCACCCCTCTCCATAAACCACTGGCTCTTTACCAAGCGGGCGCTGTCCACATGTGACAATGATTTGTTTTCTCCTATGAACCGTGATTACAGGTTGTCAGCCATGCTTTTACTAGACCTGATGGGTAATTTCACTCTTTAACATGGTTTTTCGGACTTGACGGCTCGATTGGCACACACGCGGACAGGCACGCTAGCGGCACAAATGCATGCTAACCACACACACACACACACACACACGCATACTACACCACACTTATAGACAAACAAATCAAGTGGCATGTCTATTATAGCGGCCTAATCAACAAGGGGCCCTGCATGTTCTGTCACAACTCGCACAAGAACATTATGGATAATTTGTGTCTATAGCTTTGCGCGCAATCATTCCAGCGTATATGTTCCTGTGTGCCTTGCCGTTTAATGAGCCGAGCTAATTAAATATGGAAATTAATGACATACAAAAGGAAATAGGGGGAAAGCGTAGTCCTGATGCATTTGAAGGAGTCGCTAAAAGCCTTTTATTACATTAGGGAGTGGGAAGGGGAGAAGAAGGCAGCTTCCTCTAAGGAGACTATTAACTAACAACGTGATTAGCCATAGCCAAACAACACAAACTATTAGCTATGTTTTGTGCATTAGCATTATTCTGCGTGCTCCAGACATGAAATATTCAAAGAGAGCACAGCGCCGCTCACTTTTATGGCACTTTTATGTTTGTTGTTGTTGTTTCGATCTGGAAAATCAACATTACACACCCTGTGCTGAAACAGATTCACACGTCCCCGACTGTCGCCAGCGAGATGTTGGCAGAGTGCACGCCAAGAAGTTTTTGTGATATTAATATTATACTATGTTGTGATAAGCTTGGTGGGGATAGCATAAAGGTAGCAAAATGGAAGCTGAATAATGGAATGTCATTGGAAATGCATGCAAATAATCAAATACACAACAGCGGTCAGTGCTGACAGACTCGGACAATGGCTGGGTGACCAGGAAAACGCTTTCCATCACTTGTTTTAGTCTCTGGACTATGGGGAGATGCCCAAGTTTGACCGGGGGGTGGCATATCCTTTTAAAGGCAAATTAACGTTTTTTTACAATCTGAGCCTTCTTTCGGCAATAAAACAAGTAGTTTTACTCACCCATAGCAGTTTGCTGTCAATTGGAGCAGTATCGCAGAACTTATGTTGAGCCGTTCTGTTCTACCACTGATCCCGTATCTGTTAGCATGAGTGCTCGGGGCACTGATTTGCTGTGTCCAAATAACACAAACTTAAGCACTTTTCAAATCACAGAAGATCGCTGTGCCAGGGCAGACTTTCAGTGGATTCCAAAACGGCCTGAAACCCGATATCGCAACAGTTCAGAGCGGTGTTAGCCTCTTTTGGACTAGCTGTGTTTACAAAACAGCTGAGTTCACGCATGCGCACTGTCCTCTCTGATGACGTCATCAAATGAAACTATAGCTGGATATCGGGTTTCAGGCCGTTTTGGAATCCACTCAAAGTCTACCCTGGCACAGCGATCTTCTGTGATTTGAAAAGTGCTAAAGTTTGTGTTATTTGGACACCGCAAAGTAATGCCCCGAGCATATGATACAGCACCATGTTAACGGATACGGGATCATTAGTAGAACAGAACGGCTCAACATAAGTTCTGCGATACTGCTCCAATTGACAGCAAACTGCTATGGGTGAGTAAAACTACTTGTTTTATTGCCGAAAGAAGGCTCAGATTGTAAAAAATCGTTAATTTGCCTTTAAGTGAATGTAAGGGTTCCAAGGTTTTATTAAACTGAAAAGATTGATACACATGTAAATTGAAACTGAATTTTATCAGATAAGACCTTGCTGACTGACAATTTCAGGCTTTCAAAATCCACAAACCAACATTTAAAGACATGGTTTTCATTATATTTTTAAGCTACCGGGTCAAAATGTCACCCCTGCTTTGATGCCAGAATCCATAAGTATTTCCTGCCAATATACATCTAAAAATGGCACATCCTTTATAAGCAAATCCCATTAAAGTTATATTAGTCAAGCCCTACAATGACAACTATTATTTCCAAATGATTCATAGCTATTTATACCGAAAATCAAACAACGCAGTGTGAATTAGCCGCTATCATTCTCACGTGGCATGTCTAAAAGGGGGATAGTTAAATCAAAGAGCCTTTTGAGTTAGCTGTTAGCGATGACTTTGTTTACGGCATGGACTCCACTGTGGGGGCATTATCCATTGTGTGTGCATTTGGGAGCGTGGACGGGGAGCACCCTGCAGGCTTAGGGTCAGGCACAGTTTACAGACCAGCAGACTCCGGGCTGGAAAACAGGCACACCATGGGACCGTCTACGTCGGCTGGTCCAGGGGGGTAAACCTGGAGCTATGAGGGATTAAGGGTTAAAGTTGGTCAGAGACTGAGACTGCCCTGAGGGAAGGATGGCCCTCAGTCTGGCCCCGAAACATTCGAAAGCACTGCACAGTAGGAGCTGACTGAATCTGTACAAAATCATTTAGATTTGAAAGCAACATATTATTTTAATCTATTATTATTGTATTGTTAATATTATGAATAATCTTTTGTTGCCTCCACAATCTGTTTCATAAAGCGCAATATTACTTTTCTGATTAGGCGTGTCTGTCACCTGCTTTTCCCCATGGAGATCTTATTGTTTTGCAATCCACAGTATGTGTGAAGAATCCCTCAGTCATCCAGGTAGAATCCATGGTAAAAGGAGAAATTCAATTTGTCAAGTGGACAAAGTTTATTTGGTCGAAAACGTTTCGCAGCTCATCCGAGTTGCTTCGTCAGTTCTGGTTAGAGTGCTGATGGACACTGCTTATATCTAGCTGCAGGGAGGAGCTAACTACACTGAAATTATTCTGAAACTACCCCACCTCTTTGTTTTCAGCTTTCTGTCTTTTGTTTTTTAGTTTCTCTCTGGCGTCTAGTTTAGCATACCCATTCAAAGACCTAATGGGTGTTTTCACACCTCTGGACCTGACCTGGGTGCCCTATTGTTTCCAAATAAACTTTGTCCACTTGACAAATTGAATTTCTCCTTTTTCCAATCCACAGTATGACATTAAACTTATCACTCTTGTATTAATTCAGTTACATCCAGCTCTGGAAAAAATAAGAGACCACTGCATGAGATCCAGACATGCAATTGAATAAATGTAAGGTAGAGCTGTTTAATGTCATACTGTGGAACATTTCAGGCAGAGCAATGACATTGCCACAGAGTTGACAGAGTTGACAGCATTTGACAGATCCTCCACCAGACAAGTTACATTGTGCACCTTTAAGTTTTTATTTGATTCTGGCATTGTGTTATGCAGCTCAGGAAAAATAATAAGAGACCACTGCATTTTTTTTTTCTGAAATCAGCATCTCTACATGTATTACAGCCATTCCATTCCAACGTCTGTTGAATTCCAACACAAACACAAAGCTGAGCTTCTTCAGTTCTTGCACCAGGAGTGGAATAAAGTCACCCAAGAACAATGTGAAAGACTTGTGGAGAGCATGCCAAGACCCATGAAAGCTGTGATTAAAAATAAGGGTTATTGCACCAAATATTGATTTCTGAACTCTTTTTAAGTGTAAACATTAGTATTATGTTGCTTTAAAATGAATTTGATCTTGTTTCTTTGCCCCCCCTAGGGGGGTCGCGGAGGTACTGCAGGGGGGTCGCGAAATCTTTTGATTTCACTTTAAAATAATATAATTTTATATTTTATAGTGTAAAATACAGTATTAACCTGTGTATTATTTCCTTGTATTGGATGTACCATAACAGAGTAGCAATGTTTATACATGACACTAAGCTCAATTTAATATAAAACACAATTCTATGCCGTATATATAGTAGGGGGTCCCTGGCCCAGTTCGCCATCTGTTTGGGGGTCCCTGGCCTGAAAAACTTTGAAGACCCCTGCTCTAAGCGATAATATTTTTATTTGGAATTTGGGGGAAATGTTGTCAGTAGTTTATAGACTCAAACAAAAATGTTCCTTTTGCCCAAACACATACCTATAAGTTGTAAAATCAGAAAAACTGATAATTTTTGCTGTGGTCTCTTATTTATTTTTATATGTATATTACCTTGACCATTTCTACTAAGGATAGGCATCCCTCTCACACAGATCTGACATGTAACTTGGTCTGTTAGCATCAGTCTCCATGGAGATAGAGTTGTGGAACATTCTAGATAAAGCAATAACGTAACCTACCAACAATCAAGTTGTGGACTCTACACCAGAAAAGTTAGTGCACCTTTAAAGGGCAACAGTTTTGGATCCTCTATTCCACATGGTTCCCACATGATTCTCATCCATAAAATGGCTGTTATTCTGATCTTTACCTATGCAATCTTCCTTTACCCAGAATATTGGGCACTTCAAATCCTGTTCACCATGAGAGCACTCTTCACCCAGCTCGACTGTTCAAACAGGTTTGATGGTTGTTGGAGAGGCCATTGATGCAAAATGTCTACCACTTCTCTTCCAGGATGCACTTCTCCTGGTTTTAGCCCGGTTTAGTCCTGTTGTAGACTTTGTTTGGTCCTATATTCCTGTCTGAGCTCTGGTCTAGTCCAGGTTTAGGTCTGGGTTTAGTTCCAATGATATGAAGGAGAAGTGCTGTACAGGTAAATATGTACATAAGACAATGCAACTGTAAAAATGCACACATCTAAATCATTGGAGTTTACTGTTTTGTAATGTGTTGTAACACATCCAGTTCTACTGTTGAACTGTAATAGCAATGACTGGATCTAAGATTATTTCCCCCTTTTAACCCTTTACTTGCCCTAATCAGATGTAGCCAGTGTTGGAGCAGCCAATGGTGTCCCTTTGTGTCCATCCTGCCAATGCAATCATTTAATTAAGCTAAGCTTGTTGCTGGGTGTTTTGCATAAATTAGCATCCCTGTTTAAAACCAGATAAGATAATTTGATTACAAAAGGCTGTTACTTGATTAAACAGTTTGTTCTAATTAAAAGAGCACGCAGGGTCCACAGTGTCAAGAGTGGATGGTGTGCTTAGAAAGAAGGTTGTGGGTTAAATTCACAGAGATGGCCTTGTTTGTACAGGGTCTTTGAATAGTCCCACATGCACTCTGACTGCCTTCCTCTGGTTAAAACATGCTTTCATGTTTGTTTGTGAGTCTAAATTATGTGACCACTCTTAAAGGCTCTCTACTACTTTTTTCATGTGAAACAGCTCAAATTTAGATCTCTGTGTGATGTCTGCATTTAATTACAGCGTTTTTATTATCTACGCATCTGGAAGTAAGGCTGGTGTGCTGTTAGCATGCTAGTTGTTGTTATCATTACCATAACAGAAAACTGTTTACTAGGAATATATAGGAATAGAAAATAGCACAAATTCCTACCCAAATAAATTAGGTGTATTGCCCATAGATAGAAAAGCAGTGTCTAAATCAGTTTCATGACAGTTCTGTGTTTCCCCTCTTATCCTAACCCAGTTGGACAGTGCAACTTATTCACATGGGAGCCAGGGGGAAAAGCACACTTCCTCCCAGGATCACAGGTCAAATGCAGCCAACCCAATCATCTGCACCTCACCAGCCCTCACCTTCGATAAACCCAGACACGCACTCTTGTACCGCTTTAAAAACAAACTAAGGCCTTCTTAACCTCTGACCCTGCACTTCCTTCCTGCGAGGGTGCTACTGCCACTCCTGGTGCTGCTGCGTAATCAGTCCTAGTGTCATCAGCATGGCAACACAGTGATGCGGAGGAGATAAGGGGCGGGGCATGTCCCATAAGGCTTACCTCATACTTCTTTCCGTTCCCAGCCCTCCCAATGCACTCTCCCTTTCTCACAATCTCAATTTACACTGCCCTATGTCTACTGGGTTTCCCGATCAGGCCAACATACTTACTGACTGCTGAGGTGGCTATTTGTAGTAATGAGTGGATGATTTTGTACAAAGCCTATAAAAGATAATTGTATTCAGGAGGGCATCTGTTTTTGTAATAGCATATATTTGTCATATAATATTAAACTGGTTTTGATGAAAACTACCTTCACTACACAGCTTCTTATAACATAAACATTGTTGATAGAGTGGTCAGATCAAATCCTGTCCCACAGGTTGGAGGTTCGATCTCAGCTCCCATCATTGCATTTGATGTTGTATCCTTGGGCAAGACATTTAACCTGCCTTGCCTGTTTACATTGGTGTATGAATGGGTGAATGGGTTCCTTGAAACACTTTGTTTGCCTTGAAGGTGTAAAAATGTGACATTTTAACATTTATCTAGAAAAGAAAAGAGTGAGTGCCTTTACAGCTAACCCCATTGATATATATACTCAACAAAAATATAAACGCAACACTTTTGTTTTTGCTCACATTTTTCATGAGATGGACTTAAAGATCTAAAATTCATTCCAGAGACACAATATTACCATTTCTCTCAAACATTGTTCACAAATCTGTCTAAATGTGTGATAGTGAGCACTTCTGCTTTGCTGAGATAATCCATCCCACCTCACAGGTGTGCCACATCAAGATGCTGATCTGACATCATGATTAGTGCACAGGAGTACCTTATACTGCCCACAATAAAAGGCCACTCTGAAATGTGCAGTTTTGTCTCACAGCAAAATGCCACAGATGTCACAAGCATTGATGGAGCGTGCAATTGGCATGCTGACAGCAGGAATGTCAACCAGATCTGTTGCTCATGCATTGAATGTTCATTTCTCCACCATAAGCCGTCTCCAAAGGCGTTTCAGAGAATATAGCAGTACATCCAACCGGCCTCACAACCGCAGACCACGTGTAACCACACCAGCCCAGGACCTCCACATCCAGCAGGTTCACCTCCAAGATCGTCTGAGACCAGCCACTCGGACAGCTGCTGAAACAATTGGTTTGCATAACCAAAGAATTTCTGCACAAACTGTCAGAAACCGTCTCAGGGAAGCTCAACTGCATGCTCGTCGTCCTCATCGGGGTCTTAACCTGACTCCAGATCGTCACCGTAACAGACTTCAGTGGGCAAATGCTCACATTCGATGGCGTCTGGCACGTTGGAGAGGTGTTCTCTTCACGGATGAATCTCGGTTTACATTGTTCAGGGCAGATGGCAGACAGCGTCTGTGGCGTCGTGTGGGTGAGCGCTTTGCTGATGTCAATGTTGTGGATTGAGTGGCCCATGGTGGTGGTGGGGTTATGGTATGGGCAGGCATCTGTTATGGACGAAGAACACAGGTGCATTTTATTGATGGCATTTTGAATGCACAGAGATACCGTGATGAGATCCTGAGGCCCATTGTTGTGCCATACATCCATGAACATCACCTCATGTTTCAGCAAGATAATGCACGGCCCATGTTGCAAGGATCTGTACACAATTCTTGGAAGCTGAAAATGTCCCAGTTCTTGCATGGCCAGCATACTCACCGGACATGTCACCCATTGAGCATGTTTGGGATGTGCTTGACCGGCGTATACGACAGCGTGTACCAGCTCCCACTAATATCCAGCAACTTCGCACAACCATATGAATAGACATACGAACATTCGATTTACGAACATTTGGAGTTACGAACAGGGTCGGAAAAAAAAAAAAAAAAAGTTAAATGTTTGGGCAAAAGCGCTGTACATGTACGCAAGTGAGTTTTTGTATTTAGTGCCTATTCCGACTTCCGGGTACAGTACGTAGTGCGTATTTCCGTCACGCCCACTCAGTTGAAGTGTTCAGAACTTCAACTGAGTGGGCGTACTACGGTGTTACTACGGTGTTACTACGGTGTTACTACGGTGTTACTACGGTGCGGTGTTACGAACTTTGTTGTTTTTCTTGCATGCGTACAGTAATCCAATATGGTTGGTAAAAGCGAAAAGCTTCTAGTGAAGCTTCTGTGAAAAAGCGGCAAGCCATGTCATTTGAAAAGAAGGTGGCGATAATAAAGAAACTTGATGCTGGTGAGAAGATGGTGAATGTGGCACGCGCATACAACGTGAACCGTTCGATAATTGGTACGATATATAAACAAAAGGGCCGCATTATGGAGCATATGAAAAGTGCAGCGGGTATGCAATCCACCATCATAAGCAAGAAGAGAGGGAAACTCATGGAAGAGCCTTATAAAACGTTCCTTTCTGATGCAGTGATCTAGAAACACTGTCACGTCACTCTGGTCTTTTTGCCAGCCCCAAGTCTGGATAAAGTTAGACAATTACATTCCCAGTGGTAGAAGAAGTACTCAATTTTGCTACTTAAGTGAAAGAGCAAATACCAGAGCAATTTTATTCAAATAAAAGTAAAAGAATCAAATGAAAAAATCTACTTAAGTAAAAGTATGAAAGTACTAGGGCTGGGTTCAAAAGATCGATCCATGATACGATATCGATTCACTATCAAAAAATACGATATCGATTCAAAAATTTGCAGATCGATCTTTTCCAAATGGTTATAGGCACTATTTTGTCGACCACGGAAGGAGAGCTATAAAAGGCGGGTGCCGGTGAACGAAACTGAAACTTGCGCTTGCGAGATGGCTGGAGCTGCACAGCTAAAATCACCTCCTGGTTTGAAGGCTGATGTGTGGCATTACTTTGGATTCAAACGTTACGAGGACAGTATGTAAGTAGATCGATATCGAATCGGATTGGATCGTGGATCGAATTGCATCGTGGCCTTGTGAATCGAAATTGAATCGATCCAGGAAATCAGGATCGATACCCAGCCCTAGAAAGTACCCATTTAAAATGTACTTAAATAACAAAAATTAAAAGTATTTTGTGCAGATTTTGAGGTCTTCAAATGTAGTGATTTTGATAAAGAAGTGTGCTCAATTTTGTTCAACAGAAATAATTGAATCAATCGTTCTTTTCCTAGCTGTTTTTATTTGTTAATTTTGTTTGCACAAACTACAAACATGTTAAAAATAAACCCCTCAGCCTTTTCAGCAGGTCTCACACAATAATAAAAAAAAACTTTAATTTTTCAGTCCGGTTCAAAAATGTAGTGGATTACAAAGTACAGATTCCTACTCTCAAATAAAGTCAAGTTAAACTAAAAAGTATTCACTTTAAAATGTACTCAAGTTAGGTAGAGACCTAAAAAGTACAGTACATTACAACTTTTACTTTTTTACATTCTACCGCTGAGTAAGGCCCTGTAAAACATTGAAATCCTGGTGCATCTCCACAGTAGGAGATATAGAACTGGTTGTGGTGACCCCTGAAGGGAAATGCCTAAAGAAATCACAATTAATAAATGGACTCATTACTTGCTAGTTCAAATAGACTGCAAAGGCTAGCTTAGACAAATGGGCGCTGCTTAGAATATAATGAACAAATTAGCACACTCATTAGTTGTGTTTCGAGGAATGGCTTTAATTAGCATGGTGCAATACTCGAGTTGGAACTGCTTGAAGAAACAGACACTTTCAAAACTATTTCATTTTCTTATGTTCAGTATACCCAAGTACCTCAATGTAAAACAGTAAAAGATCTACGCAAAACTTTTGACCAGGTTATTCTATTTTTTCACATCAAAAACACCAGGGTGCTCCTTTGTGGTTTTAAAGTCTGTACAACATACTTGTAATGATTTAACTACTATGCAAATACCAACCTTTGAAGCTAGCAGCTAGTTAATATGATATATACAGACCAAACACACCAGCTTAAATTTAGGTTAACTGTTTTGGAGTCTAGATTAAATTAAATTAACAAATTATGTTTGTATCTTATTTTATACATACTTTTCAGAGACCCCAAAATCTACACGCCAAGAAAACTTTACTCAAATCCTGCTATGTACAAGTTGATACTTGTTTTCTGCCCTCTGGCACTACAATCACTCTCACAGTCAGATGGTCAAATCCAAAACACCACTAGCCTCCAGAAGACTGGGTGAGGGAGAATTTGATCTGTTTTAAAGATTTTAAGGTGGAACAACATCTTTCATAGTGTCTACAAATATTTCAATAGGAAGAGTTACCCTTTCAAATGGTAAATGCTCACATTTTTATACAGTGATCTAAAAGCTTTACAGCAAGGAACCACTCACCCATTCATACAGCAGTGAACGCAGACACTAGGGGCGAGGTGGGTTAAGTGTCTTGCCCAAGGACACAATGACAGCATTCACCTGTGGGAGCTGGAATCACACCGCCAACCTGTGGGTCAGTGGATTTGACCGTTCAACCAATGATGTTTACTGATTGTTTACTTTATATTTAATAGGGGTGGAAACCGTTTGTATCCAATTCAATACAGTGAACCCTCGTTTATCGCGGGGGTTAGGTTCCAGAAATAGCCCGCAATCAGTGAAATCCGCGAAGTAGGACAATTTTATATTTTACAATTATTCTACATGTTTTAAGGCTGAAAACGCTTCACCAGACACATTATACACCTTTCTGAGACTGGTATTAACATTTTCTCACATTTTTCTCTTGTTTAAACACTCAAACGTTTGTAGATTTTCATTAAAATATATTAATAGTGGGGGGGGGGGGGGGGGCACGTGACACGCGGACACGTGCGCGCGGACACGTGCGCGCGGACACGTGTGTTTGTTTTGGTACCACATATCCATGCCATGTGCGAAAGTCGAGTGGAAAGCGACCTGGATATCATTTTAGGCAAGACTCAAGCCAATGCTAACAGTGCCAAACCGCTAACAGACGCCTCTGAGCACCACAAGACCAGGTAAGACCAACCTGCGCTCACAAGAGTTGGTTGCATTTCACCCCGGCTCCAAAATCAGACTGCTATCAATGCGTCGCCAATACTCCACAGCTCTCTAGGACGGGGTCGGGTTCGTCCTCTCGGCGTGACGGGGAAGAGCCACTGTCTCCTCTGTGCGCGCGAGTGTCCTCCCCCCGCTGCGGCTCCCTCGAATGCGGCTCTCCCCGCTGCGGCTCCCCAGGCCCGTCCATGTTGATTCTTGGCTCTTCCATGGTCCGGCTCGCACTCAGTCTCTTCCATGGCTCCTGCAAGTAAACAAAGGCCACACCTCCTGTCACCCAGGCGCTCTCGTGAAGGAAATCAGAGACTCTGTCCCTGGTCTAGACCTGGTTTAGTCCTGGTTTAGACCTGGTTTAGTCCTGGTTTAGACCTGCTTTAGACCTGGTTTAGTCCTGGTCTAGTCTCTTAGCTAATCAGGGCACAGGACAGAATGTTACACTGTAAAAAAAAGTTACACTATAAAAAAATTGAAAAAATTGAAAAAAAAAATTGAAAAAAAAAATCCGCGAAACAGCGAGGCCGCAAACAGTGAACCGCGATACAGCGAGGGTTCACTGTACAACAAATTCGACCCAGCCTAGACCAGTCCAAACCCAGTGCAGAGCAGGCCAGTCAAAAACTATAGTCAGAACCCTGTCAAAACATGTTCAAATCCATCTAGCCTGATAGGGTTTTACATTGTCACGATTCCTTGTTTAGCTGTAGCAATACAATTGTTTTCTAATTACAATGATCAGTTAACCAAATAATGTAGACATTCCTGCTCACTCACAATCAGGGAGGAAGAAGAGCAAGTACTATTTCGCATTGCTCATAACCCATAAATCTTAATATTTCCTCTTTTTTTTTTAGATTCAAATCAAGCATTCAAACCCACATTGGAGGAGAGCTCTATTTGAGACCTACTGTATTTTAAGTTGACAAGTACTTTGCTAAAAATGATTCATAATCTCCAAACACCATGAAGCGCAGTGCTGCTGTCTTCAATGAAAATGAACGCACATCCTCTGCTTTTCCCCAACCTGCCAAGTGAGGTAAAAATAAGTGTGCCTGGAGTGGAGAGAGAGGTACAGTCATTTGCAAGGTACCAGAAAACCCACCAAAACGAAACCAGGCTTATGCCAAATCCATTTAAAACCCAGCTGTCATGAACGCTCATCCATAGTTTATAGGAGCGCACTTCATTTGCATTTTTCCTTAGCAACAAACCAAATATTTGCTTCTCATTCACTTTTTTACTTTGCTGAAGCAGAGTTAAAGATGGGGAATGAAAAAAGCAAAATGGCTTAATTAAATTTATTTGAATATTTGCTCTTTTTGTTTTGGGCATTTCTGATCAAGAAAAATGGACCATTGTGAACTTGTAATGAGCTAAATGTGTGTGTGCGAATAGAAATGTTTTCAGATGTCAGCTCCACTAAGCTCAACTAAAAAAGCAATCTTAAAATTATAACCGCAGTATTGTAGTAGCCAATTAGAAGCAGTGGTAATAGCAGTGATAGTAGCAGCAGTACTTGTGGTATAATGGCTGGGGGTCCGTCACCTGATTGTTTCTATGAATATGTCATTGCTCTGCCTGAAATATTCCACAGTATGACTTTAAAGAGCTCTACTTGACATTTATTTGATTACAAGAACTATATATAAATACCCAGAAAAACAGGCATTCTGACTGTGAGCGGGGACGTCTTGCCACAGATCTGATCTGTAACTTGGTCTATTTTGGTCTCCATGAAAACAGAAAGGCCAGAGAAAGCAATATCATCTCCATGGCGAAAAACATTTGATGGGCCCTACACCAGAAAAGTTACACAATGCACCTTTAAAGTAAGCCAAAATTCCATTGGTGAAATAAATCCATTTTTATTACATGTGTAAAGAAATAAGACAAAACGATGGTCACTCCAAAACCTAGGGCTATTATATGGCCATACCTGGTCTAAAAATATTTTGGCAAACATTTTGTCAAGGTTAAGAAGGAGTTACAGATCATTTGTCTGACTGTAGCAAGACTCTGCCATCGCTCATTCCCAAATTCTCCTTCATAAATTGAACATGGCTTGGTGGATGTGTCCTAGATTTTTAAGGATTGCATACTGTACTGCAATACTCCAGTGTCATAGTATTTTTTTTTGTATGTACCCAAAGAGCTGTCCGGGTACAATCCAAGCCTAGGGGGTTTAAAGATCAACAACTATGAAAGTGTGTTTTATTGGCCGTAAACTGCAAATTGTTGTGTGTGGACTGAATAATGACTTAATCAAGGACTTGCTATAAACTGGATGCCAGAAGATTTAATTTTATATCACTGTAAATATTTGATTGCCCAAACATTTTGTGTTTCAGCGAGCAATTTCACACATAAGTTAATATTGTTCATATTTGGATAAACAGGTTCAGATCTGGTTGTTTTATTTATAATAACTATTTGTTTATGGATAGATCATTAAAAGTCCTAACATCTTGTGAACTTTAAAGGTACAGTGTGTAGGATTCGTGGCGCATAGGTGGTTAGTAGCTATTCCACTTCCTCTTTTGGCTACGGCAGACCTCGAGGGTCACCCGGGCGCGTCGTAGCGCCGACAGTGCGTGCCCGCGCACGATCCGCGCACCGCTGTATACATAAAACGCGGTCCCCCTTCACTTTTTTTTTTCTTTTCGCATGAAAACACACAATCCCGATCATGATTCATGACAATCTACACATCAAATGAAACCTTACAGTCTCCTCTTTTTGACTATGCAATTCATTTCCCTGCAAAACAATCACTCCCCGAGCACATGGGGCTTTTATACAGAAAAGCACAAAACTTAGCTTACTTAGCTTACCTTTGAAGGCTCTGCACAGGTCAAACTCTGTATTTCACCATAAACTTGGTCTCAATCTGTCCATAAGGATCCAGCGAATAAAATCCAGTAAAACAATTTAGTCCAAAATACGTGTTATATCCATTACGACGTGTGATACAGCAGCATGCTTGTTTACACGAGGCTCCCCCCTTCCCCCCTCCCCTTCCCCTTCTCTCCTTCGCTCCTTCTCTCCCTCATGCAGCGCGGCTGAGCAGCTATTAGCAGGAGCCGAGGCGAAGGCAGAGCCCAAATGTCCTTCTGCGGCTCTCGTATTCAAAATGGCTGCCTCTGCATGGGGAAGATCCCCCTTTTATGTGACTATATCTAAGTCCAAAAGAATACTTTGATTTCATGATGGAAGTGAAAAGGCTTGGAAAACAATGTATTTTTGAATGGGTATCTTCAATTTCAGTAATTAACAGGTAAAAATCTTACACACTGTCCCTTTAAGTCATGCTAAAATGTTGTTACCTCATCATAAACATACCCGGAGTTGTGTTTTGATTCATTCCCACATTATTAGTCTGTCAACTTTTCCAAAGCTCAAAATTCTCTGGTCCACCTTGTGATGTCATGAAGCTGTAGTTTTCAAGTGAACATCTACCTTTTATCTTTTGTTCAGTAGAGAATGGCAATTCTAGGACTGCAAATTATTCAGATGATTCGTGTGAAGTTGTATGAAGTTTAAAAACACAGTGGAGATGAAATAGGGTGTTTTCAGTTTGAGAAAAGAACTCATAAGAACTAAATATACAGGGTTTGTGTGTTAAACATGTATGAATGAAACAAGAGACAACTCCAGGTAACATAGACCAGAAAACACAATATGGGCCCTTTAAGAATGATTCCAGCTATCTGTGATCAGAGCCACCACTGTTGTATTCTCACATTTCACCACTAGATGCTTTCTATCTTACTTCTGTCTGATAGAGTTTTGTAATTTGACCTGACAAAATAAGACAAGAGAGCACAGGTGAGTCTGAACAAAGGCCAGGTGAGGGTTTCATATCTATTAGTAGAAAAAAAAAGTCAAATATAAAAAAAGTCAAATAAATTCTTAGTAGTTTTTTTTCCATCCATTTCCTTCCACTTTCTCAGTATTTTTGGGTCGCTGGGGCAACGATCCAGGTCCGCTGCCCAGATCACAGCGCACCAGCCCACTTGCCTGGTTTACACCTGACCATATCACAAGTGATATATGGTCTGGGAGCCACCTTCAAAATATCTCGTAGCGGAGGTGTGGTTTACGATCGCCAACGGCCGTTTATTGGGCGTTACGAATGTCTATCATTTGGCGTATACATAGCCCATAGCCAATCATGTCAGTTGTCAGTTCAAACTAGAGTTGGGCGGTATCCAAATTTTGATACCGTTAAACCGTGTCCACATTTTCCCGGGGAATACGGTATTACCGTTGCTAAGGCTAAAAAAAAATAAAAAAAACACTTGGTAGCACTACAGTGGAGTAGTGCTACAAATGGCAGCTTGCACCTATACCGTTCAGAAACAGAATAGCAAGCATTACATAGGCCTAATGATACTGAAAACATAACAAAACATGTACAAAATTAGTAACTTTTATTAACAAATGTTTAAAGTGCAAATACAGCAGCCAACCGACGGAACAAAATGACATTGTCTGTGGGCTAAAGCTAACAAACCAAATAAATAAAATACTTGATCTTATCAAATAAGAAAATCTGAACAATAAATAACAAGACATAACCGGAAATGTGCATATATAACCCTGTCCTGAGAACGCAGTGGAAAATACTGCTCGTTTGTATATTTTTAAAATCTATTAACATGAATCAAATAAATTAAACGTACAACTATACAACATCCCGAACCGTTTTCGTCCGTCAGAAAAAGCTACTCCTTATTGAAAATAAAAATATGAAGCTATTGAATGCAAAACCAGCATGTTCACTTTTTCCGGCTTGAGTAGGGCACGTTGTGGATTGACAACTTTGCCCGCGGTGCTGAAGACCCGTTCTGATGGAGAGCACAGGTATTTTCGGGCAACCCTCGTTCCACCAAAGAAGGGGGTCTTCATCTCCCAGAATAACAGCCTTGTGTGGAAGTTGCGTTTGTAATAAGAAACCCGAAAACTTCTCACATTTCAGACTCAAAAACGGTGAGTTGTTTTTATTAACACGCGAGAATATCAGAAAGGGTGCTGCGCTAGAACACAAAAACAGCGTGTCAAACGTCACGCCTTTTTTAAAGGGACCGCAACTATTATCAGAAGCAGTGACTTTATAACCAAGTGCTTAACCAAGAACTGAGCAAAACCCGCACGGCAAAGCTGTAACAACACAGTTAAGAAGGTGAATTATGCATACATTCACGAGTGCACTACACTCGCGAGTCGCGACAATATGCAGTTGCCTCTGCTCCTGCTCGCTCCTCCACAGTGCCGCTGTTATCTCTCGACGGGTAGGATGTTTCACCAGAACACCGCC
Organism: Paratrypauchen microcephalus; assembly: GCA_036785185.1. Classification (NCBI taxonomy): domain Eukaryota; kingdom Metazoa; phylum Chordata; class Actinopteri; order Gobiiformes; family Gobiidae; genus Paratrypauchen; species Paratrypauchen microcephalus. The sequence goes on from JAVJIX010000109.1 coordinate 2,422,238, forward strand.
ACAGTCTGCATGCACGTTTTACACACAGCCTCGTTCACATTTCCCGGCTCTCCCTTGTCATTTGGCCGAAATCTGAAATGCTGCCAAACTGCAGATGTTGTGTTTTTCTTTGGGACCAACTTAGTCTGTCATGTTGTCTTGTTTTTCTCCTCCTCCTTCTGAGCGGTAATGACACGTGACGACGCAACATCCAGGAACTTCGTCGAACGTCATCTCTCCGATAGTAATATTAGTTTTAAACTGTAATAGTATTAAATTAACAAACACAACCACACATACATAAGTGCTGGACAAACACTCTTTATTTAGGCATTAAATTAATTATAGTTAATATTATATATTAGGGCAAGATTTTTTTTTTAAATGACGGTAATGAATCTGATACTGTTGCTATTTTTAGATACCGCAGTATACCGTATTACCGTATTACCGCCCAACCCTAGTTCAAACTACAAGTTTCCGTTTGTCATGTAGTACGCGTCACCGTCTTGCCACCCCTCCCCGCTCTCTGATTGGCTCCCAGAATCAGGAGAGCTTGCTTGCCATAGTTGCCAGGCTGTCTTTCAGATCAGAACGAACGAAAGCAGCCTGGGATTTCCCAGGTTACCGGCCCACATGGATCCCCCCGCGGTGGGTCCACGGGAGGACGGCCCCACGTCGCTTGATGCAACCGGCTTTGATGTACTTTGTGTCATGGGGGCTCTTCCAGTGTGCACAGACATTGGGGGCAGGGTGGGGTTAAGTGTCTTGCCCAAGGACACAATGGCCGCCCTCATCTGTGGGAGCTTGGGAGCTGGGATCACACCACCAACCCGCGGGTCAGTGGATCCGCCCTCTCAACCCATTCGCTAATTCACTGATTAGTTGTAAATTGGTTTTCATTTTTTAAATTTATTTCATAGGTGTTTGTATATTTCAGATGCCCTTTTTTGTCACAACCATCCTCACGCTGAAGTGACTTGAACTTCAGTATGCACTTGAAATCAAACCAGCAACCTTGTGGATTGTATGCAACTTGCTTGTTTGTATTGAGAATCTAAACCTACATTTGTATTTGCCACTTTTCTCCTATATTTTTGTGAACAGACTTTCTACTTCTTTTTTTTCTTCTATAATCATAGCTTGAAACCAAACTGCAGGTGACAGAGTAAGTACAATATATGTGTGAAATAATCATCTCACAGCACCATTCTTCATCAAACAGAGCTCCATCCTTTAGGCAAAAACAAGTGGAATCAATAAACGCAGCAAAAAGCTCTCATTTGCTTTTGCTTCTCCTGACAACCAAATTCACATGTAAATTTATCGACATGCGCTAGCTTCAGTGCCGAGAAGTGGTTAAACTTGAATTTCAGATGCCATTACGGTGCTCTCCATCCCTGGGTATACAAGTCTAATAATGGTTCTAGTAATAGGAGAAGTGCTTGGCCAAGTTTGGATGCTGTTTCAAGCTCTCTCCAAGGAGGTTCATTACCGCCCTTCAAAGAAAATGTCATCAAGTTCTTTTTTCCTCCATGGTTGGGGAAAAAAACATAATCATTAGTGTATTTTTCTCTTCTATTTTTTCAAACCACGCCTGCCAAAGCTTTTCTTTTACCCTGCAAAAAGGTGTGACGAGCACCCTTATCCCCCTTGTTCATGCACAAAATGCTAACTGATTAAAACCCATCACAAACTCCTTTTACATTTGCATAGATAGCAAAAACAACGCGTAATATGAAACGTCGAAAAGTTAGTTGAAGCTATAGTTTTCACCCTGACAAAATACTGCACGCTATATATGCTAATTATCCATTTTGTGTGAATGTTTAATTAATGGTATGCAAATGAGGATTGCTGCCATTATTGGGACCTGTTTGATATGGGGATGGACGCGCCGTTAGGAAAGGGATGAAGAAAAAAAATCCTTGGGAAAACAACAGGCACCAGCCCACACAGGAAATCAATTTGGTTAATTGTCAAATATGCAAACATGTAAATTGAAGTCATGCATTGCCACGACCAAGGCACCTAACTATGGTCCCTGGAGCTTGAATGCACAGAACGCACAAACACACACACAAACACACACACACAGCTCTTATCTCATCAGGCCTTTAATGTCGTTGGTATGCAGTGCTCCGTCCTCTGACACAATGCATGCCGCTAATTACCAATTCCCTTGATAAGAGCATTGCCAATAGAATACATGATGGAAGATGAAGGGTTGTGCCTGCTAGGCCCCCGACGCCATTGAGCATTCCCGACGACGCGCCACTTTGAAAATTGGCTTTCAATCAAGGCGGCGAGGACGGCTTAATTCTGCCACGCGCACTGTCTCTGCCCACAATGGCCCCGTCGAAAGCAGCTGCCACGCCAGACAGCTAATGGCACAAGACGGAATGCCCATACACCTGATATGCCACTCTCCTTCAGACAAAGAGGGCAAAGCTTTCTCAGTCTCCCTTCCGTGCGTAAGGATGTCTGGAGACGCACTGAACCGGATCACCTCGGAGAAAAACTTAAGTACTCATGTGTTTTATGGCACTGTGGAGCAATAAAAGTCGTTACTTATCAAGAAATTTTGTATAACTTTCAGATTATGCAGCTGAGAAATAGTTTTAATAGTAGCAGCAAATACAGTAATACAAGACTTACTTAAATATCCAGACTGTCCTCAAACTTGGAAACATGTTGACTACCATCCAGTCCAGTCAGTTGTTGTTTTGTCTTTGAGCAAATCTATTTGATCTTTTATTAGTAGTAGCTTTTTTGTTTTCGTACTTGATAGTTTTGACTGCTCACTAGCAGACTTCCTCAGAGTGGTCACAAACTGTACAGCTCTGGAAAAAAATAAGAAACCACTGCATTTTTTTTTCTGAAATCAGCATCTCTACATGTATTACAGCCATTCCATTGCAGCGTCTGTTGAATTCCAACACAAACACAAAGCTGAGCTACTTCAGTTCTTGCACCAGGACTGGAATACAGTCACCCAAGAACAATGTGAAAGACTTGTGGAGAGCATGCCAAGACGCATGAAAGCTGTGATTAAAAATAAGGGTTATTGCACCAAATATTGATTTCTGAACTCTTCTTAAGTGTAAACATTAGTATTATGCTGTTTTTAAATGAATTTGATCTTGTTTCTTTGCATTGTTTGAGGTCTGAAAACATGTATCTTTTTTGTTATTTTGACCATTTGTCATTTTCTGCAAATAAATGCTCTAACCCAGTGCTTCTCAAATAGTGGGGCGGGCCCCCCTGGGGGGGCGTGGCGTGATGCCAGGGGGGGCGCGTATGACCCTGGGAAACATGTTTTTTTGCTGTACTGTACTAGAACTAAGTATAATTGCACATCAACAACAGTAGTTGGCAGTGGCGTTCTCACATGCGATTTACGCACAGTCTCACCATTAACAAAACATCCTCTGTCACAGAAAAAACACGTATATTCCACTGAGTCGTGTCCTTTAGTCCGACAGAAGCTGACGCATCAGTGGCACAAGGAGAGAGCGATTTTTTTCAGTGCTTTTAGCTTATGCAAATGAGGTGGTTTTAAGTTTCATTTCTGTAAAACGTAAACAAATGTGCGCAAAGCTGCATTAAAAACACATTAATATTTGAGTCCTCAGTGCAGTCTTTGTTGTAAGTTTCTTTCTTTTTTTTTGTTTATAATGTTAATAAAAGGATACAATGGTGTTCTAATAACAATTTTCTAGACAAATAATACTATTTATAGTCACACGCAGGAAGGGGGGCGTGAATTTTTTTATTCTTCCTAGGGGGGGCGTCACAGAAAATAATTGAGAAGCACTGCTCTAAATGATAATATTTTATTTGGAATTTGGGGGAAATGTCAGTAGTTTATAGACTCAAACAAAAATGTTCCTTTTGCACAAATACATACCTATAAGTAGTAAAATCAGAAAAACTGATAATTTTGCAGTGGTCTCTTATTTTTTCTAGAGCTGTATGTCCAGAAAAAAATTAATTATCGGAAGACGGAAGACCAAATGAACCTTGTTGGACTGGGAGTATCAGTATATTAGTGGAACAATGTTAAGTAATTACCATTGAGACTAATGCCACAATTTGACTGCCACATCTACATCAATCTGCCCCTGGGTGGTCCTGCACTATTGTAAAGGGGATTGGTCTCAGGGCATACGCTAGGTTCTGTGTGGCCGCAGCTTTGTGGGATGAATTACTGGCTCTGGTAAATTGCTGAATGTCTCTCCCCACTCTTCATCCCATTTCACAGTAAAAATCTCTTACCTGGCCACCCAGAACCACACGCTTTGACAAAACTATACAAAGACGAGTGGATCTGGAGCCATATTCTCTGATTTCAGAGGCCGTAATTGACAAAGATGCATGCACCATTCTCGTCAAAACCAAACATGCTTGCTTACACATAAAAAACAAACAAAAAAAAACAAAACATGGAGGACAGTGGCTTTTCTCAAAATCAACAATCAAAGCACTGATTGAGAATTTGTGGTTGGACTGTCTTAAGTTTAGACAGAGGTTTTTCAAACTCTTTTTTACACATTTGAACAGAACACAGAAGGGATTGCCTGGTTAAGAAAGGTGGTTATGTAGAGTAAATACATGTATGTAATCTATAGGCCTATGTTGGATACCTTTTAAAAGCCTTTACACATCAGTCTTTAGCCACACTTTGATGAAATTGTTCTTCAGTGTCCCTGTGTCAACTGTGTCCCTCTTAGTTTCAGCCTCTAAAGTGCACCGTATTTGTGGATAAGTAATAGACTCACAGCTAATGGTACAATGGTCATTCCCCTTCAAACTATGAGTGAGGGCAAACATCTCATCACCCCAGCGCACTGATGTCTGGATCCGCACTGAACCCTATCACCTCGCAAAAGACCATAAAGTATGCATCAATGCGCTCAAAGCAGGGAAAAGTCACTGCCACGTTCCTCCACTCACTGTGACGAAGATAAAATGTGCCCAGAGTAGACACCACACAGAAGATTTGTTTTTCCTTCCTCATTTTTGGTGCGGGGGAAACTTAATTGAATTTGTATGTTAATGAGGCCTGTGCATAGCTAACGAGCTCAGCGTGCGACCCATTAACACGTTGAATGATTGTTATGCCCAGGGCTAGAATCACCTATAGGAGCTCCAAACACAAAGACAAAGCGCCAATCGGAATACATTAGCCATTCATTTGCATGTTCATCTGCATTACATACGTGTTAGACTGATATTTGTCCCCCCGCTCAATCACTCAGGCCTGACTCAGAGGATCACTGTGGGCAGAGGGGGCAAAGGTAATAAAATGAAAGAAATGCTTATGAAAATGGAATAGCTGATGAGAAAAAACAATCCATTCCATAATGTAATAGAAGACATTAGGAGGACTGGTCACAAGCTATTTCATTTTAAATGTTTATGTTTCAAGTTTACTTTGTAATGCCCCTGGGGATACATTATATGAGCTGGAATAGTGGTCTAGAAGTTTGATTTTTCTCCCCACAACAAAATGCTACCTGGTTTGATTCCTTCGCCTCTGTTTAGTGGGTCATCTCTGGGTTTTGGTGTCTCTTATCAATAAATACAGTGGGTAATCCTTCAGCAACATACTCCTGACAATTACCTTGGTCACTGGTGTGATGTCAGCATGCTAGTTGTTGTTAGCATTAACATGATAAGAAAACTCTACTCTGGTCTGTGAAGATGATGAATAGCACTTTTAAACTCATTTAAGATCAAAACAAACAAAGAAAACAATAGGGCTAGCCAGGTCAGGTCCAGAGGTGTGAAAACACCTATTATGGCCCTGAATGTTTATGCTAACAAGATCCCACACTCCACTCCCACTGCATATTGAATAGGCTTACCTAACTAACAGAAACTGTAAACAAATAGGTATGTAGTTTTCATAGTAATTTCATTAGCTCCTCCCTGCATATAAGCAGCTATAAGCAGTGTCTACCAGCGTCTGACCAGAACTGAAGAAGCAGCTTGGATGAGCTGCAAAACATATTCAACTAAAATAAACTTTTGCCCAGTTGACAAATTTAATTTCTCCTTTTGCCATGAATTCTACCTGGACGACTGAGGGATTTTAACCTCATTTAAGATGACAAAAATCAGGCACATCTTAACTTGGATCAACTTAATAAGCCAATTTATAACCACTCTATGTTTTTAGACATTATGTGATAATTTACTTTGTACTGACATTTAAAATCAGAAACTTTACAACCGTAAAAATCTTTGATGAGTGCAAGATGAAGCAATCACTGAATTGGTTGTTGAAAAAGTGTTCAGGAATTATTATTATTATTATTATTATTATTATTATTATTATTATTATTATTATTATCATTATTATTATTATTATTATTATTAATAATAATAATAATAATAATAATAATAATATTTTATATTTTTTTATTATTTGTATTATTTATTTAACAATGAGTGCACAAAATATATTAATCTCTGTGAGAAAAGATGCTCTGTGCCAGATTTAGCTACAAGCTACTTTCCATCTGCAGTCATCAGGAAAATCCAGCTTTGTTGCAAATGTGACTTTACATATTGGTAACTAACCAATATTTTGGAGAGTAATCTTTGGTTGCATTCATAATTGTCCAGGTTTGGTTATGTTTTATCCCAGGCCCGGTTTAGTCCAGTGGACTTGGGTTTGTTCTGGCCTAGTAGGTTTAGTTCTGGGTTTAGTCTCAAATAAGTCTCTAATTGAATGTGGTGAGTGCAAGTGTGAAACCAGCCATTAGTCCATATCCTCTTAGCTGCGTTTGCTCTTGATCTATTTTAGATGGTAATGCATGTTGGATATTAACAGATTATCACTATGATAGATGTAAACAACAAACTAATATGGTGCCATGACAGCTGTGGGTCATTAAAACAGATTTTTAAATATGGATATGGAGGATACAGGGTCAATTGTGGAGATTACTTATTGACAGAACATCACACGTTGAAAAACTGAGTTCCCGAAGTTAAGTGGAATGCACTTCCACACACATTTCTTTACATTGCCACCCCCATAACATGTTTCAGATCAATGATGACAAGTTTGTTCTCTGGAGAGGAGAACTAAGTGTAATTGACTAAATCGCCCCCACACTCATCGCCATGACGATTTGAGTCGCACAGTGAGATCTCTCAGTAACTACGATCCAAACAGGACTTAAAATAGAAGCTATGGAAAAAGCAATTTACTGTATGTGTATTGTGCATGGGCGTCTTCTATTCTCAAAGTAGCAAATACTTACTTTAATTTTCAATCTATCTTTTTTTCCAATTTAAAGTTCAGATCACTCACAGTAAACATATAATTTAAATTTAATGTAACTTTTCTGGTGGGAGGTCTGCAACTTGCTTGTCTCAACTGAAAGGAATGTTCCACTGTATTATATGCCTTGCAGTTATTCATATCAAGTTTTTTTTTTTAATTACTTAAAGCTACCTTGAAAAGCATGCATTCTTACTGTAAACAGTGCTCTCCACAGATCTGACCTACCTAAGTGAACCTATCATCAGAAAATCTGAGTCACCAGTTCAAGTCACAGTGGAGGCCAGGTTTTCAGTTGGCAATGTCTTGGCTTGTTAAATAGAAAAATGTAGGCACAGACAGCAACAATGAATGCATTTTTTCCTGAGCCTGAACACTGGTGAGGAAGAGGGCAAAATGGAGAGTGTGAGATGGCAGGTATTTCTGCTGCTTCATGTAATATTTCCCATTAGTCTTAGAATCAAAACAGTTAGAGATAGAGAAGTTTGATACCATACTGTGGAACATTCCAGGCAAAAGATTAAAATATGAGCACAAGCAGGTGACACGCCAAACCTTCTGGACCGCACTGAACCTTTAAAGGAAAAGTAACGTTATTTTACAATCTGAGCCTTCTTTCGGTAATAAAACAAGTCGTTTGACTCACCCATAGCACGTTCGTGTCATTTGGAGCTGTTTGGTAAAAGTTATGTTGTAGCGTATCCGTTAACATGAGTATTCGGGGCATTACTTTGCGGTCTCCAAATAACACAAACTTTAGCACTTTTCAAATCATAGAAGCCCGATGTCTTAATGTAAGATTTCGTTTGAAGCAAAAGTGGCCTGTAATCCGAGATTTATCCATAGCTTTCAGCTTTGCGTTTCATGTTTGGGTCCCGGGAGCTGATAGCACAGTCCGCGCATGCGCACTGGCGTCCTCATCTACTCGAAACTATGGCTAAATCTCGGATTACAGGCCACTTTTGCTTCAAACGAAATCTTACATTAAGACATCGGGCTTCTATGATTTGAAAAGTGCTAAAGTTTGTGTTATTTGGAGACCGCAAAATAATGCCCCGAATACTCATGTTAACGGATACGCTACAACATAACTTTCACCAAACAGCTCCAAATGACACGAACGTGCTATGGGTGAGTCAAACGACTTGTTTTATTACCGAAAGAAGGCTCAGATTGTAAAATAGCATTACGTTTCCTTTAATTAAACTAGATTGTCTTCCTTATTTCATTATTGTATAAAACTCGGCACACTATTATCACATTATCAACAACCTGTTATGCAAACAAAAGCGTTATATTCAATACCGAGCCACATGCAGATTGAGATTTGATCCTATAGTATATAGATGACAGCTGACGATTTAAAAACACCTTCCTAGTTCACACTTTGTAGCTGAGACAACAACAGATTCTAACCTTGTGCAAATGGCTACAGATGATTGCAAACATACTGCGCTACCAAGCTTTAAACTGCAAACCCTTTTCATTCATCTTCCTGTCTTAACCAAGGTCATTTTTGTCGGAGCACAAAACATAAAAAATATTTTATCAGACCTGCCTCGTGTTACATTCTAGCACCTGTTTTTTAATCTTTATACTGTATATGCACCAGATCTGCCTCTCAGTCCTGCCAGTCATCTAAGCAAGGCTGTAATTTATTTATAGAATTTTACCCTAATATCTCTAACATAATTTCATTAGCAATTGACTGTACTTAAACGCACTGCAGCAATAGAAGTGAAGACACGTATTGATATGAGCAAGATTCAAAGCACATACAGTACAGACCAATATGCTAATGCTGGGTTTGTATATAGCGGGGCCTAATCTCATTTCCTCTCTTGCATGATGTGATTGCTATTTAACTCCAGCTATTGCCGTGTTGTATGGGGCCACACAAGTGAATAGGCAGGCTCTTCATAGTTGCTGTACGGTTGATAATAAAGCTTTGGGTCTTTGAATAAGTCTAGACGTCTTCTCCGTTGCTCCCCTGGGGTCCTTATTCATATGGCAGAGAGACACAGACGGGCTAATCACTGTGGGCTTTCGTGGCACACGCACTCGGAACACATCAAAAGCCAGCGGTATATGCGGAGTGAAGATCAACTGGGGTGTAGCGTTCATTCATGGCTCCAACAATGCTCCCTACATGCAATATCAGCGCTTATATAAATGAGCAGTGTATTAAAGTGGAAAAAATATAGCCTTCATCCTTTTTTCCATTTGAAGGAATAATGGATTACCTGAGTTTTTTCGAGTTCTCAAGTCAGACGGACTGCCCGTTACCCCACCCCAACTGTAATTGCAACAATGTCTTAAGAATGTGCAACTCCGAACAACAGTGAGGTCATATATGATGTGTTAATATGGCACAGGCACTTGCTAATGTTAGGTATCACTTTAATTTGGTTGTCAAAAAGCTTCTGGAGTTTGACCAACCACAGAGACTTGCTTGCCATTTTGGGGATGTTGGACCATTTATAAGATATATTTTGTTCTAAATTGTTAATTGTTTCAGTAATAGTCCCTATTCAGCGTTCTATACGTGATGGATATATTTAGTTTCAGACAGTAATAACAAGAATTAATCATTCTCATATTATGCACTTTGATATATTCAAAGACATTGTATACAACATTAATTCACAGACCACTGGTATACTGAAGTAGCCACTGTTGGTTTTGGGCAGAGTAACCAAGGCAAAACTGTCAAGTTAAAAGTGTTCCATGCTGGATGTCACTATTTTTTCTTTCTTTTTTTTCTTTCTTAATTCAAAGTTCACAGGTATGTGCAGGTTGCCCACACAAGATTTGAAATTGCTGCGCTCCCTAAGCCCACAGTGAACATAAAACATCTGATAAACAAGACAATAAACACCATGACTAAAACATCACATATACCCGTAGAAAAAGTACAGTAAACTTGTATATAATACAAATAGGTAAAACACACAATGGGTAGCGTAATAAAGCTCAAATTGTATCATTTAAGCAGTAGTGTCAGTGTCATTTAAGTGTCATTTAAGCAGCAGTGACAGTGTCATTTAAGTGTTTTTAAGCAGTAGTGCCAGTGTCATTTAAGTGTCATTTAAGCAGCAGTGTCAGTGTCATTTAAATGTCTTTTAAGCAGCAGTGCCAGTGTCCTTTAAGTGTCCTCTTAATCCTGTGTTGTGAATAGCTGTGCAGCTAAATACTGTAGTTCTTTCAACATTCCTCATTACTACCCAAAGAGGGCATCAAATGTGAGTATTGTCTGAGCAGTGACAGAAGAAGAGCAGAGAGCACAGGTAAGTTTGAACTAAGTCCAGGTGAGAAGAGAGGGGAGGAGGGAGCAGGTTTCACATCTGCTATCTACTGTTAAACAAATCAAGTAAACTTATGTATGGTAGCTTTAATATAAATAAAATTGTTTGATTTCTTCCTCCAAAAGGTGAATTGTGCTCCAAACCACATGCTTTCTTCTGACAGAGAATTGATTGTAGAGCTCTCAATTATAAAGCCCTATAAAACTGGATTAATTGCAGAGCCCTTAGAAGCAGTAATGTAACAGATTTGGTTGAGACAGCGTTTGGGCAGACAGTAGTAAAACCAGGTATTGCTGCTTTATTGCTGCAGTGAGTAGCAGAGGGAGAGGTGCCCATGGAGCGAGTGAGAGCAGAGGCGTCCTGTCGGGGGTCAGTCTAATGATAAGGTTAATGAAGGTTGGCCAGCTCTCAGACATGCCTGCGTGAGCTATTATAGGAAGCACAGAGCACACACGCACTCCGGAAAGGCTCAGGGAAAGCTGGGAATTAACCAGAGAACGGGATTTGCATAAGACATCAGCAGCGACATGTTCATTTGGAAGGATAGCTGGATAAATGCTCCAATTGGAATAGGGTTTTAGACTAGTAAAAAATATTTCATGCTCCAGAGTTAATAGACCCCAAACAATACTTGATATACTTTATAGAGGTATGCAAATCAAACAGGTGTTAAAGTTGTTTATATTTATTTACATTTCTAAGCTTTTAGAGAAAATGGACCAAACTTATCCCTCACTTTCTTAACATACTCCTAGCATCACAATTATTTATTGCACTGCTGGCAACAACTAGCAAGCTAACTGTACACCAGCATAATTCATGGTTAGATAAAAATGCTTTATAATTAAGTGCAATCATGATTATTTCCTATATGAAGAAGGGCAAGAAGTAAAAAGGACAAACATTTAAAAAAAGGAAATTACGGATATTGACCTGAATGTTTTTTTAAAGCTTTTAATTAATATATTAACCCTCCGGTCGTGTTCGCCTCCAGCCCCCTACTTTAGTGTTCCCGGTCAAAATTGACCGGTCTGTTTTAACTGCTCTTAAATTAGCACAAACTTTTTTTTTTCCACACCAATTTTTTTTATTAAGCATTCTTTAGTTGAGAACAATGTTTCAAAGTAGTGTCTAACAACAATTTATAGAAGTAAACATTAAATAACATCAGTGAAAGTACAATTGGGCACTGAAAATGAACTACAAAATGAACATATAATACAAAAAATAAATGGAAAACCAAACACCAAACTCAACAGGGTGTGTGTGTGTGTGTGTGTGTGTGTGTGTGTGTGTGTGTGTATTCATGCACATGAGTGGCATGTGACACTCAGGTCAGAGTGGGCCTTGCAAACATAAGCATGACATTAGCAGCATGTCAGGCTCGTTTTGATATCTCTAGGGGCACAGAGGCCACAACGCTTCCTTTTCTGCCCATGTCCTTGTTGGGGGAGAGCAGCCAGGGCTGGGGCTGGGGCTGGAGCTTGCATGCTCCTAACCAGACTGGCGGAGGCTGGTGTGCGGGGAATGTGCTGGCATCGCTGTATAAGAGGAGTCACCAAAGCAAGGAAAAGTCTCCTCTTGAAACTTTTCCCCTGATTCCAGGTTGGGTTGATTGCTGTCCACACCACATACGTGTTGAAAGCTGACACATCCAGGATGTTGTGGAACAGTGCCACAGGCCAGCGAGCCGTCATCCGCTTACAGGTGTATGTACCAGTAAGCTGCAATAAAGGAACAATAAATAATAAGAGATTAGGAACAATATTCAATCTGTCATACACAAAATGCTATGATTCACCTAGATAAAAATAAAATAAAATGCATGATGAGACTTTATATTACCTTATCAAGGCAGTCAACGCCTCCCTTGTTCTTGTTGTAGTCCTGGATCATCAGGGGCTTCCTGTCCTCTGTGGTGCTGACAGCGGCGTCTTTGTGTACTGTGCTCATCAGGATGACATTTCTGTTCTTCTTGTGAACGTGAACGAGTGTGAGTGTCAGTGAATGCAAATTGTGATGAGAGTGCCTGTCTTCCTCTGGTCGATATCAGCGCAGGGGGAAGTTCGGGCTTGTTCTTCCTCACTGCATGTGATGTGAAGAAGTTGTCACATGTGATATTATGCCCTTGGAGACCGGTTGTCATGTCCAGCACAACACGAATACCCTGGTTTGTATGTGTGTGTGTGTGTGTGTGTGTGTGTGTGTGTGCGTGTGTGTGTGTGTGTGTGTGTGTGTGTGAGTGTGAGAGTGAGTGAGTGAGCTGGGGCAGTGTGTATGGGGATGTTTTCTGTATGCTGAATGAATTTACTCTGGATACCCATTCATTTCCTATGGCGGTCACTTTTGACCGGGAACACCACAGGTGTAACAAGGTTGATTAAAACACTCAAAATTTAACGAAACAGGTGATCATCACTTTTATATGTTCAAGTCCACAGTGTGGAGGATATCATAAGGTCTTGAGGTAATCAGATGAAAAACATAATATTTATGAATATTATAAGTTGTAAAACGGTCAGATTTGACCCGAACACGACAGGAGGGTTTTTAAACAAAGCATTCTCAAATGTGAAAATAATCAAGAAAAAAATGATAAAAATGTAATACAAAAATTGCTAATATATCATGTAATCAGTATGTGTTACAATACACGTGTTTGTTGTTCAAAGCAGCCCGTCAACCACACATGTGCGCCTCCATTTTACAAAAAACATGGACGCCTCCCCTGTGCTGTCCTGTACATCTCCCCAATGATTCATGGATTACTCAGAGTCCGCAGAGGCTCGGTGAGCTTTTGCACAAGCAGCTTGTCTGACATTACAGTGCATCACAGTGTAGAGTCTCCGGAGAAGAGAGGAGCGGGTCCCACAAGAGCCCCCCAGTGGGCATATCCAGTGGTGACAGATGTTTCACCAGCCACACATACGCACACCTTCCATTAACTCACTGTCGACTGCAGCCCAGTTATCAATGGAGAGCAGACCTGACTGCAGCCATTCCTATATGTCATTGTTTATATATATATATATATATATATATATATATATATATATATATATATATATATATATATATATATATATATATATAGTATTGAGCAGGAATTTAGTCTAGGGAACTGAAGGATTTTAACTTAGACAAAAACAGAAGTGCGGTAGTGCTCGTCTTAATTATATAATTATATTTCCAGTATTTATATACTGGACACTAAATATTAGACACTAAATCCTCAACTAAATCCTCAGTTTTTACATTCTATTTGTTTTCTTTTTTTTTTCCTGCAATTGCAAAATAGAAAAGTAATTTATACACATACTGCATCTATTACTACTATACTGGTAGAACTTTTATTGTTGCTACCACTACAACTACTACTATAACAGCTACTACTTCTACTGCGACAACAACAACTGCTACTGCCACTCTTACTATCACCACTACCATCTATTATGTTAAGTTGTTCTATTTATTCTCAAAATTGCAACATAGAAAAGTCATACAAACACTACATGTGCTACTGCTATACTGGTAGAACTACTTTTATTGTTGCTACTCAGCCTACAACTATGACTACTATAGCTACTATTTACTTCATACTACTACTGCAAACACTACTAACAACTTCAATTGTAGCAACAATTGCTACTACTTCAACTGTCGTTACTACCACTACTACCATTTTATTATGTTGATTTGTTTTTTCTCCTCTCAAGCCACTTCGCACTAAGCCACAGAAGACAACTTACTCCTACTTAATAGAATTGGTATTTCTGGCCACATTAGCGCGATATTGACCTTCCATTTTAAGAATCAGACATTACGGCTACAAGCTCATCTGAGCTATTGAAATTTGGGAAGCGTATGCCGCTGCTGGCAATGTCACCCAATGTTAAATATTCACATTCTCCTTTTTCCCCTTGCTCCAAATTCAAAGACCACCCACTGACTGTTGCCATGGTGACCAGGTAATCAATGGAGTGGACTAATTTTTATGCCCAACTTCAAAAGCCACATTTCTGCATAATAGTACACCATTGTATCTTAACTTGCGCTTTGAGTCTTTTGTGGCATTTCTCCGTGCTATAATTAACATCGGATTACAGTGACTGCACTTAGTAAAGTATTTAGTGTCATAATATTTTGTTAAAAATGCAAATGATATAAGATTGGCACGTTGACAGAATGCGTACTCTCCCCTCACAACAAGAAGGCTGCAGGTTTGAAAAGAAGAATCCCTCTACAAACCTTAAAGGTACAGCATGGAACTTTCTGGAGGTGGCACATCATGCAGTTATATACATTCCACTCTAAAATTTGTAAACAGTTTTCCCCCCCTTAAAAGTGTATTGTAAAAGCAGAACTTTGTGAACAAATTTAACCTCTACTCATCACTATCGTCATGTGAATTAGCAATGTGTCAAATAAGAACAAGTTAGATTTAAACACCTGCTTCCTTCTTTTAGAATTTCAAAAGCAAGAACCCCACCTATATTATGACAAAAATTTGAAGAATAGTAGAGAGAGAGAGAAAACAAAAGTATTTTGGTTAATTGCAAAGCATATGGCACAGGTCAACAATACTGTACACAAAGTCAGTGAAGTTTTCTGAAAATTCCAGCAGTTCCATTAAAGTAATTAGTGTCTGGTAAAAATGTGTTGTTCACAGCTATTCTAAATCTATTATTAAGCAGCTCTCACACTGTTATTAATGAGCTTTGATGTAATGCGTTAAAGAAATGTAGAATCAGAAGACAGTGGAGGACGACCAGGACGAACGGCTGCATGGAAGAGGAAAGAGTAATGATGGGAAGCCTGGAAATGGGAGAGGAAGTGAGGAAAATAACATTAAACTAGAGGAAAGGAGAAAAGGTCAGGACGGAACAAGGAACATAAAGTACAACGGTAGAACCAAGTGTGGACAAGGATAAATTTGATCTATAATAAATAGCCTGTGTCCATCCAGGCCCTGTCTCTATTAGAAGGTCATTTTACTGCGCCGTATAGAAGAACATCATGTGTCACAGAACCATCAGCACACTGCAGAGGAGAGTATGTATGCAAATAAAGTAATACTGTTACTTTAAATGAAATTAAACATACTGGAAATGATGTGAGTGAGGTATTGAAGTTGAGGTATTGTGAGTTTGAACTTAAAAATAATATAAAATATACATATACAATATACATTTTTACATTTACTACTTCTACCACTGCTATTGCTACTACTGCACTTCTTCAATTACAACTGCTGTATTGATATGTTTGTAATAATATTGCAGTAACTTAAAATAGATGTTATTACTTGAGGCCAGACCTCCTTGTTGAGGCCTGATCTTGTCACATCTCAGAAGCTAAGCAAGGCCGGGCCTGTTTAGTAATGGGAGACTGCTGGGAAAATCAGGTGTCATAGTGGGACGCCAGTTGTTGTGTCCTTAGGCAAGACACTTCATCCACATTGCCTAATATGAATGTGGTGTGTGCGTGAGTGTTGATGGCGGTCGGAGGGGCTGATGGCGCAGATTGGCAGCCTTGCTTCCGTCAGTCTGCCCCAGGACCGCTGCGGCATACCACCTCTAGGGATTCTGACGCTGTACTGATAAAACTGCTTTAACTGTTGCTCATACTGCTACTACTAACTACTACAGCAAGTTATTTGTGTGTGCGTATGGGTGAGTGGTTCCTCGATCCAAAGCATGATAGTGCTCATCATGACTATTTACTAATACCACTATAATACTTCCTACCATGTTTGATTTGAGCCATTTGAATAGCATCATTTGTTATTTATTAAAAATATATTAAAATTAGGTGATTAAAAAAATAATCAAATTAATTATCTTGAGAGAAAGAGAGAGAGAGAGAAAGAGATTGAGAGAGAGTGAGTGAGAGTGAGAGAGAGAGGGAGAGTGAGAAAGATTGAGAGTGAGAGAGAGAGTGAGAAAGAGAGAGAGAGTGAGAAAGATTGAGAGAGAGTGTGAGAGAGCGAGTGAGAGTGAGAGAGAGAGTGAGAGAGAGTGAGAGAGAGTGAGAAAGATTGAGAGAGTGAGAGTGAGAGAGAGTGAGAGTGAGAAAGAGAGTGAGAGAGAGTGAGAAAGATTGAGAGAGTGAGAGAGTGAGAAAGAGAGAGTGAGTGAGAAAGATTGAGAGAGAGTGTGAGAGACAGAGTGAGAGAGAGAGAGATAGAGTGAGAAAGATTGAGAGAGTGAGAGAGAGATAGAGTGAGAAAGATTGAGAGAGTGAGAGAGAGAGTGAGAGAGTGAGAGAGTGAGAAAGATTGAGAGAGTGAGAGAGAGTGAGAGAGTGAGAGTGAGAAAGATCGAGAGAGTGAGAGAGTGAGAAAGAGAGTGAGTGAGTGAGAAAGATTGAGAGAGAGTGTGAGAGAGAGAGTGAGAGAGAGAGAGTGAGAAAGATTGAGAGAGTGAGGGAGTGAGAGAGAGAGAGAGAGAGTGAGAGAGAGAGTGAGAGAGTGAGAGTGAGAAAGATTGAGAGAGTGAGAAAGAGAGAGTGAGTGAGAAAGATTGAGGGAGAGTGTGAGAGAGAGAGTGAGAGTGAGAGAGAGTGAGAAAGATTGAGAGAGTGAGAGAGAGAGTGAGAGAGAGAGAGAGAGAGAGAGTGAGAGAGTGAGAGTGAGAAAGATTGAGAGAGTGAGAGAGAGAGTGAGAGAGTGAGAGTGAGAAAGATTGAGAGAGTGAGAGAGAGAGTGAGAGAGTGAGAGTGAGAAAGATTGAGAGAGTGAGAAAGAGAGAGTGAGTGAGAAAGATTGAGGGAGAGTGTGAGAGAGAGAGTGAGAGTGAGAGAGAGTGAGAAAGATTGAGAGAGTGAGAGAGAGAGTGAGAGAGAGAGTGAGAGAGTGAGAAAGAGTGAGAGAGAGTGAGAGAGAGTGAGAGAGAGAGTGAGAGAGAGAGTTAGAGAGTGAGAGAGAGTGAGAGAGAGTGAAAGAGTGAGAGTGAGCGAGAGAGAGAGTGAGAGTGAGAGAGAGTGAGAGAGAGAGTGAAAGAGTGAGAGTGAGAGAGAGTGAGAGGGGCAAACCACTTTGCAATTGAGTTCGTCAGTTTTTCTGTGGTCGCTTTGCTCATTTGTTTCCCAAATTCTGCGAGCGTGGTTTGTTGGTTTGTTGAAGTGCGCTCACGCTCGGACTATCACCGGTAACAATGGAACTTGTCCGGATGTGTTTCGCGTTGAAATGATCCATCAGGCTGATCGGAAAATTATTTTTGACAAAAATCTACAAATCACCACGTTCTTGTTGATAGTCCCGTCTTCGTTCTTTTTAAAAATAAACTTGCCGTTCAAAGGCCCGAGCAGCAAATTGCTCGCCGCACGCCAAATTTAAAATGTGTGCGCATTGAATTACCACTCATAATTAATTGTGTTAATTTTTATAACGCGTTAATTTGCAGTGTAATTAATGAATCTAATTAGCACGTTAAAATGACAGCCATAATTAAAATATGACTTTTTATCATTTTATCAACTTCATGTGCTTGCTTCACACTGCCCAGCCCCACAAGTACAAATCCCCATCTAACAGACTTCCTGTAAGTGTCTAGCCAGATTAGCTCCTTTTCTACTTTCTGGAAAAAAAAAAAAAAGACTCAGTCCTTCTTCAGTGTTCTCATTCTGCATATGTGGCTGTGAGTTTAAACCTGCAGATTAACCTTAAAATATGGGTGATGCTCAGTGGGATCTTTCCTGCAGATTTTAGCAAAAGAAATCCAGATTATGCAATGGATCAGACAGTTGGAATGTAAGGAGAGGTTTCATCCACGCCTGGTTTCACTTTAGGTAGACCACTACAATAAAACAGCTTAAATGTGCAGTAGCAGCTAAAGTCAATGTCAGGCTGTTAAAGTTACCAAAACACATAAATAAGAATGAAAGTGCAGGAAGGTAAGGTACAAAATTGCAAGAAAATGTTATTAAATATTTCATGACTTTATCCAACCCAGTGAGAGACATTCTAAATGGTTGTTTATGGTGTACTTTAAGGGTACTTCTAAGAGTTGTAAACATTCTCATGGATTAGTGTAGCGATGTTGCAGTCAGAGGAAGTAGTCATTTATAGGCAAGTCTGCCACTTTCAACTAGCGAGATGGGGACTAAAAGTAGTCTCAGTATACTAGATCAAGTTTTATTTTTTTTATTTTTTTTACATTCAAAGTACACATTTTGGTTGAGTATATTGTAAAAGCTTTGTGTCACAATCAAACCATTATGTGTTCCCCAACTGTAAAACATTTTATTGAGTGCGAAAGAGCCCGTTTGTTGCCGTATTATGTTTTGGGATGAGATGGCTGTGTTCGGGCAGTCAACCCTGTTTTATTGTTTTTTCACCAAATACTGTATTACAATCTCACATCAAGCCAGTAAGATGTATAAATGTGGTCAAAACTGTGTGTACCATCCATAAATCATGGAAAAAAACTACTCCTTCTTTCACATTTTCAGAACTGAAAAGAAAATATGCAGGGCAGACAACAATCAATAAATAAATAAATAATCAAAATGCGTCATTAAAGGGCCTATTTTCTAATTTATGTTATAATGTTTCCTTATCAGAACCATACACTAAAAAGCAATAACTAGGCAAGTGAAAATGACTTAAATTAAAAACATTTTATTTTGAGTAGATTCAACTTGACAAGTAAAATGATATACCATATTTTTCGGATTATAAGTCGGATTATAAGTTTTTCATAGTTTGGCCGGGGGTGCGACTTATACTCTGGAGCGACTTATGTGTGAAATTATTAACACATTATTATATCATTTCACATGTTATTTTCACACTAAACCGCAAGACGGCGCTCTAGGCCTGTGTTGATAATTTCAACATTGGCGGTAACTTCTTTATTATGCATTTTATGCGACTTATACTCTGGAAAATACTGATGGAATAAGTGTATTTTTCTTAAACCCCATACATGTTCACTAGAATCATCAAACAATCAATTTCATCCCTGGAATGGACCATTTTTACTGAACAAAAAGTAAAAGGTAGCTTCTAAATTGAAAACTACAGCATTATGACATCACAAGGTGGAACAGAGTATTTTCAGCTTTGGGATTGTGTGAATGAAACAAAACACAACTCCAAGTATGTTTTTGATGAGGTAACAACATTTTAACATGGCTAAAGGCTCTCATTAGAATTGTGTGTCATATAGGACCTTTAGAATTGTCTTTTTTTTTGTCAGTTTTGTATATTGTGACTTTATGGTACCAGCAAGATAGCCTAAACCACATTATACAAAAACATGATTCTTCTCAGTTTACACAGTGCAGTTTCTCCACAGCTGACCTGATGCTGACCCTCATAGAATGGCTCACTGATCTTGTTTCAGATCCAAACAACTCAGAGGCTGTGTATGAATATATATTTAAAGAAAAACAGCATGTTCGATTGAGACGCATTATATAACACCGCTCGGCTGCAGAGTTACTGGCAAAAAGTCATTATTGTATGCACATAGATAATGCAACGTCAGCCATAACATTA
Organism: Paratrypauchen microcephalus; assembly: GCA_036785185.1. Taxonomy (NCBI): domain Eukaryota; kingdom Metazoa; phylum Chordata; class Actinopteri; order Gobiiformes; family Gobiidae; genus Paratrypauchen; species Paratrypauchen microcephalus. Next base: position 2,442,321 of record JAVJIX010000109.1, read on the forward strand.
TATGCACTCACACTAAATGAAAACCATTGATTATCTGATTACTAAGGCTCTTGTTATTAGATGTCGTCGTGGATGGCTGAGAGCTGGTGATATTAGCAAGCCAGATATTATTGAGCACGCTGTTGAAGAATTAGCAGATTAAACAACTGAGGAAAAGTTGAGTTTAAAGGCCCCATTTTATTTTTTATTTTCTTTCTTTCTTTATTTATTTTTAATATCTGAGCTACATTTGTCTTGCCCCAGTACAGATATTATTGTATAAACAGTTTTTGAGGGGTGACAGTAGTTCAGTTGGTGCTAATGTTCATCATCTGATCTGAAGGTTGGTGGCTTGAATCCCACTCTCGGCATACACAGCTCTGGAAACAAAAAAAAAGAGACCACTGCATTTTTTTTCTGAAATCAGCATCTCTACATGTATTACAGCCATTCCATTCCAGCGTCTGTTGAATTCTAACACAAACACAAAGCTGAGCTACTTCAGTTCTTGCACCAGGAGTGGAATAAAGTCACCCAAGAACAATATGAAAGACTTGTGGAGAGCATGCCAAGACACATGAAAGTTGTGATTAAAAATAAGGCTTATTGCATCAAATATTGATTTCTGAACTCTTCTTAAGTGTAAACATTAGTATTATGTTGTTTTAAAATGAATCTGATCTTGTTTCTTTGCATTGTTTGAAGTTTGAAAACATGTATGTTTTTGTTATTTTGCTCATTTATCATTTTCTGCAAATAAATGCTCTAAACCAGAGGTCTTCAACAAGGGGGTCGCGACCCCTAGGGGGGTCGCGGAGGTACTGCAGGTGGGTCGCGAAATCTTTTTTTTTTTCACTTTAAAATAATATAATTTTATATTTTATAGTGTAAAATACAGTATTAACCTGTGTATTATTTCCTTGTACTGGATGTACCATAACAGAGTAGCAATGTTTATACATGACACTAAGCTCAATTTAATATAAAACACAATTCTATGCCGTATATATAGTATGGGGTCCCTGGCCCAGTTTGCCATCTGTTTGGGGGTCCCTGGCCTGAAAAACGTTGAAGACCCCTGCTCTAAACGATAATATTCTTATTTGGAATTTGGGGGAAATGTTGTCAGTAGTTTATAGACCCAAACAAAAATGTTCCTTTTGCCCAAACACATACCTATAAAGTAGTAAAATCAGAAAAACTGATCATTTTGCAGTGGTCTCTTAAAGTAGCTCAGCTTTGTGTTTGTGTTGGAATTCAACAGACGCAGGAATGAAATGGCTCTAATACATGTAGAGAGTTAGTCTGGTTAACACCTGACCATATCACAAGTGAGATATGGGTCTGGAAACTCGCTTCGAAAAATCCCGTAGCGGAGGTGTGGTTAGCGATTGCCAACGGCCGTTTATTGGGCGTTATGAATGTCCATCATTGGGCGTATACGTAAGTCCATAGCCAATCATGTCAGTTGTCAGTTCAAACTACAAGCTTCCGTTTGTCATGTAGTACGCGTCACCGTCTTGCCACACCTCCCCCGCTCTCTGATTGGGGCCCTAAATCTGGGACTCTCGCTTGGACGAGTTTCCAGGCCGCCTTCTAGTTCGAAACGAACGGAAGCGGCCTGGGAATTCCCAGGCTAGTAGAGATGCTGATTTCAGAAAAAAATGCAGTGGTCTCTTATTTTTTTTCCAGAGCTGTAGTTCTGTAAAAAGTCTCTTCTGATTGTTTGAAACAATGTGAGAATGTATGCATAAGTACATTTTCCAGTAACTTTGATTTGCCCCCATAATAAAATCTCTCTCCTTATCAGTGTAAATGAGCCAGTCTATCTCTAAATGTACAGTTAATGCATTCCCAGCACATTGGATTGGAAAGTACCCTCCAAGATAAACAAGAGTCTGATAGTGCTCCTGACAATTGAATTACACTGGGCTTGGAGCATGCATCATCTATTCATTTGACACTATTATCGGCACTCGCTCATCTCGCCTGCTTTGCTTTGTCATTTATCAGTCATACAAAGCCATTCTGATCACATTGTTGTATTAGAGTAGGCGGTCTGATGCTCACGTGCAGGAAAATCAGATAGTGAGCTATAGATACTAATAGAAGTGATTTTGGTTTTGAAGTTTATTTTGCGTGCTGAAACAGTAATAGCACTAAAGGTGGTGTTGGATGAATTGTGTTTATCGACTTAACGAGTGTTTCAAATCTCAATGACAGAAGTTGTAGTGACAGTGGTGGCATCCGGCATAAAGATGTTCCAAATTACTGTTCAACTGTTTACAGTGACAACCCTGAAAATGAGAATGGCATTTTAAGGGGAGGTTAAAAGATTAAAATGCAGCCTTACAATCATATTGTCATAAAATAATTTGATAATTTGATAATTTTGCAAATTTGTGCAAATTTGCCTGAAGAGCACATTTCAAGTTTATATCACTTTTATCATGAAGGGATCTCCTGCTAGTCTCCATTTATTTAAAGGGATATGCCACCCCCAGGTCAAATTTGAGCATCTCCCCAGAGTCCAGAGACTAAAATAAGTGGTGGAAAGCGTTTTCCTGGTCACCCAGCCATTGTCCGAGTCTGTCGCCACTGACCGCCGCGGTATCTGCAGCTCCTCCGCCTTAGACTGGAGTCTAACGTCGCCAGAGAAAGATTTCGGCCAAAAGGAATTAATTTGCTCGATGCGTTTCCCAATTACTTTGTGTGTAGTGCGCATTCATATCGAGTGCAAATAAATGTGCAAATCAACACGGAGAGCTTGCCTTGGTCATTTTGGGTGGGAACTATTTTCCAGTGCGTAAGAATACAGTCGAATCACGCAGCACGCTGCCAGGGGAATCCCAGTTACGCACCGGGAAGGGAGTTCCCCCTGTTGCACAACGCACACATTTATTGCACACATTTATTTGCACTCGATATGAATGCGCACTACACATAAAGTAATTGGGAAACGCATCGAGCAAATTAATTCCTTTTGGCCGAAATCTTTCTCTGGCGACGTTAGACTCCAGTCTAAGGCGGAGGAGCACCAGATACCGCGGCGGTCAGTGGCGACAGACTCGGACAATGGCTGGGTGAGCAGGAAAACGCTTTCCACCACTTATTTTAGTCTCTGGACTGTGGGGAGATGCCCAAATTTGACCTGGGGGTGGCATATCCCTTTAATGCTATTCCGTGGAACATTGCAGACAAAGCAATAACATCTCCATGGAGACAAGCATGCTGTGGACCCTCCTCCTTAAATGTTACTTTGTTCACCTTCTGAGGTCCAATACAGTGGTCCCTTGCTCTTTTTTTATAGTGTAACTTTTTTTTATAGTGTAACATTGTGTTCTGCGTCCTGATTGGCTAAGAGACTGTAGACCTTGCCGATTGATAGATGGGGGATGCAGGGGGGACCGGGACTAGACCAGGACTAAACGTGGACTAAACCAGGTCTAGACCAGAACTAAACCAGGTCTAGACCAGGTCTAAACCAGGTCTAAACCTGGACTGGTCCTGGACTAAACCAGGACTGGACCAGGTATAGACCTGGACTAAACCGGGACTAGACCAGGTCTAAACCAGATTAAATCACCCCGTGCGGCTCTTTGCTGGTTTCGTGCGGCTCTTGCGTTTGTTTGTGTGTGTTCGTTTGTGGCTCGGGCTGTGAGGACGCGGTCCTTAGGGGGAGGCATGGTCCGGCCACCGCAGTTCGATCTCGTTTTTTATTTATTTATTTATTTTATTTAACCTTTCTTTCACCAGGAAGTGGTCCCATTGAGTTACAATAACTCTTGTGCCAGGGAGTCCTGGTCAAGAAGGCAGCCAAAAGTTACATTTCAATAAAAACAACAAACACAAATGACAGGACAATCCACAGCTACATCACCTCTAAACAGACAAAACACATCAATTTTGTTGTCTATGTACACAGACAACTAAAAAGCAGACATCACAACAAAACATATAATTAAAAACAATTGCAGTGCTTAGTTACTGTTTCCCTTAACAGGTCTTTAAAAGAATTTATGGATGGAAGAATTGTGAGATTTAAAGTGGCTTGAAGTTCATTCCAAAGCCTTGGTGCATATGAAGAGAATGCATTTTTACCAAGTTCTGTTCTTGTTTGTGGAGCATGTAAATGTATTTTTTCTGATGACCTTGTGCGGTAACCACTGTTATGAAAAGAAAGCAAATTAAAAATGTACAGAGGTAGTTTACCCATTAGGCCTTTAGCAATGCTCGCAGCCCCGGCCTCTCGCCAGTCGTGGTGCTCTGTCACGGATTTGACCACGCGCACTTCTCCAAGGGGTCTGTGCGCGTCGCATCCCGGGACGTGGCAGTGCCGTTGGATGAGCGTGGTGCTTCCTGCGGATCCAGTGACTCATGTCTCTGCTCCCCTCGCGCGTCCGGTGGGGCTCCTGGCGGAGCACACAGGGGAATCCCTGTTACGCACCACGTTGGGAGTTCCCCTGTTACGCAGCGTGGTGTGTGCTTCGGCTCTGTTTTTCCGCACTGAAAAATAGTTCCCACCCAAAATGACCAAGTCAAGCTCTCCGTGTTGATTTGCACATTTATTTGCACTCGATATGAATGCGCACTACACAGAAAGTAATTGGGAAAAGCATCGAGCAAATTAATTCCTTTTGGCCAAAATCTTTCTCTGGCGATGTTAGACTCCAGTCTAATGCGGAGTAGCTGCAGCTGCGCGTGGCGGTCAGTGCTGACAGACCTGGACAATGGTTGGGTGACCAGGAAAACGCTTTCCATCACTTATTTTAGTCTCTGGACTGTGGGGAGATGCCCAGGTTTGACCTGGGGGTGGCATATCCCTTTAAAACATGTATAATAATTGTAAAATATAAAGTTGTCCTACTTCGCGGATTTCACTCGGGTTATTTCTGGAACCTAACCCCCGCAATAAACGAGGGATCACTGTATTATTCAAAATTGACTCTTGTGAGCTTCAAGCCATGTCATAAAGTTGTTACCTCTTCAAAAACATACCCAGAGTTGTGTTTTGTTTCATTCACACATGTTAAAGTAATCCTTTTATGAGTCTATTTACATCTCCAAAGATCAAAATTCTTTGTTACACCTTGTGATCTCATGGAGTGGAGCACTTCCTACATTACCAAATGACATCACAAGGTGGATCTAACTGTTTTCTGTCTGAGAGACGAACCCGGCCTAAATATGCAGTGTCTGTGTGTTAAACATGTGTGACTCGCCTAAAACACCTCGGCCTCTCTGGTGCTGTTCACAAATGGTTCACGTCCTATCTCACAGACAGAACATTTATGGTAAGTATGGACACATACTCCTCCAAGATCCATAAAATCACATGTGGTGTCCCCCAGGGTTCCATTTTAGGCCCTGTGCTTTTCAACTTGTACATGCTCCCTCTTGGTGGTGTCATCAGGAGACATGGAATCAACTTCCACAGCTCTGCAGATGATATGCAGCTTTACATTTCCGTGTCTCCTGATGACACCAGGCCAATGGATGCTATTTTTAACTGCATTCTAGATATCAAATCCTGGATGGCAAGAAACTTTCTCCAGCTTAACCAGGACAAAACTGAGGTTTTAGTTATCGGTCCTGAGGCCCAGAGAGGGAAACTTTTATCAAAACTACAAGCACAGTCTTTTAACCCATCTCCTCAAGTAAAAAACCTGGGCGTCCGGCAGCTCCTGGTCATTCCCAAAGTCAGGACACACACTCATGGAGAGGCGTCTTTTCAGTACTATGGCCCTCGTCTATGGAACTGCCTGCCGGAGGACCTCAGGGCTGCAGAGTACGTTCATGTTTTTAAGAGTGGGCTCAAGACTCACCTGTTTAGCTTGGCCTTTGATTTACTTCAGTCGTCTGTTTGCTTGTCTTTTGTTAGTTCTTTTGTTTGTTTGCTTGTCTATCTGTTTGTTGTTTGTCCGTCTGCTTGTTTGTCTCTTTGCTTGTTTGTCCATCTGTTTGTCTGTTCATCTTTTTTTTTTTCTGGCAGCACGGTGGCTGAGTGGCTAGCACTCATGCTTCACAGCAAGAAGGTTCGGGTTGCCCGGGCCTTTCTGTGTGGAGATTGCATGTTCTCCCCGTGTCTGGGTGGGTTTCCTCCGGGCACTCCGGTTTCCCCCACCAACCCAAACATGCGCCATAGGTAAAATCCTCCAGCTTAGGGCCTGACCAAGCCTAAATAACCAAACAAAATTATGAGGATGGTCCCCGGGTCAAATATAGAAACAACTCCTCCTGTGCAAGATCAATAAAGGTCAATCTTCTAATCCTTGACCACTGTAAGGCGCTTTGTGCTACAATTTTGTATGAAAAGCGCTTTATAAATATTGTTTGATTTGATTTTGATTTGACTTAAACAAAACACAACTCCAGGTATGTTTTTGATGAGGAAACAACATTATAACATAGATCAAAGTAATACTGGCCCCTATTTGGGACAATCCAGCCTGGACAAGTCTATCTGATGTCTTTAGTTTCTTGAATATACTTGCTAAGAATGAACTTCACATTTTTGCAGTGCGATAATTATCCCACTAGCCCTGATAAATTTACAGTCAGGGCCAGGTTGCTTATCACCCCGGGGGGAGATTGCCTCATGCGTGGGGGTGGCAGTGCTCACTGTCGCCACACTGGGCCTGCATACAGTACATCTTGTGGAATCTGAAGCGTATTTGGGTGCACAAGCAGAGAGCATGAAATCAGAGGAGCAGTAGAATGAATCACCACGACACTTGAGACACTAATGTTTGGACAGACAACCCGACCCGGCCCTGACCCTGTGCAAGGCAGGAGGCTCCACAGTCGCATGATTTCCAGCAATTATGTTCACTAGTGATGTGATCGGGTAGCCAAAACAAGGTGACAAACAGTGTCTATGGAGTGGAAGTTCATGATTCAGACAAGGCTTATTAGGATAGACATGAGGTGTTTAAGTGCTTATCTATGGGGTAGGCACAGCTTGGAGTCATCTAACTTTGTGTGCAGTGATTAGTTACCACAGGTGCCCTTCCATATGCAACCCTTCTAACTTCTTTTGATTTGTTTTGAAAGTGAAAAATGCTATATAAAATTGCTTTGACTACAGGAAAACAAAAGTACAAAATATTATATAAACTGTATAAATGAATGCTATCCTATGGCTGACATTAGCTCAGGTGGTAGAGAGCTACATATTCTGTTCCAGAGGTTGGTGGGTCGAATACCACACCCAACAGAAACACTGTTCGCCACATATGAATGCTGTCATTGTATCCTAGGGCAAAAGCTTAACCTGCCTCGCCCCCACACTGTTGTATGAATGTGTGTGAAGGGGTGAGTGTTGTACAGTGCTTTGAGTGCCTCGAAGGTAGAAAAGTGATTAAAAAATATAATAATATAAATGTGACTTGTTACCATTTAGCATGTTTCATAATTTACAATATCTGTAATCAGCATTCCCGGGGTGTGTGATGCTAACTACAAGCATGCTTTGTTTTAAGACAGTCTGACCATAAATAACTGACTTAGTGAGAATTATAACAAGTCCCTCTCACAAAACAATATAGGCACAAGCAAGAGTTTTTCACTTTTGTCACTTTCACTTTTTTGTTGAAAATCAAACTCCTAAACAGGACCATGAACGGCAAAAGGAGAAATTCAATTTGTCAACTGGACAAAAGTTTATTTGGTCGAATATGTTTTACAGCTCATCCAAGCTGCTTCTTCAGTTCTGGTCAGACGCTGGTGGACACTTGCCTATATCTGTCTGAAGGGAAGAGCTGACTACAATGAAATTACTTTGAAACTACCACAACTACACTGCCTGACAAAAGTATTAGGACGATAGTTCTAGTCTAATCCTGGTTTAGACCTGAATTAGACCTACATTGCGATGAGTTCCCATTTTTGCAATAATATGCCTTTACACATGATGAAATTTCCTTTAATATATCAATAAATTGATTTGTTTTCATTACCAATACGTCTTGTTATCATTATTTATGAAAGTTCAGAAATACACAATCGTCCTAATACTTTTGTCAGGCAGTGTACTTGTTTACAGTTTCTGTTAGTTAGGTAGGCTTATTAAATGTGCAGTGAGGGCGGAGTGTGGGGTCTTGTTAGCATGGTGGCACGGCGGCTGAGTGGCTAGCGCTCATGCTTCATAGCAAGAAGGTTCCGGGTTCGATCCCCTTTCTTTGTGGAGTTTGCATGTTCTCCCCTGGATGGGTTTCCTCTGGTACTCTGGTTTCCCCCATCAACCCAAAACATGCTCCAGGTAAAATCCTCCAGCTGAGGTCCTGACCAAGCTGAGCAATAAGATCATGGAGATGGGTCCCCGGGCGCCTGAAAGACGAGCTGCCCACTGCTCATGAAGGATGGGTCAAATGCAGGGAAATAATTTCCATACGGGGATGAATAAAGTGTGTCTTCTTTTTCTTCTTCTTCTTCTTCTTCTTCTTCTTCTTCTTCTTCTTCTTCTTCTTCTTCTTCTTCTTAACATTCAGGTCCATAATGGGTGTTTTCACACCTCTGGACCTGACCTGGCTAACCCTATTGTTTTCTTTGTTTTTATTTTGGTTTGAGGGTAGAGTTATAAATGGGAGACACATGATGTCTGAAACCTCCATTTCTGTTCAAGGAAGGGTTCTCTTTCTTGACAAAAATAGCCTATTTAACTCCCCTCTCAAACCAGTTCTTTTCTTTGGCCAAGGTCCATGAATATCAGCTTGATCGCAGGCTCCTGAAAATGTGTTGTTTAAATACATTTTGTCTAGAATTTTTCAGATTCTTGTCAAATTAATTTGATTAATAATGTGCATTGTATCTCCATGGTAACTAGTGAACATTCTGCCAATGCACATACATGTAGAACAACCCCAGCGTGATTTCACGGCAAAGTATCAGTTGACAATGAATAACAAGAGTTCACAAGCACAAGGTACGAGATTATAACACCTCCAGTCAGTTAATTCTCAGATTTCTAAAGCAATTTTCAAAACAGAGAAAACCAAATATAAGAAACCCTGTCACCTGTGTCCAAATAATACAAGTTCAATGCTAATATAATATAATATAGAATGTAATCCATATATTATAATCTATCTACATTCATATTCAATTCAGAATAAAAATGACTTGTGTGATCTATGTGTGCATTTCAAAGATTGTTAACGTTCTTTTTTGTAATTATATGTTTTGATTGAATGCCCTCTTCACACTAAATATTTATGTTGTATAATGTGAGGATTTTAATTTTTTATGGTCAATCAATGTCAATACATGTGCACGTTTTTATTCAACTTATTACTTTTTCATAAGAAAGTGAGACAAAGTTATAACAGCACATCTTTTTTCAGTTTTAATAATGTTCTATTCAAACTTTCTAGAGCTATAGAGGATTCCTATACTAAGCATATCTGAAATTGAAAATACCGCAAATAAACTACTCCACAGGAAAATGCTAACTTGAACACTGCATTGCAAACATAAAATCACACCAACAGCAACCATGCATTGAAGTCACACACAAAGGCCCGAACTTAATGCTGTTTTCTGGCCTGTAAGAGCCACTTTGACCTTGTAGCCAGTTATTGTTACCCGACCAGCTGGGAAACATTTATGAAAGTGAACGTGTATACATGCAAACTCCATCCCTCCAACCCAACACCGGACCACGGAGCGCTTGACCCTGAAAGAACGGTGCGCCTGCAAATTAAATGTACATAAAAGTTAGTGGTACATGTCCATGCTCGCTCACTCTCTCTCGGCTACCCTATGCATTTCCTTGAAGAAACTCCTGATCGGGCCATTTGCCATGCCGCGCCGGACCCAATGACCGACCATTATGGCTGCCCACTGCGGATTACACAGACCGCTGGCTCTGACTTGGGCTCAATTCAAGGGAGATAATGGCATATACAGTGACACTTCATATGAGCAAACATAAAGCCTGATCAAACACGTGAGTAGGCTGCGTGTGTACGTGCGTATCTGGTGCGCGTTTCCCGTCATGCATTGCGGCTGCCTTTGTGTGTTAATGGGAGCGGACAGATCAAATACCCCCGCGACGGCTGGCAGCGATACAAGGGTGATGTAAAGACTATTGACCCTTACACGGCGGTCTGCAGGGGCATCTGTGTGCTGGTGGAGGCAGAGACGTACAAGGCACTTCCAAGGTGGTACCAGAGCACTGAATGAATGCCACGTTACATGGATGAATTGGAACAAGTCAAGACAGAGATTATTGTGGTTTATACATTCAGAGAGTGTGAGAACAGGCTTTTCAGTGTTCCACTGTAAAAAATATCAGCAATGTTTTGTGTAGGCTATCTTTTTCTAAAATGTTAAACCCTAGAACACTTTCGCTATAAAAAGTAACACCATCACTTTTGCCGGGTAATTTTTACCAGATATAATACACCCAACAAAAAGTACTTGTCATGAAAAATAGATCAAAATATGACAAGACATGATAAATTAGGTTTTCTTTTATTTTCAACTGTGGTATGTGTAACAAAATGGGAAAAAAAATAGGAAGACCCTAAGAATATGCTCCAAAATTAATGAAAAATTTGGAATTTGAGAACAAAAAATTCCTAAAAAAAATAAAATAAATAATAATAATAATAACAATAATAATAATAATAATAATAATAATAATAATAATAATAATAATAATAATAATAATAATAATAATACTACGTGAAGAGTCCCTCAGTCGTCCAGGTAGAATCCATGATAAAAGGAGAAATTCAATTTGTCAACTGGACAAAGGTTGTTTGGTCGAAAACGTTTCGCCGCTCATCCGAGAGGCTTTGTCAGCTCTGGTTCTAGTGCTGGTTAGACCCTGTTTATATCTAGCTGCAGGGAGGAGCTCCTACACTGAAATAGCTCTGAAACTATCTCAACTAATCTGTCTCTTTTGTATTACGAATTCCTCTGGCGTCTAGTATTAGCATATCTATTCAGCCCTAGGAGGCGTTCACTACACTGAAATAGCTCTGAAACTATCTCAACTAATCTGTTGAGATAGTTTCTTTGTTTTTCAAATTTCTCTGGCGTCTAGTTTAGCCTCCCTATTCAAGCCTAACAACCCTCTCCACCCCTCTGCCCTGGCTTGTCTGCCTTAATGTTTCTTTGTCTGTTTTGACTTGGTTTGAGAATCGAATTATAAATGGGAGACAAGTTATGTCTAACTCCCCCATTTCTGTTTAACGATGGATTGTCTTTTTTGACAAAAATTGCCTCTTTAACTCCCCTCTCAAACCAGTTCTTTTCCCTGGCTAAGATCTGAACCTCACTGTCCTCAAAAGAATGGCCCGTGGCTTCTAGGTGAAGATGTACGGCAGATGACGGTCCACTCTGGCACGCCCGCCTGTGTTGGTACATCCTCTTGTGAAGTGGCGGTTTGGTTTCCCCAATGTAGCTCACTGCAGTCTTCACTACACTGAATGGAGTAGACCACAGTACTTTGTTTGTGGCTCGGTGTTTTGTCCTTTGGGTGGACAAGTTTTTGTCTTAAAGTGTTTGTGGGTTTGAAATAAACTGGAATTTCATATTGTCTGAAAATCCTCTGTAGTTTTTCCGAAACACCAGCCACGTAAGGAATCGCTACCCCTTTCCTCCTGGGTTCGAATTCTCTGTTGTCTTGTTTCTTGCCCTTGTCTCTCTTGGTTTTGTTAACAGCCCATTTAGGATATCCACAAACAGAGAGGGCTTCCTGCACATGTTGTTCTTCTTTCTCCTTACCCTCTGTGCTTGTGGGAACCACTTGGGCCCTGTGTTGTAATGTCCGGATTGAGAACACAGCAGAATTTGTAAACAAAGTTAAGTTTCTCCAGTTTGGTCAGGATGAGACAATGGTTTCCTTTGATGTAACCTCTCTTTTCACTTGTATCCCCACAGCAGCGAGAAGGAGTTTACTACAGGATTCCAAGCTAGAAGAGAGAACCAAACTTTCACCTGACCAAATCTGCCAACTGCTGGAAATTTGTCTGAATGCCACCTATTTCCAGTTCAGAGGGAACTTCTACAGGCAAATCCATGGCTGTGCGATGGGCTCTCCGGTCTCCCCTATCATGGCTAATTTATACATGGAACAATTTGAACAGAGTGCCTTAGCTTCCTATCCAGGCACTCCTCCCACACACTGGTTTCGGTATGTTGATGATAATTTTTCAAAATTCAAGATTTGGAACCTTTTACTGCACATATCAATTCTGTAGATCTGAACATCAAATTCACCCGTGAAGATGCCAATGATAACACATTGGCGTTCTTAGATTGTGCAGTAACGATAGGAGGAGACCGGCGACTCCAAGTAGAAGTCTTCAGGAAGCCCACACACACAGACCAATACCTGCTTTTTGATTCACACCACCCACTGCAGCACAAACTGGGTGTTATTCGGACATTACAACACAGGGCCCAAGTGGTTCCCACAAGCACAGAGGGTAAGGAGAAAGAAGAACATGTGCAGGAAGCCCTCTTGGTTTGTGGATATCCTAAATGGGCTGTCAACAAAACCAAGAGAGACAAGGGCAAGAAACAAGATAATAGAGAATCCGAACCCAGGAGGAAAGGGGTAGTGATTCCGTACTTGGCCGGCGTTTCGGAAAAACTACAGAGGATTTTCAGACAATATGAAATTCCAGTTTATTTCAAACCCACAAACACTTTAAGACTCGTCCACCCAAAGGACAAAACACCGAGCCACAAACAAAGCAATGTGGTTTACTCCATTCAGTGTAGTGAAGACTGCAGTGAGCTACATTGGGGAAACCAAACCGCCACTTCACAAGAGGATGTACCAACACAGGCGGGCGGGCCAGAGTGGACCGTCATCTGCCGTACATCTTCACCTAGAAGCCACGGGCCATTCATTTGAGGACAGTGAGGTTCAGATCTTAGCCAGGGAAAAGAACTGGTTTGAGAGGGGAGTTAAAGAGGCAATTTTTGTCAAAAAAGACAATCCATCGTTAAACAGAAATGGGGGAGTTAGACATAACTTGTCTCCCATTTATAATTCGATTCTCAAACCAAGTCAAAACAGACAAAGAAACATTAAGGCAGACAAGCCAGGGCAGAGGGGTGGAGAGGGTCGTTAGGCTTGAATAGGGAGGCTAAACTAGACGCCAGAGAAATTTGAAAAACAAAGAGACAGATTAGTTGAGATAGTTTCAGAGCTATTTCAGTGTAGTGAGCGCCTCCTAGGGCTGAATAGATATGCTAATACTAGACGCCAGAGGAATTCGTAATACAAAAGAGACAGATTAGTTGAGATAGTTTCAGAGCTGTTTCAGTGTAGGGAGCTCCTCCCTGCAGCTAGATATAAACAGGGTCTAACCAGCACTAGAACCAGAGCTCACGAAGCCTCTCGGATGAGCGGCGAAACGTTTTCGAGCAAACAAACTTTGTCCAGTTGACAAATTGAATTTCTCCTTTTATCAATAATAATAGTAATAATAATAATAATGATACTGTAAACTTGGTCTTTGGTCTTTGGTCCATGTGAGACTTCCTTGGTGAAGGCACAGACTCCTTGAGTTGCAGTTGAGAGGAACAAAAAAATAGTATTTTTTTCAGTGGGTAAAAATGACCAATTGACTAAAATATTGTTTTCACCACAAGATATTCCCTTTGAAATCACCACTTTGTGATATTTATTCAAAGCCACTGCACTAAATAAGGATTGCATACACATTCCAGGACCATTCTCACTTACCTATTCCTTACATCCTCTTACATTAAATTCATTACATTCTTACATTCCTCTTTCACTGTTGCTGGGTAAAAATGACCCGAAAGCCTCTAGGAAAAAGTGGGCTTTGGGGTAGGGAAACACCTACACCTTCAAGATGTCAAAAACAATGGTGAAGCTACCCAGGGACCCATGACACTCAGAAACATATTGAAAATATATTGAAAATCATGTAAATAGTTAAGCTCGGGTGAAAATCACCCGGCGATAGTGCTCTAGGGTTAATAGGCTTGTGGAAAAAAGACTAATATAAATACATTTTGTAAACACGACCTGTCTCTGTCTCCAAGTACAAGTTAAAAATGTACTACGTTCTTGGTTCTCTAGATGATTATCCAAACAGAAAGCACACTCGCATGAGTCTCTCATTCGCATTACCAGTTTCAATGCTGAAATCCAGTTGGTTTAAACCTAAAAGACTCTGATTTGAATGTCCACTACCTAAACCACAGCTCCTGAATCAGTCATGAGTCAGTGCTAGTGCAGCCTCTGCAGCTCAGTGAGTGAATTCTGGAGGTTCTGAGCGTTCACATGAGTCCTGTCCATATACTGGGAAATGAACGTGTGCTCTCTATCTGCAGGTGAGGGCATTGGCAACCAGGTTGAGTTGAGACTGTGATACATTATTTAAAACAGTGGGAGTGCAGGCAGTTCCTTAAATCCATTACTTTTCAATGAAACGATTAAAGTACAGAAGTTATGTAAAAGGTATGGCTTATACTTTAATCTGTTTACAGCACAGACTTTTTATTGACTTTTTATTTATTTATTTATTTAACTCAATTGCCTTGACTCTTTAATCCATCTTAAAAATAATAAATCATAAAACTGTTCAAGTGAATAAACAACAAACTCAAAAAAAAATATTTGTCAAAAAAATATTTGTCATTTAATTGTGCATTATTCATCAGCTACCTGCATCGTGGAATGGAAACAAAAAATCAATGCATAAATAATAAATACAATTAAACATTCATTCATTCATTCTTTCAACTTTGTACATACTTTTTTTTTTTTTTTTTTTTAGATGATGACTTTTAAACAATGAGGTCAAAAAGCCACAGAATGAGACATTCCTCATTATGTTTGATGGCCGTCTGGACCAAGCGTATATCTGTCAGATTTCCGAGTGTAACATAAACGCCACACGAGAACAGCAGCCTCATAAATCATGCGTGTGCGCTGGACAGCCCACATGTTCTGTAGGAGATTTCACTCTGCTGGGGTCGATTTCGTCATGCTGAGAAGTGCTCAAGCAAAGATGATTAGTTATGAAAATGACTTTAAACCTCATGATTAAAGATAGACATAGCCCCTCTAATATCATTTGTCTTCTAAATTTTTGATGGGCACACTAAAGTAATACTAACTACAAAAATCTGACCTCACCCATTACCAACGTTGGTTGTGATGAATGGGGTGAGATGTAGTTTTGAGGGGCAGGCTGGGTTCTCTGGAGATGTCTGAGCACACAAATGCACACAATTTATTGAGAGATTTAGATTCTCCATTAGCAATGTGAATCACAGTTGGTTGCACAGTGGTGGAATAATAAAGTATAGTTGGCAAGTTGTATATTTAGGGAGATAAATACGATGAGAAAATTACCTGACCAGCCAGAACCACACACTTTGACAAAACTTTATAAAGATGAGTGTATCTGGAGATGTATTCTGTCTCCCTGATTTCAGAGGGTTTTCCTTGACAGGCAGGTTAACGTTCACGTCAAAAACAAAGATTACTTACATGTAAAAAAGGAGAAAAAACTACTTAAAGGAAACAGCATGGATTTTCTCAGAATCAACAAACAAAGCACCAAACGATTACTTATCTCAGGTAAATTAAGTTATATATTTTCTGATTTATTCAAGAGGAGATGTCTTCCCCATTTGAAGGACATGTACTACAAACAGTGGCTGAAGTTTTGGATTCAAACAGAATGTAGAAGGGACTGGCTGGTCAGGCAAGTGAGAAAATACACTACAATAAAATACAATATTTTATAATGGTTTGTTATTTGACTTTGTACAAGGGCTATAAATGTTGTAACCTCACAGTGCAATACTTATTGGACATTCTGAAATGGACCAAAGGATCATGGTATTTGTAGGCTGTAGTAGTCTCACCATTGGTTACCATTGATTTTCTACTCAATATTCAAAGTCACTTAATACTCTGTAATAGTAAACAACTTCTAGGGCAGACTGACAGAAACAAGCCTGCCAAAGTGTGCCATTCATTTTTGGTATTGGTAATTGATTCAGAAGATTCAAGATTCAAAGCTTTTATTGTCATATGCACCGTAAAGAAATATATTTCCCTGTACAATGACTTTGCTGCCCACCCTGGATGCCAAGAGCATGCAAAAATTCAAATAGATAAATAAGATAAAGAAGCATGTAAAAAAAAATATATATATATACAGTCAGGTCCATAAATATTGGGACATCAACACTATTTTCATCTTTTTGGCCCTGGACACCATCACAATGGATTTGAAATGACACAAACAAGATGTGCTTTAAGTGCAGACTTTCAGCTTTAATTTGAGGGTATTTGCATCCAAATCAGGTGAACGGTGTAGGAATTACAACAGTTTCTACATGTGCCTCCCACTTTTTAAGGGACCAAAAGTAATTGGACAAACTAAACAATCATAAATCAAACTGTCACTTTTTAATACTTGGTTGCAAATCCTTTGCAGTCAATGACAGCCTGAAGTCTGGAATGCATTGACATCACCAGACGCTGGGTTTCGTTCCTGGTGATGCTCTGCCAGGCCTCCACTGCAGCTGTCTTCAGTTCCTGCTTGTTCTTGGGGCATTTTCCCTTCAGTTTTCTCTTCAGCAAGTAAAATGTATGCTCAATTGGATTCAGGTCAGGTGACTGACTTGGCCATTCCATAACATTCCACTTCTTTGCCTTAAAAAACTCTTTGGTTGCCTTCGCAGTATGTTTCGGGCCATTGTCCATCTGCACTGTGAAGCGCCGTCCAATGAGTTTTGAAGCATTTGGCTGAATATGAGCAGATAATATTACCCGAAACACTTCAGAATTCATCCTACTGCTTTTGTCAGCAGTCACATCATCATAAAAACAAGGGAACCAGTTCCATTGGCAGCCATACATGCCCACGCCATAACACTACCACCACCACGCTTCACTGATGAGGTGGTATGTTTTGGATCATGGGCAGTTCCTTTCTTTCTCCAAACTCTTCTCTTCCCATCATTCTGGTTCAAGTTGATCTTTGTCTCATCTGTCCATAGGATGTTGTTCCAAAACTGTATCGGCTTTTTTAGATGTTTTTTGGCAAACTCTAATCTGGTCTTCCTGTCTTTGAGACTCACCAATGGTTTACATCTTGTGCTGAAGCCTCTGTATTCACTCTGGTGAAGTCTTCTCTTGATTGTTGACTTTGACACAGAGACGCCAACCTCCTGGAGAGTGTTCTTGATATGGCCAACTGTTGTGAAGGGGTTTCTTTTCACCAGGGAAAGAATTCTCCTGTCATCCACCACAGTCGTTTTCCGTGGTCTTCCGGGTCTTTTGGTATTGCTGAGTTCACCGGTGCGTTCTTGCTTTTTAAGAATATTCCATACAGTTGATTTGGCCACACCTAATGTTTTTGCTATCTTTCTGATGGGTTTGTTTTGCCTTTTCAGCCTAATGATGGCTTGCTTCACTGATAGTGACAGCTCTTTGGACCTCATATTGAGAGTTGACAGCAATTCGATTCCAAATGCAAACTTCGAATGAACTTTTGTCTGCTTATAAATGAGATAATGAGGGAATCACACACACCTGGCCATGGAACACACCTGGCCATGGAACAGCTGAGCAGCCAATTGTCCAATTACTTTTGGTCCCTTAAAAAGTGGGAGGCACATGTAGAAACTGTTGTAATTCCTACACCGTTCACCTGATTTGAATGCAAATACCCTCAAATTAAAGCTGAAAGTCTGCACTTAAAGCACATCTTGTTTGTGTCATTTCAAATCCGTTGTGGTGGTGTCCAGGGCCAAAAAGATGAAAATAGTGTTGATGTCCCAATATTTATGGGCCTGACTGTATATATATATATCAAATAGAAACAATCTTTACAGAATATACACTATGACAAATACAGGCTAGGTGCTATGTACATATTTACAGATAATGTGCAACATTAGTTTTATGTGCAACTGTCAGTAGTAAAACCGTATGCAAACATGGCTGATATAGTGTGCAAACAGGAAGTGTAAACATTCGAGCAACATTTCAATTTGAGCAATTGGATTAAGAATCTTGCCTATGGACACAATGACATTATACTGGTACATCCTTCAGAGTTGGGATTGGACCACTAACATTTGGCGTTGACTCAAAGATAATATTTTGAGAGTTTTTTTAATACCATTTGTATATTTTTGTTGTAAACAGCTGGTCTTTGCATTAGGTGTTAACTGACTTAGTATGACTCAAAGAAACTTACTGATTCCAGGTTGACACAGGAAACACAAAATTCTTATACTAGAAGATATAAATAATTCAATATTATTAAAATCACAAAAGCACTTGCCTTGCATGGCTTCCCAAATTTGCTGATTTAAATGTGCACTATGTAACTTTTCTGGTAGTGCGCCCGCAGTTGTCATACCTTTACCTCCAATATTCCAACGTATGGCATTAAACTTTTCAGTCTCCATAGAAACATGCAGGAGACGCCACCAGGCCAATTTATAAGTGAGATCTGTGAAGAGGTGACTCTACACACAGTAAAAATACAGGTTTTTAAATGTAGTTTTGAGCAATGAACACCCATAATTGAATAAATGCATCTTATATAAGTTTAATACCATACTGTGGAACATTATAGGCATTACTGCAATAGCGTCTCCATGGTAACAGACTCTCAACCTGTACATAAAGTTATGTATAGTGCACCTTTAAGCAACAGAAAGTTAGAAAAAAATAAAAGAAGGCTGACCAACATTCTGGAAACAACGGTCTCAACTATTAATTATTGATTATAATTGATTGATACTTATTGATAGAGTACGTTATGCATTCCACTGTTTCATCTTTGTAGATAAACAGATTAGAAATGACTTTAGCTGACATTTTGTGAACAGAAAGACAGTTGGTATTTCTGGCAGTGTTCAAGTTTTGGTAAAATACAGCGGAAAATGTAATAAAAGATGTCTATAGAAGGACTAAAGAAAGACACATCCTTCCTGGTTTAGAATTGTAGAAAACAGTTTGTCCACTCAGTCAGCTGCAGGATGTGACTATATAAACCTGCATTGGATGTCCTTTAGACTCATCACAAGAGCTGCACAGTAACAGCAGATGAGTGAGTGGGTAAATATTTATGGATCATGACTGGGCCTGTCTGTGTGAGAGTCCGTGTGGGAGGAGGAAGAACGGGCAAAAATAGTGATGTTCCCAGGCAGGCAAGAAATACAAAATATCAATGAGAGTTTAAATAGAGGGGGGGAAATGACCTCTTTACTCCTTATCTATGAAGGCAAGCCTATGTCAATTCAACTGGTTTGAATGAATGAGTGCTTGAGTTTAAGCTATGGTATAGAGAAAAACCTCAAAAAACTACACTGTGGTGAATAAAAACAAAAATATTAAATAAATAAATAGTCAAAAGTTTGGATATAACCTCTCATTCAATGTTACTACTTTCTACATTTTATATACTTACAGAAGACATCAATTATATATACAGTGATGTACTCTAATACTATTTTTTTATTCAAATCCTCAAAGTAGCCACCCTTTGCTTTTTCTATACTATGAAATTAATTCCATATATCTTGTTTTATATATTTGATATCTTCTCTGTGTATCTAAAATGTAGAAAGTAGTTAAAATCAAGAAAAAAAAGAGGGTGTGTCCACAGTTTTGAGTACACTACAGTGCTGCCAGGGCTGGACTGGGACAAAAAAAAAACGGCCCTGGCATTTTTGGCTTAGACCTGGTTTAGTCCTGGTTCAACCCTGATTTAGTCCTGGTTTGGACCTGATTAGTCCTGGTTTAGTCCTGGTTCAATCCTGATTTAGTCCTGGTTCAGACCTGATTTAGTCCTGATTTAGTTCTGGTTCAATCCTGGTTTAGTCCTGGTTTAGACCTGATTTAGTCCTGATTTAGTTCTGGTTCAACCCTGATTTAGTCCTGGTTTAGACCTGATTAGTCCTGGTTTAGTCCTGGTTTAGTCCTGGTTCAGACCTGATTTAGTCCTGATTTAGTTCTGGTTCAGACCTGATTTAGTCCTGATTTAGTTCTGGTTCAACCCTGATTTAGTCCTGGTTTAGACCTGATTAGTCCTGGTTTAGTCCTAGTTTAGTCCTGGTTTAGTCCTGGTTCAGACCTGATTTAGTCCTGGTTTAGTCCTGGTTTAGTCCTGGTTCAATCCTGAGTTAGTCCTGGTTTAGTCCTGGTTTAGTCCTGGTTTAGTCCTGGTTTAGTCCTGGTTCAGTCCTAAATTGTGGGCCTGTCTCTAAGAAAAAAAAAACAAAAAACAAAAAACGGCATCAGCTCCTAGGACTGTCGGCCCACCGGGAAAATGCCCGGTATGCCCGATTACCAGTCCAGGCCTGAGTGCTGCACATACACTCTCAAGCTGCCAGAAGATGTGAAGCAGTGACCCTACGTCTCAAAGGTGAGCGGTAGAAGTGAATGTTGTGGAAAAACAGTTACAGTTACAAATATATGGAGCAAAACTAAATATGGCACAGCTAGTTGAACGGCAATTTCCGTTCAAAGGATTAAAGCCTTGAAATAAAAGATTGGCAGATGTAATAATACAGTCACGCAATAATACAATATCACTGGTTTAATTACATCTAAATGGTGGAGCTTCACTCATAAAAGTTTGAGGATTTAAAGTAAAGTTTTATACTTTTATTTCACCTTCTAAACTTAGAGCATTAGCAAACTTAATGGACCCTTATTATACTATTTTATGATCTATGTTATAACACATTTCCTCATCAAAAACAAACCTGGAGTTGTGTTTTGTTTCATTCACACATTTCTCTCAAACAGAGATACCATGTGGTAGATACAGGAAGTGCTCCACTGTGTCATTAAACTACATACACCTTCACTAAAATCATTTGGATAATTTCAGTCCTGGAATTGAAAATCTCTACTCAAAGGTAAAAGGTAAAAGCTGTTAACTTGAAAACTACTGCGTCATGACATCACAAGGTGGAACCGAGCTTTGGGGATGTAGACAGTCTAATAATAAAGGATTACTCAAACGTGTTTTGATGAGGTACCAACATTATAACATGTATTAAAACTCACAACAGTCAATTTTCCGTAATCCAGGACTTTTAATATATGAATCAAAAACGTGTGCTTGGTCAGAGCTTCATGGAGTAGGGAGGGATATGAAAAGTGGGTGGAGAAAAGTGCTTTTATTTCACAAAGAACTTCTAGCAGACATTAAAAAATAGCTATAACTTGCATGAATTGCACAAAACACAACTCTAAGTATGCTTTTTTTCCCCTTATCAACTGTATAATTTCTCACATTATACCTCTCCTTTAAATAACAACACCACTATTGTTTCACTTCCACTCCAACGGTACATATAAAACACAATGCTTTTTAAATGCATTTTGATGTACTCTGCAGTATAGATTCAATTAAAACAGTTTTGCCAGTGCTTCAATCAATACTTGACGGGCCTTATTTATTCGCAATAAGTGCATGACACAATAAAGAGTATGTCCCAGCTGACCTCCAGACATCGCATGACAAGACATTCTATCCGCGTATTGACAGGAAAAGGCAAATGAAAAGAACTGGGACCGTTTCAAACTGAGTCTACCGAGCACTTTATTTCCACAGTTATTGAGCCATATGTCACACTCTTAATGGAATCAATGTTTCTGACCCTTATCATATAACGCCAATGTTTATTAAAAGAAACAAGGCCAACGATGACCTCCCAGACCCATTCAAAATTATTAGCAATATCAAATACTTATTCTCAAGAGGTTTGCCGCTACACGATTGTGGAGCTATAACAGTAGATATGAAGTGTTCATGTATTATTTATTTTATTTTATTTTATTTAGCAGATGTTGTTTTTCTGACTTTCAGCTTTTGCATACTTATTAAGGGTCCTATATTAAGCCAAATTGACTCTTGCAAGCTTTGAGACATGTTAAAATGTTGTTGCCTTATCCAAAACATCCCTGGAGTTGTGTTTTGTTTCATTCACACATTGAGTAACCCTTTATTATTAGTCAGTCTATCTCCAAAGCTCAAAATAGGTACCTTTCATCTTTTGTTCAGTAGAGTTTGGCATTTCCAAGGTTGATATTAGCCAAATGCCTGTAGTGAAGGTGTATGGAGTGTAAAAGCACAGTGAAGCACTTCCTGTATTAACACATGACATCACAAGGTGGAAAAGAGTGTTTTCAGTTTGAGAAAAGAACACAGCTTAAATATGCAGAGTTTGTGTGTTAAAGGTGTGAATGAAACAAAACTCCAGGTATCTTTGTGATGAGGAAACACGTAGATCAGAAAATAGTGTAATATGGTCCCTTTAACAGTTTTAGTAGAAAAAAAGATTGACCGGGGTCAATATTTTATTGATTGATTGTTTTTAATTTAGTGTTTTTAGAAGGACATATTGTTAGGGAGTCTTAACTTAACTAACATTTAGTTAATAAGAACATAATGAGATACGCACTTATAATTAGCCCAGATTCTATCTAAGCAGAGATTTCTGTATTGATCAGACCTACTTTTTCACATCTTCAACATCTCTACCTATCCAGACTCATGGTAGAATTACAAAATTATGTTGTTACTATGCAACACACTACACTGTTTTATTGCGCTTATTTTTCAAACATTCACCAATGATTACAGAAAATTGAGTATTATGAGACATTATTGTTGCTCCAATCATTGTAATTACGCCAATAGCAACACTTTGTTTGTTACTTACACATTTCCAAACCCAATTAGTAGGTGAGTAATCTAGATAAATTACATCCTTTGAGATTAAGGTCTTATTTTTCTTCTTGGAGGAGGTAATTTGGAGTGACCCGGGCAACCTGACGACTTGGAGAGCTTACAGAAAAAACAAAACCTTGGAGTGGAACAAAGCCAAGAATACTATAACAACAGCCAATAGTATAGTTTGAACATGGAGAGAGAGAGAGAAGAGAGGGAAGGAAGGAGAGAGAGAAAGAAAGAGGGAGAGAGGAGAGAGGGAGGTGATGAATGATGTTGTTTTTCTCTGTTAGGAGGTATAACTGTATCCTCCTTTGGGAACAGCCTAAGCTAAGAGCCGACCAACGCGCGCCGGTCATGTGGCACGGAGACAGCCAATGAAAATGCAGCAAATTGGTTCATATGCGAGTTTACTGGGTCAGAGCCACAGCAGCGGAGGAGGCAGCGGCCAATCAGAATGCAGAGCCGGAGTCTGAAGGATCGGCCAATCAGATGGCAGAGTCTAGTGTCTGGTACCAGTTGATGTCTGACAGTTAGACAGACTGTATCTAATTACCTCAGCCACAGCTCAGCATGGGTCCGCCTGCTGCCTGAGTGAGTGTGTGTGTGTGTGTGTGTGTGTGTGTGTGTGTGTGTGTGCACATGTGGGTGGAACAGAGAAGTAAAAATTAGAATTAGAAACGAGGGAAGGTGGTTTTGGAGGTTTTTGGCAAAAGTTGAAAACAAGGCGTCAGATTTGGGGAGCAGCCAAAAGGGAGAGCAGGCGTGCCAGGAAAACTGCAATCGCTACAATTATACAAGCCAAGATTTCAGAATTATGCCATAAAATTACCCATATTAGATTGCAATAAGATTGCAACACTGTGCTGTTTTCATTAGTGAAGTTAGTGAACAAAGAAAACATGTGTACAGTACTTGGTGATTTCTGCTTTGATATTTCCTTATGAATGAATGTATTTTGTTCATTTAAATAGTTCAATAGTAGATCCCCGTCCAGTGTCCATCTGCCTCTTCCCCCACTCAGCTCAATACAGAAAATCATTATCTATTCATACCGTGTGTTTTCTCACAAACACAATGATGTTACTGTATATTTTTCATTGTTTCATTGTTTTAAAACAAAATAAACACAATTGTTGATTTCACTTGATACTATTCATGACCCTCAATTTAAAGGTCTTCTATTATGCAAAATTATCTTTTATGAGATTTAAGCTATGATACAACGCTACCTAATCATGCTATCAAAAACATGCCTGGGGTTGTGTTTTGTTTCATTCACACGTGCTTGAATAACCTTTTATTATTATTATAAATGATTCTAGTGAAGGTGTATGGAGTTTAAAAACACAAAGGAGAACTTCCTCTATTACCACATGACATCACATGGTGAGGTGTTTCAGTTTGAGAGAAGAACACAACCTAAATAGGCAGAGTTTATGTGTTAAACATGTGTGAATGAAACAAAATACAACTTCTGACAAGGAAACAACATTATAGAACAGATCAGAAAACAGTGGAATATGAGCCTTTTAAACTACCAATGCCTTGTCTATTATCGAGCATGCAATGAATGAAACTGTGAGTTAGTTATGGGTTAAATCATGTGGAATTCTGTATTTTTCTACTTTTCCTGTCTGAATGAATAGCTTGTGAAAGAAGAGTTCCCACACTCTGCTGTATTATTGTCGCTAGCACAATACACAGCCCTCACTATAGTAGCTCGAGTCATTCATATCCCCTATCTGAGGACAGAGACAACAGCAGGTGTTAATGAAGCACACGCATACAGTGGACTTCTATGCACTCAAATACAACACTTAGTCTATTGTGTGAGCTGAATGACGTCCCAAGCACACTTTTCACTTGAGAAAATGCGTGTTTTTACCTACTCCCCCATGTCTATCCACTACTCAGAGTTGTACGGGTAATAAAAAAAGATGATCCAACTATAGGAATAGGCAGGGTGTGTGTGTATGTTTATTTTGTTTTAGATCAATGTTATCCTAATATGTAATACAAAATACCACATAAAAAGCATCATATTTCTTCTTTAATGGGGAAAATAATAGTTTAAATTCCCTCAAATGAAGCGTAACAGAACCTTTAGTTTAAAGCAGTTATAACAAGCCAACATGTGCCAGCTGTATGTCATCTTGTCATTTGCACTTTGAACCGGGCACAACTGTATAAATGAAGGAGTGTTGTGATTATATTTCAGTCCAGCAAAAGTCCCGTCTTCATAAATATGTGTGTCGTCAGCTGCAGCATGTGGCAGGGCTGACAAGAGCAGATCCAGAGGTGAAAGGGGGCACTACACACACACACACACACACACACACACACACACACACACACACACACACACACACACACACATGACAGACAGGAGCAGCTGCCTGGTGGGTTTTTCCTGTTTTGACTCTTTCTGTCTGGGCGCACACACAAAGACAAGACTCAAGTGTCACACAACCACCACGGACTCATTGGACCGCCTGCCTCACTGCCCCAGGGCAACGTTAAATAGTTGGAGTTTTTAACTAAATGGGGAGGCGATGTTGCTAATTTGAAGTTTTTATTCCTGGTCATTTCAATGTGACCCACTTTTTGGTTATAATCGGTTTCAATAATTAGAGTGTAAACTTTAGCCAGACTTTAACCAAGCAAATGTCTCATGTTTAAATGTCTCTTCTTTTTTATTCATTTATTTGTTTTTACTACTAGATTAATTTGAGTTGATCCAAACTATTTATATTTAGTTCATCTATTGGTAATGTACATTCAATTAACATTACACATTTAAAGGTATATTGTGTAACTTTTCTAGTGGAGGGTCCATCAAATGCTTTTCTCCATAAAGATGTTATTGCTTTGTCTGGAATGTTTCACAATGTTTCATGGAAACCAAACCAGACCAAGTTCCACGTCAGATCTGTGGAGAGGTGACCCTGCTCTTAACCAGAATGCTTGATTTTCTAGGTATTTTTGAGCTAGAAAAACCACCTGCTATTGAATAAATGTAAGGTAGTGCTGATTAAAGTCCTACTGTGGAACATTCCAGGCAGAGCAATGGCATATCCATGGAAACAAGCAGGTGACAGACCCTCCACCAGCAAATTTCCACAATGCACCTTTAAGATAAATCTATTGTCAACATTTTCTCATTGTTTGAGTAGTGTGTTAAAGACACTCGGCAACCCTAACATTGAAGTAAATACAGTTATAAAAATTAATGTGATCCCATTTAATTCTCCTTTATGTTGATTTCAATATATAAGTTCATTTAACATTTCAGTTTGAATGGAAAAATTGTGACATAAAATGGGAACTGGGAAAGGGTCCAACACCTGCTTGTCTCTACAGAGATGTTAATGCTTTGTCTGGAGTATTCCCCCAGCATGGCAGTAATCTAGTATTTAACATTTATTCAATTACACGTGTTTATATTGCTTAAAAGTGTCTTGCTTCTCCACAGATCAGATCCGTAAATTGGTTTGGTGGTGTTAACTGTTTGTCTCCATGGAGCTAGATAGGTTTAGGCTGCTTCCCATTTCTCTGTCTTACCCCTTTGTCTTACCCCTACCCCTTGGTTTTGGGCATTCATGTGAAGGCAAGGGGTGTCCCGATTCTAATTTTGATCAAGGGCTTGGGCCGCAACCGAGGGTTACATACCCCTTGAAACGAAGTAAGCTCTCAACCAGACTTGGAACGAAGGGGTACGCCTACAAGCTCAGGCAGGTTTTGGGATCAGGATGGCAGCGTCACATCGACAGCTTATGTTCTACGTTACTTTTAGTGAACTGTTGTTGCGGTTTTAATTGTAGTGATGTCTGTTTAGACGACGTTATCATTTTCATCGAACTTTCATGTATAAACTAGCTAGTTTTGTTGTCGAGCTGAGGTACCCGATAATCCTTGACATTTGTTTACGTTTGTTTGTGTCAATTGTTGTCGCCTCTGTAGACGTAGCAGCCAGGTAGAGGCGAGGGATGATGACGCAAATGGTAATCGAGTGGTGTCCCATTTCTTAGGGGAACATTCGTACCCCGAGCCCTCTCAGCTCGGTATCGAGGGGCAAGACAAAGACGTAGATAACGGGGTAGGGGAAGGGGTAAGACAAAGTAATGGGATGCAGGCTTAATGTCTTACTCTGGAATATTCTAGTCAAACCATTAAAATCTCTATGGAGGCAACCAAGTAAAAAAGAATAAATTACAGTTACACATTATCTTTAAATAGGGTGAACATTGGATTTTAGTTTTGTCAGTTGATGATGATTTTGGTCGACTGAAACATTGTCCTTTTCCATCCTGTTTTATAATACTACTAACAAAACCTAGCAATGTGCACTTTGAACCTTTGTATATTTGACCAGCACCTAAATAGTTATTGGAAATAGCATCTGCTCAGTGTGGGGAAATCCCCATTAACGTATTACAAGAGCTGAATATGACACTGCCTCCAACTCCAGCAGTGTCCACTCTCTGTGCTGCTATGAAAATACCCCATGAGGCCCATAAAAAGATTTTCACCTTTGACTGAAGAAATGCCAGCTGTTGGCTACTTCAACAGAACTGACAAATTTGATATTTATTGTTTAAATTTTGTCTAGAGTCATTTGCAACATTAAAACCATTTTTAAAGTCACATGTTTTTTACTGTCTTAAAAAAACAAAATTTACTTTATATAAATATTTAAGGTTTTTAAGTGTGTTTCACATGTTTTGGAGTCCAGACTGGAGTTGTTGTCAAAGGTAACAACAACTAGCAAGCTAATAGCACACTTCCTGATTCTCATAGGATAAAATGCTTTAGATGCAGAGTGTATGGTCTACCTTCTACTTAAAGGTCCCATGGCATGAAATTTTCACTTTCTGAGGTTTTTGAACGTTAATGTGAGCTCCCCTACCCTGTTTAGCCCCCCCATGGCTAAAAGTTGCGAAATGTCTAAACTGAGCATTTGCGGTCCTTTTCTGCATTACACAAAACCACTGTTCAAACGGGCGAGTTCGGACAAGGCACCTTATTGATCAGATCGGCAAATGCAGCTCCAGCCCCTCCCTCTGTCTCCGCTCAGCGTCCCTGTATATCCCGCCCATAGAGTTTGGACTGCGAATGCGCTACGCAATGCGAAATGCGTTTTTTTTATTTGCCTGGAGGCACGTCCGAGTGTTTCTAGGCTCGGAAGTCCTTTATCTGAGCCTCTGGACCTTTGAACAGCAGTGGTTTAATTTTATTTTATGTGGAAATGTGTTTATTTTTCAATGGAACTCTTCAACTCTCTCCCCCAGTGCAAAAACAAGGAAATGGATCAGAGAGCGCTCAGAGCAGACAGTGGAGCATTTAGCCACGCCCCCACCTTCTACTATTGGCCAGCTTTTTTCTCCTCATTTGCATTCAAGCAACAACGCCCATTATAGAGTGTTCAGAGTGAGAAAAATTACTCTTTCTCAGCTTATCTCTCTTTCTCATGCACTGAGTGTTGATTTTGAAGAAGGATTCATTTACAGTATTAGGGAACCATTAAGGAGCCATATAAAAGCATCAAGAAGTACCATGTCATGGGATCTTTAAAAGGTGCACTATGTGAACTTTTTGTTGGAGGTCTGTCATCCGCTTGCCATTGTTAAACCTGTAATGTTACACAGTATGACATTAAGCAGCTCTACCTTACATTTATAAAATTACAGATGGTTTTATATCTTTAAAATGTTTACAAAAACAGCCATTCTAACTGTGGGGTGCCTCTCCACAGATCCTGTAACTTGGTCTGGTATTTGATGGACCCTCTACTAGAAAAGCCTCCACAATGAACCTTTAAGAGCTGCTTGTACAGTAACAGTACAATAATAGTACAAAAGTACTGGGGCAAACAAATTTTGCACATCTACACAGAAAAAAATCTGTACAGCCACTTTAAGCCTGTGAAAAAAGGGTTGATTTTGTAGTTGGTAGTTTTGGGCGACCTGGCCCCGGATAAGCGGAAGAAAATGGATGGATGGATGGATAGTTTTATAGTTGGTGTCAAGGGATTAAGAGAAGTTGATAACATTAGAGCACAAATGATAACACACCCGGAAGCCAGAAACATTTGAACAATATGCACCACTTAGCAAACTCCACTGATAATGCTCTAAAGACCATCCGCTATTGATTCAGCATTGTGGTCTCAACCACAAGGTCCAAACCATAACTTCTCTGAATGACATCCTATAATTTAAATCTAATGCATTTTGAAAAACACTTTGTGTAAGATGATTTTGCTCAGGAAGAAAGAGAAGAGGTTCTTTAATTAAACCATGAAGGGTTCCATATCGTTGTTATAGGCTGAGTGGGTATCCTGGCAGTCATTGAAGCATCTATGTTGTGTTTAGACGAGAGGGATTTGAACATATGCGTTGCGTGCGTCTGTGAGCATACAAGCATGTGTTCATTTGTCTCCCTGTTTGTACAGACTTTGATCACTGTGCATAGAAGTGATCCATCCTAGCGTGACAATACTCAATTTGTTGTGGTGAAGTCTAATTAAAACAAGCTTGTCTTTTTTGCATGAGCTGACTGGCCAATGCTGGCATCACTTGGAATCCATATGTCCATAGTATAGTTTTGCTCTCTCTCCTTTTTCTGTTTATTCTGTGTAATCTCTCTCTCCACGCAGTTAAGTTCCCCCCCCCCAAAAAAAAAATAAAATATTACTAACATTGCGTGAAGAGTCCCTCAGTCGTCCAGGTAGAATCCATGATAAAAGAAGAAATTCAATTTGTCAACTGGACAAAGTTTGTTTGGTCGAAAACGTTTTCGACCAAACAAACTTTGTCCAGTTGACAATGTACAAATATTCAACTTTGTCCAGTTGAATATTTGTACATTGTAGGCTAAATCTGCTATACGAATGCAAAATAATACGAGCACTAGCTTAAACCATATAAGAAAGTAAACACTAGTGTTAATCCATTATCACCAGTATCTTGAGCTGTCACTTTAACACATTTGATCTGAAGCTTCATGGGTTTATTATTGTGTTAACGGAAAATTCTATGAAGTGTGCCGATAATTAACATAAATAACAACAAAAGCTGCAACAGATGTCTAGTTTTTTTTGTTTTTTTTTTAATCAAGATCAAATTAGTCAGACAACAAAACCTGGTATCCATTAGTGCAAACTGGAATAGGATTTACAGAAGTGACAAGTGATCCACTACCGCTCCCAATGTTTTGGTCAGCAGTTTACATGCAGCTAGCATGACCTAGTTACAGTCTCAGCATGAAAAAGCTGTGCAGTATTTGTGAAATTTCATTTGAAAACAAAACTTAATTGCTGCATTATTCAAAAAGTTAATTTGTAATAAAATAATGAAATAAAAGCTGATGGGAACAAGCTTGAACCCTTTTTGTAAATATGTTAATATATCTGCAGATGAAATGTTTTGAATGTGAGAATTTTGGTTTAATTTTGGTTAATACAAAAAACATCAAAATGCCATCAAAATGAATCAGCTTGTTACTACAAATTGGAACGTTACATTTAAAGTGCCAAGGAAAAATCTGTAGACAACACAACATAATTACATCCAATCAATATTTTGACATTTCTACAAAACCTTCCATGACAAGTCACAATGCGCACACCACAATTTTCCAAATGAACATAAACTCACTCCCCCCTGACCCTCCTAGAATCCCACCCAGAGACCCCCATTCAGCCATAATAAAAGATTTTGTCAATTACCCACCCCTTCCCTAATCACTTATCTCAAATCAGTTTTAGACCGATGGAAATAAGCACTCTGAGTTCTCCGGTAGAGTCGTCTATAGAGGCACAACCCGGTGGAGGCCCTGTTGTTGTTATTCTTTGATCAGACCGGCAGGAATACCAATCTATAATTCATACAGCTCAGTCTAGTCTAGGAACACAAGGCACTGCACCTTTAATTATTGATCAAACAGAACAGATTTAATATCAATCACTGAGGCATAGGCAGGAGCTAGCAAAAGTAGGAGAAGTGCTGGTATCTCCCGGGCACGGCTGTCCAACCCTCTAATGAAAACCAAAAAGAGAAGATAGCTAAGCCCGTGTACTTAATATGACGGGGGTATAGCTGGAGGTGTTGGGGTAGACTTGGTGTAGGTTCAGACAGAGGAAAACTCTGTGAATACAGGAGTTCCAGGGCTCATACTTGTGATCTGAAGATGAACTTTTACATAGTTCTCTGCATTATTCAAGGTTTTTCTGTGAATAACTTTTGTTATAGAGTGATGCCAGGGGAGAAAAAAATTGAATTTTGGAAAAACCGGGTTATGTAGTGTATCATGAACTCATGACTGATGCTACAATCATTACAGTTGATCATCTTCAACTCACAAGGATTATTTTATTTATTTATTTATTTTTATTTTTTTATTTTATTTTTTTCCAAAAGAGACCTACTCGCAATATTAAAGAGGCTCTATGTGAAACTAAAATACATGGCCTGAGTAAGTAGATATTGTATGAATTTCAAAATAAAGGCATTTCTGGCTTCTGGTCAGTCTTTACCCACCAAGCATAATGTTTCCAATTTGACCCCCTATGTTATTGTGTGAAGGTTGGCGGTACGATTCCAGCTCCCACAGATGAATGCTGCTGTTGTGTCCTTGGGCAAGACACTTAACCCACCTCGCCCCCAGTGTCTGCGTAAACTGGTAGAGAGCCCCCATGACAGGAGATACATCAAGGCCGTTTGCGTCAAGCGATGTGGGGCTGTCCTCCAGTGGACCCACCACCTGCAGGAGGATCCATGGGGGCCGGTGCATTGGAATCTCGGCGGCAGATCTGTTTGGACTGCTGCCCCCGTGATCCGAAATCAGAAAAAGCGGAAGAAAATGAATGAATGAATGAATAAATGAATGTTAGTGTGTGAGCAAAACACCCTCCCTGTGTATAAGAATGGTGTGTGAAGAGCACTATAGGTGTGGAGTGGATGGTGAATGCAATATAAAGTGTCTTTGAATGTCTATTACATGGTTATACACTACATTAAATGCATTATTATTGTAATGTTTATTCAACTAAAGTTAGTCTTAACCCTAGAGCACTATCGCTGGGTGATTTTCACCCAAGCAAAACTATTTACATGATTTTCAATATGTTGCATTTTTCTGAGTGTCATGGGTCCCTGGGGAGCGTCACCATTGTTTTTGACATCTTTGAAGGTGTAGGTGTTTCCCTACCCCAAAGCCCACTTTTTTCTACAGGCTTTCAGGTGATTTTCACCCGCAATAGTGAAAGAGGAATGTAATGAATTTAATGTAAAAGGATGTAAAAAAAAAAAAAAAAAGAAAAAGGAATTTTTTGTTCTCAAATTCCAAATTTTTCAGTAATTTTGGAACATGTTTTTATGGTCTTCCTATTTATTTATTTATTTTTTTTAATTTTGTTAAACATACCACAGTTGAAAATAAAAGAAAACCACTCTAATTTATCATGTGTTGTCATACAGTGAACCCTCGCTGTATCGCGGTTCACTGTTCGCGGCCTCGCTGTTTCGCGGATTTTTTTTTCCAATTTTTTTTTTTTTTTTTTCAATTTTTTTTATAGTGTAACTTTTTTTTTACAGTGTAACATTCTGTCCTGCGCCCTGATTAGCTAAGAGACTAGACCAGGACTAAACCAGGTCTAAAGCAGGTCTAAACCAGGACTAAACCAGGTCTAAACCAGGACTAAACCAGGTCTAGACCAGGGATGGTAGGGACAGAGTCTCTGATGTCCTTCACGAGAGCGCCTGGGTGACAGGAGGTGTGGCCTTTGTTTACTTGCACGAGCCATGGAAGAGAGTGCGAGCCGGACCATGGAAGAGCCAAGAATCAACATGGACGGGCCGGGGGAGCCGGAGCGGGGAGAGCCGCATTCGAGGGAGCCGCAGCGGGGGGAGGACACTCGCGCGCACAGAGGAGACAGTGGCTCTTCCCCGTCACGCCGAGAGGACGAACCCCACCCCGTCCTAGAGAGCTGTGGAGTATTGGCGACGCATTGATAGCGGTCTGATTTTTGAGCCGGGGTGAAATGCAACCAACTCTTGTGAGCGCAGGTTGGTCTTACCTGGTCTTGTGGTGAGGACTGGTGCTCAGAGGCATCTGTTAGCGGTTTGGCACTGTTAGCATTGGCTTGAGTCTTGCCCAAAATGATATCCAGGTCGATTTCCACTCGACTTTCGCACATGGCATGGATATGTGGTACCAAAACAAACACACGTGTCCGCGCGCTCGTGTCCGCGCGCACGTGTCCGCGTGTCACGTGCCCCCCCCCCACTATTAATATATTTTAATGAAAATCTACAAAAGTTTGAGTGTTTAAACAAGAGAAAAATGTGAGAAAATGTTAATACCAGTCTCAGAAAGGTGTATAATGTGTCTGGTGAAGCGTTTTCAGCCTTAAAACATGTAGAATAATTGTAAAATATAAAATTGTCCTACTTCGCGGATTTCACTGATTGCGGGCTATTTCTGGAACCTAACCCCCGCGATAAACGAGGGTTCACTGTATTTTGATCTATTTATCACGACAAGTACTTTTTGTAGGGTATATTATATCAGTTAAAAATTACCCGGCAAAAGTGAAGGCTTTTTGTAGCGAAAGTGTTCTAGGGTTAAAGTACGCAATTCATTCACACATGTTTGAATAACTCTGCATTATTAGTCTGTCTATATCTCTAAGCTCAAAATGCTCTGTTCGACATTTTGATGTGAAGTGGTAGTGTTCAAGTTAACAGCTACCTTTCACCTGTTGTTCAATCAAAATTGTCAATTCCAAGTCTGAAATGATCCACATGAATGTGTTCAGAGATTAAAAACCCAATGGAGCACTTCCTGTACTACCACATGACATCGCAAGGTGGAACACTGTTTTCAGTTTGAGATAAGAACTGTTTACCACATCATTTTCCCATAGTCTATACATATTTCTACCATTTCTTCAGTCTCCTTTCTCCACTATCCAAATATATAAATGTACTTTAAATTGCACAGTAGTAAAACATGAATATTATAGTATATCTGATTTGCTGCCCATAGTTACAGGGATTAACTTTTAAGACTGAGTGGTTGTACATGGATGTTTTATTCAGCTTTGATGCTCAAGGTCACCATAGTTTAAACAGCAGGTGTGTATGACAGCAAAAGAAACCCAAATGTGATGAGAAGTGACAAGATCAAAAGTTTCTGAGACGAGACAGTCCTCCGTCTCCCAAACTGAAAAAGTTCTGTGCTGCCAAACCTGCCCCCAGTGACCCAAGAGTAGATTTGTATTGATTTGACTGAGAGTGGCTGTCTGTTTATGCATAGATATTGATTCAAATGCACAGGTGGAAGAGTCAAAGAAAGTGTTACTCAAAATCAGAAGAGTCAAGTGGATGTACCCAGCAAAATGATTACCTGATTGAATGTGCAGTAGAAAGTGGTTGATTTGTACACAGTAGTTAACTTTGTTTTACTTCATTTTCAAATATATCTGCACGTTGCATCAGAAAACTACCACCCAATTAGGAGTGCAAGAGTCTGGTACAATGAAAAATGACTGTTAAGTTTTTCTATTGACTTTTCTAGCTATGGCGTAACACATGGCAATAACTTAATAATATTTGATTTTACTTGACTTAATGCTTCACATACTTCCTTGTCTCCTCGGAAATTATATTCTTTTCCTGGAACAAAGTTGAATTTGGATGTAATGCTGTGTCACAGGCGCTGGAGATGTCAGTTATTTCCCAGTTGCAGAGATTTCCAGCTGAATTACTTATTCTGATATTGATTGTATGTTAAAAATGTGGCTAATGATGAACTGTTAGCTAAAAAAACCAAAATGTAAACATTCAACAAATGCCTTTAACATGTTAAATAACACATATACGTCATGTCTTTACCCATGTTGCGATGTTGTTTCCTCATCACAGGGTTGTGTTTTGTTTCAGTCCCACATGTTTAAGACATGAATCTTGCACATTCAGGAGTTCATTCACAGGTCTTTATTAGGATTGTGTCTGTATCTCCAAAGCTCAAAATGCTCTGCTCCACCTTGTGATGTCATGTGGTAATACAGAAAGAGCTCCATTTTTATTTATTTTTTAAACTACTGAACTAAAAATAAAAGGAGCCGTTAAAAAAAAAAAAAAAACTACTTCTTTGTGATATTACAAGATGGAGCAGAGCATTTTGAGAGCTTTGGAGATACAGACACACTCATAATAAAGATGTGTGAATGAAACAAAACACAGCTCCAGGTTTGTTTTTGATGAGGTTACAACATTCTAACATGGCTTGAAGCTCACAAGAGTCAATTTGGAATAATATAGGACCTTTCACCTGTGATAAATCTTTCCATTGTTTACTGTATGTGATGGTTAATCTCTTCATGTTTTATGTTTTATGTTATATCTCATATGTGAAGTGGGAGCCCCTCAACCAGCTCAGAGTTAACAATTTATTTACATAGTTGCCAGAAATGCGCCATAATTACCCCGGATTACCAGATTTTTTAAAAATTCTTTTTTTTTTAATAGAAACTACCCATCCTCACCTCACCTTCATCTAATATGTTTTGAATTTTTTTTTTTTTTTCAGCCTATTCTGAATTTATTTTACACCCATACAAATGAGTGGAATGATCTGTATTCGCCCATTTTGCATAACACTTTTTCTCTTAGCATGACACACTACAAGCCTATAACTGCTACCCCGCTGCTGTTACTGTCGCTAATTGCAGTTCTCTTACAGTAATAGCAGTTCTCCCAGTACGTTTCAAAAGTAGTGCTTAGTAGAGCCCGGCTATCACAATTGTAGCCGTAAACAGTATTAGCTCTATCACAAAGCTCTATACAGCCACTAGTGCTGCTACTTCAGCTCTACACACAACTGGGTAATACATGGCTTAAATCCTATATAAAGATGTTATTTAGGAAAGGTAGAAGACAAAATTGCTCTGGGTTCAGCACGTGGGGGAGAGGGAGTATACAGCGCAAGTATTTTGATCAGAGGTAGAGTAGCCAAAAGTTGTACTCATGCAGTAACATGATTTCAGAATCATATTACTCAAGTAGAGTTACAATAGTGGTCCAAAAATGTTTTTTTAAAAAATATTTGGAGAAACTACTACTCAAGAGTAAGTTTTCTATATTTTTTTATATGTACAGGTTGATTTGAAATTGCAGTGCTCCGTAGGCCCACAGTGAACTTAAAACATCTGATAAACAAGGCAATACACACAATGACCTAAACATCACATATACCCGTAGCAAATGTTCAAGACAAACACAGTGACTAAAACATCACATATACCCTTAACCCAATGACTAAAACATCACATATACATGTAGCAAAAAGTACAAGACAATAAACACAATGACTAAAACATCACATTTACCCATAGGAAAAAAGTTCAAGACAATAAACACAATGACTAAAACATCACATTTACCCATAGCAAAAAGTACAAGACAATAAACACAATGACTAAAACATCACATATACCCATATCAAAAGCTATGACAACAAACACAATGACTAAAACATCACATATACCCATAGCAAAAAGTAAAACACAATAAACACAATGACTAAAACATCACATATACCTGTAGCAGAAAGTACAAGACAATAAACACAATGACTAAAACATCACATTTACCAATAGAAAAAAGTATAAGATAATAAACACAATGACTAAAACATCACATATACCTGTAGCAAAAAGTATAAGATAATAAACACAATGACTAAAACATCACATATACCTGTAGCAAAAACTATATAACAGTAAACACAATGACTAAAACATCACATATACCCATATCAAAAAGTAAAAGACAATAAACAAAATGACTAAAACATCACATGTTCCTGTAGCAAAAAGTACAAGACAATAAACACAATGACTAAAACATCACATATACCTGTAACAAAAAGTACAAGACAATAAACACAATGACTAAAACATCACATATACATGTAGAAAAAAGTACCAGACAATAAACACAATAAATAAAACGTCACATATACCTGTAGCAAAAAGTACAAGACAATAAACACAATGACTAAAACATCACATATACCTGTAGCAAAAAGTAAAAGACAATAAACACAATGACTAAAACATCACATATACCTGTAGCAAAAAGTACAAGACAATAAACACAATGACTAAAACATCACATATACCTGTAGCAAAAAGTACAAGACAATAAACACAATGACTAAAACATCACAAATATCCATAGCAAAAACTACAAGATAATAAACACAATGACTAAAACATCACATATACCTGTAGCAAAAACTATATAACAATAAACACAATGACTAAAACATCACATATACCTGTAGCAAAAAGTACAAGACAATAAACACAATGACTAAAACATCACATATACCTGTAGCAAAAAGTACAAGACAATAAACACAATGACTAAAACATCACATATACCTGTAGCAAAAAGAACAAGACAATAAACACAATGACTAAAACATCACATTTACCCATAGGAAAAGTACAAGACAATAAACACAATGACTGAAACATCACATATACCTGTATCAAAAAGTACAAGACAATAAACACAATGACTAAAACATCACATATACCTGTAACAAAAAGTACAAGACAATAAACACAATAAATAAAACATCACATTTACCCATAGGAAAAAGTACAAGACAATAAACACAATGACTGAAACATCACATATACCTGTAGCAAAAAGTACAAGACAATAAACACAATGACTAAAACGTCACGTATACCTATAGCAAAAGTACAGTAAACTTGTATGTAATACAAATAGGTAACTCACACTGAGAGGGGTAAGCAATGTTTACTCGAGTAAGAGTATTGTTAAAATATATTATTCAAGGAGTAAAAGTCTGAAGGTCTAGAAATGACTACTGTTTTTCAAAAAGTTACTGTAAGTTACTGTAGCGTAAATGTAACAGGACACCTCTGATTCTAATTAATATAAGCCTATGACGAGTGCAACACACAAGACCTTACAAACAGTATATTAGCAGCTTCCTGTGTTTTTAAGACCTATTGTTATATTTAGTGACACAGCTCGAACTGATCCGCGCTCAACACTCCCACTTGCAATTAGAGAAGGAAAGGCATTTTCTATACAGTTTTGACAGACACTGTAAAACACTATGGAATTCAAACCTTCTTACAGAGAAATGGAGAGAGACAGAGACAGACAGGGGAGAGGGAGAGAGAGAGGGACTTTCCCGAGATTTGAGAGAAAAAAAAAAAGTGTATTGAGAGAGGAAGCAGACAGTGGGAGAAGTGGAGGACAGGAACAAATACGCAGGAAGGAAAATGGATGGCTTGTCTTGTATGTGAGCTCAGTGCTTTTTTCCCACAGTGGAAATGACCTAGTTATTATTACTGGAGGTGCAGGGGAGGGCTGAGCACATGAAACAGGAGAAGTTGGGAGAAAAGTTACAAGTCATATTTTGAGGAATTATTAATTTGAGTTCAGTTCTTGAGGTTTTGTAAGATCTGTGCACTAGAGAGATAAGAATTTGAATGAATGTGAATTTCCATGCATGTTTTGTGCTGTGAAAACTTTCCTGTCCATGGGTTTCAGAATGGTAAAAATAGCACCGTTAACATAGGAATTAACAAGTTAAAGATGCACTCTGCAACTTTGCTATCTGCTTGTCTCCATGGAGATGTTGTTGCTTTGTCAGGAATGTCCCCATATGGCATTAAAGGTATCCTTGTTTATTGTACTCAATAAAATTGCTTTTTATTGACTTCAAAACTTGCATTCTTGGTGTGAGTGGGCTTGCCTCTCCAAAGATCTGACATGCAACTTGGCCCTATGGCATCGGCTGTTTTCTCTTTCTCTAATGCCATACTGTGGAACATTCCAGGCAGCAACAATATGTTCTGCAACCATAACATTGGCTCATTGCTATGGCAAAGGTCCTAATTTTTCATCATTCTGAAATCCATTGATAGTAAATTGTTTTAAAAGATCCTATATCACACAAAGTTGAGTCTTATGATGTCGTTTCCTCCTCAAAAGATACCTGGGGTTGTGTTCTATTTCATTCACACATGTTTGAGTAACACTTTATATTAATCTGTCATCTCTGATCCACTTTGTGATTTCATGTAGTGGTAGTTTTCAGATTAACATCTACTTTTTACTTTTAGTTCAGATTGGCAACTCCAAGGCTAAAATCATCCAAATGATTGACCTTATCAAATGATAATGAGGTGTATGGAGTTTAAAAACACAGTGAAGCATTACCACATGACATCATAAGGTGGAACAATGTTTTTTGTTTTTGTTTTTTTAGTTTGAGAGAACACAGCCTAAATATGCAGAGGTTTTGTATTAAACACAACACTCCAGTTCCAGTTTTTGTTTTTAATGAAACAACATCATAACAGATCACAAAATAGTGTAATAAGGGCCCTTTAAAGTTTTATGCAAATAACATGGGATTGCATTGGAACAGGATTATTAGTTTGCGAGCATGCTGGGACTAGCATTTCTATAGGATTCTATTTGTGTTGTATTTAGGGAATTCTATATGACCGGACAGGGATGCACTCGAAACAGTTCTCAAGATGTATTACAGTTCTCAAAATACTAACTATGTCACAGTGAACTCATAAAAATCTTATGTAATGGGCCTGTTTTTCTACTTTGAGCTTGAAGCAGGGTATAGCAAGGCACAATCATAACTCTACATTCAATGTGATGCTACACGTGAACATATCATATTTTTCATGGTTGTTGATTTTACATGGTTTATGCTTTGTAAAGGGATTCTATTTGTGTGGTATCCTGGGAATTCCTGATCACCGAATGGGACTTTTCCACCATCAGGGGAGGATATGGAGGGGAGGGATGCAATGTCAACTGTTCCCAAGATGTATTACGGTTCTCAAAATACTAACTATGTCACGCTGAACTCAACTGATCTGTTAAACTCTTATGTAAGATTCTAATTTGCTCATTTTGCTTCTCTTCCTATTAGGATTGCAGAGGTATTGGAGATGAAGGTTCATGATGTAACTTTTCTGGTGAGGGTTCCTGTACCTGTTCCATGCAATCTTATTAGTTTGCCTTGAAAGATCTGCAGTATTTGAACTTATGTATTCTGTATGTATTCGTCAAAGGAAGGTGTTTCTGTTGCTCAAAAACACATTCTCAAAAATACACCCGACCTGTAAGGTAGAACCTGCATGTTTCAATGAAGATATAAATTTAATGCCATACTGTGGGACATTCACAGATGACGCCTTTAATGTCCGGTCACCCCTTGCACCTTCTCATTTCAAACCAAAATCAGACACAGCCATGCCATCACTTTGGTTTATTTCAGAAGGAAAATATGTGGAAAATTGGCAAGCTCATTGGTCATCTAACACTTTTAGAACAATGTCAAACCTCTGACTGTTATGCAAATTGGTTTTTCACTGCCTTGCTGGCGACACAGTGGCTAAACCTCATACCTCAAGAAGGTCTTGAGTTCAATTTCAAGACATAAATAAACTCTGTGTTACCCCGATTTGTTTCCTTTTACTACTCTGGTTCCCAATTGACCCAAATTACCATTAAACCTACAGTATAACTGTCAGAACTAGGTTTTAAGTAAACTAGTATACTTAAAGGAGAATTAAGGTTTTTTTTTTTTTTTTTTTAACAATCTGAGCCTTATTTCGGTAATAAAAAAAAGTTGTTTTACTCACCCATAGCACTTTGGTGTCATATGGAGCACTTCTGGAGATGTTTTAGATTAGCGATCTCCGTAACGTGAAATCATAGAAGCCAATGTCTTAGTCTACACTTTCGTTTGAGACAAAAGTGGCCTGTAATCTGAGATTTATCCATAATTTACAGTTTTGCGTTTCATGTTTGGGTCCTGAGAGCTGAGAGCGAAATAAGCTGTGACTCCGCACATGCGCACTGGCCTCCTCATCTACTCGAAACTATGGCTAAATCTCGGATTACAGGCCACTTTTGACTCAAACGAAAGCGTAGACTAAGACATTGAGCTTCTATGATTTGAAAAGTGCTAAAGTTTGAGTTATTTGGAGACCGCAAACATTTGCCCCGAGAACTCACATTACAGAGATCGCTAATCTAAAACATCTCCGGAAATGCTCCATATGACACCAAAGTGCTATGGGTGAGTAAAACAACTTGTTTTATTACCAAAATAAGGCTCAGATTGTAAAAAAAATGTTAATTCTCCTTTAATTTCCTATACAAACAATAAAGTCTACATGAAAAACTTTAAAACCTGCTTCCTAGAGTAAATTACTTTACACCAGGCACCCTTCCCTACACAACCTTCTTGTTTTAACCAGACTTGACACCATCATTAAGCATCATCTGTCTGATTTTATTCCTGACTACAGTATATCACTTAATGAAAATTACTATGATTTAGTGAACCACAAGATTTACTTTTAACATTTAATTGCTTTTATGTCAGAGGCTGAAGTCACCTGTTCTCCCTAAACAGGCCAATGAGGAAGATGATGAATGAATGAATGAATAATTTTCCAGATGGCTTTAACCAGGCCACATGTTAACCTGTTAAACGCATAGGGATTTGTCACCTATGTAAGGGTTAACTTACATTACTATTCACATTTACCATATGGAGGTCTTCACTGTATGGAACTGCACTTTAAATAAAGCCCAACTTTCTTCCTGTACGAACCAGGAAACCAGCTGAATGTGCTCCTTCTGTCCCTCCCTCCCTCTATCTCCCTCTCTCTCTTCCTCTGTCTCTCTCGATCTATCTCTCCTTCTTCCCTTCCTTCTCTCTCCACTGTCTGTCTGACTCAAGGTTAATAGTACGTCTCTGGAGCACAGTGCAGTTGCCACCGGTGGTCCCATTGATCCCATGCACACGACCACCGGCGCTGCGCCCCCCCACCCCCACACCCTCCCGCTCCCCCACCCTCTACATATGCGTATGTGCCACTAGA
Organism: Paratrypauchen microcephalus; assembly: GCA_036785185.1. Lineage (NCBI taxonomy): Eukaryota > Metazoa > Chordata > Actinopteri > Gobiiformes > Gobiidae > Paratrypauchen > Paratrypauchen microcephalus. The sequence goes on from JAVJIX010000109.1 coordinate 2,483,994, forward strand.
TAAGGATCAGTAGCCTTGATTGTGACTCACTTTGTGGCATGTGTGGTCCGCCGTGCGAGACAGCTGCCGGCGTTTAGCATAGCATAGCATTGCATGTGTGTGTGTGTGTGTGTGTAATCGTATAGGAGAAGATACCCTCAGCGGCATTAGCGAACTTGCCATGTCATCTCAATCCAGGGAGGCTCCAGTGTGATAGGGAGAACAAGGAGAGGCATTCACCCCTGTTAAATGTATGTGTATGTGGATATGATGTGAGCGTACTGTAGAGCCATGCAGCCTACATACATAATGTCCAGGTGCAGAGTAGTGAGAGCATGCCTTGACTCAGGGTGGTCTACACCTGTACATGCCTGTATGCAGTAACATGGGGCCTGCACTGCGGTACATAGGGGCTTGTCTTAACATATAAAGCGGGTTACCTTGAAAGTGGAGGCGAAAGTTTGTCATAACTTTTCCTTAAAAAACTGTGCCCAAGTAAAACTTTTTTTTTTTTTTTTTTTAGAAATTGCACTTTTGTCATTTTTATTTTTTTTTCTAAAAGTAATTTTGATTTACTGATTGAATTTTAAGCGATGACCGGTGTTTACGTGGTAATGGTAAATGGTCACATTTTTATATAGTGCTTTTCCACCTTCAAGGCACTCAAAGTGCTTTACAACAAGTAACCACTCACCCATCCACGCACACATTCACACACCAGTGTACGCAGACACTGGGGGCGAGGTGGGTTAAGTGTCTTGCCCAAGGACACAACAGCAGCATTCATCTGTGGGAGCTGGAATCGTACCACCAACCTGTGGGTCAGTGGATCTGACCACTCAGCCAATGTTTTTTTAATCAATCAATCAATCAATCAATCAATCAATCAAACAATATTTATAAGGCGCTTTTCATACAAAATTGTAACACAAAGCGAATAGAAGATTGACCTTATTGATCTCGCACAGGAGAAGTTGTTTCTATATTTGACCCGGGGACCATCCCCATGATTTTGTTTTGTTATTTAGGCTTGGTCAGGCCCTAAGCTGGAGGATTTTACCTATGGCGCATGTTTGGGTTGGTGGGGGAAACCGAAGTACCCGGAGGAAACCCACCCAGACATGGGGAGAACATGCAGTTTCCGCACAGAAAGGCCCGGGCAACCCGAACCTTCTTGCTGTGAAGCATGAGTGCTAGCCACTCAGCCACCGTGCCGCCAGGAAAGAGAACAAAAAATACTACCAACTGAGCTACTGCCGCCCAATAGTCCGATGATGCTAGTCTGGAAGTTCTCTAATATGTTTTCAGCCAGTACTATTCATAAAGTTCCCATAGTCTGCAAAATATACTCTTTGAGCTTTTAATGATGTTATTAAAACATACTAAAAAGAAAAAAACATACCCGAAGTTGAGTTAACGTATAGTGAATTTGAATTATCCTGCATATTCTGTCTTTGTCCCACTGCATGATGTCATCAGTTGGTAAGATAGTTTGGTTTGACCTTTTTATAACTCATCTGACGACTGGTCTATTGCTCTTTGGTTGTTATTCCATCTATTTTTTTGTTACCCTCAGTTATATATTATATATTATATTTGATTAGTGAGCTAGTGTACCCAAAATATTTCCCTTGAGGATCAATACAGTTTGTTTAAGTCTAAGCCAAGCCAAGTTATTTCTACATTACATTGTATATTTTACAATTTGTTTCATTCAGTCAGCATCCAAAAACTTTTGCTAAATCACACTTCCACTGACAGAATTCCCATCAATCGAAAAGAAGAAAATTATCAATATTGTTTTCTAATCCAGCATCAACCATTTCACTTTGTAATAAAATCACTCAGACAGCTGTTTTATCCCTAATAACCACTTAGTATTGAGAACATTTCAACAACATGGCCATAACTCTTTCTATGAACCAAACACTGAGGCTTGCGAGTGTTAGTGCTAGAAGCTATATCAAAGCAAGTGTCACAGAGAATAGGGAAGTACATAGCATAGCGTAGTTAAAAGCTCTTACATGGTACATACTAAGAGATCTATTTTAATACTGTTTGACAACTTGAACTGATTAGAAGTGAAGTAAATCATGCAGGAATGTGTATTTAAGCTAGTGGCGGGTCCAGTGGTTTGTGTCTGGCGTTATGCAAGGCTGACTTATGAGAACTGGATACTGTAGCTCTTTTATCCCATCTTTAGCGAAGGGGATCAGGCTGCAGATAGGGCCGTAGAATGCACGGACAGTTCACATCAGTGCATATTAGAGTCATGGCCTGAGGAAGCCTTTGTGAATCTGCACTACAGATGATGGATGAGCTGACACCGCCACCACTTATGGAATCTATATGCGACTTTATCTGAATGGAATGCAAGCAGACGAAACACATTTTAAGACAAATGAATTGAATGTTTACAGCGCTGAATGTGTTAAAGGTGCCATGGCATGAAATTTTCACTTTCTGAGGTTTTTGAACGTTAATGTGAGCTCCCCTACCCTGTTTAGGCCCCCCCCCCATGGTTAAAAGTTGCGAAATGTCTAAACTGAGCATTTGCGATCCTTTTCAGCGTTAGAAAAAATCAGAGCTCAAACGGGCGATTTTGAACAAGGCACCTTATTGACGTCAGATCGAAAAAAGAAATGCAAATGCAGTTCCACCCCCGTCTGTCTGTACTCAGCGTCTCTGTAAATCACGCCCAGAGAGTTTGGACTGCGGAGGAGCTACGCAATGCGAAATACGTTTTTTATTTGCCTGGAGGAACTTGCGAGTGTTTCTAGGCTCGGAAGTCCTTTATCTGAGCCTGTGGATATCTGAAACAGCAGTGGTTTAATTTTATTTTCTGTGGAAATGTGTTTATTTTTCAATGGAAGGCTTCTCATCTCTCCCCCCGTGCAAAAACACGGAAGTGGGTCACAGAGCAGAGCGGAGAGTTTGGCCACGCCCCCACCCCCTACTATAGGCCATCTCTGTCCTCCTCATTTGCATTAAAGCAACAACGCCCATAATGGAGTGTTCCAGAGTGACATTTATGACTCTTTCTCATCTTATCTCTCTTTCTCATGCACTGAGTGTTGATTTTGAAGAAGGATTCATTTACAGTATTAAGGAACCATTAAGGAGCCATATAAAAGCATCAAGAAGTACCATGTCATGGATCTTTAAAGGGATAGTGCGTTTTTTTTTTATGTTAATCTGTATGGGTTTCCTTCTAAAAGTTACGTGTGTTGACACCGGCTTAACTCTGACACTCTCAGCTGATCCCGGTTCAGCTCGCTTTCTGGAGCCCACGTAAGTAGGTCCGGTAACTTCCCTGGAACATGAAATAAACCTTGTTTTTCTTCTCAAAACAAAACATTTGTTAGAAAGGTGATATATTTGCGTCCGAAACAGTTGTCCACGAAATATCCAGGAGCGTATTTCGCATTTGCGTATTGCGTCTCTCCACTTGTATCACTACGCCCATGTTAACTCTATCAGCCTGTTCACTTGTAAACTTCGGCTGATAGAGTTAACATGGGCGTAGTGATATGTTTTGTTTTGAGAAGAAAAACAAGCTTTATTTCATGTTCCAGGGAAGTTACCAGACCTACTTACGTGGGCTCCAGAAAGCGAACCGAACCGGAATCAGCTGAGACTGTCAGAGGTAAGCCGGTGTCAACACACGGAACTTTTAGAAGGAAGCTCATACAGATTAACATTAAAAAAAACGCACTATCCCTTTAACAGTTAAATGTGCGATCTTGATTTGTAGTGACACAAGCACCTTTGCCCCACAGCAGGAAGATCCCTGGATCATTGAGGCCTTTCAACGAGCATGTTTTTCAGGGGCCTGGGTGGGGTGGAGATGGGTGTCAAAATACACAAAAATCTCCACTTTAATTTGGTAGAATTTGTCATCACTTGGCTTTGTTTATATTTTCTGTTGACTGTTTATAGTAGAAGATTTATAGACTAAGTGTTGAGATGGCCAGAAAAATACACAATTCTTCCTTATTTTATTAAAGGGGAAGGTTCAGCATTGCTTTGCTTGGGATGTTTCAGAGTACGGCATTAAACTCTCCAGTATCAGAAACACCTGTAATTGACTAAAAGCAATATAGATACATTAATGCCAAACTGTAACATTTCAGGGCAAATTATTTTATTAATCTTATCTACCGCAATGGGTTCAAAAATCCTACATCCTCTACAGTAGCCTATCCTGTTTGCAATTCCCCATATTATCAAGCATTCTCAAAATCCAACTGAAAATGGAATTCTCTATTATAACCAACCATGTTAGCAACTAGCTGCCTATCTGGCCGATCACTTCACACCTGCAGTTATTGCCCGTCACCTATTGCTAGTACCATTTCCCCCTGGTTAGAAGGCTAGTGTAGATTTGTGTTACAGCTGAGAAACTAATCCACAGTACATACATGTGAACCAGAGATATAGGTATGCTGGGCCCGGAGGTGAAATCCTATATTAAACACATACTCTATCTGTGATCAGCATGGCCTTGCAGAATCCCTATCAGTCAAATCCCAGCTGGCGTGTGAGTGCTCCAAAAAGGGTGAGCCAGCAAAGCAGTCTGGACCGTGCCAAAAATCACAATTCTATTCGACAACGCTATAGCTGGTTTACATTAACTCTCACACATGCATGCCGAAGGTCCACCTACTTCTCGTTTCATTACCAGGCAAACTGTTCTACCAGGCTGGGCAGTGCGCGGCGCAAAATCTGTAACTTCAGGCTTTTAAAAGATGAAAAAGAACTGTTAAAATATCCAGTTAAGTGAAGCAGGAGAGGCAATTGCTATAAATTAGTCCCTCAGGATTAGGAGCCATGGAAACCGGAGACGGAGGGGTCAGATGTGGTCGCTACATACATGATCTATTGTCCAGAGCAGCATAGAGTTAATGGCAAGGGAATAGCAATATATAGCATGACTCCACTGGGGAATGTATACAGTATGTTGTGTAAGGGCTATGGAAGTGCAGGAGTCTTCACCTTGCAGCATATGTGGTGAGCAAAACAGGGTCACAATGGAAAAAAGTAGTCCCAAAGCTGTTGCGCTTTTCAGTCAAAAGTTAATTTATGGTATGTCTCTGTAATATGTGAAGTGTTCTACGAGTCGAGGAGTGACATTGTGGTTTGGGTGGAGTAAAAATAGCTTTCAAGGTAGCAGTACATCAAAAGGCCACAAGGGGTTCATGCTGAATCCAATAGAAAATAGCTGGACCAAACAAATAAACAAATGAATAAGGTGTGTGTAGAAAACCTCAGTTGTCCAGGTAGAATCCATGGCAAAAGGAGAAATTAAATTTGTCAACTGGACAAATGTTTATTTGGTCGAATACTTTTCGCAGCTCAAATAGGTGTAGTAGTTTCAAAGTAATTTCATTATAGTTAGCTCCTCCCTTGAGGCAGATATAGGCAGTGTCCACCAGCATCTGACCAAAACTGAAGAAGTATGGATGAGCTGCAAAACGAAATAAACTTTTGTTCAGCTGACAAATTGAATTTCTCCTTTTGCCAAACGAATAAGGGATTTCCTTAAGAGATGCAAGTGGTGGACATATCACCAAAAAGTTACATGATGAATTGTGAAAAAAGCTTTACTCAAACCATTGTGGGGAAAAAGATTAATATGAAAAAAAAAGCTAAAATTATGAAACTAGGTGTATATATATGCAATGCATATCCATAGCTAAAAAAAAAATTAAAATAAAAAAATAAATAAAAAAATAAAAAATAATAATAATAATAATTTAATTTCTAGTAAGTGGAAGAATACTTTTCTATTTTAAAAGTATTCTTCCACTTACTAGAAAATAAGTACTCAGTGATGTCTTGGTGAATCTTGGTAAAATAATAAATGGTCACATGTTTATATAGTTCTTTTCCACCTTCAAGGCACTCAAAGTGCATTGAGCATTCATCTCTGGGAGCTAGAATTTTACCGCCAACCTCTGGGTCAGTGGATCAACCTCTCTACCCATTTATGTAAAAAGCTGGATTCAAACCGCCAACCTTGGGATACAAGCTTAATCTTCTCAATTTTGCATCCCAGCTAATTAAACCTATATACATACCTGATTAGTATTATTGCTATGCTTAGTGGCAGAGTGTTTAATGCTTAACCGATTAACCTGCAGTCCATAAATACATCAGTTAAATATAATGGAATAAGACTGAACTGTGATACGGTTTGAAAGCTACAGTGTTATTCCTGTAAGTATCCTTCTTATATAACCAAGGGCCCATAGTTTGCTGATAAGCTCTATGCCACTTAAGTCCCCTAATGAAAATAGTATAAGATAAATGAATGATGTGCATTATGTGGCACTGGAGAGCGATACTATTTACGTGTATAGGCCATGCAATCTAAGGCCCTTCTTGTTCATAATTAAATTCACTGTGTTTTCAAGTTTCCACAGCAGCACTATAGCAAATGAAGGGTTGGAGACTTGGGAAAACTTGTGAACACTGTAAAAACTTTTCGATTCAGACCAAGCAAAGATAAGAAAAGCTTATCCAATCCACAAACAGACCCCGCCATTGAGTTACATGGACACACTGTAGATAATTACTTATTTAGGTCATATTGGGTTATGTCCTGTCTTAGGTCATCTCCTGGTACGTTTATTTATAGAAGACACATGGCTCTCTCTCGATCACTAACAGCAGTAGTGGCCAAGTGGCTAAATGTAATCTATCAAAAAGCCCTGCATATACCAGATAGAACAGTGCACAGCTATATTTCAAAGTGCGTTAGGCAGACTAGGCTTATGGTCACACTCTCATATGGATCTGTTTAAACACACCCTGGTTTGGCCCAGTTTCCAAAGTGTCACAGGACATTTATCTTTATTCCCCTCTTCCTCCTCCCTCCAGAACCTTATGGAAGAATGGCTTTTACAGATGTGCGACTACACCAACTCTCCCCTCTCTCCTCTCTGTCCTGTGCACTTTGCTTACACGCTTCTATGTAGTCTTCCCTGCTATGTCACCTAGCCTCACACTCCCATCTGGAAGATATAGTGGGTCCTATAGGCACATTCACTGAAAACATAGAAAGCAAAAAGGCCTTCTTCCTCCATCATCCTGTCCCCTCCCTCGCCTCTTAATCGAACTTGGGAGGAAATTCAAGAGAAACGTGCCAGCAATAAAAATTAACATAAATGCGCGTATACTATGATGAATGTATGATGTAATGCACAAGCCTGTTTACATTAATGTCCATTGTGGCGGGATTCATTTGCAGATTGGATTGGAGCTCAAATTGTGCTGAGTTTGTCCCATCAAGTGTAAAGATGTACGAATTATATGGTGCGGAACATGAAACGAATTACTCAGAATCGGCCCCAGAGTGCAGTGGCGGTGCATGTTATAAGCCTATAAGAAAATAAAGAGTTGGTGGCACACCCGCGTTTCCAATAAGCCATGTGTCCCAATGGTGAAATTTAAAGGCTGGGTTTTATTAGATACTCTAGATTAGCTAATTCATTCTACTTGCGTGTCAGTTTAAATCTGCAGAGGATAGAGCAATTCAGAAGGTTATACAGTGCCATGGTGGAGCCTCTTAAGGGCATGCATGAGGAAGTTAAAAGTGTGCTCCTACGATGTTAAAGGAAAAGTAACGTTATTTTACAATCTGAGCCTTCTTTCGGTAATAAAACAAGTCGTTTGACTCACCCATATCACGTTCGTGTCATTTGGAGCTGTTTGAAGAAAGTTATGTTGTAGCGTATCCGTTAGCATTTGTATTCGGGGCATTACTTTGCGGTCTCCAAATAACACAAACTTTAGCACTTTTCAAATCATAGAAGCCCGATGTCTTAATGTAAGATTTCGTTTGAAGCAAAAGTGGCCTGTAATCCGAGATTTATCCATAGTTTTCAGCTTTGCGTTTCATGTTTGGGTCCCGGGAGCTGAGAGCACACTCCGCGCATGCGCACTGGCCTCCTCATCTACTCGAAACTATGGCTAAATCTCGGATTACAGGCCACTTTTGCTTCAAACAAAATCTTTCATTAAGAGATCGGGCTTCTATGATTTGAAAAGTGCTAAAGTTTGTGTTATTTGGACACCGCAAAGTAATGCCCCGAGCATATGATACAGCACCATGTTAACGGATACGGGATCATTACTAGAACAGAACGGCTCAACATACGTTCTGCGATACTGCTCCAATTGACAGAAAAATGCTATGGGTGAGTAAAACTACTTGTTTTATTGCCGAAAGAAGGCTCAGATTGTAAAAAAAATGTTAATTTGCCTTTAAGAGTCAGGTATTTCCAGTGCAGAATCATGAAAATTTTGAATGCTTTATCACTAGGACTGAACAATTTGGGATCAATTATCTAACTCTGATTCTTTATGACATGACAAGTGTGAATAGATTTACAATTTATGTTTTAATAATAGGGCTCTGTTCAAAATTAACATTTTAAACACATCCAAAGGAAGACAAGAATCACATTTCAGAACATGTTTATACAGATCTAAGCAACAGGACTAGCAGTTTTATACAGCATAAAAGAGGATATTTTGTTGTCTGTGGAGGAAATTATTATACTTAAAAAAAAAAAAAGCAGCCTCTGCAATTTAGCAATTTCAATTCAATTACAACTAATGTTGCAGCAACCAAATGGTTATAGGATTAGTTAGCATCATTATCTCACAGTAAGAGGCTCAACTCTCAATGACAGTATAAAGACAATGCCCTATGACAACAACTTTATTGTGCATTTTTCTGGTGGGTTTCATGTATTTGTTTGTCCAGAATCAAACTCGTTCTTGCATACAATACTCTCCACAGATCTGACCTGTAACTTGTGGAGCATTCCAGACAAAACAATAGCATCTACATGGAGATGAGCGGGTAACAGATGCTCCACCAGAAAAGTTACATAATGCCCCATTAAAACTAAATCTTGAACATTTAATAATTTGAATTTTCTATATTCAGTTTACAATGTCCAAGCTCAATTGGTTTTAGCTGGCTAATTCATGTTTGCACTTCTGTTGTACAAACGTTTTTCCTTTTCACTACACCCTGTCTGACATGAAAGTCATCCTGTAATAACACATATTGACTTTAAAGCTTCTCTTAACAATATAAGTCATGATAATCATCACTCATGTCTTATTTACATTTACTGAACTACAATACAGCACTATTTTATACTGTGATTAGTGTGACATTTACCAAACAATGCTGCCAGTTCCTTTCAATAGAATTAAAACTTTGTACAAAAAGTCATGTATTTTCCTCTGCCAAAAAGATAATGAGTCAGCCCACAGTTACAAAAGCTCTCACACAGACAGGACTAGCAGTTCCTTGCAGCTTAATCACGTCAAACTTAACTGTGAATAAAGTAGGATCCTTGATGATTAGTTAGTGTTTGTAAAGGTTTTTTTCTTGTATGTGCTTGTGCCCTATTTATTCGATTTATTTTTTTCCCCCCAAATTTCTATAAAATTTGTGGGTAGCTTTGTAGTCCTGTTGACATGTGTGTTCTGTAATGAGCTTTTAGTGTAATGTAATGTATTCACAAAATTAGAAGTAAATGTTAATGCTTTATTCATGTTGACTGCATTCAAATGAAGTGAAGGATCATGGTCTATGTAGTTCATTTTTTTCTACTATACAACAAATGCATTTTTCCCTATAGCTTACAATTTTGACATAGTTACCATAATAGTATAGAACTGCAATTCTAAATTATAATGCATGGTTTAAAACTGCATAGCTACAGGTCTGTACATTTACAGTAATCCCTCGTTTATCGCGGGGGTTAGGTTCCAGAAATAGCCCGCAATAAGTGAAATCCGTGAAGTAGGACAACTTTATATTTTACAATTATTCTACATGTTTTAAGGCTGTAAATGCCTCACCACACACATTATACACTTTTCTCAGACTGGAATTACCCTTTTCTCACATTTGTCTCTAGTTTAAACACTCAAACTTTCATAGATTTTCAGCAAAATGTATTAATAGTAACGCGTGGGGGGAGACACGGCTCCGGAAGCCCCGCCAGACACGCGAGGAGCACTGCCACGTCCCGGGATGAGACGCGCACCAACCCCTTGGAGAAGTGCGCGACACGTGCTGCTCTGTCACGGATTTGTCCATGATAAATCCCTCATCGTGGATGAGGGATGAGGGATGAGGGATTATCTACATGGAGGTTAAAATCACCGAGTACCAAAACTCTCTCAAGTTTAATAATAGAAGACAACAAGTCTGCGAAATCATCCAAGAAAGAACGTGCAGGACCAGGCGGCCGATAGATTAAGATACAATTAAATGAAGTAATGTTCCCAACCTTAGTCATCTGCATCTCAAAGGAGTTGAACGCGACCGGATTCATTTGTCGTGTCCAGAAGCCATCCCGGTAAACGAGCGCGAGACTGCCGCCTCGCCGTGCGGCCCGCGGGGTTCCAGTCACGGAGCAGTCCGGGGGGCACAATTCATTAAGGTGGACAAAATCCTGTTCGCGTTGCCATGTCTCAGTCAGGAACATAAAATCCAAGTGTTCTTTGACAAACAAGTCGCTCAGTATAAAGGATTTATTCGATATGGAGCGTGCGTTAAGCAGGGCCGTCCGGAGGGGCTGCGCGCGTTCGGACACTGACGTGCACTGATCGACTGGACGCTCCGGACAAGACTGGACACAACCTCCATCCTTGATACAAGTGACAGGGCGAAGGACCCTCTCACGCCGCAGAGAAGTACGGGCGACTCGAGTGGGAAAGATCCGGTCACAGCTCCGTAGCGGCGGTGGCTCCGCAGATTCGCCGTCCGACGCCCAGATAGGAACCGGTATCAGACCACGTTCGCTCCCCGCAGATCCAGTTCCGCTTGCTCGCTGTTTTCTCCGCCTGGTTTGGACACCTGCCCTGGACCCCGCTTCCTTTTTCTTTTGCCCCGGGGCTTAGTTAGCAGCAGGTACTCCGGCGATGACGTGGAGCATTCCAGTTTTGGAGGGAAAAACTGTGTACCTGGCCAGGTAACAGAAAAACTTTCCATAATATGTGCCTTGATGCGGAATGACGTATGTCTGTCATATTGAATAACAGCCGCGACATAGCCATTTGTTGACAGGACTGACCATGCAAAATATAGCACAAGGAAAATCACAAAAATACAAGCAATAGTAGAGGTAGCAGAAGTACAGCCGACCATAGGCGCCATCTTGCTCCTGTGATTCCTCTCAACCCGAGCCACAAACCGAACAAGCACAAACGAATGCAAAAGCCGCACGTTAGTCCACGTTTAGTCCTGGTCTAGTCTCTTAGCCAATCAGGACGCAGAACACATTGTTACACTATTAAAAAAAAGTTACACTATAAAAAAAATGAAAAAAAAAAAAAAATCCGCGAAACAGCAAGGCCGCGGCGAAGAGTGAACCGCGATAGAGCGAGGGTTCACTGTACTCCAAATTCTATGTTCCAATTCAGATCTTTTTAGCATTTTAGCAAGATCGAATCATTTTCTTCTGTTTTATTTATTTGTTTATTTGAAGAGGACAGTTCACATTAATGAACACTTTCTACATTTTCATGACATTGTGTAAATATGCCGGATTTAGCTAGAAGCTACTTTCCATCCGTAGTCCTCCAATATTTAAAGACAACAACATGACAAACAATGACAAAAAGGTGGTCCCATAAACACCTATGGTTGTACGTTAACTATGTGGTCAATGTTTGTTAAGACATTGTTTGGGTCAGGGCTGTGGTGATCTTGACTTGACCTGTAAGCATAGTCAGAGTTCAATGTAACCCAATTGGCAGTATTGACAAATCAGAAGAAAGTCTCTGCAGGTTTTACCGAGATACCCATGCTGAGAAAAGGACACAGATAAGGTCACTGCGATCAATGGCTATAGGTATACAAGTGGACAGGGCTAAACAATGGTGGTTTGGTATGGGAATGATTGTACATTCAGATATGCATTTAGTCTATGCTGTAATGTCCACAAAGTAAAAGAAACCAGATGAAATTGAACAGAAAAATGTTATCTCTTGGGATATTTTAGCAATCAGTGTATTATTGTTGTGTCTTCATCCAGACAGATTCTTGCAGATAGAAGACAATACATGTGATTTGCTGTTTGCAAACTCAACTGGATATGGCAAAAAGAGAGATAAAAGTAATTTTAAAATACACAGTGGATATTGAGTCTGTCCCTGTAATTATAGGATTCAAGCGAGAGACATTTTATCACACTTGCATAATTTGGAGCAATTTAAAGGTTTATACAATAATTCAGGATAGTGCAACTGCTACAGATTTATTTGTAGAGCACAATTTATACACAAATTATGTGATTTACTGTACAGAATATGGTAGACATCAAAATCACAACACAATACAATACAAATAAAAATATAATAAATCATAATAAAACGCACTTTAAAAGAAGAGTGTCTTGATCAGTGACACAATAACAAACTGATTGCTATGATGCATCAACATGGATCACCTAAAATGATCAAAACAAAAACGTAATTATCGACCGCAATCTACCTGAAAAGCTTGAAGGAACTATTTAAAGCTTACTTGGATTATTGGGTTGACAAAATGCCAAAGCCGCCATTGTGTACCCGTCAAAATGCATTGTCTCGTAAGCCACCTACAGCCGCCTGTCTGGAGAACCCTCAGACCCACAACAAAGGCCATTTGATAATGCAATGAATATTGAATCACCCCGTTGCCCATTCCCCGCATATAGAAGACATCCGCGTGGCCCTTATTACTGGTATTTAAAGCGACTTGGAGGGCACCTTTTAATGTCCACCATGAATAGGACATAGTATGTGATTAGACGGCCATAAATCAGAGCTCATCCTGTCAGCAAAACGCTTCACGCGCACTTTAGAATCTGGAGAGATGTGAAGTGGAAATATCAGTATGCTGAATGAACCCAGTCCCCCTGAGAAGCAGACACCCAAAGGTCACCCACACATTACCGACATTTCAACAAAGAGCTAATGACATTCTTCCAAGCACACCGAGAAAGACTTTGAATAGACTTGTTTGGTGTTCCTAGTTTTTTTTTTTTCTTTTTTTTTTCTGTAGCCTGAGGTAGGTACAAGTAAGTTGCATTTACATGCTTGAGTAACTTTTTGTTGGAGCTGTACTTCTCATCGTGTATTTTGTACTTGAGTCTTGAGTTTTTATGCAACTTTTCTGGTGAAAGGTACACAATATGGCATTAAGCTTGTCTATTTCCATGGAGTAACCAAAGTCTGTGACACCTTAGATATGTGAAGAGTAAGACTGCATGTTTTCAAAGTTTATACAGCAATATAAACACATGTAATCCAAGATCGCTAAATGCCATACTATGGAACATTCTAGGCAAAGATGTAATAATAACATCGTCATGGAAACAAGCTGTTTGTGAGCCCTACACCAGAAAAGCTAACTTAGTTCCTCTTATTTTCGGCTACTCTTGAATCCTACTGAATATGTATGTGACAAGACCTTTACATGTGTTGACAATAAATTATTTGAACATTTGCTTACTTATAAAACTTATCTCATGTTTAAAGGTGTAACTTTCTGGTAAAGGGTCCGCCACCTGCTTGTCTTGTCATGGAAATGTTATTGCAGCACAGTATGGCATTTAACTTATCTCTTCTCATGGAGACAAGCCCGCCAATGCCTCCAGGCCAAGCTACAGGTCAGACCTGCGGAGAGGCGACCTCACTCACTGTAGAAATGCATGTTTTTCAAAGTATTTTTAAGCAGTAAAATACCTGTAATTGAATAATGTACCATACTGTGAAACTTTTCAGGCAGCCTTTAATAGTTACGTATTATCACCAAATACTGAAGTCCTTAAAATGATCTCCATCACTGGGAAAACTCACTTGATAGACTCCTCATAAAATGATCTGATTGTAGAGGTCCCTCCATAAAGAACATTATGAAACTTTTGCATTGTCGGGTCTCAAACCTTTACTAATGTACGGCCTTGGTCAGCGTCTAGACAAGTGGCGAACTGTACACCTCTGTGATTTTCTCCCTGAGTACACTCTATCGGATGTAATGAGTCTGCTTCCACTCCCCTTATATAAGACCAGAGTTATACAAGCAGCTCGATGGAGAGGGCTGGACCGATATAGAGCATGTACATGTCTGGTAGAGCAGAAATCAAGTGGGTTTAAGAGATGGACATGGAGATATATGGCAGTGGAGAGTGGAGGCGGCTAGCATAAATTCAGACAGGAATACTGTATTTTTCTACCATTTCCCTTCAGTAAAGCATCTCACAACTTTTTCATACCAATGGCCCCTCCATGCAAGTTCCACCTCTACCTCAGCAGCAGAACTATCAGACATTTAAGCTCCAGTAAAGTCTCCCTATAGGGAAATCCTACCATCATTCATTCGGATTATGTCAAAGTTTAGCGTTAAAGTTTGCATCTTCAGTGAATAGTGTCTTTCAATGTGTTTTTTTTAAATTGTATTTATGTTTTTCAGTTAATGTAGCTGACAGAAGACTCTCTCAAGACTTTCTGGAAATCATAATAAGAAAACCAAGAATTGTAAAGATAGACAAGAGAACATAAGAGAGGTTTATTTACAAGTATGTGTGATCTATATGAGCATTCATAACATTGTGATAGTATTGTTTGTTCAAGTCTAGCCAGGCTTCCATTTTCAGGAGTATTCTACTCTGATAAGCTGGTAGAGCTATCCACACAGAAATGTCAACAAGGACATAGCTGTGTTTGCTTGGTAGGGAATGCAGTGGAAAATTCAGCACTGAGTTTCACTGAGTTTTAGGCTAGGTACATAAAACTGGAGAAATTAATTGGTAATCAAAAGTTTGAGACACATTGACCATCAGCTTTAGGATTGAGGTGGAGCTCAGAAGAAAGTAATGTTGTTTATTTAATTGTATTGTATTTATGTATTAAAGGTCCTATATTATGCAAAATTAATTCTAGTGAGCTTTCAGTCATGTTATAACACTGTTACCTCCTCAGACCTGGAGTTGTGTTTAGTTTAATTCACACATTTGGGTAATCCATAAGGCATTATTAGCCTGTGTGTATCTCCAAAGTTCAAAATGCTCTGATCTACCTTGTGGTGTCATGTACTGATAATTTTCAAGTTAACAGGTACTACCTTTAGTGGAGTGTGGCAATTCCAGAGCTGAAATTATCCAATTTGTAGACAGACTAATAAAGAGTTACTCAAACATGGTTTTGAGGAGGAAACAACATTATACCATGGCTTACAGCTCACAAGAATCCATTTTGTGCAATATAGGACTTTTAAACAAAAAAGGCATGAATTGTAGAAAGGTTGAAAGATTGAAAGATTTTTAAAAATATATATTTTTGGCTCATATTTGGACAAAAATCCAGTCATCGTGTAAAAGAAGCAGTGGGATGCAGGAGTTCCATACACTCTTTTGTAGTTTGATAGGAAGCGGCCATTTATCATCCTGGCACCTCTTGAAGATATAAACTGTTTGGGTTGTTAAAAATTTACATTCTCTACGACTACTTTGGAGGTATTCTTTTTGATGAAAGAAGTCGCAGCAGTCATGTGTGCCTTGAATTAGTGTGTGAACAAAAATGAGGAGTTGGAATGGTTCAAACAGTGGGAAGACAAGCGAGAGAAAGGAGGAGATGGAGGAGGAGGAGGAAGAGGAGGTGCTACTGAGGGGGCTGTATGGCGGCTTCCACACTTCAAGGGCTTTAGTGACAGGGAAGCGGCACAATTCAGCTCTGTCAGCACTTTAGGCCGGCGCATGTGTGAATGTGTGTGTATAAGTGTGTGCGCGTATGTGTGTGTGTGCGTCTATCCACAGGGAATGAAAACTCCCTATGTTGTTGTTCCATAAAGCAAGGACACTTTGCTACATAGGCGCAGAGGACAAGTCACACATGAGCTAGTATATAGCCCAGTACGATTCAGCACACCGAGGAGCTCCCGGGCTGCCTACACTGCACTTATACTTAGCCCTCATGATACTTTTATAGGGAGACTTTATAGGAAGCAATGCATCTAATTTAGCGTTTGATGTACAATCAGTGGTGCGGCTTTCTATAGCCCGCGTTCTGCCACGATGCTGCGAGTTTGATGTATGGGCAGATGTTTTGCATCAAGAGATGTTTCCGTTTTCTTCACTTGGCGTACATGAGCATACATCATCAGCATATGTTCAGGCAGTCCTGTGATACAGTCAAGATGAGCTTTTCCTGAGAGGATAAGACAGGAGAAGGAAAAGTGAACACACTGATGTTTGACATGTGTGGAAGCAACAGATTCTCATTTGTGCTGCACAAGACTAAGTCTAAATAATTAAAACAGATAGAGTATGTGCAAATCAATGGGCTGATCAAACTGTTCAATTACACTGCTCTAAGTGCATAGGGAAACATTAAATCCGATTCTCCTGATTTACATCTGAGCAATGCATTACATACTATCCATAATTACAACTAATGCTAAACATGGGCCCATTTTGAAAATACCTTCATAAATCAGTGAATTGTTTATAGTGGAGATAATCAGGCAAAGTGAGAATGTCTCATGCATATTGTTGTCACACTAACAGTAGCTCCAGTCTGCACAGAAGCCATAAAAGAACACGTATCATTTAGGAGCAGATGAGTGAAGAGAAACACAGTCTATAGTCTACAGAGTGAGCAGAGTGAGCAGAGTGAGCAGAAGGCTGAGGAGGACACTGCAGTGGCACCCAGCAGTAAAGTGCAACCATCCCTGGCTGGCACATAGGACACCCATTCACTCGGTGACAGGGTGTCACAGCACATGATTTATGATGGGTAATTATGGTTATGGAGGTGACATCACATCCTAGTGGCTGGCTCCTGCATGTACCCATGCTGTGTATATGTGTGTCTGCTTGTGTGTTCGTGACTAATTAGTTATGCTGTCTGGATCCAGCAGCAACTGTCTTTGTTTTTCTACAGAACGGAAGACAAGGCATGTCACAACAACACATCTCACAGTTCCTCCAGACGAGCTGCTCCACGCGCACATTCACACGTACACACTGTACCGTGCACAGTCTGACTATGAGAACACCTATGGTCCTGCTAAACTGTGCTGAGAGCTTAGTATGTCTGAATACACCACTATGGGCTTCTCACAGGGTAAAGTGACCACAAGAACAAGAGCCCACCATCAGTGTGCACTGCGCTGAGAACTGGCGTCAGACACAGACATACAATTAGAGCTGAGCCTGAACCTAAGCACTCCTGACAGGCCCAGGCACACAGGAGGGGAAAATGGGAAGATTATAACACAATCCCACCTCCTGTAAACCTCTGCTCATTCACATGCCAGGTCTAACAGAGCAATCACTCCAGGAATTAAAGTGACAAATCATGGCATCTTTTGGATTTCTCACAAAGACTGCAGTGGAAAGTGCTAATAGCTGTTAATCAGCTCACTCTAAGTTAATTCTGGGACAAGAAACAAACATGGAGTCTGCACATGTGTGAGAACACTGGATAGAGTTGTACAGCCGCCCTCATCCTTTTCCCCTCTGATGTATCAGATAATGATCACAAGTGATGAACGCTGAAGGGCCAACACAGGAACTCTGCCCTTATCAAAGTGTTGTTACAGCTGCTGTTGTGGAGAACTCAGCATATTCCATAGTGTGGTCATGCATACGTACACATATAATACAACAGTATAATGGCCAATGGCTCATCCACAACCAAAGGCAACCTGACATTTGCATACAATTATAGAGATAAAAAAAAAAATGCATTTGAATGTGACTGAATTCAAAAGAGACAACTATTTGCTACACCTCTCTACTAATTGATATGGTTTATGTGTTTGTTTACTCAGTTAACAATTTTTGCCCACCTAAACATTCTGAATGTTCCCCTAACCTGAAAGAAAACATCTGTAGAAACCCTTATTTTTGGGGTCCCTTGCATATAAGCTCACCACTGCATGTTTTGGGTTTTTTTAATGGTTACAAATAGCCAAGCACCTATTCTACCACCTCATATAATAAGTTTATAAATCAAATCCAATTTGCTAATTGCAAATTTGTACCACAAACAGTTTCATCTAGCTGTACTATTTGGAGTTAGGGACTTTTTATATCTTTGTTTTTAGATGAAAAATAACATAATTACTAAAAGAACAAAGTTAAAAAGAACCAAATCAACCCCCCATTGTGAAAGTATCCATGCATGTTTAGAATAATTTCTTTGCATTTGCACAACACAGTCTGAAAAGTTTGCATTTAACAAAGCTCCAGCTCAGGTCGCCACTATACAGCTCCTCTGAAGGTCACAGCGGGACACATGAAAGCAGACCTAATAAGCCAATTTGGAGAAGACAAAATCATGAAAAAACTGTACACCAACTGCCAGCGAGTGTCTATAATGAGGGGTATTACAAAGCTTTTGGAGGGAGCTGGCCTCACTATTCACTCAGAAGTACGGCCATAGCCACAGGGTCCTTGTTTGGAAGGGATTTCAAAAGTCCATATTTGAACTCCTCACTGCGGCACTGTAAAAACCAACAAGTTAAGTCCACTACAATCAATTGGCAAAAATGCTTGGCCAGAATATTTACAGGCACACTGCCAAAGTTTTGAGCATATAAAAAGGTTTTAAGTCTGTCCTTGTCTTTATTTGTTTGCTCTTAATTGAGTTATACTTTATGATTTTGTAACAAAGGTTAATGTATAATAATGCATAGATTTACATAGCACCTTTGAAGACAGCCAAAGTAGTTGACAGTGCATTGTTTATTCACTGATGGAAGCGAGGCTGCTGATCTGCGCCATCTGCCCGTCCAACCACCACCAACACCTACAGGAACAACTGTGGCACCTGGTATTCCCAGTGGTCTCAATCCAAGTACTAACAAGAGATTCTTCCTAGATCAGACAAGATCAGATTTTCACAAGCCTGTATGGAGATGTTAGGCTTTTAAAACACACATTTAGACATTTAAAATACTCATTTGTGCACTAGTGAACAAAGGTACCAAGCTTCAATGCTAAAACCACTGTGGGAGAAGCAGGTTTACATACCTGTGGAGCTACTGTCATCTTCGTTTCTAGGAGAATTCCCTTTTGTGTCAAATCTTAAATAGAACTTAGTGGTGCAAATGTATGAATATATCCCTGTATTCCGTGCACAAGACTGGTCCATACCAGTTCTATTGCTCCAGTTCTTAAATCTTAATCATTTGCAACCTATTGAATTGACTCTGTTCGGTGGCCTTTTAAACATTTTTTATGCATTTAATCAACTTACAGTTCTTTACGTCACAAGAGGAGTTGATAGTGGCTGATTTATACCTTTAACTATTTCTAGAAATCTAAAATGTTTTTTTTTAAGTACAAAGTCTACTTTAACAGCGCATTAAGGCAGCAATTCAAATAGAAAACACTTGGATCAATTTTTAGACAGTGGCTAAAACAAAATCGTATCTTTTTGCTACATGACCCTAAAAATATTGCAACAAAAGCAACCACTTTTGACTTTTAACCCTTGGCTTGAGTGGGGTTGGAAACTTCACAATCTGAACAAAGGCGCGAGTGAATGTTGTTATTTCAGCCGTAGCTGGTCAAACAATGTGCCCACAGGCCCTCATTCACATGCACAGACTGGCGAGGAAATAGTAGTTTTACTGGGCAGCTATCCAGCGAGCCCTACACCACCATATCCGCAATGGTAAATTAGACATGATAATGAAAAGGATAATCCTAAATAAGCACTCCATTGTACAAGCAGAAAAACAGCAGTTATTCTGGTTGACATGAATGGAGTGGAGTTTGTTAAATGGTAGGTGGTGTAATAAAATGTATAAATAGAGACACTGAAGGTCTAATAAAATGCACTGTTCGGGGTATTTAAACTACTTTTTCACACTTCAGTAATGGAAACTCACATTGTAATTTATACATTATAGCCAAAGAACAAAAGTTCCATAGAAATAAGCAGGAGGTGGCTCTCCTCCAGGCCAAATAAGAATCAGGTTTGTGGAGATGCAAGCCCGCTCACAGTAAGGATGCATGTTTAAAGTGCAATAAACAACCAAAGCAACAACAACAACAACAAAAGTTACTGTGTCTTTCAAACTGTTTATAAGTAAAACATAAAATTAGGGCTGGGAATATTAACGCGTTAATCGCGATTAATCGCGATTAGAGTTATGATCGCGAACAATTTTTTTAATCGCGATCAGAGTTTGCCAGCATTTTCCGCAATTCTACCATCCATATGCAGCTCATTTGGTTGTATTAATTAAACTCATTGTCGGTTAAACGCGCTATTTTGAGTTTGCTCGTATTTTGTTCCTTCTACGCATCTGTAGGCAGCTCGAGCGGGCTTCAATCATTTATGTACAATTTCTCAAAGTAAGCACTATTACTGGTTCATTGTTACTTTTTCCTTTCTCTGCACTTTTTTGAAATAAAAAAAAATGGTGAGAAATACTTTGCATTGTGAGTTTAACTTTAGATTCGAACGGTCTTACTGCAAGATATCAATTTTAAACATGCAAAATAAATCACGATTAATCGCGATTAACTATGAAATTTCTGAGATTAGTTGCGATCAAGAAAATTAATCGTTTGACAGCCCTACATAAAATAAAAACTTAAAAAATATCATAAAAATGTCTCAGTTGCCAGCAAAGGACATAAAGACTCAAGCAAAACCTTCAGATCTTTTTTCATATAGGACCTAAAATAGCTAAAATAGACTCTTTTTCCTCAATGATAAAAATGCTGAAGAATTATTATTGAATTTCTCAATAATATATCATTTTTAAATCATTGGCTAAAGTACATTTGCAGATCCCACCATGGTTACTTATTTTACACACACAGATTTGGCTAACTGAAACCTGCATCAGATTAGCTTCACTCTCGGTGGTCTCAGTAAAAATAGACAAGCCTGTCGAGTCACTCTAGTTGACTGTGGAAGAAAGCCATAACAAAAACATGGAACACAATACCTAACAACGTGGTCTCTGTGAATTCCAACTTGGTTCTTTTTGTACATTGTTTTCAATTCACTTCTGTGTCCCGTATTCTTTAATCATTTAGATAAACCAACCAATTTAGCTGAGAGGTGGCTACCCCGTCTGCTGTCGTTGGTTCAATGCCTGGAACGTGTGAGGTCTCTCTTAAATATTTTGAATATTTTAACAATCCAAAAAGAGAAATAAAGTCTGAAACATGTTCTCCAGTTTAATTAAGAGCAGCAATACAATCACAAATGAATCTGGGATTAGTTGTCAAAGAACATAGATCCTATCTTAGAGAGAAAGAGAGGCTTTGTTATTGTGAATAAATAAGCACAATGGTTACTGGAAAACCAATATCTGATTTGAACATGTTTACTTCACAGGGGTGGGAGACCGCTGGGAACACTTGATGCCATATTAGGGCAGCAGAGGCTCTAGTAGTGTTATTTAGGAATGCAACAATATTGGATATAATATAGAATCGTTTGATACTGGTCTCACAATTCGACACTCATGTTCGGTCAATATGCACGTGTTCCTTCATCAGTGCTGTGTAGTCAGTTATTTTTGTCCGAAAGGGAAACAGTTATAGCAGCGTCCTTGCAGCAAGGAAACCGCTCCATAGGGACTTACAGCTGAAATATTCTAACGGAGGTGGGTTTTGTCTTTCAGTCACTTTTTATTTCACATTGATAGATCCAGGAATGACAAAGATATGAACTTTTAAATATTTTAGAATTGCTTTTGGCTTTACATCGGCTTTAATCAAATGCGCTCATGCCACGCGACTCGAGATATACGCAATCTTTATCTCAGAAAATGGTCCGTTGAGACTTTTCTATGTAATATAACATAGTTTTAGTGTTCAGGAAGAGGATGAGGGAGCCACAGACTGTCGCAGGGCAGTGTGGGAGGAGCGACTGTCTGTCTCTGCTGGAGGAGGCAGAGCAGCGAGGACACAGGCTTTTGCAGTGAGAGGAGAGACAAACTCAGGACGAAAGGAAATCATCAAATCTTCATCAAACAAGGAAAAGTCTGATAGTGTAACTCTCCTAGCAGTCTATATTAAGAGTAGACTGGCTTTATTATAAAATATAAAACAGTCTGAGAAAGCACTGTTCTTATTTCCACTGAATAAAAGCTCATTTGAACCAAATGAACTAAAAACACTTAAAACACACACATATAAACTACAGCTGTATAGTAGTATGCACTCTATGTAATGTATGTATTGTTTCATTAACATCTTTGTATTATTATATTATACTCATTAGCAGAAAATATGACATGAGTTTTTGTGTGTGTCATAAAACGTATCAAAATCAAATCGATATTGTGATCCATGTATCGAAATACATATTGAACTGTGGGAAAACTATATTGTTGCATCCCTGCTGTTGTTGTGTCCTTAGGCAAGACACTTCACCCACCTTGGTCCCAGTATCCATATACGCTGTTGTATGAATGCGTTTTTGAGTACAAGTAGGCCAACAAAATTTACCCTATATCATAGTTATTGGTATGTACTGTCCCCACCAAATAAACCACTAATACATTTTAAAGCGTCCAAGGGCTCTGTTCCACCTTGTCAGTAGCTGATAGCTTGAAAACTACCACTACATCACAAGTTGGAACAGACCATTTTGAGATTTACATAACTATTCAAACATGTGAATGAAACAAAACACAACTCCAGGTATGTTTTTGATTACGAAATAAGATTATAACACAGCTTAAAGCTCACAAGAGTCAATTTTGTCTAATATAGGCCCTTTAAAAGATAACAGGTGCAAGTAATGTTCATGAATGAAAAAAAAATATATATCTTCCATAAACAAAAATAAAAAAGCCCACTAATTATTTACATCTTTAGTAATCACTCAAAGCTCAAATTGTTGCCTTAGGTGTGAAAGAGCTGTGAGCACTTTCAGGTGAAGGACACGATGACACACTTTTCATATGCTTAGGTAAAGTGATGCTATTTTTAGCCCTATGTGTCTGTTTGTATGTGTGTGTGTGCATGTGTGTGTGTGTGTATGTGTCTGTATTCATGTGTGAGTATGTGTGTGCGTGCCTTCTGTCTGCTTGTTCTACTGAAAAAGAGATTAGACAGATTATCTATGTTGCACCGAACACCAGAACCTGCCTGGAATGTAGACCAGTTAACCTCATAAATACTTCAATAGTGAGATTTCAATAGTCCACCATCATCTTTCAGAACATCTCTTAAGTCGCACCAGAGGATTTTGGCGGCGAAGAAGCGGCAGGTAGCTCTCAGCTCTCAGCTCCTGCACTATTCTCAGGTTTAATAATCAAAAGGCATTTTCACAGCTTCTATTCCTGTCTGGATCGGAGCTAAGCCTGGTAGTGTTGGCGCACAGTAGGCGGCCTACAGAAGGGAAAGGACAAGAGAGATTGTCATCAAGTCTCCACAACACTGAGGAAACTTTCATGTCTACCAAACAGGAAGAGGCTTTTCACTCAGCCTCAACTCTAGTTTTATACGTTTAATTCTAAGTTTTTTGTTTGGGCACACTGAATTAGTTCCTATATTTGATCATCTGTTAAACAGTTTTGGATTTTTTTAGCCATGGGATTTTTGTAGTAGAGGTTAAACCTATATGTGGAGGAAATATAGCTCAAAGTTTGCCTGAGATCCAGAATGCACTTCTCCAATGCTGTACGAAAATGTGAATCTCCCCCTTTCAAGTGGCCGTGATTGACAAGTGGATTAGCCAATCAGGGACATGCGTGGCCTGTCTGTATGAAAACGCTTAAGAGGAAAAAAGAAAAAAAGAAAATATCACAGGAGACTGAAAAAGATTGCAGGTTTTTGCAGAATCAATGAGCAAAGCATTTAACTGTTAAAGGGATAGTGTGTTTTTCTTTTTATGTTAATCTGTATGGGTTTCCTTCTAAAAATGTACGTGTGTTGACATCGACTTACCTCTGACAGTCTCAGCTGATCCCGGTTCGGCTCGCTTTCTGGAGCTCACGTAAGTAGGTCCGGTAACTTCACTGGAACATGAACATGTCAAAACAAAACATTTGTTAGAAAGGTGATATATTTGCGTCCGAAACGGTTGTCCACGAAACATCCAGCAGCGTAGTTAACGTTCACATATTGTCTCTCTCCACTCGTATCACTACGCTCATGTTAACTCTATCAGGCTGTTCACTTGTAAACTTCGGCGTAGACATCCGCTGAAGGTGAACAGGCTGATAGAGTTAACATGAGCGTAGTGATACGAGTGGAGAGAGACAATAAGCAAATGCAAAATACGCTGCTGGATATTTCGTGGACAACTGTTTCGGATGCAAATATATCACCTTTCGGACAAATGTTTTGTTTTGAAAAGAAATCAAGCTTTATTTCATGTTCCAGGGAAGTTACCAGACCTACTTACCTGGGCTCCAGAAAGCGAGCCAAACCGGGATCAGCTAAGACTGTCAGAGGTAAGCTGGTGTCAATACATGTAACTTTTAGATCATCTGTCACTGAAATAAACAGATCTGATTGCACAGCAGAATTTAGTCAATTTAATAGACATTTTGTTCTTCTTTGAATTTGCATTACAGGCCTTTAGACCTAAAGGCACCAAAAGTTAGCTTTGTAAGCCTCACATTACATGTGCTAACCCCACTATAGCCACTATGGCACTGACCAAAACATCAAAACATTATTGCTTCACGTGTCATTGGAACCAAGCCATTGAAATCAACACAACCACCAGTGATTCATCTTTCAGATCGTATTATACTTCCATGACTCCAGGTATGTCTTTGAGATGTTAACATCATTATAGTCAATTTAACCTTTCCCATCTTTAAACCACCTGAGGCCCGAAGGCACATGACCACGAACAAACATGATTAATTCACTTACTTCACTTTCACAATTTTCTAGAAAGCACATAATTTGACCTTTATCCAATCTTCAGAAAGCAAAACAAACCTTTGGCTCCTTCACTGTCAGCTCAGGTGTTACTGACAGCCTTCCGCACATACCTTCACTCTTGCGCCCCTATGGAGTTATAATCCTACTACTGGAACTGTTTTGCATATCCGCCCTATTAGAATTCATCTTTCACACCTTCCTGCATCCTTCCTAATTGCTACCTATATGTGAGTTTATCTGTTTCGAGGTGTTACATACGACCAGGCAGCTCCAACTAGCAACAGACAGAGGAATCAAAAAACACCACATCCACAGAATATCAATGGCATGATGCAAGAGTCGTAGCATTCTTTTGTACCTATAAGTCTTTTCTTGCCTACCCCCATAATGGGAAAGCTACAGTGGAAGGATAAAAAAAGAAAAACTTTCAAAGATTGAACGCCACATTTTCTTGAGGAGAACAGACCCGGTTATATGGCTTAGCGTGCCTACCAGTGATGTGCAGCTGTCTATAGTCTTTCAAAACAGCAGGTAACAATCTGGCAGCTCAACTGACATGAAATGCATGAGGCCACACTGCTATGAGAGATTTTCTGAAGGATTCAAACTAAATCTTCCAGACATTGTTCAGTGTGTTGTTCTTCACATCTATAAAATGAATGATCATGATATCAAAAACTGTTTTGTTTATGTTAGGGATGGCAGCAGCAAAAGTTATTTATTGTAAGAGATATATATTTCTGTATATTTGAAAAAACATGGCAACATTAGAATACAAAATTAAAAAAAAGAAAAACAAATATTGATAGTAGTTTGAAAGGCTAAAGGATGGTAAATGTTTTTTTAATTGTATTATTATTTATTTATTTTGGGAGAAGTAAGCCATTTACATTCTTTTAAAAGTGCAATAACAGAAATAACAATAAGAAAAACAAAACATTTGTCCAAATAATGTCTAGTTTAAAAGGCAATATCAATTTTAAAGTTGCACTTTGTAACTTTTTCTTTTTTTTTCCACAGATCTGACTCCATATTCTCATTCCATACTCTGGAATATTCCAGGCAAAGCAATAATATCTTAAGTCAAACAGGTGGCCAACTAAAAAAGGTCATTTTTTAACTATCAGAAAATAACTTTTATCTCTCCTAACAAACATTTTAGACATAGCGTTTCTCACTGCCTTTATTAACTACATGAAACATTTTCTGATTTACTGCCAATATTTCTATGTCGATACGACTTATTTTAACTTTCCTGCCCTATATCCTGCCTTTGCACCGTTAGTTGAGTTCAGTTTTGGTCTCTTGCCAGTTGATGGAACTATCATGTATAATTTTAGCTTGTTGAACTTGTGTAGCTTTCTGATAATTGGAAGTACATTAACACTCCGACATGTTTGCCAGGAAACGTTAACAGGTGTATCTGCCACCAATTATTTATGATTCAGCCAATACTTGTAATGAGGCACACGCAGGTACAGCAGATGCCGAGAGGAACGTGCCTCATCTGCTCTCCAAGCGATTTCAGGTGTTCATTCACAGATAAAAAGTGTGTAACAGTGTGTACCAACAGTGTCTGGAAAGTTTCATATTTGCATAGCATACACTTGAGTAAAAAAGCATTACAAATATTGGGATTATGTGAGTTAAATATTGATATATATAACTGATCATTTGCAGCTGGTGTTATCAATGTTCTTTGTAAGGATGGACTGGGACTAAAAAACAGCCCCCCACAAATAGTCCTACCATGAGGGGTCTATCTTATAATTAATAATCAATAATTTCAATAAATCAATAATGAAATAACTGAAGAAAACACACAAAGATTAACTACTTCTAAGTGTTTATTAACAACAACACCTAAATAACTTTTTTTTTTTCATTTTGATGTGACTTTTTTTGCTTTTTTGTCTTTAACCTTTTCTCATTCACCTTTTTCGGTTTTCAGTTCGACATCTTTGACTTATCGTTTTAGCGTCTATCTGATGTTAGTACGGCCGGCAGCCAGTAGACCAGATGGCCGTTCTGGACTTTTCCAGAATGCACAGATTGCCAGTCCACCCCTTCTGGTAGACTGATGCTAACTATAAGCACTGCTCTAACTGAGGCAGACACAATGTGACCATAAAGAACCGACTTAGCTGAACTACAACAGGCGAGACACATAACATTTCAGTTAGAAGCTAGCTAGCAGCTTTTCAGTCAGGTAATCTCACCTTTTAGTTGAAAATCAAACCTCTAAACAGGACCATGAAAAACATATTGATCACAGTTTCCTGGAAAGGTGAGGTTTAAATCCATTTTGTATTTTTTCTTGAATTTTCAGATAATCTTAAAACTTTTTTGACAGTGTTTACTAATGTGTGCTTTGCGTCTCCTTGCAGATTTCCCCGGGAATTTGATGGACCCGGTTCTATTATTTAGTCATTTTGGATAAGCATAGTGGTTTAATAATAAATACCTGAAAAAGCATGAGGCATTCTTTAAACGTGTAGGACAGATTGTAAAGGTAAACATTTGTATAGTTGTAGTATAGTATGGTAGTATATCAGCATTACTAATGATCCGGCATGAGTCATTTGTTTTAGAGGTTGATTTGACCCAGAGGTGAAAAAAACATGGAGTAATTTGAGTAAATGTGATGATTGGGACTTAGCTGGCCTGGCACCATCTGCGCTCCTGTCCTGACCTTTAACCTCTCCATGACCCCCAGTGTGTCACCAGATCATCTCATATATCTGGATGGACTCTCCCCCACATCCAACCTAACTGGTATAGATTTATATTCATTTGTGCATGGATTACTAAGAATTTATCATAATAGTACATACTGTAATAACAATCGACTTTTTTTTACTCACCATCATGATAAATAATCAAAATAAATAAATAAATAAACAAGAAACACTAAGTAATTTGCAAAATTCACCGAGATGTGGACTGTAATTTTCAATCCAAAATAAAATTTGCTACAGGTTATAACTCAAAGCCTTCCCATAATATTCTGAAGTACCTTAACACGTCTTGCTCCAGTGACTCACCAACATCCCCGTGTTTCCTTGGCCTTATAAATCCCACGCAGTGCACACAGAGCCTCACATGACATGACCTTTCGAGTCCATCCATTTCTGTTTACATCGTTCTTAAACTCACAAATGAACCATCCTGCTGTCTTTAATCACACAGATCCATCCTTACATTCGCCCAGGCACATCCAGACCCAGGGCTCACGTCACGATCCCTGCCCAGCGAGATGAGGTGATTTGGGCTTTGTGACAGTGACAATGACACAGTCCAATTTGAGCTTTATAAAATGGCTGCATGTGGGTCATATGTCTGAGCGGCTCCGCGTGAGCCGAGCTTTTCTGTGTCATTTTGTGACACGGGCCAATTTCGACATGTCTTATACAACATAGTTTAGCCAGTGTTCCATTTAGCAGGGCCTGATGTGCTCTGTCACATAAGCAGCTCGCCTCACAGATGTAATGTACTGCTCCAGCGACAGAAATATTGTACAAATCACAATGCCATACTGGGAATATACATGACACAAACATAGAGGCCTGGTGTAATGTTACGGCTTGGAGAAGCTGGGCTGTTCTTAAAAGTAACAACAATACCTGTTGGGATTCAATATTAAAGAGCCCATATTACGTTGTTTTCGGGTCTGTGTTGTTTTGTTGTCAAAAACATACCTGGAGTTGTGTTTTGTTTCATTTACATGTTTAACACACAAACTGCATATTTAGGTTACCGTATTTTTCAGACTATAAGTCGCTCCGGAGTATAAGTCGCACCAGCCAAAAAAATGTATAATTAAGAAGAAAAAAACATATATAAGTCGCACTGGAGTATAAGTCGCATTTTGGGGGAAATTTATTTGATAAAATCCAACACCAAAAACATACATGTCATCTTTATTTATTTATTTTAAAATAAAAATAAAATCGAGAACAACAGGCTGAATAAGTGTATGGAATACTAACGTTACATGACAGACATGCCTGATAATGTCAGTAACGACGTAACATATTAAGAGTTATTCAGATAACTATAGCATAAAGAACATGCTAACAAGTTTACCAAACTATCAGTTTCACTCCAAATCACTAAATCCAATGAAATCTTCATCCTCGGTGTCACTTTTAAACAACTCCCCCAACTCGGGAGGTAGATGATGCGCCATTTCCTCTTCTACATCGCTTACGTCGCTTACATGTGAAATTATATAATAATATAATTTCACATGTAATTTTTCACACATAAGTCGCTCCGGATTATAAGTCGCACCCATGGCCAAACTATGAAAAAAACAGCGACTTACAGTCCGAAAAATACGGTAACTTCTTCTGTCAAACAGAAAACACTCTGTTCCACTCTGTTGTTGTGTTGTTAAACTCTGTACAGCTTCACACACCTTCATCATTTCAATTTCAGCCCTGGTCAACTTTGGAAAACACCACTTCATGACATCACACGGTAAAACAGACCATTTTGAGCTTTGAAGATGTAGATGGACTAATAATAAATATGTCTGAATGAAACTAAATTGATCCCAGAAGCAAAGTACTTGGATGGAGGTTACCAGGGGCCACAAGGGAAACCTGTTTTGTTTTTGTTTGTTTTTTTACTTTATTTAGCCAGGAAAAACCCATTGAGATTAAAAACCTCTTTTTCAAGGGAGCCCTGGCCAAGAGGCAGCAAAAAAGACAATTACAACACAATTAAAATGGCATACAAATTAGTTAAAACAGGTACAATTTATGGAGGCTGTCTCAAGTGCTGTCAGTCTGGATTTAAAGCCATTCAATGAGATAAGTTCCGTTCATTTCCAGTCCTTTTGCAGCTTGTTCTACGTCAAGGGAGCAGAGAGACAAAAGCCCTTTTTCCCCAACTCTGTGCGAACAAACGGAACAGAGAGCAAGACACTTCAACCACCTTGTCCAGTATGATTGTGGTGAGTGAGTGATTGGTTATGGTCGGAGCAGTCGATGAGGCAGAATGGCAGCCTTGTTTTTTAACACTACATTTATTGACCATAGATTACTTTTTGACAATCCAAACTGAAAATGTCATTGTCGTTTTCAGTGTATGCAAGAACAAAGTTATCATGAAACTGTGTTGAAATTGTTCAATGTATTTTCTGTGTTTGTTTATTTCCTTACAACATTTTAGTTATAAAGTTTCACTAGTCCTAATATTGTGGATCACTATTACTAAATCATTTTCAAAAATACATTTTTAAAATATGTTGTTGGGACGTGTAATTTGATGTTTGAAAACCTCAACATATATTTTCTCAAGATCTAGTTTTAGTTTCCAGCCCAGATGGGATTCTTTGTGAGTAAAAAGTATTTCACAACATATTGCTGATACGCAGGTTTTCTATCCACCGGTGTTTACAGTGGCCCCTATAGCATCCATAGCTAATGCTAAGCCTGTCTCATTAGTCCTGTCTGCTGCTCCAAACTGCTGACAATTATCTGCTTAAAAGTTACCTACCCTCCAGGCACCACAAAAGCCCTCTGTCACTAAATACTGGATTAACCCTCTGAGATAGGGGTCGCTTATAAACCTTTTAGAATGCTTCAGCGCACTTTGACCTTATTTAACAAACACACTTACCAATATTTCGTTTATCATTTAAGTACATTTGAACAATGGCAATACAACTCACAAAATAATAGAGATAAAGGTAGTCAGAGGGTTTTAATGGCATAAAAGTACAACTAATTGATACGCTGCAGCAGATCTCATCAACAATCCTTGGAGTTCTGATGCTAACTGTAGGCCAGGGCTCTCAAGTTTTGAAGATTGCTAGGAGTGAGATTTCTGAGGAGCGGGGGGCGGGAGTGATTTTTTCCTGAGGAGCGCGGGGGGGTTGAATCCTGGTTTAGACCTGGTTTAGTCTTGGTTTAGTCCTGGTTTAGTTCTGGTTTAGTCCTGGTTTAGTCCTGGCTAGGTCCTGGTTTAGTCCTGGTCTAGTCCTGGTTTAGTTCTGGTTTAGTCCTGGCTTAGACCTGGTTTAGTCTTGGTTTAGTTCTGGTTTAGTCCTGGTTTAGTCCTGGTTTAGTTCTGGTTTAGTCCTGGTCTAGTCCTGGTTTAGTTCTGGTTTAGTCCTGGTTTAGTTCTGGTTTAGTCCTGGTTTAGTTCTGGTTTAGTTCTGGTTTAGTCCTGGTCTAGTCCTGGTTTAGTTCTGGTTTAGTCCTGGTTTAGTTCTGGTTTAGTTCTGGTTTAGTCCTGGTTTAGTCCTGGTTTAGTCCTGGTTTAGTTCTGGTTTAGACCTGGTTTAGTCTTGGTTTAGTTCTGGTTTAGTCCTGGTTTAGTCCTGGTTTAGTTCTGGTTTAGTCCTGGTTTAGTCCTGGTTTAGTTCTGGTTTAGTTCTGGTTTAGTTCTGGTTTAGTCCTGGTTTAGTTCTGGTTTAGTCCTGGTTTAGTTCTGGTTTAGTGCCGAAATAGATGCAGAAATAATCTGATATGACTCACCCATAAAAACGTGGTCACTCGTATCCATGTATGCACGTGTCACAGTCTTTAATAATCCGGAGCTCCGGAGAAAAGGACATATCCCGAACTTATCCCGTGTCCCGAGACGAGAGTTCCTTCTTACGTAGCAAGTTAAGGATTCTTCTTCTTCTCTGCCGCGTAAACATTCACGCGGCTCGCTCACAGCTGATCGGCGAACAGGCCGATCAGCTGTGAGCGATCGGCCTCACAGCTGATCGCTCAACTCGAGTACTGGTGTGCAAGTGACTTTTTTTCGCTGAAAACGCGCGGTGCCTGCATTAACTTACCGATTTTCTGGGCACAGAAGGGCTGTGAACAGTGGCTACAGTTTTGAATTGCTTAAAAAATTTCAGCGTGAGAAATACCATGTGTGGCGTGTGAGCGTGTGAACACGTCGAATTGCGTGTGTCACACTCTCAATGCGTGAGACTTGAGAGCCCTGCTGTAGGCTCTGCTCTGTCTGAGGCTTTATTAGATTAATTTGTGCTATTTTAACACTAACCAGAAAGAACTGATTTAGCTGGAAGTCCAACAGGTGAGCTGATTTGTGCTGTTAAAATAGTCTCTCACAGATAAAATAGACATTCTTCAGTCTTCATACAACTTTTTGACAGTGTGAATTGTGTCACCATGGTAACTCCTAAACATCCCACCACTGGAGATGCATAGAGAACAGCCCCAGTATGACGCCACTGCAAAGTATCAATATACAGCTCTGGGGAAAAAATAAGAGACCACTGCATTTTTTTTCTGAAATCAGCATCTCTACATGTATTACAGCCATTCCATTCCAGCGTCTGGTGAATTCCAACACAAACACAAAACTGAGCTTCTTCAGTTCTTGCACCAGGAGTGGAATAAAGTCATCCAAGAACAATGTGAAAGACTTGTGGAGAGCATGCCAAAACGCATGAAAGCTGGGATTAAAAATAAGGGTTATTGCACCAAATATTGATTTCTGAACTCTTCTTAAGTGTAAACATTAGTATTATGTTGTTTTAAAATGAATTTGATCTTGTTCTTTGCATTGTTTGAGGTCTGAAAACATGTATCTTTTTTGTTATTTTGACCATTTGACATTTTCTGCAAATAAATGTTCTAAATGATCATATTTTTATTTGGAATTTGGGGCAAATGTTGTCAGTGGTCTTTTTTTCAAGAGCTGTATAGAGCATGCATATACAGTATGTTCTATCTTGCTATAACAGCGCACATAGCAAGTGATTTATATAAATGTGCTCTCTTTCCCCTCCTTCACCCAGCTTTTTAGGTATATATGTAGGTGACACAACGCTCCACTACATGCACCAATTCCACCATGCTGCAGCAGCAGAACCCTCGACCACCTAATCTTCTCCAACTCCTCCATTATGTCGAGATACCAGGTTAGGCAATAACATAATTAATACTTGTTTATGGAGATATTATTGCTTTGCTTAGCATGTTTGACAATATGACCTGTAACTTGACATCATGACCTAAATAGAAAACAACCTGATCTATATGTTGGCATAACAAAATTTGACTTTGTTGCTCATTGTTTCATCATAACCAAAGATTAAATATAGGCAGTAAATTGAATGAGATGAAATTAATCATATAAAAATAATTAGTGCAACCATAATCTTAACTGAATCTATGGGAAATGCTGAGATATATTCCAGCAACATAAGAAAGAAAAGACATTGCGCCTTTAAATACATCCTTCTTTTATTTCTCTCACCTCTGATCCCACTGTGCGTTCAGATAAATGCAATATTATCAGACATTACCTAATCCTTTTCTATTTCAGCACTTGCCTTTCTCTCCCTGCATATGAGTGTACAGTACAACACCTACCACTATGAGTCAGATCCCAGTCTCGCTAACACGCTTCAGCACAACACGGCCACAATGACTTCTCTATGCGAGTACAGCCAGTCCCACAACGTCTGCATTCACACCACGCAGCCGGGCCAAGGGTGTAGGTGGTCCCTGTCCATTGTATCTCACATTATGGAGCTCATGTGGTAGGCTGGTGGAGGCTGGCCACGCTGCTGCTACTGCTGCTGGTATATCACTATGCATCACTACTTATTATTGTAAATAACGCAGTGACCAACTTCTCACATCCGGACGGCAGCTCGCACTTAAAACTGTAAAAGACTTGGTAAATGGCTCATTGCAGTTATAAAAGGGCCCCTGTTATGCTATTTTCTGATGTCTGTTATAATGTCGTTTCCTCAGCACAAACAGACCTGGAGTTGTGTTTTGTTTCATTCACACAAAGCCTGCATATTTAAGCTTAGCTCTTCTCTCAAACTGAAAACACTCTATTTCACCTTTCTACTGCGGGTCTAGATATATAAAATGAGTCGTAAATGATAAATGGGATTTTACATAACACTTTTTAAAAGGCCCAAATCGCTTTACAGCATTATTCATTCAGTCCATAATAAATGGTAAACACACACACATTAGGCAGGTTGGGTGAAGTGTCTTGCCAAAGGACACAACGCAGTATTCTCAGTGATTTCCCACCACACATAAGCACATAAACTATAGTGAGAAACTTAGAGAGCCTTAAAGGAGAATTAACGTTTTTTACAATCTGAGCCTTATTTCGGTAATAAAACAAGTTGTTTTACTCACCCATAGCACTTTGGTGTCATATGGAGCACTTCCAGAGATGTTTTAGATTAGCGATAGCCGTAGCACTAATATATGCCCCGAGCATGTAATATATGCCGCGAGCGGTCTCCAAATAACACAAACTTTAGCACTTTTCAAATCATCAAGATTTATCCATAGTTTACAGCTTTGTGTTTCATGTTTGGGTCCCGGGAGCTGAGAGCGAAATAAGCTGTGACTCCACACATGCGCACTGGCGTCCTCATCTACTCGAAACTATGGATAAATCTCGGATTACAGGCCACTTTTGACACAAACGAAAGCGTAGACTAAGACATCGAGTTTCTATCATTTGAAAAGTGCTAAAGTTTGTGTTATTTGGAGACCGCTCATATTACATGCTTGGGGCATATATTAGCGCTACGGCTATCACAAATCTAAAACATCTCTGGATGTGACACCAAAGTGCTATGGGTGAGTAAAACAACTTGTTTTATTACCAAAATAAGGCTCAGATTGTTAAAAACGTTAATTCTCCTTTAAGAGATGCTTTGAGGGAAAAAAATCTTAAAAGGTCCTATAATACACATTACACATTTTAATTCAAAAATGTTTGAGTAATTGTTTATGATTAGTCTGTCTACATCTCCAAAGCTCAAACTGCTCTGTTCCACCTTGTGATGTCATGTAGTGGTAGATTTCAAGCTTCTTTTACTTTTAGTTCAGTAGAGATTGGCAATTCCAGGGCAGAAATCATCCAAATGATTCTACAGGGAATGTGTATGGAGAATAAAAACACAGTGGAACATGACATCACAAGGTGGAACAGAGTGTTTTCTGTTTGAGGGATGAACTCTGCCTAAATATGCAGGGTTTTTGTGTTTAACATGTGTGAATGAAACAAAACACAACTCCAGGTGGGTTTGTTATGAGGAAACAACATTATAACAGATCAGAAAATGGTGTAATAAAATCCTTTAATATACACTTAGTGTCTTCAACATAATTAATTATTTTACACATAATGAATCCTAACAATGATCAGACAATTAGCGAGTCTTATACTATTTATTATTATAAGTGATTAGCCACTTTTACAACTCTCCACCCAAGCCTTGATTTGTCAATTTGTGTCCTTCCACAGTTTACCCAGCAATGCAAGTTTAATGGGGGCACTATAGCGTGTTTATCCTAGTGAGTGCCGCGAGCCAAACTTGTTCTATATACACCCCCACTACCCCATTAAAAGCATTTTGCCCCGTAACTGTCGCTGTATTGGATTGTACTGTAAAAAACCCAGCGAGGGATTCCATGTCCAGTAAAACTACCCCTCCTCTCCCAAACGCATTAGTACATTAAGATAGCAAATTGGGATTATTGCTCCAACTGGCGAGCGCTTTCAGTTCACCGCACGCACGTACCGAAAATCAATTTGTATGTGTTACGGAGCACATGTGTGTGAATGTGAGAGATTGGCCTAATTCCCAGGTTTTCAGCAAATCAACTTGGTTTAAATTAGAGCTAAAAACCACAGAGATTATGTACATTAAAAACTACATTAGATTATGAATGTAATTTGTTGGATTTGGAACTGTTGAGATTAGACACCTTGAATTTGTAATCTGGTTTTATGAGTTCTGAAATTGTTTTTAAAGGTCCTATATTACGCAAAATTGACTCGAGAGCTTTCAAACCATGTTATAATGTTGTTACCTCACCAAAAACATACCTGGAGTTGTGTTTTGTTTGTTTCATTCACACATGTTTGAGTAACACTTTTATTATTTCTGTCTATGATGATTTCAGTGAAGGTGTATGGATTTTTAGAAATATTACTATATACCATATACTATATATACTATATTTGAGAGGAGGAAACAACATTATAACATAGATCAGAAAGTAATACGTTTTTTTGCTGTGTGTGTGTGTGTGTGTGTGTGTGTGTGTGTGTGTGTGTGTGTGTGTTATTAAGTTAATTAAAATACTGGTAATAATAATAGATTAATGTTATGATTTCATTATGGCTAGGCACATAGTGGCTATGGTGATTAGGATTAGGATCAGTCTCCAAATTAATGATGTAACGCTCCACAAAATCATGGAATGTTTATGTTATTATATGCACTGCCTCTTGAAAACCATCTTGCTCCATGTTAAAAATAAATACAGCTCTGGAAAAAAATAAGAGACCACTGCAAAATTATCATTTTTTTTTCTGATTTTACTACTTATAGGTATATGTTTGGGCAAAAGGAACATTTTTGTTTGAATCTATACTATAAACCACTGACAACATTTCCCCCAAATTCCAAATAAAAATATTATCGTTTAGAGCATTTATTTGCAGAAAATGACAAAATGGTCAAAATAACAAAAAAAATATGCATGTTTTCAGACCTCAAACAACGCAAAGAAACAAGATCAAATTCATTTTAAAACAACATAATACTAATGTTTACACTTAAAGGGACAGTGTGTAAGATTTTTACGCGTTAATTACCGAAATTGAAGATACCATTCAAAAATACAGTGTTTTCCAAGCCTTTTCACTTCCATCATGAAATCAAAGTATTCTTTTGGACTTAGATATAGTCACATAAAAGGGGGATCTTCCCCATACAGAAGCAGCCATTTTGATTACGAGAGCCGCAGAAGGACATTTGGGCTCCGCCTTCGCCTTCAGCAAGGCTCGTGGTTTTGGGTAAACAACGACAAGCATGTCCCAGATCACACGTCGTAATGGATCTAACACGTGTTTTGGACTAAATTGTTTTACTGGATTTTATTCGCTGGATCCTTACGGACAGATTTCAGACCAAGCTTATGGTGAAATACAGAGTTTGACCTGGGCACAGCCTTCAGAGGTAAGCTTTGTGCTTTTCCGTTTTGTGCTTTTCCGTATAAAAGCCCCATGTGCTCGGGGAGAGATTGTTGTGCCGGGAAATGAATTGCATAGTCAAAAAGAGGAGACTGTAAGGTTTCATTTGATGTGTAGATTGTCATGATACATGATCGGGAATGTGTGTTTTCATGCGAAAAGAAAAAAAAAGTGAACGGGGGACCGCGTTTTATGTATACAGTAGTGGCGCGTGGTTCTTGCGCCGGTACGCGACCTGTCGGCGCTACGGCGCGCCCCGGTGACCCTCGAGGTCTGCCGTAGCTAAAACAGGAAGTGCAATAGTGACTATCCACCTATGCGCCACGAATCCTACACACTGGGGCTTTAAGAAGAGTTCAGAAAACAATATTTGGTGCAATAACCCTTATTTTTAATCCCAGCTTTCATGAGTCTTGGCATGGTCTCCACAAGTCTTTCGCATTGTTCTTGGGTGACTTTACTCCACTCCTGGTGTAAGAACTGATTTCAGAAAAAAATGCAGTGGTCTCCAGAGCTGTATATTTTCTCATAAAACAATTGTGACAGCCCTTATGGTTTATTGGTCTCCTGATCTAGTGTATCCCTAATCCATAGTAGAGATTACCCACTCAACATATGGGAAAACTATGAGCTCAGCATGATGTCAGCTGCAGGGAATGGAGAGTAACTCAGAGGTGACTAAACAGCAGTGTTAAAAAATAACTTTTGCTTATTCACTACACTGACCACTGAACACATGATGTAAACCACCACTGACTTCATACGCACTCACCAGTGTGTAGGATGCTTGACAGGCAGAGTGGGAACCCTCTAATTATTACAAAATCACGCTTCAACACGGTGTAGCAGTTGAGTCACCATTTCTTGAGTCAGAATTACTCAATCCCTCATTTTTCAAGTTCAAATTATTTAGAGCAAGTCACTGATAAAACCCAGTTAAAATGCCTATGACAGGTTTTTTTCCAACTTGGTGATTTTTTAGGTTTATTTCCTGGTTGGAAATCATTGCATCACACTATATAGGAAATTACATAACTGTAACCTAGCAACCATGTCTTACACTGGTTCAAAACTCCTCCAGTATACACAGAAATTAATATTTGACGAGTACAAATTTAAGAAAAGACATTTATTTTGTTGAAATATTGTTTAAAATATTGGGGAAACTGTATTGTGTGTAATTTTTGGATATTATTCTCCTTATTGTGATATCATCGTTTTGGACTTCCGGTAATTATCAACATATTTCTCAACTTTTCTTCATATGGCTTTTTGATTGGTGTATTATCCCACCAAATTAAGTGAAAATTAGAGAATCATGAGAACCTGTCATGCACACTTTAAGTCCTTGGCTCTCCCAGTGTAAACCTGCATCCAAGTCTGAGTCATTAAAATAAACAGAGGTGGGTAGAGTAGCCAAAATATCTAAGTAAAACAAAAAAAAAGACTGGTATGTACAAGAAATAGACACAAAATGAGCCATGGAAGAAACAAGAACTCATTTAAAACTGTCACATAAAACTACATTTGTTATTTACAAGAGTACTGCCACTTATGACAATAATAAAAACACTCGAGACATAGAGACAAAGACAGATTTTTTCCAGAAAGTTACTCAAGTACGTAACATTTGTAGCATTCCCTCAAAATCAAAAAGTTTGTAGACTAATACTGGATATTAATAATAGTTTAGTTGGCGTTTTTAGCACAAGCAGACATAGATAATGGATGTAGTATGGGGTTTCAGTAGCAACCAGAGGAATAATAGTAGGCAACAGTAATGTGTAACATGATTAGGATTTATCATTGCAGTATTTTTATTAAAGGTCTTATATTACGCAAAAATGACTTGTGAGCTTTAAGCCATGCAATATTGTTGTTACCTCATCAAAAACCTATACCTGTATTCACAGTTTCACACATTTCACACATTCACAAGTAACCCTTTATTATTAGTTTTTCAAATTAACAGCTACCTTTTACTTTATATTTGGAGGAGATTTGCAATACCACAAATAATTCAAATAATAATCATAATTCAAATAATTCTAGTAAAGGTATACTTCCTGTATTATAACATGACATCACAAGGTGAAACAGATTGTTTTGTGTTTAAGAGAAGTACTCAGCCTACTGGCGGCACGGTAGCAGAGTGGTTAGCGCTCTTGCTTCACAGCAAGAAGGTTCCGGGTTCGATCCCTGGGTTGCCCAGACCTTTCCGTGTGTGTTCTGTGTGGAGTTTGCATGCATGGTCTGGGTTCGATCCCCGGGTCGCCTGAGCCTTTCTGTGTGGAGTTTGCATGTTCTCCCCGTGTCTGGGTGGGTTTCCTCCGGGCACTCCGGTTTCCCCCACCAACCCAAAACATGCACCATAGGTACTCCAGCTTAGGTCCTGACCAAACCGAAGCAAGAAGATCATGGAGATGGTCCCCGGGCGCCCTAATGTGTGTGCTGCCCACTGCTCCTAATATATGTATATATATATAGGATGGGTTAAAATGCAGAGAAGAATTTCTCCAGTGTGAGATCAATAAAGTTCACTTCACTTCACTTCACTTCAAATATGCAGGGTCTGTGTGTTAAATATGTGTCAATGAAACAATATGTGTCAATGAAACAAAACACAACTCTGGGTATGTTTTTGATAAGGAAACAACATTAAAACATAGATCAGGAAAGAGAGTGACATGAGTCTTGAGCTTACCACTTTTCAAATAACAGTATTTTAGTATCTGCCTCTCTGACACTTTGTACTCTTTGAATCCCTTTGAAATTGGATAAACCGCCCTATTCTTTTGTCTTTTGTGCATGCGGACACTGTACATTACATTTAAGAGACTGCAATTTCCTATAGACAGTAACAGTAAAAGTCTACCTGGCAGGCTCCTTTCCTGCACTTCTCTTTATATTACTATAAAAGAAGTCAATTCTTTCTTTAAGGGCATACCATTCTATATGAGCTCTCCGCCAATGCGTCTTATCTTTACTGTGACAAGGCTGCTCGATCAAACTTTATTGACAATGTAACCTGCAGAGAAAGTAAACTCAAGAATTATAGGCATTCACACGTAACCTCAGTCAACCCACTGTCCTCAGAGATAAACTGGCAGCGGTATTTTTCCTCAAACACAATTTTTGTGATTTATTATTGGAGAAATATTCAATAGCAAAGCTCCAAATATATGGTTTTAAGAATGATTTTATTATGTTGGCACAGGATTGAAAAAAAAACTGAAAGAGTTTCAGCAGATGCCATATTATAATCGATATACCCAAAAATGATTTGAAGGCCACTTTTTTTTTACATTGGATTTGATTTTTGCATTCAACTTAGTATTATGGCCGAGAGTGTTGCAGTTTTTATTAATTATTACTGTAAAAGTCCCTGGGCTGATAACATGACTGGGTCTAAGGTTAAGGTATACTTTATTAATCCCTCATTAGGATCAATTCATTCTCTGCATTTGACCCATCCTTCAGTCAGTGCTCCTTTGGCAACCTGTCAGGAGCAGTGAGCAACTGGCAACCCATCTACAGACTACCTTAGCTGTAAGATTTTACCTATGGTGCATGTTTTGGGTTGATGGGGGACAACCAGAGACACAGGGAGAACATGCAAACTCAGCACAGAAAGGTTCAGTCCATCCAACATGCCACCTCGACAAGGACTAGATTCTTAAAGATCCCATGACATGGTACTTCTTGATGCTTTTATATGGCTCCTTAATGGTTCCCTAATACTGTAAATGAATCCTTCTTCAAAATCAACACTCAGTGCATGAGAAACAGAGATAAGATGAGAAAGAGTATTTTTTCTCCCTCAGAACAGGTCATAATGGGAGTTGTTGCTTGAATGCAAATGAGGAGAAAAAAGCTGGCCAATAGTAGAAGGTGGGGGCGTGGCCAAACACTCCGGTCTCCACTGTAGCTCACAGCTGATCAATTTCCTTGTTTTTGCACGGGGGAGAGATTTGAAGCATTCCATTGAAAAATAAACACATTTCCACATAAAATAAAATTAAACCACTGCTGTTCAAAGGTCCAGAGGCTCAGATAAAGGACTTCCGAGCCTAGAAACACTCGGACGTGCCTCCAGGCAAATAAAAAAACGCATTTCGCATTGCCTAGCGCATTCGTAGTCCAAACTCTCTGGGCGTGATTTACAGAGACGCTGAGTTCAGACAGACGGGGGTGGAACTGCATTTGCATTTCTTTTTTCGATCTGGCGTCAATAAGGTGCCTTGTTCAAAATCGCCCGTTTGAGCTCCGATTTTTTGTAATGCAGAAAAGGATCGCAAATGCTCAGTTTAGACATTTCACAACTTTTAACCATGGGGGGGGGGCTAAACAGGGTAGGGGAGCTCACATTAACGTTCAAAAACCTCAGAAAGTGAAAATTTCATGCCATGGGACTTTTAAAGGTGCACTGCCACACTTTTCTGGTTGTCTACATGGAAATTTTATTGCTTTGTCTACAGATTAAATAGATAGATTAAGGCTGCATCCCATTACTCTGTCTTACCCCTTCGTTTTACCCCTACCCCTTGGTTTTGCGTGTTCATGTGAGGGCAAGGGGTGTCCCGATTCTAACTTTGATCAAGGGCTAGGGCCACGACCGAGGGCTACATACCCCTTGAAACGAAGTAAGCTCTCAACGAGATTTGGAACGAAGTCGTATGCCTACAAGTTCAGGCAGGTTTTGGGATCAGGATGGCAGCGTCACATCGACCAGCCGAGGAGTCTCATAAATGTATTTTCAGTAGTTGTAATTATCAATTAACAGTTTAGCACGGTTTACAATTATGACGCTTATGTTCTACGTTACTTTTAGTGAATCGTTGTTGCGGTTTTAATTGTAGTTATGTCTGTTCAGCCGACATTATTGTTTTCATCGAGCTTTCATGTATAAACAAGCTAGTTTTTTTGTCGACCTTGGTATTTGTTTACGTTTGTTTGCCTCAATTGTTGTCGCCTCTGTAGACGTAGCAGCTCAGGTAGAGGCAAGGGATGATGATGATGATGCAAATGGTAATCAAGTGGTGTCCCATTTCTTAGGGGAACATTCGTACCCGGAGCCCTCTCAGCTCGGTATCAAGGGGCAAGACAAAGACGTAGATAAAGGGGTAAGACAGAGTAATGGGACGCAGCCTAAACCTCCACCAGGAAAGTTACGTAGTGCACCTTTAAGCTTCGTACTCCAATAACTGATGGACTGCAAATCGTTGAAAATGGTCAGTATTCACAACTATGGTTTCAACGCTCTACATTTTTTGTTTTTTTCCAAATAAAAGTTAGCTTGATGATTAGACTGGGTCACAGATATGGTCCATAGTGAAAACTGACAGCAAGAATTAGTAATACTTTTCCAGTTTTAAATCACAAGGGAGACCCAATTTCCAACCATGTCTGGATAAAAGTTGTGTGCATTTTTCTAACTGTACCTTCCACACATCCATTAATCGCTGAGCCCTGCTTTCATTCCGATCCATTGCATGCATATAACATCTCCCATTCTGCCTCTAATTTGCCTGCAG
This sequence comes from Paratrypauchen microcephalus, assembly GCA_036785185.1. Classification (NCBI taxonomy): domain Eukaryota; kingdom Metazoa; phylum Chordata; class Actinopteri; order Gobiiformes; family Gobiidae; genus Paratrypauchen; species Paratrypauchen microcephalus. The sequence goes on from JAVJIX010000109.1 coordinate 2,526,406, forward strand.
GGAGTCACCGCACATGTAACCTGTTCAAAAGTGTGTTTATATTGATTCAATGCTGCTTTTATTTCCGTAGCTACCTGTATAATATTCCATATAATTCCGGTAATATTCCCTCTGGGAGTGGAGCCTTATCAGCCCGGCCGTGATCATTTCTCACTTTATATTTATCTGCTGCCTATTACCACACGATTCATGGCTCTTTGATGTGCACTTTGGAAGTCTATGGAGTAACACTACGGGCACGGAGAGAATCAAATCACGACAATAACCTTTCATTTGAGCGAAGGGGGACAGTAGAACAAAGGAAGACTCGCATAGGTATTTTTTATATTTCTGCTTTTATCTTAACCTTTGTTTGGTGCAATACACATCATGTTGGATTAGTCATCTAGTCGATCAGAATTCCAATCGAGACTTTGAAGTAAACTTGGAAAATAACGAAATACATGTTATGACAAACTTGTGCGACAGATTTGAAAACATAAAACAAATTATTTTAATCCAGTTTGGTAAAAGTTTAACTACATTTATAGTTGAAAGCAATGACAATGATAGACACATTTTAAAGGGTTTGTATTACACCATTTCCTGATCTATAATATAATATTGTTTCTTCATCGAATAATGCTTAGAGTTCGTCTCTCAAAACGCTCTTCGCTGTTTTCCATTTCTGTGCCACCTTGTGATGACATAGAAGAAGTGCTCCACTGTGTTTGTAAACTACCTTCACTATACACTTTTACTATAATCATTTAGCAGTTCCATGTCTGAAATCATCTAATCTCTACTGAACTAAAGATAAAAAGGGAGCTGTTAACTTGAAAACTACAGCTTCATGACATCACAAGGTGGAACAGAGTATTTAGACAGAGTAATAATAAAGAGTTACTCACACTACATTATAACATGTCTTCAAGCTCACAAGAATTCACTTAGTGTAATATAGGACCATTAAGACAATAAAAGCGTGCTGTGTAGAAATATATACATTTATAAAAACAAAACAAAAAAAGCTTACATAATGACAAAATCTATAAAACTGTCTAAGCTGAAGTGTTGCTGAGTATTTCATATAACAATTTGTAATGTGCAACAGAATGTCCTAGAAGTGAAGAACGGACTAAAGTTTGAACATGCTTTGTGTGAGTGAGTGTTAATCCAAGATTGCTCTAACCTTGCATAGTTTTTACTTCTAAGGTAATGGAAGAGTCCACAGAACTTTTGGAATGTCATATTTCTATAACAGAAGGTGTCCTCATGGTTGTGAATGTTGGTTAATCTTCTTCACTTTTATTGACCCATGTCTCTTCACTGTTAGATTTTGTTAAGTCCTGCAAGGGAGTTGTGATTTTAGGTTACTATACTGTATATAAAAATAAATTGAATAGAAATTGAATAGAAATTGAATTAAATGAACTTCATGCGAAATTTTTTGTCTCTAGTTTTGCCTCTAATTTCTGTCAGTAAATAAAAAATATAAGCCTTACAGAAAGTCATAATTACAAGTTTTAAACTCATAATTATGACTTTTATTACTTTAAAACTTGTAATTATGACTTTTAAACTCATAATTATGGCTTTTAAACTCATAAGTATGACTTTTAAAGGGATATGCCACCCCCAGGTCAAATTTGGGCATCTCCCCACAGTCCAGAGACTAAAATAAGTGGTGGAAAGCGTTTTCCTGCTCACCCAGCCATTGTCCGAGTCTGTCGCCACTGACCGCCGCGGTACAGCCGAATCACGCACCACGTTGTGCAACAGGGGAACTCCCTTCCCGGTGCGTAACAGGGATTCCCCTGGCAGCGTGCTGCGTGATACGACTTTATTCTTCCGCACTGGAAAATAGTTCCCACCCAAAATGACCAAGTCAAGCTCTCCGTGTTGATTTGCACATTTATTTGCACTTGATATGAATGCGCACTACACAGCAAGTAATTGGGAAACGCATCGAGCAAATTAATTCCTTTTGGCCGAAATCTTTCTCTGGCGACGTTAGACTCCAGTCTAAGGCGGAGGAGCTGCAGATACCGCGGCGGTCAGTGGCGACAGACTCGGACAATGGCTGGGTGAGCAGGAAAACGCTTTCCACCACTTATTTTAGTCTCTGGACTGTGGGGAGATGCCCAAATTTGACCTGGGGGTGGCATATCCCTTTAAACTCATAAATATGAGTGGCCTTTTATTTATTTTTTTAATTTACTGGTGGAAATGGGCTTCTGTAGACCAGAGACACCACAAGATCCAGTCTATTACTCAAAGAACTGTTGTAAAAAGTGTAATATAAGTTTTTATATATATTTTTATTTTTTATTATTATGTTTTATTTCTCTTTTAAAGGTCCCATGGCATGAAATTTTCACTTTCTGAGGTTTTTGAACATTAATGTGAGCTCCCCTACCCTGTTTAGCCCCCCCCCATGGCTAAAAGTTGCGAAATGTTTAAATTGAGCATTTGCGATCCTTTTCCACGTTTGATGAAAAGACAGCCCAAACGGGCGATTCTGAACAAGGGAACTTTCTGACGTCACACTCGCGGAAAGGTTTCCACCCCCCATCTGGATGTCTACCCACCGTCTCTGGAAGTCACGCCCAGAGAGTTTGGACCGCAAACGAGCTACGAAATGCAAGATGCATTTTTTTATTTGCCTGGAGACACGTGAGAGCGTTTCCAGGCTCGGATGTCCTTTATCCGAGCCTCCGAACCTCTGAAACAGCAGTGGTTTAATTTTTGTTTTCTGTGGAAATGTGTTTTTTTAATGGAAAGCGTCTCATATCTTCCTCCGCTCTTAAAACACAGAAGTGGGGCCAGCGCACAGCGCACCGCTAATCCAGGAAACAGCGGCGTATTTGGCCACACCCCACCCACTGCACTGGCCTGTCTCTGTCCTCCTCATTTGCATTCAAGCAATAATGCCCAGAATAAAGCATTTCAGAGACATATTTAGCCTCATGAAGACAGTCAGAGTCATATCTCATGCACTGAGGTTTGATTTTGAAGAAGTATTCATTTACAATATTAGGGAACCATTAAGGCACCATATAAAAGCATCATCCCATGTCATGGGATCTTTAAATATTTCTCTCTTTTCTCTTTTGTACTGCCTAACTTATCTCTTCTAACTACATAAATTGTTGTTTGTTTACCCCATAAAGAGTAATGTTATAATTGTACAGAGAAAAAAATATGATCTACATTTAACTGTACAACATTTAAAAAAGAGCCACATGTGTCACTACTGGGGACTCTCTGGGATGGATGGATGCATGGAGCACTGCCTGCTCATATACAATAAGAGATATACATATACTGGCAGATATAAAGATTTAATACCATACATTCCAGACAAAGCAATAACATTTCCATGGAGAAAAACATTCTCCCCCAGAAATGTTACACAATGCACCTTGAATCAAAAAGGTTGTTAGGGGATCAAATATGTCACCATGTATAACAAAATGACTTTTTAAGTTTGAGAGGTTGTTGATCTAACTTCAAACGGTGTGTTCTTTTGTCTTTATGTGTAATGGGTGTGCTGGTGTGTTTAATTTGCTTTTGTGCAATAGATTTTTTTCCCTCTGTCCTGTTGATCATTTGACATCAACTTGCCAAGAGACTAAAATGAAAACGAGCATGTCAATTTTCATGAATATGTGCTGTAAGAAAAACAATAATATCTACTATATGATCAAAGGAGAAGTTCAATTTGTCAACTGGACAAAGTTTGTTTGGTTGAAAACGTTTCGCCGCTCATCCGAGAGGCTTCGTCAGCTCTGGCCCTCATGCTGGTTCGACCCTGTTTATATCTAGCTGCAAGGGAGGAGCTAACTACCCTGAACAAAGCTCTGACCTATCCCTGCTACTCTCAGAGCTTTGTCAGAGCTTTGTTCAGGGTAGCTAGCTCCTCCCTTGCAGCTAGATATAAACAGGGTCGAAACCAGCATGAGGGCCAGAGCTGACGAAGCCTCTCGGATGAGCGGCGAAACGTTTTCAACCAAACAAACTTTGTCCAGTTGACAAATTGAACTTCTCCTTTGATCATGGATTCTACCTGGACGACTGAGGGACTTTTCACGTATCTACTATATGTAAATAGAGCGATGTGAGAGCTATACTTCCTCCTTGCATGGCTTGAAATTCAGGTACACCAGCTTGAATCTTTGTTACTTCATCATTTTCAGTAAGTTCTGTACTAATAAAATGTGATACTTCTTGTTTTATTTGACATATATTTTCCACTTTAAACTCTCTCTTGCTTACATTGCATTTTCAACATCAAAAACTCCCAGTGCAACAACTTCAACACTTATGAGTTTGAAAGAAAGAATTGTATTACTTTGAATAGTTTGACAGAAAAATCTGCTTTGGCTCGGGCTGTTGTTGCAAACCCAATCAGTCCTTGTCAAAGCCTGTGGGACTTTTATGGCTCTCAACAGTTTAATGCACTTTAAGGTCAATAGACTTCACAATAACTACTGCTGGAACTAAAGGCCCAGTCTAATCCAGTCATGGGAAATCAACAATGTGTTCAGGAGTTTTCCAAGATTCAATCAAAAACTTCCAAACTAACTTGAATTAAATAAACCAAGCAGCTTTGTACTCGTTGAATGTTAATGCGTAAACCTGAGATGTCTGGATGGACAGGCTACAAGTTTGTGCACTACGTTTGATTGTTATTCAATACAATGTCATGTTGGATTTGAAATCATGACACATTGTTAGCACCGGTACACGTGAAGTAAAGAAATAGAAAAACTGCATTCAGGTAACTCATAGTATGGTTATGAAATGTGGTTATGGAAGGAAACAAAGCTTACACAAGCTTACAATGCTTCAATTCAGAGGCTGATACAGATAAGATCACACAATTTTACTGGAAAAAGTACATGCTCAAGTACATGTTTGAGGCTGGTAGTAATCTAATTTTTAGCTTTTTTTGCTACTTATTTAAAATGCTTTAGTACTATTTACATTTTTTATTCTTTGTTATTATTATTATTATTATTATTATTATTATTATTATTATTATTATTATTATTATTATTATTATTATTATTATTATTATTATTATTATTATTATTATGTGATGTGTGAGCTTCTACTACTGCTGCTATCAGTTTTGATACACACAATCAAACAAAAATAATACTCAAGTGCAAGTTCTGCTAAGCAGATACAACTCAAGTAAGCATGTCATACAAAAAAGTGTTTATTTATACAAAGCTCTGGAAAAAAATAAGAGACCACTGCAAAATTATCATTTTTTTAAATGATTTTACTACTTATCCCTCCTGTCGTGTTCGGGTCAAATCTGACCGTTTTACAACTTATAATACTCATAAATATTATGTTTTTCATCTGATTACCTCAAGACCTTATGATATCCTCCACACTGTATACTTGAACATGTAAACGTGATGATCTAGCCTGGGAATTCCCAGGCCGCTTCCATTTGTTTCGAACTGGAAGGCGGCCTGGAAACTCGTCCAAGCGAGAGTCCCAAATTTAGGGCCCCAATCAGAGAGCGGGGGAGGTGTGGCAAGACGGTGACGCGTACTACATGACAAACGGAAGCTTGTAGTTTGAACTGACAACTGACATGATTGGCTATGGACTTACGTATACGCTCAATGATAGACATTCATAACGCCCAATAAACGGCCGTTGGCAATCGCTAACCACACCTCCGCTACGGGATTTTTCGAAGCGAGTTTCCAGACCCATATCTCACTTGTGATATGGTCAGGTGTTAACCAGACTAGTGATGATCACCTATTTCATTCAATTTTGAGTGTTTTAATCAACCTTGTTACACCTGTGGTGTTCCCGGTCAAAAGTGACCGCCATAGGAAATGAATGGGTATCCAGAGTAAATTCATTCAACATACAGAAAACATCCCCATACACACTGCCCCAGCTCTCACACACACATACACACACACACACACACACACACGCACACGCACACGCACACGCACACATACACACACACACAAACCAGGGTATGTGTGTTGTGCTGGACATGACAACCGGTCTCCAAGGACATAATATCACATGTGACAACTTCTTCACATCACATGCTCTTGGTCAGGAGCTACTGAAAAGAAAGCTCACCATGGTAGGGACAGTGAGGAAGAACAAGCCCGAACTTCCCTCTGCGCTGGTATCGACCAGAGGAAGACAGGCACTCTCATCACAATTTGCATTCACTGACACTCACACTCTTGTGTCATACGTTCCCAAGAAGAACAGAAATGTCATCCTGATGAGCACAGTGCACAAAGACGCCGCTGTCAGCACCACAGAGGACAGGAAGCCTCTGATGATCCAGGACTACAACAAGAACAAGGGAGGCGTTGACTGCCTTGATAAGGTAATGTAAAGTCTCATCATGCATTTTATTTTATTTTTATCTAGGTGAATCATAGCATTTTGTGTACGACAGATTGAATATTGTTCCTAATCTCTTATTAATTATTGTTCCTTTATGAAGCTTACTGGTACATACACCTGTAAGCAGATGACAGCTCGCTGGCCTGTGGCACTGTTCCACAACATCCTCGATGTGTGTGCAATCGACCCAACCTGGAATCAGGGGAAAAGTTTCAAGAGGAGACTTTTCCTTGTAGAGCTGGGGAAAGCTTTGGTGACTCCTCTTATACAGCGACACCAGCACATTCCTCGTACACCAGCCTCCGCCAGTCTGGTTAGGAGCATGCAAGCTCCAGTCCCAGCCGCTGCCCTGGCTGCTCTCCCCCAACAAGGACATGGGCAGAAAAGGAAGCGTTGTGGCCTCTGTGCCCCTAGAGACATCAAAACGAGCCTGACATGCTGCAAATGTCATGCTTATGTTTGTAAGGCCCACTCTGACCTGAGTGTCACATGCCACTCATGTGCATGAATACACACATACACACACACACACACACACACCCACACACACACACACACACACACACACACACACACACACACACACACACACACACACACACACCCTGTTGAGTTTGGTGTTTGGTTTTCCATTTATTTTTTGTATTATATGTTCATTTTGTAGTTCATTTTCAGTGCCCAATTGTATTTTCACTGATGTTATTTAATGTTTACTTCTATAAATTGTTGTTAGACACTACTTTGAAACATTGTTCTCAACTAAAGAATGTTTAATAAAAAAAATTCTGCAAATTTAAGAGCAGTTAAAACAGACTGGTCAATTTTGACCGGGAACACTAAAGTAGGGGGCTGGAGGCGAACACGACCGGAGAGTTAAAGGTATGTGTTTGGGCAAAAGTAACATTTTTGTTTGAGTCTATAAACTACTGACAACATTTCCCCCAAATTCCAAATAAAAATATGATCGTTTAGAGCATTTATTGTATGTGCAGAAAAAGACAAATGGTCAAAATAACAAAAAAGATACATGTTTTCAGACCTCAAACAATGCAAGGAAACAAGATCAAATTCATTTTAAAACAACATAATACTCATGTTTACACTTAAGAAGAGTTCAGAAATCAATATTTGGTGCAATAACTCTTATTTTTAATCCCAGCTTTCATGCGTCTTGGCATGCTCTCCACAAGTCTTTCACATTGTTCTTGGGTGACTTTATTCCACTCCTGGTGCAAGAACTGAAGTAGCTCAGCTTTGTGTTTGTGTTGTATGTTTTACTATTAATTGTTTTACATTGTTTTATTCTATATAATGTTCTGTCTTTTGTATTGTTGTATTTTCTGTTTTTAATTGGAAAGCACTTTGGTCACCATTGGTGTTGTAAAGGGCTTTATAAATAAAGATTGACTGATTGATTGTAATTCAACAGACGCTGGAATGGAATGGCTGTAAAACATGTAGAGATGCTGATTTCAGAAAAAAATGCAGTGGTCTCTTATTTTTTTTTCCAGAGCTGTACTTATAAATTACTTCCAACTGATCTCATCAAACAGAACTTAAAACAGAACGCAAAACAAACCATTTTTTCCTCTTGTATCATCCCTTTATATTTAACCCCATGCATATACAATATAATCACTCATATTAGCCTGATTGTACACACTTTCTGGTTAAATGGCTGTTCCGACCATCCGTGAAGGTCAAGTCTAGGCCTCCTGTCCCCCCCCCTCCCCTCTACCCCCCCCCGCCTCACCGATGTGTGTGTGTTCTTTCACATATGTGTCACTATGTGGGTCAAGCGAACATGTGTGTCCTTTTTCATCTCCCCCTGCAATCCCTCTGCAGACGACAGCGCCTGATTGGCCGCAGACGTCGCACAATTCGCACCCTATTTCCTCTGTGTGTGTACGGGTGTTTATTACATCGTGGGGTCTGCATACACACAGTCAAATTAAGGGGTCGTGCCTCAGCTATGGAGATGAAAATCAGGTCCCCATGACGTTATTCTTTATTGTTTTATTGTAAGCAACATAGTTTAAAGTTCAAACGTGCTTATAGTTAGGGTTTTGGTTAAGGTAATGCAAGTATCAACTGTCAGTGAAGTGGCGGTTTGTAGAGAAAAAAAGTGCAAAAAGTAAGGAAGTAGATGTGAGTTCAAACTCTATGCAGGAATTTAACCAAGGAAGAATTTTTTCTGGTAGTTTTTCTGGCTTCATTTAGCAAAAGCAATCAAATCATAACTATAGTGCAACTTAGACATTGATTTTGGCCATTGTAAACATTGTGGTTGCTAGGGAACAGTTATGGAATAACCTCTTTGCCCATGTCCAACCAGAAATGTATAAGAAGTATGAGTGAATAATGAGTAAAAATGAGTATGGAATGAATGAAGAATGAACTGTAAAGCGCTTTGGGTGTCTTGAAAGGTGTCATATAAATGGAATGATTATAGTTATATTAGTTAATTAAGACATGAAATTATTAATTTCCAAAAAAAAAAAAAGTTTTAGTAAAATGTATACTCTTTAAAGGTGTATTGTGTAACTTAGACTTAGACTTAGACAAACTTTATTGATCCACAAGGGAAATTATTTGGGTACAGTAGCTCACTCATCACATATAATATATAACAGAGGGTAACAAAAAATAGATGGAATAGCAACCAAAGATAATAATAATAATAATAATAATAATAATAATAATAATAATAATAATAATAATAATAATAATAATAATAATAATAATAACTGGACCAAGTTACATGTCAGATCTGTGGAGAGGTGACCCTGTTCACAGACAGAATGTTTGTTTTTGTAGCTATTTCAGCTCTAAAACCACCTGCGATTGAATGAATGTAAGGTATCTTCCAGGCAGAGCAATGACATATCCATAAAAACAAGCAGGTGACAGTCCTTCTGCTCGAAAAGTTACACAATGCACCTCCAAAAACTGAATGCAAGTCAATGTAATGTCCCGAAAAAGCACACAAACCCAGCATGTCTGTGCGTGGGTAGGTCTGGCTATAGCTCAGGATGGGTGTGTTAAATGAGCGTACCTTATCTGTCTCATTACTGAAGGCACCAAGATGTTTGTGGCGCAGGAGGCAAGAGGAGAGCCTTTCCAATCTGACAGACAAAATGGAAATAATTACTGATGTCTCTAGTGGAATAAGGCCAGTCAATTGATACACTCTAAACACTGTACCGATGGGGCAAAGTGCGTATGCTTGTGAGATTTTGTCAGATGGAACAGACAAATGAATGCATCCACAAGGAATTAATTGGATTTGGTGAGCGGCCTTTTCTTGTGCTCTGGGCCAAGCCTTTGCCCCAACCCCCCGCCTTGCATTTTGGGTTGGAGCACACGCCCACTTTTTTTTTTTTTTTTTTTTTTTCCTCCAGTCATGCCTCACAGAAATGTCTGATGGGCCTCTCCCCTCTCCTTCCTCCTCCACTCCCCCCGCCCAGGGCCCTTGGGGAGTATTGTGCGCCTTGATATTTTTTGGGGGGAAGAAAACAGAAAAAAAGGAGAGACTGGTATAGTGTTTCTGCTTATTCCAGATACGGATGTCTATGGTATGAAAGATAAGAAGTAGGTATAGTAAGCAGTAATAGTAATAATATCTAAAAGTACAAATACATGAAGATTATGTGAATGGAAAATCATAATAACTACATTGTTCACATTGCCAGGATAGGTTGTTACTCAGTCCCTACTGCAATAGATGAAATATATTTCTGTTTTACCCCATTAGTAAAAAATGTCATGTTAAAAGTGAATGTAGAGCATATATTTTTCATTTTTGTATAGTCATCTGTTCATTTTGTATTGTGTTGTTGATTTTAAAATAGAATCACGAATAAATCAGAACTGACACACATACAAGTAGATAAGTAGTAATTAATTAAGTAATTGCCTCTTCTGGTATACCGAACCACATGTTTCACAAATCTGCCTTTTTTTTTTTGCAGTATATTACACTAAATCATGACTTTATGTGGCATTTTCTCCAGTTATATCTCTATACTCGATCTGTCCCTTAGCCCCACACACACTTATAGTCTCCCCTGGTAGATCACTAGCCATGCTCTGCTGCCACACCCCCTCTCTTCACTCCCTCTCTCTCTCTTGGATACAGTGTTTCCATGGCAGCCACGTTTTCTGCACGTGGAAAATCACACTGAGTTAAAAAAAAAAAAAAAAAAAAAAAATGGAGGCAGTGAGGCAGACCACTCCCATTGATTCTCTGCATGGCCCCAGCATCGATCTAGTCTGCACCTACAGCAAACACGTCTTCACAAGGCAAACACCTGAGCACGGAGCACAAGTGGATTTCTGATCAGGAATGTAATGATATTATACTTTCAGATGGGCTGATCAATACTGTTGTTTAAAGTGTCATATAGAGCTCAATGGCCTCGGACTAGACATGTTATAGACAAGCTCAAACAACGCGCTGTATTCCAATACACGTATGCATCATGTCTCACTATAATGCAATGTAAATATGAAGCAGTGCAGAGGCGTGTGCTGTGAAATGCCTGCCGCGATATGTGTACTTTGAGGTCAAATCAATGATATTTTTGCCGTAATATCTCTATGTAACCTTGCTTATTTTATTAAAGTGCCTGCACTACTTCACCGTGTTATATTGTGTATTATAATGGATGTATTTTAATACCACTTATACTTTATATTTGAATAGTACTAAGAAAGTTTAAGTTTCTCATCTTCTATACACTTCTACATAATAGCTCAATGTAACTGCTTGATTTAATAAATGCAATCCAGACTGCCTGTACCACTTCACTGTGTTATATTGTGTATTATATTGGATGACTATATTCCAATACCACTTACAGTATATGTATGTGAATCATACTTTAGTAATAAGAAATTATAGGCTTCTCTTCTTCTATGCACTTCTGCATAACAGCTCAGTGTAGCCTTGCTTTAATGAATGCAATCCAGACTGCATGTACCACATCACCTTGTTATGGTAGAGAATATTTTAATAATACTAATACTTTATCGTTTAATAGTGCTTTAGTATATAGAAAGCTGAATTATCTTTTCATACTACACTTAAGTTTACTATAATATTGTAGTTATTGTACAGTACCAGTGAGACTAGGCTAACAACTATATTTATTGTTGACTATTGATGCAGATTTTTTTTGTTTTTGCTATCACAGCTAGTACCATGACAACATTCCTGGAAACCCTGCTGTTGAGTAAAGTGGGATTTGAACAAATCACTAATTCGAAGAACAGCACTTGGCAAAAAGTGTCCACGGTTAAGAGAAGAATGAGAAAACACACCATGTATACTTTTCAGTTCCAGCTGATTTTATTTCCTTCTTGGAAGAAAAGAAAAACAAATAAAAAACTGAACAACAATCTGTACAGAGGTCTGAGAGGCAGTGATTGACCCAAACATTGGCTGGTTTTAGAGCAATAAACATCAACAAAATGATATTGGCATGATTGGACAAAACATGTTCATACACAGCATATTGCACAAATGAGAAACGAAAAATAAAATAGGACAATAGTAAAAAGATGGTCTGAGGGGACTTTTTTCAAAATAAAAAAGTAGTAGAAGAGGAAACTCCTGGACCACAATCATCTTCAACTTGTCCAAAGATGGCTGTCCTAGTGCCTGTCGTTGATCATACATAAAACACACAATCTTTGCTTATAGTACAGTCAGTTTACATAAATATCTTCATGTTATTATTCTTTTAAAAATCTTAAACACAACAGCTATAGCTACATATACCTGAATCTGAAATACAAATGCTATTTGCCATGCCATAATATAGGAAAACAATTAGCCTGCTATACTTAACCAACAGGTACAGAAAGGTTAAATACTATTTTTTTGATGCAATTTGCGCAATAACAGATGAAGCACTTCATACATCTCCCTCCCTCCGAGTCTAGGCAAAGTGGAATGAGTGTGAACGTCATCCAGTGGTTTGGAAATAAAACTAATCTTGATTTAAAAAAAAAAAAAAAAAAAAAAAAAAAAAAAGCACACAGAGGTATTAGCTCTATCCAGAAAAAAAACAGTGACTCTCGGGGTCTGCGCAATAGTGGCCACTCAGACACTGCGTTGGCCTGTGTTTATTGGCTGGTGAAAGATGGAGTCACTGCGCCGTTAAGAAGCATGTGGGTAAATACTGTAAACACTGTGTGAGGTCAGATTGTGCCAAACAAACCCCGCTCTCTGCGACACCAATGTAGAGCCAATGTCTACCCACTCGCTGGAAACCCCCGCTCCAATAGATTTTGTACAAAAATACAAGTAGAAAATCATGACACACTCAACATCTCCGTAAAAGTGAGAGACATTTTTGAATTAAATAAGATACACTTCTAGCCCTTCCTTCCTCCTGCGCTGGATACAGACAGGTGTATGTGCACAAACACAAACGAGACCTGTACGAGAACAATACTTCTATGTATAAAAAGGTTTGGCCGGTATAAATACATCGATATAAAAAGAAACGCCGTCTGACACAGAGGAACTACAAAGTTGAAGCACTAGGCAGAAAGGATGCGCGTCAGGGGGAGGGGGAGCATTGGTCCTGAATTGTGCACTGAGTGTTTCAAAAGATTCAGAATACAAGGGCTTCTGAAGTTTGGAATCAGTCTAAAAGTCCTGCCGTTGAAAGAGAAGCTGGTGATAGTGAATTGTGTCCTGTTATATGGTCACACAAACGCGTAATATTACGCAGCAATGAACATTTACAAACAAAATCCTCCCGTTATCATGCGTGTTGTTTGGAGGAAAAAAACACCTGAATAGCAACTTGATGGTCAATGTGAATTGCCTATACCATTTGAAAACAACGTGACTTACTCTGCCCCGAGCCAAATGTAACATCAATGTTCATCAAAAAAGTTCACCGCGGGTTGCGTCTCACTGCGCTCTGCTGCTCTACATTCACAAATGCAAACTAAGCATTTAGTTCACTCCTCCCTTCTCCTCTCCTCTCCTCATGTCTTCTCTGCGCGTGCCCGTCTGTCCATGAGTGTGGGCGCGTGCGTACCTTCTCCTCCGCTGCTCCCTTTTTCATTTAGTGAACAAAAAGCGGACACCTGTCTCTTTCTCATAAGTGTCAGTAGGTGAACACTAGGTTGGAGATGGTGGACTCCAGCCAGTCTCCTGAGATCAGCTCGCTCACTTCGGGGGTGCAGTAGTCGGGGAAGTCAAAGTGAGAGCCGGCCCCGCACTCCCCAAAGCTCCAGTCCAAGTCCCGGTCGAGCTCCGGGTCCGAGAAGCCCATGCCGCCCGCGGTGCCTCCCACGGACACGGCTTCAAACGCGCCCGGGCTGGGGTTCATCTCCAGCCGCTCGTCCTCAAACTCCTCGTCCGATGATGACACGGAGGAGGACGAGTGCGAGGCGGACGGCGTGGGAGACGAGGCGCGTGCGTACCTGGAGGAAGAGGAGGATGAGGAGTCGCTCGTGGCCGGGCTGTGCTCCTCGTAAAGGCTGAATGGGTCGCTTGACTCCGCTGAGCTGCTCAGTGTGGGGCTGGCTGGGACTCCCGCTGACGGGCTTAGTTCCGCGCTGCGTCTCGCCTTGTCTGGGATCTGTCTGGCTCCGGACGCAGACCGAGACTTAAACAGGGACTGGTGATCACCGGGAGACGCGTAGTCCAACCCCATCTGCTTCTGCTTGCTGTGCGTCCTGCTTGTTGCTGATGACGCTTTAGACGCCGGGCTCCTCTTGCTCACACCGGCTTTCCTCTCTCCGCTCTTTTCCGGCTTGCCTCCGCCAGACTTGACCTTCTTCCTGGGCCGGTACTTATAGTCTGGGTAGTCGGCCATGTGTTTGAGCCGTAGCCGCTCTGCCTCGCGGATGAACGGGATCTTGTCCGTGTCTTTGAGCAGCTTCCACCGCTTCCCCAGGCGCTTGGAGATTTCCGCGTTGTGCATGTCTGGCGACTGCTCCATAATCTTCCTCCTCTCGATCTGCGACCAGACCATAAACGCGTTCATGGGTCTTTTAATGTGTCCCGTTGGCGTCTTGCACCACGCCAAGTCCCCACTGTTCCTGTCTGCAGAGGAGGGGGACTCCGGAGTGGGAGACGAGGAGTCCATCTCCAGGTCCATGTCTCCCGTGTCTGTGGAGTCCCTGTCGCTGTCTGCGTGGCTCATGTGCTGCACCATGGTGGAAAAAAAAAAGTTCACAATTTGCTCAGTTCGGCTCAGTTCAGTCTCTGTTAAAAGTTCACTCAGGAGTTTGTTTCTGTTCTTGTCCAAAAAGGAGAAAAAAGCAAATGTAATCCGTGCGTAATCTTGGTCTCTCAGCTGCCGGTGGGGCTGAACTCTCGCCCGGGAACTTTGAGCTGTCGCCGCTGTGGGCAGAGCGAGTCCCTTATATGAACCTGGCTCTGTGCGCGTGAAGAACCATGTGGTTGTATGGAGCGGCTGCGTTTTCTCATAGTCTCCTTGTTTCCCGTGCGCTTTGCTGATATTACTGTAAACACAACAACGGCAACCTCCAGCATTTATAGCCTCAACGCCAGACGCGCACGCCAATGGGCTGCTGTCTCCATCCTGAATTTCCACCCCGACCACGCCTCGCTCTATTCCTATTGGCCGAATAAAAAAGTGGTAATAATAATAATAATGTGCAATGAGGATCGCTGTGTCTGACCTCATTCCTGTCAGACTCCAATGGAAGAAACTTGCGCGTTTAAAGGAACACCGTGTCCTTTCCCCAGTGCAAGGGGAAGCAGGGAGATATACTTAGAACTGCCATTAGTTTCATGTGGACGAGTATAGACTATATATAGAGGATTTGTAATAAGTGGGAATGCTGAGAAGACACTGACATTATAGCCACAACATGGTAGCGTGTTATTCAGGACTGGAAAGGAGAGTGCGGGCAAAACCCACCCAAACAAATGGATCCAAACCTAGTATTTACAAACCACTACATCAGAGAAGCCACAGGTTGGGGGATAAGAGCTCTGTTTACAAGATATTTCACTGCTCTATATGGGCCACACTATAATTATTAACGTTACAGCACTCCTATGTTTTAAATATAGATACAGGGGAGCTAAGGTCAGGTGTCCCCTTACGACTTTTATTGCATTTTCCCCTATGAGCCAAAACTATGACTTGTAGTACAGTAAAGAAACAAAAAAAAGGTGATTTCATAAAATGCCTTCTAGGTACTGCACAAAAGTAAATTGGATATGTGACCACAAACATTCACACATGATATTAGAGGTGTAAAGTGCGTCCTAAATGCATACTGTACATGTATGTTTTAGCCTTTTTATCCAAGCACTTTTGATAAACACTGTATTTTTCAGTACACACCCACTATAGCAACGTTTACCAGATTACATAGTGTCCCGTATCAGGCTCAGACATTCACTTGTAAAAGCAAAATGTCTCCACAACCAAAATAAACATATTGCGAGCTTAGATGTAATTTATATTTAAAACTACTGTAGCTTGCTGAGGCATGTCCTCACTGTCCGCACACAGCCTTTCCTCCTCTCCTCTCCGCTCCTCCTCCCCTCCCTCCTTCTCTCCCTCCCTCCTTCCTTCCTTCCCATGCCTTCCATGTGCTCTTCTCTCTCTCCATTACACCCAGCATCGCTAGATGTCAGGCTAGAGCCAACCCCACAGATCCCCGTCTGGCCCTATGCATTATATATGAATGTGTGTGTATGTGTGTGTGTGTGTG
Source organism: Paratrypauchen microcephalus (assembly GCA_036785185.1). Classification (NCBI taxonomy): domain Eukaryota; kingdom Metazoa; phylum Chordata; class Actinopteri; order Gobiiformes; family Gobiidae; genus Paratrypauchen; species Paratrypauchen microcephalus. The sequence goes on from JAVJIX010000109.1 coordinate 2,542,516, forward strand.
TGTTAACATGTGCTGTAGATTTATCTCTGTCCTAATCGTCCGCACCAGCTACATTCATTAAATCTGCTATAGGCAGGTGATGTCATTAGCCCAGGCCTTGTTCATATCCTCCTGAGTGGTACGTTTTTGTTTTTTTTTCCTCCACATTCTCTTCTGCTAAATATTAATCTCATGCAATAGTAAATCAAAAGCAACATTTTAGTAACATTTTGTCAGAAAACTGTGGTCCACATGTGAAAATTTCCATATTTTTGTCAGTGTTATTGTTATTCAAGGTTTTAGCACTGACAAAATATTGGACTATCGCAGTCAAAGCTGAAGCCCAAATACTGAATTTCCGTAAATTATTTTGTGCGGCGTTTGGACCAGTGGAGAGTGTGATGAGATTAGGAGCTGCTTGAATCTGCTGTTGACAATCCAACACAATTAACAGAATGTAAGTGGGATTGAAGTTAACTTATATAATTCACCAGTATAAAACATTTGAACGTATAGTGACTGAAGTAGTGAAACTTAAGTTAAATTTTTGGATGTCATGCTTTGCTGCCTGGGCAAAGTAGGCAGTTCCTGCCTTTTGTGCCAAAGGTCAGAGGTCAGATTCCTCAACATGGAGCTACAAACTTCAGCAACAAATTGCACTATAGTCCTATTGGTCTAAAGGACAGGGCTGTGATGAGGAGGGCATCTGAGGAAAAAAACAAAGTGAAGCCATTTTGCAGGTAAAGCCTTTTTGTTATTATACAAAGGACACTAAAGATTTGGACAGTATTACAAATGAACGGTTTATTTAAAAATTTGTTTTGACATAAAACATTCTTGTGGAATATGGAAGTGAAACCTTCAGTTCTATCGTAATACTGCTATTCTTAGAATAGTTTAGTTAACATTTCTGAGTGTTTCCAACTTCAGACTTGACCTTTAACTGGCCCCAGTGTGAAGAGAATGCACAATTGTGTGTAATTAAAAATACAATAGTTGCAGAAGAGTACATTTGTAACTTTTATGGATCAATACGTCAATAAGCCTGGGGGATTATCACACGTCCATAAGTGAGCTGACCCCTCTGACCTAAATGTACAGTGCCACTCATTCTCCCGTCCATATGCTCTGTCCAGTACAAGTCTGTGCATATAAATGAGACTGTCATGTATGATGTAGAACGCATAAAGCATAAAGCTTTTGTGAGGCAGCTTTACTATCTTATATCAAAGTGTCAGTGTAAAAACAAGGCCTGTATCACACCAGTTCTGATTACTGGTACATTGCCTTTTCATTTTCCACTTCTACCTTCGATTTTATAGTTTTATTTATTTATTATTCAGAAGAGCATTGTCCTCCTGGCGGTAGCAATCCACTTTATATGCACAGTGACCCCTGCAGTGGTGTGGTGCTGGTAGTAAAGAGGTGAGAGGCAGTTAAGTAGAAATATTACACGCTTTGTAAATAAAAGTGTGAATAAATAAAAAAAACAAAACAGCCAGGTCTGTCTGGGAGAGGGAGCGCCTGGGGCCACATGATGTCATTCAGGCGTTCACACTCAAATGTGCACTTGATGACTGCTTGACTCACTCACGTATCAGCAGCTGGGGGCCACTGTTAGTCAGAGCAGTGCTCTTACTGGACACGGCACAGGCGAGAGAGAGAAACGACTGTATATTTCAACTGTACTTCCACACTATTTTCTATTGGTTTGGTTTTATGTCTGGAATAAGTCACAAGAAGGTGAACCTCATTCAATTCCAAGGCAGGTTAAAGGACCCATACTGTGCGATTTTCTGATCTATGTTATAATATTGTATCCTCATCAAAAACATCCCTGGAGTTGTTTTTTGTTTCATTCACACATGTTTAACACACAAATGCATATTTAGGCTGAATTCTTCTCTCAAACAGAAAATACTCTTATCTCTTATCTTACATCTTATGATGTCATGTGGTAATACAGGACAGGGTCCACTGTGTTTTTAAACTCCATACAGTTTCACTAGAATCATTTGGATACTTCCAGTCCTGGAATTGCCAATCTCTACTAAACAAAAGGTAAAAGGTAGCTGTTAACTTGAAAAATGAGGTGAAACAGAACATTTTGAGCTACTCGAATACTCAAACATGTGTGAATGAAACAAAACACAGCTCCAGGGATGTTTTTGAAGAGGAAATGGCATTCTGCTGTGGCTTAAAGCTCCATTTTGTGTAATATGCTTGCTCAACGGTACCAGGGCAAGTCACGTAATAGTAGGAGAATGCCTCTACTAACTGAGTCCCTTGATGCCGCATAAATATTAGTCAAAATAATTAAATTAAACCAATGAGCTAGACAGAACATTTATTGTGTAATTCTGTTCACCACATTACATGTCTCGCCGAAATCATAAAAGCCATCATAACATATCAAGTTTCCCATGCAGGCAGGAGCTGTGTACGTGGAAAGAGCACACGGGCCCATAGCAGGTTTAATTATACTTCCTGATTAGATCTTTATGTTCACAACACACACCGTTCTGCCTGTCTATACTTTATTCATCACAAGATATATGTCAGGCTAAAAACAGTCGTAAACTCTTTAAAATTTCACATTGCGGGCCCCCTTTTTACCCCCCTTGGTGCTTACATAAATCAAACCCATAAATAATAATGAGCTGCCTTCATCAGTCTATATCTTTAGCCTGCCCCAATTACAAGTGAGCACCTGCCACCGAGATTACTCATGTTTGCGATCTAGTCCCTGTCTATCTGTCTTCTCCCTCCAGCTTAGCACACCCAATGCGTTGTCATGCGTTGGTGTTGTTTGAACAGGTGAAGGCGTCCGGGTGCATTGGCGTAATCTTATCTGATATGTGAAAAGCAGATGTCAGGTAAAGCCCATGGATGGCGCACCAGGTGCTTTGGAGGTGGGTGGGGGTGCCCCGGCTAGCCCGTTGCGCCTAGCTAGCCCGGTCCCATATCGTTTTGTCATCTCACTACGTGTTTACCCCAAATACACGAGTGCTTTGTCTCCCGCCTTGTTGACGCCTAGAGGGGTAGTGTCATTATGAAAGAGTGTGAAGGGAGACTGGGGATGGCAGAAAGAGACAACTTCAGAGGAGGGGGGAAAAAAACACGTGGCTCGCTCAAAAATGTGTTCAATGACATGTTGTTGTAGATATTTCGGCATTAGAGCTCTAGATTTGAAAAGGCTATTTTAAGATGTCAAAAGTGAGATGATTGTGTTTTGTCGGGCTTTGAAGAAGAGAGACTCAAGCAATGATAAAAAGTGAAATATTTTAATGTACGCTTTCCAACAATAGCCTCTGAATTTTTCTATTTTGATTTTGACAAAGAAGTAAAACTTGAGGATTAAACCATTGTGTCATTGAGCAAAAACCCTGTGAGTATGGACTTTCCCAATCTACCCTGTGACTAAAAAATGTTAAGGAAATTATAAAGTAATTCCGTCATATGCTTCCATGGGTCCAGATTGATTTTGTAGCATTGCTATAGTGAAAATCAAAACATCTTTTTTTAATTGGAAAAAAGTACTAAAAATGACACGTAATAACAGTAAACTGAAATCCATAACCATTGCACCAACTATTGTGGAAGACTGCCTATCTTTTCATTCATTCATTCATTTTCTTCCGCTTTTCCATTTTCTGGGTCGCGGGGGCAGCAATCCAAGCAGTGTTCTGCTGCCCAGAACACAATGCACCAGCTTGTGACTGACCATAAAAATATAATTATTTAAACTGAACAATTTTTTCAGTATTAGGTCTTTTTTCATGTATAAAGACTGTCAATAGTTACTATAATGTATTATCACATTGCTTATATATTTGTGGGTATATAGTATTTCCAGTCTTTTTGTTGGTACTGTAATTAATCTATTCAGTAGGTCAATTACCTTAAGTATTTTGTACTACAATAAACATTTGAAGTTTAATTTCTGTTGCTCCATATATTTAGTGAGCCAATTTTGGGCCAGGTTTTGGCTTAGACTTGGTCTTGGTCTGACCGAGTAAGTAACTTGGTAGGTCTTAGTATAAAGTAAGCAGTTATTTTCTTCTCTCAAGTCACTACATAAATAGAATTGGTCAGAAGACGTGCACAGTGTAAAACACATTCAAATCAATATGTAATACTCTGCACACTGGGAGGTATAGATGATTTGCTGATGCAATCCCAGGAATAAAAGGCCTTAAGGAAAGAAGAAGAATTACTATTACAATATACTGTAATTAAACTGTGTACCTCAAATAAATATATAGCCACATTCAGTATATAAACCATATGCTTTTAAATTTATATGGTAGAGAGGTGTAAAAATAACACAATAAAACACATTTATTCCAGTGGGATCTACATAGAGAGCTGAATGAATGATTTTAATATGCGATTTTTAATAAAACATAAACCTTAACCCGATATGTCAGGCTAACCCTAGAGCAAACTGCGGGCTAAATGAGCTTCCATCATGTGACTGTGTGAGGAAGTCTGCCTTTTTACGGGGAGCTAGCTCTGTAATAACCAACCATGCACATTAAAACTCGGACTAGAAACTGTTGTCACTGTTTCAGAAGAGCATAAAGTAAAATAAAAGGCCCTCTGTGTGATTTTTTTCCCATCTATTTGAGCAAAATGTATATTCTCTAGAGTGACCAGATTTTCAAAATTCAAAACTTGGACACTTCTGGGATGGGATGGTTGGTCCAGGCTAAATAAAACTATGAAAAGAGCTTGTAACATTGTCCATTCTTGACTCACTTGTGGGTCACAATAGAGTATACCTAAGGGACATTTTTTTGCTTTTATGGTAATTTTCATGCATGGTTTTCTGTGTTTTAGCTAAACAAATTAAATTATATTATATTTCACTCTTTACTTTTGTTCAGTATCACATTGGTCAATATCAGAATCAATGGTTTTGGATAAATCTATTGGCAGGGCTCAAAACTGGGACTATCCCTGGTAAATAGGCATGTCTGGTCACTCTAGCCTTCTCTTAGTGCAGATATATTTTATAAGCAGCTCTAGTGGTCAACATATGACAGCTGTGTGCTATCTGCATCTAATTATAAAGTGGAAGTGCGTGTTAGATTATAGCGATTGATAGCTTTAATATGGTGAAAATAGCTTATAAACTCTTCACGATGCTAGGAATGCAGAAACTAAGTGAGGGATGACTTGGAACCACTGCAGTCTATTTAAAATGAACTAGCTCTGATTTTAAGATGGCAAAAATCAGGTCCAACGCCCTCAGCAAACCAACGGGAGAATGTAAAAGACACAGGAAGCCCGGGTAGGGTGCGCGTCAGTGCAGTTAGGCTTACTCATTAACATCTAGCTGGCTTTTTCAGCTGCCTATAGGAATGACGCTGCTACTTCGACCCCACGGCCCGTCATCAGGGGTCAAGCGCACAATGGGAGGCTTTGTGCTGTAGCCTCTGTGTGCGTACATGCATGTGTGTGTCCAGCGCTAACCAAATTGGAGCCCTTCCAGCGATTCAGTGTTTTAAAGCCAGTGGGAAGTCCCTCTCTCTCCCGCCCCCCCCGCTCCCACACCAACCCACACTCCACCCTTCTGCCTTCTGTCTGCCCATCAGTTAAACAGTAAAAGAGAAGAGAAGAAAACACTAAGCTAAGACTAAGAGCTGATTTGCATACACACGGGTTGAGTCATCGCCAGTCCATCAGTGTTTGGGGATCTAGACAGTGCAGGTGGTCACCACAGAGCTCCAGCCCACTGCTAGCTCAAGACAACAACACCAAGTTATTCTCAAGTTGCCAGGGAACAAACAGTCTGGTCTCTCTTTCTCTCCGTGTCTATCTCTCTCTGTGTTTGTCTATCTGTGGGGCTAGTGTTACTGCCAGGTGTAGTGCAGTGGACTGGAAAAGCAAGCAACAGAACAAGGGCAATGGTGAATAGTGAACTGAGAAAAAGAATGACACACTTTGTTCGAGAGAAAAACAAAATTGCAAATAGGATAGTTGCAGGTTGAATGGAGGATGAGTCAGGGTTGTAATTAATGTTCATTTGGGATGACTTGAATGAGATGTATAAACAAAGCCAAAAGGCACATGGGAGTGGTCTGGTACTAATAGTCACGCTAGTAATGTATTGAACAGTCACTGGAAGGGGTTAGGGTGTGCAGTTTAATCACTAAGCTGTTTCCAATAACCACTATATTGGAACAAAAATAAACATTCTTGTCAATAATAAATCATTGTGAGTAGCATGAGTCATATGAGATGCAGAGGTAACATTTATGTATTTATATTAAATGTGGTGTCAGTGGAAAAGTAAACAATGATGTCAGCAATGTTGGACTGAAATGCTACTAAAACTTGTAGCAATGTAGTAGCCAAATAAGGCATATACAGCTCTGGAAAAAAAATAAGAGACCACTGCAAAATTATACGTTTTTCTGATTTTACTACTTATAGGTGTGTGTTTGGGTAAAAGGAACATTTTTGTTTGAGTCTATAAACTACTGACAACATTTCCCCCATATTCCAAATAAAAATATTATCGTTTAGGGCATTTATTTGCAGAAAATGGCAAATGGTCAAAATAACAAAAAAGATACAAAATGATACATGTGAAGAGTCCCTCAGTCGTCCAGGTAGAATCCAGTTCACAAATTGAATTTCTCCTTTTATCAAAAAAGATACTTGTTTTCAGACCTCAAACAATGCAAAGAAAGAAGATCAAATTCATTTTAAAACAACATAATACTAATGTTTACACTTAAGAAGAGTTCGGAAATCAATATTTGGTGCAATAACACTTATTTATAATCACAGCTTTCATGCGTCTTGGCATGCTCTCCACAAGTCTTTCACATTGTTCTTGGGTGACTTTATTCCACTCCTGGTGCAAGAACTGGAGTAGCTCAGCTTTGTGTTTGTGTTGGAATTCAACAGACGCTGGAATGGAATGGCTGTAATACATGTAGAGATGCTGATTTCAGAAAAAAATGCAGTGGTCTCTTATTTTTTTTCCCAGAGCTGTAATTGGTATACCTTACCAATCGCAAAATCGTGTAGTCATATGTACAATTTTAATAACAATTCAACACTATTCCATCTAGGTTTACTCCTTGCTTACCTACCTAGTCAGTGCATCATGTTTTTACTAAAATTGGGCTACATTGTAATATGATAAGGATGGAATTAGACCCAGTTTATATGAGATGAGACATGCCACAGGATTGAGACAAGATTTTGATAACTGAATTAATAATTATTTTAGATTTTTCATAAATGAATTGTGCCATTCAGTTCACAATTTTGGCTTCACAGTTTCTCTTTTATTTATTTAATTTTTCAGTTCTGCTGTCATTGTAGCACTGCCTTATCGCAAGAGCGTTCCTCAGCAAAACAGTCTTGTGGCAATTTTGTCTCACGAGATCTTGTCCAGTCCCTGTAAAATTATTTTTATTATTATAATTTTTTAGCATAGGAAACATAAGGAGGATGTAGTTGAAGTCGGTGTTTTATGTTTAGTTTTATCATCATCTCAACACTTCCTATAGGACACCCACAGGGCAATTTTGCAGTTGGCTTCCTCGACAGGTGCACTGAGATAGCGTTTAGCAATTTACAGTTGCTCTCATAGAATCTAAATAAAGAGAGGAGCTGATAAACGATGAGTTTTCTCTCTCTGCTGAAAAGTGCTCCATGATGATCGCACATACAGAAGACATGAACAGCCACAGCTAAAAAGGGGAAGACTTTAAGGACTTCAGCTGTTCCAAGTGGTGCCGTGAATTTTAGTGTATCTCCTCTCGACTCTATCATAAATCCAGCGTTTTTTGGCCGAAAGAGCGGAGAAGGGGAGAACAGTTCAGCAGAGGATGTAGAGGGGAACTAAAAATGTGTGATCGCCAGTCGGAGGTGTGGTCAAGGCCGATGCCACTCCCCGGGAACTCCCAACATCCTCCGCTCAGGATGGTGACGAGGCAGGTCAGATGATTGCTGTGTCAGAGCTCCTGAAATAAAGATTCACACACACATACACACACGCACACACACACACATACACACACACACACACACACATACACACACTCAGTAGCCTGAAAATCACAATGATGCCAAACCCACAGAAGCCAGTGCTCTCACCAGTGTACCGCTGCGAGAGTCAAATCCACACTCTCCCATCAAACTCTCTCTCTCATCCAGCTGCAGTCTACTCACATTCAAACCAGCACGATTTTTGGGGGCATTGTCTAAAAGCCAGAGGAGTAGGAAGGAGCATTTGGATGAGAGCGTTTTCGAGAAGGGGACTACAGTATCCGGAACACTTTTTTTTTTTTTTTTTTGCAAAGTCGATGAGCAAAAACTCTCAGAAGAATACGCCTCGTCATGACCGTCCCCGGACTCTGACCTGGATATATTGCTTGAGACTTTGAGAGTTGCGGATAGGAAGTTGCAACGGAGTTTGTGTCGGTTTGAGAGTTTGAGATCTGCATGAAGGGAAAAAGGCAAAATGTGTGCAGCAGGGAAACTTGAAACATCAAATTTGCATCGGTGCCAGAAATCAATACTATTTTGTTCAATTCTAACTGGCAAAGCTATCCCTCTTCCTATATTGTACCAACTGTCCCCCTCCTCTCTGTGTTGCTTCCTGCAGCAGGATGGCTGAGGTCAGGCGGGCTGCTCGTGTCCTCACGTAGCCCACAGTGCGATGTCCTCACCCGGGCATGCGTTCACTGCCGCAATGGTCGACCAGGCAAGCCAGCAAGCAAGCAGCATCGGGAGAATCAGCACTAGACAGGATCCAGACGCAATGACCTATATCAGCCTGGGAAGAGAGAGGGGAGCTGAGGAGAAGACAGAGAGAGAAAGGGATGGGGAGGGGGAAAAAAGAGAGAGAGAGAGAGAGGAAAGAAGAAGCCAAATTTTCATCAAGGGAAAAAAAAAGTGCAGGGAGCAGAATTTTTAAGAGCAATTCCTAGTTTGAACACTGCAAAAAAGAAAAATTTGCTTCCTAATCTTTATCCTGACTTCACTTCCCTTCTCTTTTTTTTTCCAGCGTGATGCCCATGCCACTCTCTCACAGTGGGAGGATTAGTCTGTGTCTCTGGCTGCCTGCTTATCTGTCTGATGCCGAGTTAGAGAGAAGGGAGAGTGAGTGAGGATGGGGTATGGAGAATCGAGGAGAGGAGGAGGGAGAGAGTCACAGCCAGCGTTAGTGTGCAGCTCAGATCCAAATGGGCTTATTGCACTCACTTCCCCGCAGTACAGTCATTTGAGGAGCCGAGCACTGCGGCATGGGAGCTAACCAGGGAACATTTTGTACTTTGCAGCAGGTGTGGAGGACGGAGGCGAGTGGTGCAGAGAGAAGATGCACGGCTTTCCAATGAGAATCAAATGTGTTATGTAAAAGGTGGTTCATATATTCAGAACTTGGGAATGAGTAAACTACAGTGTATACCTAGCTGCCAAGTTGTGCATAATGGCAAGCCTGGCACACAGAAAGGTCACGTACGGATTTGCAGTTTGTCTTAAAGAATAAGCTTCATGTTGCATTATACATCACAACATTCACAACCCGTGGCCCAATATGGTAATAGTAAAGGAATATGTGCTTACAAACAAAAAGTATGCTATGAATGATTCCTCAGAATAAAGTCATTCTCTTCCAGTCTAACCAAGGCTGAGATGCAATCAGTATTAGTTTGTTGGCGACAAGTAACCAAGCTAACCAATTGGAACATCCTAAAATCATTATTTATAAAGACTACATAACTTCTTATGGCTTAGTTGCTCCTTACTTAAATACCGAATCACTATGCACTGAAGCCCACTGTTGGTATGTTCTTTGAGGCAGTCCCAAACTCTGATCAAAATAAAGAGTTGAGTCTGGAAGGGCAAGTGCCTTAGCCTGGGAATTCCCAGGCCGCTTCCGTTCGTTTCGAACTGGAAGGCGGCCTGGAAACTCGTCCAAGCGAGAGTCCCAGATTTAGGGCCCCAATCAGAGAGCGGGGGAGGTGTGGCAAGACGGTGACGCGTACTACATGACAAACGGAAGCTTGTAGTTTGAACTGACAACTGACATGATTGGCTATGGACTTATGTATACGCTCAATGATAGACATTCATAACGCCCAATAAACGGCCGTTGGCAATCGCTAACCACACCTCCGCTACGGGATTTTTCGAAGCGAGTTTCCAGACCCATATCTCACTTGTGATATGGTCAGGTGTTAACCAGACTACAAGTGCCTATGACAGTTTAGACTACTCATTTTATTAAAACACAATTAAGATTATTATACTTAAGATTTTTGCAAAAACATTCACAATACTATCACCTTTTGGGAATTTTTTTTAGGTTTAAAATTTTACTTCCTGGTTGGAAATTGTGTCACAATAGGGAATTCATAACTGTTACCAAATATAAGAAAATACCTTTATTTTGTTGAATTAATGTGTCATTAAAGTATTAGAAAGAAATGTTTCTCGTGTGTAAATTGTGCCAAATTCTCCCTAGTGTGATGTCAACTCTCAACTTGCTGTAATTTTCAACACTTTTCTTCAAAAAGTACTTCTTGAGTTGCAAAATCATCATTTATATTTACAATAGCTATAATCCCACCAAATTTCACACTTTAAACAATGCACAAACATGACAAATTGTAATTGTAGTGTAGACTATTAAAATTTGTCAATGTTGAAACTTGATATATTGATCCTATTTTGTTTAGTGGTTACCCAGGCAGCATTACGGGACAGTTGTTTTTATTTCATTTATTTATTTATTTGTGTCAAAGGTTAGGTTTACATCATTCTTGTGCAGTCCCCTGTTCTATATACTGATTCATGCTGCCATTGTGAATTCATTTTTCAGAGATTCCAGACAGCAGGACCTGTCTTCTCCAACCATCTTCAGAAAGTATGTTCCTATAACCAACGCCCCGACCACCAAAGCCACCATTGTTCCAACACATAGACATACATCAGCATCAAAACCAATGCATCCAATATCCAGCCCCTGTCACCATTGGACACGGACCACATACAACTGACATCAATGGCACATCAATATATTTGGCATGGGGTAATAACATATTCATTCTTTCTTAAAAACAAATTTACTTAATATTGGCAAAATGGGTGGACATTAATACACTTGTCAATTCAAGGACCAAAACTCTATACCTAATAAAGCTCTATAGGACTGAGAAATGTTTAAGCAATTTTTAATGGTCAGCAGGCCAAGACAAAGCTGTGCAATCATGTTTTTGAATCAACTTCTCATACGTCTTACCTGACAGCTGGTATGAGCTAGCCTATAGGTTCTTTTTTATATCTTTGCATACAGAAAATGATTCACATGGCCCACAAAAGAACAAAATCATCCATATATGTTGTACTATACTTCTTCTAGTAATCCTGTCTATTTCGTTGATGCCTCAGAGTGTGCCCGACCGCAAGCTAGCCTGATCATCAGTCCCCCCAGCGCAGCCATCGACACTAAACACAGATCAATACCAATAGTGAAGCAGATAGATCAGGTTGGCGTTAGCGTTATACCCCCGGGACCCCCATGTGCCAGTGCAAGTCAGTCTCTAAAGCAACATACCTCACTCACAGTAACCATGTGTTTATCCTAAGGTGAACATCTAGCAACCCTGGGGACTTTGAAGGAAAAAAAAGAGGCTAGTATATTAAATGGAATACAGTAAGAATCCAGCCGGGTCAGTTCTTCCTAATAAGGTCAGCGCCTCACAAAGAGATTTGAAAATTGAAGTGGGCCCAGGCATTTAAAGGGTTAGTTTAGTTGGGTCTCTAAAGCCGGCCAGATTTATAGAAGAGCTGCTGGCCCTGTCGAGAGCGCCCGCTGACAGGCTAACCTCTGTGTTCTGGCTTCTGCAGCATCTGATTGGCTAAGATTGGACAGATCACTGGAGGAAAACTAAATCCTTTGTTATATCTTCGACACAATTTCTAACAACAGTCATTTTCGACGCTGGGCCTCTACGTGATTGCTTAGAAATCCCATGAAGCCACTTTAAATCACAGACTTTTGAGTCCAAGCTTAGGCTTTAAAGATGATAGCAAGGACGTCTGTGCATCGTAATGAATCAAATAACCATGGGCAGCAAATTGAAATGCCACATCAGAAAATTAACTGGTGCTAACCCGGAGCTAAACCTGGACTAGACCAGTGCTGAACCTGATTCTACAACAAGACTAAACTAGGCTCAAACCATAGACTGTATAAAAAAGTGAGTGTGAGGTCACCATAGCGATCGGCGCCACTCAAGTGAAGCTTGTGATGCTCACAGTTACAGGAGCAAATTTGGAGCCAGGTTCTGTATTACGAATAGGATTTTGTTTAAAGGTCCCATGGCATGAAATTTTCACTTTCTGAGGTTTTTGAACGTTAATGTGAGCTCCCCTACCCTGTTTAGCCCCCCCCATGGCTAAAAGTTGCGAAATGTCTAAACTGAGCATTTGCGGTCCTTTTCTGCATTACACAAAATCAGTGTTGAAACGGGCGAGTTCGGACAAGGCACCTTATTGACGTCAGATCGGCAAATGCAGCTCCAGCCCCTCCCTCTGTCTCCGCTCAGCGTCCCTGTATATCCCGCCCATTGGACTGTGAATGCGCTACAATGCGAAATGCGTTTTTTTATTTGCCTGGAAGCACGTCCGAGTGTTTCTAGGCTCGCAAGTCCCTTACCCGACCCTCTGGACCTCTGAAATACCAGTGGTTTAATTTTATTTTCTGTGTAAATATGCTTTTTTTCATTGCAAAGTCTCCCATCTGTCTTCCTGTTAAACATGGAAGCGAGCAGACAGCGGTGCAGAGCTGCGCTTCCAGCGGGGGAAACCCGCCCCCCCGCTCCTTAGCCAATCTCTCTGTCCTTCTCATTTGCATTGAAGCAGCAACACTCAGAATAAAGCATTTTAGACACATATCTAGCCTCATGAAGACTGTCAGAGTCATATCTCATGCAGTGAGTGTTGATTTTGAAGAAGGATTCATTTACAGTATTAGGGAACCATTAAGGATCCATATAAAAGCATCAAGAAGTACCATGTCATGGGACCTTTAAGGACAAAATAGCAAAAAAAAACACACACACATACAAAAAAAAAAAAACACCAGGATCATGTAGAGCGAGTTAATACGAAAATTTAAAGACCAAAATGACAAGGCTCACAGCAGCAGTTATAGAAAGAGAGAGATGACAATATTCCAATGTAAGTCAGTGGGAGCCACGGTCAGTAGGAGCCGGAAGAGGCACATGCAAACTTCCTGTTTGGAATGCGCCGGCTAGCTATGACTATTTATACATTCAGTCTATGGCTCAAATCAGAAATTAACCAGGACGATTATGTACACCTTAGAGGAAACACCCAAGAGGCTACCATAAGTCATCTAGATCTTCATCACATAAAAAAAAAATCCTACTTTAGCACATTCAAGGTAATCAAATGATCATGCTAGGGTCATCAAGTACCACTCATGAAGTATTTATTCTTCCAACCAAACCAGACTAGGAGTTATCTTACCCAATTGCTTGGCTACTCCACAGCTCAACAAAAATCATGTATATTACAAATATAATTGAATAGCTACCAAACCAGTGGCCAACATGTACTAAATCAGTTCAAATGAGTTTAAAGGTGGCTTGAAGTGTCCGATTCAAGTGAAAACAGAGCAAGAATAAAACTGTGTATTAACTTTCTTTCTTTCTTCTGATAAAAAAATAAATCAAAACATAAAATCCAATATTGGCAACAACCTTGCTTCAGTTGCAGATGTAAAAGTTTTGAACTGTCAAAACCGAATCCCTGCAGCACTGATGCTTGGCCTTATTGTACAGTCTATTTTGAAAAGCCTGGCTAATGAGCTAGCCTCGAAAGGTTAAATCTGGTTAGAGACTGTCCTCAGTTGACCAGCTGACCTACTACTCTCTTAGTTGTTAGTCACAAGCCAGGAGCAGCTAGTGTTTCTGTTCCATGCACCTTTGCATCTTGCTGGATATGTGTTTTGACTAAGCATCACATGTTATTATTGGGTTTTGGACAATATTTCTATTGAAGTATTTTGTTGAGGTAAAGTCCATTATTGTCCAGAAGGTTTGCATCTATCACATGGTGGAAAGAGTAGTGAAAAGTAAAACTAATTACAGGTTTATAATGTACTCAATTACAAGTAGTTTTGCCAAATCTGGTAAAAATATAAAGGCAAATTTTAAATCACAAACATTTTATGCACTATTTCCTGTCATTTGGCTGCACAATTAACAAATATTACCATTACTGCAATCTTCAGTGGTCTAATGGAATGGAATGGAAATTGGTAGCAAAAGAACAATCTTGTCCCATCCCGAACTAGTAATACTTTTTGAACATTGCAAAAGAGATGTATTAGTCTTTGGAATATAGTGTCATGGACAATTTCAACTGGTTTGAGGTAAGAGTCATGTCAGCACAGCTATAGGTTATCTCTTTACAACACTGCAAGTCCAAGTTAATTTTCTCATGACTTTCTGTTACAATCAGCCATAGCCCTAGAGCAGCAACTTTAGCATTTTTCCTCCTCTGCAGTGGCAGCTCATTTGTCACTGCTGATTGGTCAGTGGCCTGTTTATAACCCCTATCTCGAACTTAGCCCCGTGAACGTAACTTACCTTAGACATCTAATTCAATAGAAGGTGAGCTTGCGCTGTGCTTCTGAAAACGCACTTTGGTTAACCCAAATGTCCTCCTTTTAATACAGCTTTGAACATTCTTGTATTGAAACTAAGCATCCACTTTTTCTTATGGAAATACACTGATCATATGGGCCATGTTACATCCTTCAGTGTTCTTCTGTATTACAGCAGTGTTCCAAGGTGGAGGCTTTTGAACAATATGCACACATCGATGTAAAATTATATTTTATAAGGGTTTTGTGACATTGAGGTAATAGTGATTAAATATGGATTTTTACCATTGTATTCTATAGAATACAGTCTTGCATTAGAGTTTGCTTCCAGAAATTGTTCTGTATTATCGGGTCAAATGTAGTATGAGTGTCAATAAAATGTTTGGTGATGTTGATCTTTCATTACCTTATGACTGTTGTAGCTTAAAGGTCCTACATTACAGAGGCCATGAAGTGGTAGCTTTCAAGTTAGCAGTTACTCTTTAGCTTTTGTTCAGTAGAGATAGGCAAGGGGCTGAAATCATTCAATTGATTTTGGTGCAACGTTAATGCATTGGTGGAGGTATACTGGGTCCGAGTTGTAGTAATGAAAAGTTTGAATAGATACACTTGCAGGCATATTTTATGAGGGAACATCACATACACATACGTCACGTTTATTTGACGACTATAGCTCCAAAATTTGCAGGCCAATAGATGGAACCAAATACCATTCATGTTCAGCTGTTTCTTAAAGTCAAGAACATTTTCAGATTATCCACCCCGACCACTTTATCACCTCGCACCAGTTGCTATAAGAAAATTATAAGTGTTTCAATGCTCCCTAAAAGCCGTGACAAAAGCAAGGCACAGTGGAAAAAAGAACAATTTGAAAAAAAAACAAAAAAAACCTGAAATGACTTGAATGCCTAAATGTCAGCGTGTAACCCAAATCCCCGGCTCTCAACTAAACAATGGCGCAGTTCTCTCTGGATGCACTCAAAGAGCTCTCAGTTCAGTCCGATTGAAACATAAACCTTTCACGTAAATCACACACAAAAAAAAAAAAAAAGAGAAAGAAAGAAAGAACTCGAAGCTGCTTTGCACACAACTCTGTAGCTTAGTTTCTCTCGAAATTCACATGCCATGATCTCTCCCTTTCACTTTCTCCTATTCTTGATTATGGTTGCAAATGCAGCCAAAGTTAGTCCTCAGATAGGAGCAGCCGATAGACTTGTCAGTCTCTAGATCACTTGCCCATTATGGCTGGCTACACACAGGGAGGTGATCATGTCCAGATGCGAAAAGGGAAAAGTGGGTCACCGCATTGAGAGAGTGCCAGACCTTATACTTTCCCCATATGCACTGAGAACCACTGCTTATACTAGCGCACATATGCACACTAGTAGTTGCCAAGTCACACGTTTCTCTTTTTTTCTTTCCTTTTTTTTTTTTTCTTCTTCCCCCTGCCGTCTCCCGAAATAGCACGGAGCAGGACGAAGTGTGTGCATACATGAGGGTCGACTGTTTCCATCTGGTGTGTATCTTGCATCTGTCCATAAGTCTCCTGCTTGTACTTTATAGCATGGCCTTACAGAGAAAAAAGAAGTAGAAGAAGAAGAAAAAAAGATGGTCCCAAGATCTGTGTTGAAAGTGTCAGAAGATGTAAGGGGTTGGGTTAGAGTTTGTGCTAATATTTGGATAGGCCTGGGTTAACATATAAATACATGATCTTGTTATATATGTTGGATGGTAGTACTTTACTTCTCCTGTGTATGCTAACTATAAAGAAAATTGAAAATTATAGCAGTTCAAGTTGGAGATTTTAAATAGAAAACTTTGCATTGCTGGTCTCCCTACAGTGTGTAGGTTTCAAAGATGTTTCATGAATGTCGCTAACCCTAATCAGAAACATATAATTTTCTTTCCGTTTGTGCATACTTGGATTTGTATTTTGTTTCATTCTCACGTTTGAGTAACTCCTCCAAAAGCTTGAAATGCTCTGTTCCACCTTGTGATGTCATGTCCGCTACACCACACACATAAGTTTTCAAGTTCAAGATTTGCAATTCCAGGGCTGATATGATCCAAATGATTCTAGTGAAGGTGTATGGAGTTTATACTGAAGAAACAACATTATAACACAGATCAGAAAATAGGGTTCTATGAGCTTTTTAACTGCAATTTTTCTTTAGCAGAAAACCAACTTTGACATAAGGACCTTCTATTTGTTTGCTGGATAAAAACTGCTTCACTCTCCAGTGTACCAGAAGATGGAGCTCTTGTACCCGTGGTATCACAAAAGCTCTATTTAACCAAATATCACCATGGCTGAGTGGCTAGTACTCCTGCCTCACAGAAAGAAGACCCCTGGTTTGCCGTTTCTGTGTGGAGTTTGCATGTTCTCCCCATGTCTGGGTGGGTTTCCTACATGCGCAATATGTATAATCCTCCAGCTAAGATAGTTCTTGACTAGTGTTGGTGAAGTTACTTTAAAAAAGTAGTGTTTGCTCGTTATTCGTCAGTTCTTTAAAAGGTAATCCCTTACTTTACTTAGTTAACCTCTATGGAAAGTAACTTTTTATGTTACTTGTTACTTCGGTAACTTTTTGGTGCTAAACTCCATCTAAGACTAAATACCAGCACGAGACCAATAGTTGTAAGTGTCGTAAGGGAAAGTTGAAAAAAAACTTTGAAGAGAGAGTTCAAGAGGATGTGGAAGTGTTAAACGGGTGAGATCCGTGCTGTCTGCCTGGGAGATTCAACTTGGAGGGCAAGGGAAGGCTGCTCGGTGCGGGAGGGTCCCCTCGAGGAACCTCTCCCCGGGTGTCGCTGGCCCTTGCCAAGTGCACTTCCTCTGAAGCGGTGCACCACGAATGGCTCTGGATCGGCCAGGAAAGGCTTGAGGTGAAGATGGCACGATGCTCCTGCTGCTTTACAGCTCCTCCTGCCTGGACCTCGCCGCCTTCCAGGGCCATGGAATCAGTGCCACCTGCTCCCTCTGTCCTCAGTGTGCCCCAACTGCCTCACGCCACCAGGGTGGGGACCGGCCCACGTATGTAGAAAAGTAATTTTGCACCAAATTGAAAAAGGAACTACGTTTTGTTGCCAAATTTTCAGTAGTAGCCCGTTACACTATTTTTACCCGAAAAAAGTAATTACGTAACTGTAACACATTACACCCAACACTGTTCTTGACTAAGTCTTCGTCAAGATCTGAACACGTTTATCCAGTGGATTGAAGGATGTGTTAAATAGAGTGGAGGAACTACAAGGATCAACAAAATGTACCTTAACCCAGTGAAAAAAAAAAAAAAAAGTCTTAATACTCATGTTTGCTGCTTACCAGGTTCATTTGCTCTATATTTTCAGAGTAAAACACACATAAAAAATATGTTAATCTAGAGAGATAGCCCACAGCCTGGTTTTGGGCCCTGAGCCAGTGGTTGAGGACCCATGCCTACTGTCAGGAACACTGAGTTTCCATTTGCCCCTTTGCACAACCAACTGAAACTGCCCTAGGCAGGACTAATTACATACAGCAAGCCTAATGAAAAATCTGCAACCCATACAAAAATGTAAGCACAAGAATACATTCTCCAGCAGTAGGCATCTGCACATCGTCTTAGCATGGAGCTATATAACCCTGGCCTAAATCACACAATTTTATCTTAAGTATAGGGCGTGTTTCCCATGGGCTTTTAAGTCAGGTCTTCAGTCTTTTTGCTATAATACCCCTCTCATATGACACCTAAACTAGTAGCTTGCTTAAGCCCTCCTACCCTCCCCAGACCCTTTCATGCCCAAACAACAGCCATCTGACAGGCATGGAGGAGTGCGGTCTGGCCTGCACATCTTTTTAATGGGTGGTTTACAGGCGAACAGGCAGTTTGTTCTTCACCGAGGGGAGTTTTATGTTGCTCCATTGTAGAGGTCATGTGGAATCCATTGGACCGAGGCCAGAGTGGGATTTTCAGGAGATCTCAGCATGCAAGGCTGCAGAAAAAAATGAAAAAATAATAACTTGTTGGGAAATTTGAGTATGTTTGTGGAGACTAAATTTGGGTTGGAGTAAATCACCTCTATGGCCGTGATAGAAACAGCTGGAATGTGAAAAAAAAGTTGAGTAGAACCATATTCTAACAATGTATATTTAGAGAGACGAGCTGCGTGATTTTGTACAATCAGTTCATTTTGATTCTTGCAATTTGAGGTAACAAAAAGATTGTAATCATTTGATTTACTAACAATTTTCCATGGGAATTTCCCTGGCCAAACAATGAAATGCACTCATACAAGCAACTGTGACTAATCAAATAAATGCTTGATCATCAAACAAACACCACAAAGTGTACTTATAATAAGAACATAATGGTTTAATAAGGTTGCCAGAGTTTCCCTAGGTTAAATAAAATGTTTATTTTTATTTAACCTAACCTATTTTAATTTATTTTGGCACTATTCAACACTTTTTGTTTGGTAAAGTAAAATAAATGTAAACAATAGAATCATAAAAATAAATCATATTGCTGTTAAACCTTTTCTGGTGTACGATCTTTGTATGTTGAGATGCGTTTACTGCTTAAATTTGTACATAGGAAATACTATAACACAGGCCTAGAAAGTTCATTTTGCCCATCCAATATCATTACACATGTTATGACAATTGCTCTCACTACAAAGCTTTTACCTTTTAGAATCATGGTGAGAAGTGCTTTGCTGCAAATAATTTTTTTTTTCAGTATGCTTGACTCCCTTCCGTTGCCAGCAATGGGTGACAAAAATGCCATTCAATAATTAAGGAACACATATTATGCATTCTTCTCTAACTTAAAATACCGTTAATGAAATTCAAATTGTCATCTGGAAAACACACTTTAAAAACTACAGCTCTGGTTCCAATGAGGTATTCGGGCATCAGGGCTCCCTCTTCTGTCAGTAATGACAATGAACAATGGGAAGTAAACCAAGGAAGTTAGGTTTGACTGCACAAAAAGACTTGACTGGAGAAGTTCGGATTTTTACCTGTGACGCAATAATCTGGGCAAAAATACAAACAGAGCATTTTATAGTGCTCAGAGAAAACCACATTGGATTAGTGGATTCATGAAACAAGCATGAATGAAGCAATATCTAGGTATGTTTTTGATGGTTGGATAACAATAAAACAGGGTAAAAGGTTAAAAAAAAAAAAGTCAAATTTGCATAATATGGGTTTTTCAGTGAAAGAGCTGTAAAAGAACACATTCCTAATACTTATATAATGCTGTAAAACAGGGAAACCAATCAAACACAAAAGCAAAGGAGCATATGTCCCATGTAAAATGTATATGTTATAGCTTGAAACACATTGAACATATGCTGCAACCAATATTTTCCAAACACTGCATGTGATTTTGAGCCTGAAATGCAACTTCAGTTTGTCTTGGAGAAAAGTAAATGGGTCCAGCTGGCATTCCGAGGCTGCAGAATGTGTTTAGGAAAATTGCAGCTGTTTTGAGGGGACTTTATTTGGGTTTGAACCTCAGTCTATCATCCAAATCGCTCAACTAGCCCCGGGGACAGTGCTATTTATGAACGTGGATGTAGCTAAGGCCAACAGTGCAATAGCATAGCCCAGTCTGACCCCTTCCCTTACATATTTCTAAAACGGATGACACACTTTCATTTGTGTACACATTCTCTTCACTTATCGCAGCACGGGAGGTAACAAATGACACAACTGAGAGAAGTCATAATATTGTCTCCACTGTAAAAGCAAACAAGTTCATTCAACGCTAATAAATTATGGAAATGAAAAGAACTGCACAAAAAGAATAAACAAATCTGCACTTTTCCCTGTATTTGAGGGGAATAACTCAAATTATTTGTTAATAGTAAATAGTAAGAATTTATAAAAATACAAACCCAAAATCTTCAAAAATGGGTCTGGGTTTTTGTTTTTCTTGTTTCATTGCATTTGTCTAAAGCATATGAAACATTTCTGACTTTGGAACTATACAACTGAATAAGCACTTAGCATGCTTTACATTTACACACTCACTACATCAACATTGGAACTAAGCAATTGTACCTAAAATGAGACTAAACCAGGACCAAAATATGGCCTAGAACAGTACCAAACCAGGCCATGACTCTGAAGAATTTACTGAGTGGGCAGACCAATCACAGAGCACAAAACATTGAGGTTTGTGAGAAAGCCAAATGTCAAGTACCCAAAAAAACGAAGGCAAGCACAATGTTCCAACTTGATCATCCCATTTTAGTGTCAATATGGACTATTTTGTGTTTGAAAAATGTGCAGAAGGTAGAGGTTTTCTGCATTTATGGACAGGGGATGAAAAACATGTCTGTTTTTCTCTCAACTGTAACAAAAGTTTGATTTTTTGGCTTGTTAGATTCAAATCAGATTCAAATAATAGTCATGATGTTCCACATTTCTGACTACTCTCAGCGAGAGCATTTCCAGATGTAGATTGATGTGTAGAACTTTGTCAATGAGTTCAAGAGTCTAATGAGCAATAATAAATGCAATCATTTTTAAATCGTAAATAAATTTAAGTCATAAATACAGTTTACATTTTGATTGGATTACACAAACTGTCACCAAGTGTTCAGACACTTTTTTTCAGATGAAGTTTTCTTGGGGCCCTTTTGTGGCTTGTACTCAGCCCTGGCATATAGTATATTTTACAGTACATCCAGATAAACCAAATGCATGTAAGTATATAGGATGCAGACAAACATCCAAAACGCCGGGGCAGCTTGGAAAACGGTAATATGATTGAAGTGGACAGCGAGTGTCACCCATGGGGCGAATCATCTGTGTTATGATGCGTAATGGGGGGATGTCAGAGGAGGTATGGATGTGTGTGCGCGCATGTGTCCCAGTGTCGCACGGGTCAGTCACGAGCAACGCCCATGGGTGCTGTGCATTGATTAGTGTCTGAGTGCCGGTCAGGTCCTGGGCTGGAGATGGAGTGGTGATGACAGGGGGTAGCAGAGGTACTGGCAGCTTTGAGTGACGCCTTCAGGGACATGCAGAGCATAGGACGACATTTATATACACGCCTGTTTGTGGTGGGTTTACATTGTGTTTCCTCCTTCCAGCATTTGTCTACTAGAGTTGCCGCTGGTTACTGCGTTAACCTTTTAGTGTGCTGAGAGAATGGCCTTATTTAACGTAAGCATGATGTTGGCCCAAGCCTCCCATGAAGTGCACTTTGTGGATAGTAGAACATTGACTGTTGCCTAGTGTTGCCTCAAGGAAGGTGTGGTATCCATTTTTTTTAAATTATTACCCTGATGATGATATTCAAGCATTATTGTGGCAAACCTTCAGAAATGTGCTAAGACATGACTGATCATGTCACAGTTAAGGATTCAAACACAAAATAAATAGGACTGTAAAAACACTTTCACTATAAAAAGTAACACCATCACTTTTGCCAGGTAATTTTTACCCAATATAATATACCCAACAAAAAGTATTTGTCATGAAAAATAGATCAAAATATGACAACACATGATAAAATAGAATGGTTTTCTTTTATTTGCAACTGTGGTATGTGTAACAAAATGGAACATAGGAAGACCCTAAAAACAAGCTCCAAAATTAATGAAAAATTTGGAATTTGAAAACAAAAAATTCCTAAAAAAAAAAAAAAAAAAAAAAGATACTGGAAACTTGGTCTATGGTCCACCCATTCCTGGGACATGTGAGACTTCCCTGGTGAAGCACAGACTCCTGGACACACGAACAGTTGCAGGAGAGAGGAACAAAAAATAGTATTTTTCAGTGGCTAAAAATGACCAGTTGACTAAAATATTGTTTTCACCATAAGAATTCCCTTTGAAATCACTGTGATATTTATTCATAACCACTGCACTAAATAAGGATAGCATACACATTCCAGGACCACTCTTAAATATTTTTTACATCCTCTTACATTAAATTCATTACATTCTTACATTCCTCTTTCACTGCCGGGTGAAAATCACCCAAAAGCCTGTAGGAAAAAGTGGGCTTTGGGGTAGGGAAACACCTACACCTTAAAAGATGTCAGAAACAATGGTGAAGCTCCCCAGGAACCCATGACACTCAACATATTGAAAATCATGTAAATAGTTTTGCTCGGGTGAAAATCACCCAGCGATAGTGCTCTAGGGTTAAAAAAAAGAGCCAAAAATATCACTTTATATCCTTCATATCAATTCTACAATTTGATTTTGTGTGAATTTTCTCTCAGCTCTATTTGGACCTTCATGAACATAACTGAATGCTTAGAATTTTCCTACAGATATATTTCTTAAACAGAGTGGGTTTCATACTGGTACTAATATAACATATGCTATTTTGATAGAAAGAAAATCTTTACATTAGTCACATGTTGCCCTTGGGCCATTTGCTTTATTGGTAACATGTGGTATATTTGTAATCTATTCAGGTCAAATTATGTTACATTAATTGCCATAAGTTATATTATGTTTCAGAATATACAGGTATAATGCATTCAGCTGGCAGGAAAAACTTCAATTCCAGATATGCAGAAATGAATCAGCCTAATGACAATACATTTATAAAAGATTTTTCTATGTAACAAATACCACCACCAAGGCCTTCTGTATAGTAATTCACAGATGTTTCAAGAGCCATTTTTCAGAAAGAAAAAGAAACACAACTCCCTCGCTGCTCTTTCGAAGAAACACCAACATTTTTTATTTTATTTTTATTTTTATGTATATACAGAGAAAATACCAGGAAAAATATAAGATAACAGTTAATGCTCCAGCTTTATTCTGTGATTCTTTACTCTTTTAGAAGAGCTATTATTTGTGCACGGTAAGGAAGGAATGGGTATTGATTGGGTTTGTAACACATAGCCCAATTAGAAACTAGAAAATAAGCAAATAGCAAATAAGTCTCTAAATCACTGCCTCTCCCCCTTACAGTTTTCTACTATTTTTATTCACTGATGTGATCCCCTATATCCTACATAAAGTACCTTCAGGGATGTGTTCATGCTGTTCCAAATGTACATTGTGCCTTCCTAATTACAGCAAGTTTTAGTTTTTTGTTTGTTTGTTGTTTTTTTGCAAGCAAAAAACACACTCAAATATGAACCCACAAGGCAGAATGACCCACCACTGTTACCAAACAACTGGCCACCGAATGCTTGTTAAAAACCTCCATTGCACACTGGTTTAAAACTTCCCTTAAAGCTCTGAAGGGAAGACCAGCGTTTGTGCTCATTAAATTTGACCACTGTGGTGCAGGGTGCGAGAAGCAAGAATCAAACAATCGGTAACAGAAAGCAGAGGGGAGCGTGCCTGTTTGTTACACAACACTGAGTCAGTGGCATGAGGTTGTGTGTGGCTGTGTGTAGTCATAGCAGGCTGTTGGCATGGGCAGAGAGCAGGTGCCCAACTGTTCTCCTGATCACAATTAGACCAGTGTTTTAAGAAGGCGTCCATGTTGGTGTAAACGGGCAGATCGGTATGGTAAAAAAAAAAGAAAAAAAAGAAGAAGAATGGTAATGGTGGACAAAATTATGTTCAGGCCCAAGTGGAATTCCATAAGTTCGATGTATGTTGTGATGTTTTGTGCCATATGATAAACAAAATATTAGGGCTGTCAGTTTAACACATTAATTAAGTTAATTAATTACACAGAAAATTAATGCGTCATGAAAATTAACACAATTAATTATGAGTGGCAATTCAATGAGCGTGCATTTTAAATTTGGCGTGCGGTGAGCAAATCGCTGCTCGGGCCTTTGAACGGCAAGTTTAATTATAAAAAGAACAAAGGCGGGACTATCAGCAAGAACGCTGTGATTTGTAGCTTTTCAAAAAGAGTTTTCCGATCACCGAAGCTGCTCCAGCCTAACCTGGGAAATCCCAGGCTGCTTTCGTTCGTTCCGATCTGAAAGACAGCCTGGCAACTATGGCAAGCGAGCTCTCCCGATACTGGGAGCCAATCAGAGAGCGGGGAGGGGTGGCAAGACTGACGCATACTATGTGACAAACAACGGAAGCTTGTAGTTTGAACTGACAACTGACATGATTGGCTATGGGCTACGTATACGCCAAATGATAGACATTCGTAATGCCCAATAAACGGCCATTGACGATCGTAAAGCACACCTCCGCTACGAGATATTTCGAAGGTGTCTCCCAGACCATATATCACTTGTGATATGGTCAGGTGTAAACCAGGCAAGCTCCAGCCTGACAGATCATTTGAACGCTAAACACATCCGGACAAGTTCCATTGTTACCAGTGATAGAGCGAGTGTGAGCGCACTTCAACAAACCACGCAGCAGAATTTGGGAAACGAATGAGAAAAGCGACCACAGAAAAACGGACAAACTCAATCGCAAAGTGGGTTGCCTCTCGCTCTCCCTCTCTCAGTATCTCTCTTAATCTTTCTCTCATGAGATTAAAAATGCGATTAATTAGATCAATTAATTACAAATCCTTTTATTGATTAGATTATATTTTTTAATCACCTGACAGCACTACAAAATATACAAAATTGTTTGGTGCTAGCTGATAAGAAGAAATTGGATTGGACGTCAACAAAAGTCTGCAATGGCACCTTTTCCCCTTTACTCTTTTACTATTTTGATATAGTTAATCAGTTTTTACTTATTTTTGTCTATATTTGGTAAAGTATCTTATTTGTTGTCTTAGCCTGGTTCTTTTTGTTCTACACCCTGGAGCACTGTATAGCAGTTTAGCCTGACCAGCTCACCATCCTTTTTTATGTTGGCTGGCTCACCCGTCTTTTTTTCTTTGTTGTTTATTTATTTTATTTTTTGCCATTGGTTTTGTTAAGAGTTTTTCGTATTAAAAAAAAAAAAAAAAAAACAAGAGCTCATCAAAGAAGAATCATAAACGACCTAAAAGTAAAAAGTAATTTAAAAACAAAAAGTTGAAAGATGAACTTTATTTCCTGTGTCCTTTTATTTAATATGTTTTGATCTACTTTTGAGTAACAACAGACCGACACTTTCCAAATGACACCACTTCTTAGCCTAGCATTGTGAGTTATACGTTTGTGTGTTGCAGATGTGTTTTTAGCAACAATTTAGCTAAACATGAACTGCAATAATGGTTCTAAAGTTAATCCAGTCATCTTCAAATATGAGATGTCCGTGACTAAATCTTGAATATTTTGAAAAACTCTTTTCAACTTCATCACTCATCACTGTCAAATAAAAGTCCCTCCTTTACAAAGGACTTCATTGAGACACATAGGGTTATAGTTACTATGATCAAAGGCTCAATCTATGCCATTTAACACAAACATATGTATTTCTCAAACGTTTGAACTAGGCTCCAAACCACATGTCTTTACTGAGCAGAGGATGTTCTTGAGCTGTCAGTTTAAAGTCCCAAAATGACCATTTCAAACGATTTTATGTTTATTTGATTAAAGATGTACTGTGTAATGTTTTTCTGTAGGGTCCGCCACCTGCTTGTCTCCATGGAAATGTTATTGCTTTGTTTAGAATGTTCCACAGTATAGATTAAACCTATCTATCGCAAGGTGGGCAAGCAGGTTACAGCACTATACTACATTACAATTCAGATCTGTGGAGAGTCGCCACTATTCACAGAAGGAATTATTCTATTTTTGAGCATTAGAAACATTCATAATGCATAAATGCTGGATGGATGTTTCTAATGTCATACTAAGGAACATTCCAGGCAAAGCAATAACATCCCCCTGGAGACAAGAAGGTAGCGGACCCTCCACCAGAAAAGCTGCGCAGTGCACCTTTAAAGTGTATAAACTGCACAGCCCCTACTATGATCTTTTATGTGTTATTGGATCACTAATATCATTTAGTTTCTCATTTGTGGGGGATGCTAATCAGTGAAGACCAGGATGTAGTCTACATACGAGGGTCATTCAAAAAGTTCTAAGACAAATTAAAAAACAACTTTATTTTTGAAAATTATTTTCTACATAACATCCACTTAAATCAATACACTAGGTAAATGGTCACATCTTTATATAGCGCTTTTCCACCTTCAAGGCACCCAAAGCGCTTTACAACAAGGAACCAATTACCCATTCACACACGCATTCACACACCAGTGTACGCAGACACTGGGGGCGAGGAGGGTTAAGTGTCTTGCCCAAGGACACAACGGCAGCATTCATCTGTGGGAGCTGGAATCGTACAAACCAACCTGTGGGTCAGTGGATCTGACCGCTCAACCACTGATGTTTCTTATGTCAAGAGCGGGATTTGAACCGCCAACCTTTGGATCAGTGGACAAACGCTCTACCAACTGAGCTACTGCCGCTTCTGCAAGCGATGTTTCCACCGAAAAATTTCTTCTTGATAGAATTCTGGAGCTTGTCTAGTCAACCAGGTCACAACCTCCCTCTTCACTTCAAGTATGGACTGGAATCTTGTTTTCAATGTTCCTTCAACTTTGGAAATAGGGAAAAAAAAAAACATCCATAAACATTGTGCAAAGCTTCAATAATTTCTTTAGGTTTCCATTGAAGTTTTGTTAGAAATGTAATGTTTGCTCGGACTTCAAATTGGCTCATTTTGGAGGGTCAAAAAAGTGGGTTGTGCAATATGTAAGGTAACTCTTTGAATAACAAAGCTAGAATGTCGAAACTTGTCAGATGTGTTTATAAGTCATCACATTCAAGGTACGATTCAAGGTCATTTTGTTGAACTAGTTCGACTCATTTTGAATTTATGGCATTTGTCTTAGAACTTTTTGAATGGCCCTCGTACATACAGTACTGTACAGTTGTTTGAATGTTCTTTTCCGTCAAAAAAAGAAAAGAAAAAATGTCAAATTGGCATAAGCAAAGCATAGGTGGAATAAACTGATTTCTGATGACTAATCAAGTTTTTAAGAAATAAGTGTCCACGCTGCAGCAACTCATCCAGGGCACTAATAATAATAATGGTGTAATGATGCAAAAGCCTTCGGGGGGATTCCACAAATAGAAACTTTGAAGACACAGCAGAAGAAAGTGAAAGCATCTTGTCTGTTTGTCACCCACATACATGTTTGTTGAGAGCAGCACATTCTGTTTTGGAGTGATGCTGAATGCTCATGTGTGTCAGACTTCTCTCCCCGGGCTCTTTGTAGCTTTTATAGCCCAGGCGGTCTTATCTAACCGGGCCTCTGGAGAGGAGCAGAGACTGGAGGAGCAGAACAGAGCAGGCATGCAAAGCAAAGTGGAGGAGCTAGAAGTGGTATCAACAGAAGCAAAAATGAAGAAGAAGAAAAAAAAAAAAACATCCATCATAATGAGTCATGTAAGTCTAGCTCGCAGTCTGGAAATACTGTGGGCTTAAATAAAGCAACAGTGCAACAACAGAGCATGTCTGGTGCATCTTTAATGAGAATTACTTCGACTCGGATGAACAACTCTGGGAGAAGAAACATCAAAACTACCCAAAGATACTGTAAAATGTAGTGATCTAATGTTTGAATATGAATATACTTACTCTGAAAAGAAATATTTTCAAGAAGTTGACTTTCTCTACGTTTCAGATTGTTGCTTTCAGGTATTTACACTTTGCAGCCGAACATTCCCTGTCGGCATGAGGCTAACTGTAGGTTCTGCTCTTGTTTTAATGCAATCTGACTATTAATCTGCTGTTATTAAACAAGTCAGACATAAAATTACAGTCATATTTTAGTTAGCATTAGTCAACCGTTTTTCAGTTAGTCTCTCACATTTTTGTTGAAAATTAAACACCTAAACAAGACAATGAGCGCTCATATTGATCACAGACTCCTGAAATTGTGTTATTTAAATCCATTTTGTGTTTAGCTTACATTTTGGCAGTGTTTGCCTATGTATGCATTGTGTCACCATGGTAACTTCTGAGCATTTTTTCAAAAACATCCAGGCAGAACCCCCAACACCAGTGGTCCCCAACCTATTTTGCACCACGGACCGGTTAATGTCACCCAAAACTTTCACGGACCGGTGGGGGGTGGAGGGGGGCGGGGCACGTGGATATCGGCGGATAAATACCACAAAATAAAATTATACAAACAACACAACAACTGTGGTATGTTGTAAATATAATAATAAACGTGAATCCACTGTGTACTTGTATGTAACTTTAATAACAGCGTCCTCATGACATGCGCCAACAACATAACAAGAGTCACAACTTAAACATGCCTTCAAAATAAAAAATCTCATTGGAGAGCTGGTCGCCGCGTGTTATGCAGAGTGGGCTTGGTGCGTGGGAATCACCTGTTGCGATATTATATTTTAAGTAGGTCTCCTGGTAACTGGTAAACAATTGCGTCCAGACAAAAACGGAGCGCTGAGTGAAAACGATGTAATACATATGCCATACCGATATGTAAAAACAGCCAGAGCCGCCGGAAACGCAATACTACAAAGAGCGCATAAAGTCCTTTCTCTTCTGCAAACAAACACAAGAAGATAATAATGATGGCGAACACACGTACAAAAAACGACTCTCTCGTTTGGACAGACAACGAAGTGGAGTTACTTCTACGAGTTACGGTGGATTACAAAACACGTCAGTATCAGCAGACTCGACTGGGAGTCCTGCCAAAGCAGATGATGACGGCATCGTGACGTCATCGTTTTCCAAAAGCTGCGTAGGCTCTTCTTCTGTCTCCTCACTGGGCCTTTTCCACTTTGCAAAGAAACTTTCCAAAGACGTGTGTTTTTTACTCATTTTGCTGCTTGTGGGTTTAATATTAGCGTTAATGTAGCACGTGCCTAAGACAAGCCTCGTGCACATGGAAGTCGACGTGCTCTTTTCGGAACACGGAGGGGCCACTCAGAATGAAGGAGTGGGGGAATGAGCCGCCGTGGTCCGGTACCAAAGGGCTCATGGCCCAGTACCGGTCCATGGCCAACACGATGTCACTGCAAAGTATCTATAGAATACTTTCCGAAGTCAATATTCATGCTAGCCACAGTAACTTCAAAAACACAATTTGTAATATGGACCTATGACCTTGCCTGGAAGAATCCATGACTCATCGCTGTACCAGCGGATGAGTCTGGTAACGCTTGGTCCAAAATGCGCTGCAGTTGCGCGTAGACAGACAGCTAAGTGAACCAATCAGAGATTGCGCCATCTTGATTCAAAACTGAGGAGGAACTTCCGCTGCCTAAGAGTGACGTTGCGGGCAAAGGCGGGTGCACTGACGTCACCATCTTTGAACGAATCAGAATCGCGGAGTCCGTTGTTAACCGGAGGAGCGAGAGTGGAGCGAGGGTGTCCAAATGGTATCGCGCTCTATAGGAAATACAGAGAGATATCATTTGGCTGGCCAGGTAACCTATGACCTAGTGCGTAACTTAAAATTAGTTGATTTTTTTTTTTTTCTTAAAGGGCCTATGTTAAGCTGTTTTCTGATTTATTTAGGCAGAGTTCTTCTCTCAAACAGAAAACACTCTGTTTCACCTTGTGAGGTTATGTGATCATACAGGAAGTGCTCCATTGTGTTTTTAAACTCCACACACCTTCACTAGAATCATTTGGATCATTTCAGCCCTTGAATTGTGCATCTCTATTGAATTAAAGGTAAAAGGTAGCTGTTAACTTGAAAACTATCGCTTCATGACATCACAAGGTGGAACAGGGCATTTTGAGTTTTTGAGATGTAGACAGACTAACAATAAAGAATTACTCAGACATGTGTGAATGAAACCAAACACTACTCCGGGTATGTTTTGATGAAGTAATAACATTCTAACATAGGTAAAACCTCACAAGAGTAAATTCTGCATAATATAGAGCCTTTAACAGATCCAATCAAGACTTTGTCAATTGTACCGAGTTAATATCTGCACAGCTGTTCCAACAACAAACTGTCTTAGAGTCTGACTTTGAAAGAATTGTATCTGTTAGCAATCTTTCAACAGACCTGAGCTGTAACACAGGATGACCTGCGTGGGTGAGAGAGCATGATCTACTGTAACCAGCTGTAGGAGTTATGTATAGGAGACGGTTTAGATCACTGGGATGATTCATGCACGTGCTTTCTACAGCTGTCCAAGCAATAACCCGTGTTTACTTTAAGATAATTCCTCTTCCTCTGCTGTTTGGCCTGCGTTACCTGGCTGCAGTGTGAACGATTGACCTAGTTTGACTCATGAGGTCACCTTGTTTCCTTGACTGAGTAAATGTCAGTAAAGTGTCAGATTATCCGGTGGTCGCCTCAATCACACTAATAGGACTAGACTCGGAGTGACTGGTGATCTTTCACATTGGTTTAGGCCTAACACAGTCAATCAAAGATACAGTGCAAGCGAGAGATAACAGGTACAAGTTGTGGGGTACAAACTTTCGGTCAGCAAGAGAAAGCAAGGTCCTAAACTTGATGAATAGGTCTAGTAGTATCTTGATCCTGCTTTTACCACCAGTCTTGTGTTTTGCTTTAGCACTGTGTCACTTTCTATCTTAAAGGGCCTGTGTTACATTTTTTCTGATCTATGTTATAATGTTGTTTGATCATCACAAACATACATGGTTTTATTCACACATGTTTAACACACAAGCCCTGCGTATTTAAGCTGAGTTCTTCTCTCAAACAGAAAACACTTTGTTCCACTTTGTGATGTCATGTCCCACCTCTATTGAACAAAAGGTTAAAGTAGCTGCTAATGTGAAAACTACAGCTTCATGGCATCATATGGTAGAACAGAGAATTTTGAGCTTTGGAGATGTAGACACACTAATAAAAGATTACTCAAACATGCATAAATGAAACAAAACACAACACCAGGTGTTTATTTGAGGAGGGATCAACAACATTATAACATGGCTTAAAGCTCACAAGAGTCAATTTGGCATAATATAGGACCTTTAAGTCACATTTGGTCATAGGTCCGAATCAGTTCATGGGGTTTAGTTTCCTGTTTATAGGTAATAACTTGAGGACATTTGCCCATTCAAAATATATAATACTTTGTTTTGAACTAAATTAAGTAAAAATGTGAGAATCATACACACTTAAACTTTTGAAAAGATTGTTTTTAATGAGACAACATGTAGCTTTGCATAACCTTTCACTAGAACTATGTTGGCAGTGATGTGAACAAAAATACCCTCAAGTAAAAAATATCATTCTTGTTTTAAATGTATTTTATATTGGAAAGTGTTTTCCAGAAATGCTACTGGAGACACATGAGCTGTCAGTCATAGCAATAATGTATTCTCATCGCAATGCTACATGACAGCTAGTATGTCAATCAAACTTCTTAAGAATACCTCAATTTTGTATTAAACTTTAAACATCAGCAGCCAGAATACAGGTATGCATATGAAGTGGTGGAAGAAGAACTTTATCTTGTTCCTTAAGTAAAAGTACAGATACCTGAGCAAAAAAATACTAAAAGTATCACAGGAAAAAAGCATTGAAGTACCCATTTACAAATAATAAAGCTTCAAATGTGCTGATATTGATTTGTTTATTATTATTTGTTTATTTGCTGTCATATTCTTGTTTGCTCAAACTACTAATGTGTTCAAAATAAACCCTCAGCCTTTTCAGCAGGTCTCAGACAATAATAAAAAATACTTTCACTTTTCAGTCATGTTCAAAAATGTAAAGGAAGGAAGTAACAGTAAAGTAACAGTAAAAAGTATCCACTTTAAAACCTACTTGAAATAAAATATTTAGGTAGCTGTACTTTACTTAAGTACAGTACTTTACTACTTTTACTTTCCACATTTTACATTCCACCACTGCATATACTAATAACTAGTATGCTTCTCTTTACTGCTTTTTGTGGACCAAGACTTACTCTATTTTTCCTGGAGAATTGGATTATCTCACCAGAGAGTGCAAAGTGCTATCTTGGTGGTTAGGAACAACTTGATTTGGCAGCAACCATGGCAGGCCTTCCATATAGTGCATGTTTGGTGTGGTGGAGGTGGGGGGGGTGATGCTGTTTCCATGGGAGACAGCGACAACATGCAGGGGCCTCTAAGCATGCTCCTCATCGTGCTGAGATGCACATTTATGCTAATACCACAGCGCTGTACAACGCCGCAGCATCACATTACTGGAGCGTGATGTTCCATGCTCCAGGGCCAAGCGGGCTGGCTCTCCCTGTGTCTCTCTGTCTGTGTCTCCTCAGATCTGTTTGCAAACTGCTGAGCACAAGTGGTGGTTCACACTGGATTAGCCGTGAGTAGGCTAAACAGCAGATAGTGAAGATAACTGCGGAGGTGGATGGGGATTTGTAAAGTTGTGGGGACTTATATTTGTGTACACACTCACATCATGGAGACCTGTTCTATTATGGGTACAAATATCAGGTTCCCATGACATAAATCCTTTATTATTATGGTTCATATAAGTATTAATTTTTATGCCAAAATAAAAACTCTATTAGTCAATTTCAAGTTTAGGTATGGGTTGAAATAGATTATATGTGTCAAAATGTTTCCGTTGCATGCTGTATGTATCTAATAATACTTTTTTATTGTTTGATAATCAGGAAGTGTGCATTAGCATGCTACCTGTTTTCATAACTGTGATGGCAAAACTCAGTTCTGGTCTCTGATAGTTGTGAAAATCTCTATAAAGTGAGAAATAACTTTGAACCACTGCAAACTGTTTAAATAAACTAGCTCTGTTTGTCACATTTTATAGGTTTTATGGAGGATTTTTTTTATTATAGAGACGTAGCAGCCTTGTAACTATGATGAACAAAATAAAAATAATGAAAATCCATCAACTGTGGACATCGTGGGGCTAGATAAACATTAGCCATTAGATAACAAGGCTATGTCATTATCTGTTGGCTGTTAGGTTCTCAATCAAACTCCCTACACTTCTAACGTAACTGACCTGCCGGCATGCTGGGATTATGTGGTTTGAGTATGCATGTGCCTCTCACGCATACTCAACCAACGCAGCGGTTCTTAGCGCCTTTTTCCAACTGTAGCTTCATCGTAATTAGCAGAAAGTTTGTTGCAATGGCAAACAAGAATCCACAGCCGGTTAGCCGCAAAAGAAAGTCCGTTTTTGAGGTCGCTGAAAGAAGAAGAGAAGGGGAAAAGGAGTGAAGCTAAACTAAGGTGATTCTCTGAGATTACTTCCAGCGATGGCGTACACTGAAGCAGAGGGTCTGACGCGTTGGTCGCTAAATTACTTCTGGACAGGGAACTTCTGCTTATCATTTGAAAACCTACAGTATAGTTACAGCAGCAACAGTGTCTGTAAACAAGCAGCGTAAGCATAAAGAGGAGGTGGCAGGAGGCGTTACTACTTAGGAAGCTGTGAATGCACAACATTTGAAAAAGGACAAACAGTCGCTGGATTTCTCCTTCCTTGGAAAATCCTTTAAGACAGAGAAGACAACCGTTAAGACAGTACAAACCAGGCACAGCACCTTTAAGTTTAGGGTTTAGGTTAAAGTTAAGTAATACGTAACAATGGTTAAGGTTAGGATCAGTCTAGAGGAAATGAATGTAATGTGAGTGAATGTAATGTCCCCAAAAGGCATGGAAAGTCAACATTTGTGTGTGTGTGTGTGTGTGTGTGTGTTGGGATGAGGGAGTGGAGCTGATATCAGCAAGTGTGGCGGAAAAACACTGATAAGAGTTCTTGTGAACGTAATGCGCCCCAATGGTTAGACGTTAACTAACGCAAGCTAGTGGTTACAGGATTTTATTGTCAAATCCTGTTTATAAACACAGCCCGAAAGTGCGCCAGTAAGGAGGAAAAATGAAAAACATAAAGGGGAGTTTTGTTGTAATCAGTGCCAAAGTCTGACCTGGGGCAGACTGTACTCAAAACAAGACAAGTACAGAAGATTAGGCTGAATGAAGACAAGCTGGTTTAACTCTATAGACACTGTCCTGCTAAGTGAAGGATGGGACAGGCTTTCAGACAATATGATAGATATATTACAAAAGCAGTGATGACATGGGTATCAATAACCATACAATACAGGTTAACCAATATAGCTGAACATGCTATTTCAGCACAGGTTTGATTGACGTTCAATCAGAAGCATACTCTTTATGCACATAACAATGAAATATTTTGAAATGAACTCTGATCATAATGTGACCTTTAAAATAGATTCATCTTTCAGAACATTTTGCTGAGTTAAGTGAATACTGCAATGTTTTGGCTACTGCAGTTTTAATACAGGTGCAGACCTATTTAAGCCATTTCAAATAATTATCTGTCTGTGATAATATTGCTTTATTTATACTACTATAGTATAGTATGGTATAGTATAGTATAGTATAGTATAGTATAGTATTAAACAGGAATTCAATTACACTTCTGTTTATTGCTTAAAATAACATGCATTCTTACTTTTCACAAATCTGATGTATAACTTATCCTGGTGTTACCACCATCTTATCTCTATGGATACAGATAAGTTTAATGCCATACCTAATTTGCACCCTGTTGCCACAGAAATAAGAAAAACATTAATATGTATTTCTGTTCAGCATGCTTGTTGGCCACTTTTATTGTAAACATAGTGTATGTAGGTTATATTTACAAAAGCGTGGACAAGGCCATAAAAAATCGCTTAGCAATGTCCCTATGCACTTTCCACTAATAAATCCTTCAAACTACATTTGTAAATATTATACAGTCTTGACATTATCATTTCAAAACATTGTCATATGATGTTAAAGGTGATAAATTGCTAGAAGTAAAGCCAGTAATGTGAACTGGGAATATGCTGATTGTACTGTTTTGCACTGAGGACACTAACCAGATGTTAGTGGACCTTTTGGCAGACGGGGGTGGTTTTAGTGAGGAAAAAAACAGTCTGTCAGAGCAGAGATTTAAAATAGTCCACAAGGGGAGGGTGGAACATCCAGCTAACTGTTCTTCCCCTGATTCCAGCAGTAAGAAGCAGCCCATAAGAAGGCAAAGGTACATCCAGTAACTGCAAAAGCTTTGAGGATTTACGGCAAAAAAGACAAAATGTGAGACGTATGTGAAGGACAAGCAAACCATTCGATTTCAAGAGGATTTTAAGTAAAATTACTACACAACCAATGATAGACACATACCATACTTCGAGTTCCTTGAGATTGAAAAAGTAAAAACAGTAATAGTCAATTTTTTTTTTTTTTTATACCATCTGTAATTGAACTAGTTGACCTGCCCCTCTTGCATTCTCACATATCACCACTAGATGGGATCTTTCTTACTGCTATCTGATAGTGTGCCAGATTTGGCCTGACAGAAGAAGACCAGAGAGCACAGGTGAGCCTGAACAAAGGCCAGGTCCACATCTCATTTCTCTTTCCTCGCTTCCTTCTCCTTGATTCTGCAGGAAATGGTGAGAAAGTCCCACCCACAGTGGACATAAACAGATATAAAGGATATAAACTCCTCACTGAGACCAATAAAGTTTGAGTCTTTTGTCTGCCTCCTGAAGCCTCCCTCATGTTTACTCCTTCCTTCTGGGGTTTTCTTTGGGACACCACTTAATATGACTTATTTGACTGACAGCTGAAAAATGGAGGATCGAGGAGAGGAATCAAGGAGAAGGGAGTGAGGAAAGATAATTGAGATGTGGCCCAGATGAGGGGAGGGGGGAACAGGTTGTAGATCGTAGCTTTAAAGTTAAATTTTAAACATCAGATTTCAAGAGACTGCACTAATATTGAGAAGAGAAAAATACTCCACCTATTCTATTCAATTATTGACATCACTGACACACAGCACACTTTAAATGTATTGAGGCGGACAATAATAAATTGAAACAGTGTAATTTTTTTCAGGGTCAAACATACAAGAATTTGGTTAATTTTGAATGTCACTGAATGATTCTCACTGTCAGGAGGATGTACAGTGAATCCTCGTTTATCGCGGGGGTTAGTTTCCAGAAATAGCCCGCAATCAGTGAAATCCGCGAAGTAGGACAATTTTATATTTTACAATTATTCTACATGTTTTAAGGCTGAAAACGCTTCACCAGACACATTATACACCTTTCTGAGACTGGTATTAACATTTTCTCACATTTTTCTCTTGTTTAAACACTCAAACTTTTGTAGATTTTCATTAAAATATATTAATAGTGGGGGGGTAGGCACGTGACACGTGCGCGCGGACACGTGTGCGCGGACACGTGTGTTTGTTTTGGTACCACATATCCATGCCATGTGCGAAAGTCGAGTGGAAAGCGACCTGGATATAATTTTGGGCAAGACTCAAGCCAATGCTAACAGTGCCGAACCGCTAACAGACGCCTCTGAGCACCAGTCCTCACCACAAGACCAGGTAAGACCAACCTGCGCTCACAAGAGTTGGTTGCATTTCACCCCAGCTCCAAAATCAGACCGCTATCAATGCGTCGCCAATACTCCACAGCTCTCTAGGACGGGGTCGGGTTCGTCCTCTCGGCGTGACGGGGAAGAGCCACTGTCTCCTCTGTGCGCGCGAGTGTCCTCCCCCCGCTGCGGCTCCCTCGAATGCGGCTCTCCCCGCTGCGGCTCCCCCGGCCCGTCCATGTTGATTCTTGGCTCTTCCATGGTCCGGCTGGCACTCTCTTCCATGGCTCGTGCAAGTAAACAAAGGCCACACCTCCTGTCACCCAGGCGCTCTCGTGAAGGACATCTGAGACTCTGTCCCTGGTCTAGACCTGGTTTAGTCCTGGTTTAGACCTGGTTTAGTCCTGGTCTAGTCTCTTAGATAATCAGGGCGCAGGACAGAATGTTACACTGTAAAAAAAAGTTACACTATAAAAAAAATTGAAAAAAAAAAAAAAAATTGGAAAAAAAAATCAGCGAAACAGCGAGGCCGCGAACAGTGAACCGCGATACAGCGAGGGTTCACTGTAAATAAAAAATCTCCATGAATCACTGCTTTGAAATTATAGAAGCCCAAACGATTTTGAAACTCTACAAAATGTATGCCACTACAATTTCTATGATTAAGGATAATTTGTAATATTTAGAGGAAATCAGAAGGACGGATGCACTGAGTCTGCCTTGCGTCTTTTGACTTGCAGGAAGGAAACTAACCCAAGGGAGAAGCAGTCATCTTCACCTTTACACTGACGTTTCCCTTGGTCAAAAGCCCATCTCTCCATGTATCTCATCCTTTCATGGGCAGGTTACTCTAAGAGACTCCAGCTCCCCTGTTGATTGATTGATGTCTCACCGTTTAATGCATAAATGGTTCCGCTGTGCACACTTAATGCAGAATAGTGTGGAAAACCTCTCCTTTGATGTTAGCTTGTTTTACCTAAGGAATAAGACTGTAATCCTCTTGATGCAAAACAAACTGAAAAATGGAATTTGTGTGGGGCAAGTGGGCGACCCTGTCTGTCACCTCCATAGAAGGCATCAACAAAGCTCCATCTATAGCACTAGGAATTAAATCCATCTTTGCAACATTCAAAACACCTGCTTCTGTATCGCGTGATATAAACAAACAACATCACTGTATGGTGCTTCGGTGTCATCTTTTCTGTGTGTATTTTCATTGTGACTTCAATGGCAAATATACTCTTGTTGAAGCGGAAACCTTAAACAATTATTTTTGCATACGTTCTTAAGAAAACACAAGCATGACTCCCAGTGACAAACATATGAGGTCTATATAATCCCATCTAAACTGTAAACAAGCACAACAAGAGGAATCTAACAGTATAGAAATAATTCAATCATGCTAGCTCACAACTGACACTATAATATAATTTTAGGTCCATTAACCATAAAGAAAAGTCCATCCATCCATTTTCTTCTGCTTATCTGGGGCCGGGGTCACGGGGGCAACAGTCTAAGCAGGGACTCCCAGACTTCCTTCACCCCATAGACTTCCGCCAACTCCTTCAGGGGGACCCCAAGGCGTTCCCAGGCCAGCCAGAGACATAGACCCTCCAGCGTGTCCTGGGTCTTTCCCTGGGGCCTCCTCCTGGTGGGACATGCCTGGACCACCTCCTGAGGGAGGCGTCCAGGAGGCATCCGGAACAGATGCCGGAGCCACCTCAGCTGGCTCCTGGCGACCACATCACTGCCAAAACTGCACTGATCCACCTGTCAATCTCACACTCCATCCTCCCCTCACTCGTGAACAAGACCAGAGATACTTGAACTCCTCCACTTGAGGCAGGGACTCCCCACCCACCCAGAGAGGGCAAGCCACCTTTTTCCAGTCGAAAAATGTATTTATTTATTTACTTTATTGATCCTGAGAGAAATAAAAATTCTGACTAAATTAATACCCTAACTCCCAATCCTAATTCAATTCAGCAGTAACTAACACTGAAGTGGTTAATTATGAATTAAAGGTCCTATATTACACAAAATTGACTCTTGTTAGCTTAAGCCATGTTTTAATGTTGTTATCTCATCAAAAACATACCTGAAGTTATGTTTTGTTTCATTCACACATTTATCTTAATTATTATCGCCAAAGCTCAAAATGCTCTGTTCCACTTTGTGATGTCATGAAGCAGTAGTGTAAAAGTTAATAACTACCTTTCACCTTTAGTTTAGTAGAGATGGAAAATTCCAGAGCTGAAATTATCCACATTATTCTAGTGAAGGTGTATGGAATGTAAAAACACAGGGGAGCACTTCCTGTATTACCACATGGCATCGCAAGGTGTTTTCAGTTTGAGAGAAGAGCTTGCCTAAATATGCGATGTGAGTGTAAAACATGTGTGGATGAAACAAAACACAACTCCAGGGATGTTTGTGATGAGGAAACAACATTATAACATAGATCAGGAAATAGTGTAATATGGACCCTTTAAGTATTTAAACCAAAGATGTTCATTTTGTCTTCTTATGTACTTTAACTTGTTGGGTTCTTTTTTAAGGACAATACAGTAACGTGTACCTTGTTGACATGTTTTGACAAGCATCTTCAGAACTGTCACCGGAGTTGGTGGTGACGTGTCGTATATCAGCTGTTGGTACTTCCTGTAGGCATGGTCAGCCTGATGGACCTGGCAGGTCCATCAGGCTGACCAAGGAGAATTAACGTTTTTTACAATCTGAGCCTTATTTCGGTAATAAAACAAGTTGTTTTACTCACCCATAGCACTTTGGTGTCATATGGATCACTTCCGAAGATGCTTTAGATTAGCAATATCCGTAACGAGTTCTCAGGGCATATATTTGTGGTCTCCAAATAACACAAACTTTGGCACAAATCATAGAAGCTCAATGTTAGTCTACACTTTCGTTTGAGTCAAAAATGGCCTGTAATCCGAGATTTATCCATAATTTACAGCTTTGCGTTTCATGTTTGGATCCCGAGAGCTGAGAGCGAAATAAGCTGTGACTCCGCACATGCGCACTGGCGTCCTCATCTACTCGAAACTATGGATAAATCTCGGATTTAGTTTGGGTTATTTGGAGACCGCAAACATTTGCCCCGAGAACTCACATTACGGCAATCGCTAATCTAAAACATCTCCGGAAATGCTCCATATGACACCAAAGTGCTATGGGTGAGTAAAACAACTGGTTTTATTACTGAAATAAGGCTCAGATTGTAAAAAAAAAAAAAAAAAACATTAATTCTCCTTTAAGTATTTGTTAGTTGTAGTGAAGAATGATTTGGGATGCATCAAAGTCAAAAGGTTCTGCACACAGTACTGTTCTCTTATCCGTGCCAACTATGAATCTATAGTTTAAACATGCATTAAAAGTATAAGCAAATGTGTTGATTAATCAAAAAGCCTGGGCATTGAACTGGTGACACTTCTTTTCAAGTTACTTCCGCCCTCCAAAACTAAAGAGTCACTTTGTATGTTATATGGCAGTCACAAATGTACTTTACAGTGCTTATTACTATTCAGTCTTACCCTCTGGAATCGTGGGTAAGCACTCCTGGCTTCAAGGGCAGTGGCGCTGTACTTTGTGTCTCTGTCACCTTCATGCACACACACACGCACGCACAATCATCTTTCAGTGAGCGAGTGGGAAAAGAGAAGGCTTGAGTCTCCACCAAATCCCTAAAAGCTGTCATTGACTTCAAACACTGTGGATTCTTCACAGTGGAGTGCTCCTAGCTGGGCGACGGCGCTGTCTGTATTTTTCTATAGGATCCTTTTGATATGGCTCCGGCTATGTCCTGAGCACTCTCCCTTCGTCCTATAAGGTAGACCACCGCCTTCCTTTTCATCGCAAATCAGCTCACAGTTTTTCGGAGATTCTCTGAAGGAAAAAAGCTAAATAAAAGGCTTTTAAAAACATAGCCAATGTCACTTCAATTAACACCTATTCCCAAGCCAAACGGTATGGGGACGTACCTCCTGGCCTGTGAACCCAAGCTGTTGCCGTGTGAACAAATTAGATGTTATTGAAGATTAAAGGTATAAATGAAAGCAAAAACTCCTGAGAGAGGAATATAATAGGGAAGCTCAATTACGCATCTGTGTTGGAGTATCGTATATAAATGGAGGTATGTAGTCCGTCAGAAGTAAAGTTGTGAAAATGATTGGCAATGATTGCACAAAACATGTCTTACTTTTCAAAAACTGTTTTATTTATTTATATTGCCAGAGAAATCTATGAAGGAGATTGATAGATTAAACTAAAAAAAGAAAGCAGACATTATAAATAATGTCCTTTTCTAACAGCTAATTATGTCAAGGGCATCAGTGTTTTCAACGAAAGTACTTGAAGAGAGACCTGGCCACTAGGCATCTTCTGGGGTATACAAGTTTCATTACAAAACAGAAAAAAAAAGAAAAAAAAAACACCTAACAAGTAAAATATCAGATTCTTGAATGTGAATGTATCACTTTTCTTATGGATTACACTTTACACCAAATATCCAAAAGGTATATGTATTCAGAAATTCATTCATTCATTTTCTTCCACTTTTCCATTTTCTGGGTCGCGGGGGCAGCAGTCCAAGCGGTGTTCTGCTGCCCAGAACACAATGCACCAGCCCCCATGAATCCTTCCGCGGGTGGTGGGTCCACAGGAGGACGGCTCACGTCACAACAGGCCTTGATGTACTTCTGCCATGGGGGCTACCAGTGTCCACAGACACTGGGGGCGAGGTGGGGTTAAGTGTCTTGCCCAAGGACACAACGGCAGCGCTCATCTGTGGGAGCTGGGATCATATGCGGTCAACCCGTCAAGAGCGGGATTCGAACCACCAACCCCTGGATCACGAGACATATGCTCTACCAAATATATTCAGAAATGTTTTATCTAATCATTGCTTTTAGTGACTAGACCTAAATTTACCTTTTAATAATATATAAAATAGAACATAATATTAGTATGTAATCTTGTGAGTCCATTACAGAAATATTAATTACAAATAGTGAAAAATTGTGGAAATGACCGATCATTCCTACAAATTAACTGACGAAAAGAA
Source organism: Paratrypauchen microcephalus (assembly GCA_036785185.1). Classification (NCBI taxonomy): domain Eukaryota; kingdom Metazoa; phylum Chordata; class Actinopteri; order Gobiiformes; family Gobiidae; genus Paratrypauchen; species Paratrypauchen microcephalus. The sequence continues at coordinate 2,584,482 of JAVJIX010000109.1, forward strand.
ATTACCTCGATCTTATTGCAAGTTCATCATACAACAGATATGCGACTGCCTGCTTTACTGTGTCAAATGCATACTAAAATACTCATAATTGAAAACGAATATATCTTTTTCATGTTTAGACCAACAATGGGAAGAATGGGTAGGGAATAACCTTGCATCAGCGCACCACTTTCTGATGGTATTATGATGTAACTGTGCTGTGTACAATGCATGTTTTCTTTACATTGAGAGCCATTGTCAGAGGAGGCATTTCATTACAATGACATTACGAGACTGTGATAAGAAATGCCTTCTTATATGATGCAACTGGGTCTCAAGAATGACCCAGTATGAATGAAAAGTGCTAAAGATACATTATTTATTTTTGTTACAATTATTTGTACAATACATTGCATGGCATACTTTTTTTTATTTTTTATTCCAACAAACAAGTACATGGAGTTGGAGTTACACAGTGGAAGTGGATTTTCTCAATTTGACTAATCCACATTGGTGCTAATCTTGTTTAGATGATACAGTTGGCAACAATATGGTGAGTAATTAACTAGGCCTACTTTAGCCATTGGATTACTCAATGGCTTTTCCTGAAATGGCTATAAGAGTTTATACAGAAGAACCAGAGCAGCCTGAGTTACCTTTATCGATTGGCAATTTTATCCCCAATAATGAGTTAGGATTCTGCAACTTTAGTCAAGATCCACTATATGAGCATAGGACCATGTGTCAAAGAGACAAATAACAATGTAATTCCTCCAGTAGGGGCATTTACTTTTTGGATGGTGAGAGGCAGACATAGACTGTATAAATCAGGGGTGTCAAACATGTGGCCCGGGGGCCGGATTCAGCCCTCCAAGACCTTTAACCCTCCTGTCGTGTTCGGGTCAAATCTGACCGTTTTACAATTTATAATACTCATAAATATTATGTTTTTCATCTGATTACCTCAAGACCTTATGATATCCTCCACACTGTGTACTTGAACATATAAAAGTGATGATCACCTATTTCATTCAATTTTGAGTGTTTTAATCAACCTTGTTACACCTGTGGTGTTCCCGGTCAAAAGTGACCGCTATAGGAAATGAATGGGTATCCAGAGTAAATTCATTCAACATACAGAAACATCCCCATACACACTGCCCCAGCTCTCTCTCTCTCTCACACACACACACACACACACACACACACACGCACACACACACACACACACACAAACCAGGGTATGCGTGTTGTGCTGGACATGACAACCGGTCTCCATCACATGTGACAACTTCTTCACATCATATGCTCTTGGTCAGGAGCTACTGAAAAGAAAGCTCACAATGGTAGGGACAGTGAGGAAGAAAAAGCCCGAACTTCCCCCTGTGCTGGTAAAGACCAGAGGAAGACAGGCACTCTCATCACAATTTGCATTCACTGACACTCACACTCTTGTGTCATACGTTCCCAAGAAGAACAGAAATGTCATCCTGATGAGCACAGTACACAAAGACGCCGCTGTCAGCACCACAGAGGACTGCCTTGATAAGGTAATGTAAAGTCTCATCATGCATTTTATTTTATTTTTATCTAGGTGAATCATAGCATTTTGTGTACGACAGATTGAATATTGTTCCTAATCTCTTATTATTTATTGTTCCTTTATTGCAGTTTACTGGTACATACACCTGTAAGCGGATGACGGCTCGCTGGCCTGTGGCACTGTTCCACAACATCCTGGATGTGTCAGCTTTCAACGCGTATGTGGTGTGGACAGCAATCGTCCCAACCTGGAATCAGGGGAAAAGTTTCAAGGAGACTTTTCCTTGCAGAGCTGAGGAAAGCTTTGGTGACTCCTCTTGTACAGCGTCACCAGCACATTCCCCGCACACCAGCCTCCGCCAGTCTGGTTAGGAGCATGCAAGCTCCAGCCCCAGCCCCAGCCCTGGCTGCTCTCCCCCAACAAGGACATGGGCAGAAAAGGAAGCGTTGTGGCCTGTGTGCCCCTAGAGACATCAAAACGAGCCTGACATGCTGCTAATGTCATGCTTATGTTTGCAAGGCCCACTCTGACCTGAGTGTCACATGCCACTCATGTGCATGAATACACACACACACACACACACACACACACACACACACACACACACACACACACTGTTGAGTTTGGTGTTTGGTTTTCAATTTATTTTTTGTATTATATGTTCATTTTGTAGTTCATTTTCAGTGCCCAATTGTACTTTCACTGATGTTATTTAATGTTTACTTCTATAAATTGTTGTTAGACACTACTTTGAAACATTGTTCTCAACTAAAGAATGTTTAATAAAAAATTGGTGTTGAAAAAAAATGTTTTGTGCTAATTTAAGAGCAGTTAAAACAGACCGGTCAATTTTGACCGGGAACACTAAAGTAGGGGGCTGGAGGCGAACACGACCGGAGGGTTAATCTGGCCCTTGGCTGATTTTCTATTAACATATTTTAATAATATTTAAATTTTCTATTAAAATATTGGTAATTTTCTGCACCTCTTTTCTGCACAGCTTAGCAAAGCAGCGTCTCCGCCGCCTCTATGCGTGGCCCCTCCCACCAGAGAAGCACAAATGCCTCTTTCCAAACGCTCTTAAAGGATGATCATTTTGACTGTTGACCGTGACACCCTCATCAGCAAAATGTCAAAAATGAGAAAAGTGGATGCCGAGTGCAGGATTTTCCAAGAAAAATTCCTATTAGACTAATTCCTATTTGTTCATGGAGGTGAATGGCAAACCTGTGTGCTTGGTGTGTTTGAAACAAGTGGCGGTGCTCAAGGAATATAATCTTAAATGCCACTACGAGACACGGCATTTTGAACAATACAATAACTTGAACAGAGAATTGAGAAGATAAACGAAATATTGCTGGGACTGAAGAAACAGCGGTCTGTAACAGATTTGCATTTCTCTGCACAAATATTTGGACTTATTGCTTTTTTGGGGGTATATTTCAGACATGGGACCAAGTCACACATGTGCAAGTCTCAAGTAAGTCTCAAGTCTTCACCTTCAAGTCCCAAGTAAGTCCCAAGTATTTTTTTCTTGGGCAAGTCAAGTCAAGTCAAGTCACAGGCTATGTCAAGTCAAGTCAAGTCAAGTCCTGTAATAGGTCAAGTCAAGTCCAAGTCAAGTCACCTTTGGCGTATTGTTGTAATTTTAGCTGCAGAATCTGATCTTAATAAAGTGAAAGGCAATATATAAGACAGTGTAAGTAATCATCATTGGCTAATGTGCCCAACCTGTTATCAAATATTTGTATTGTAAATACTCATGTTCAGTAAAATATACTCAACAAAAATATAAACGCAACACTTTTGTTTTTGCTCCCGTTTTTCCTGAGATGAACCTAAAGATCCAAAATTCACTCCAGATACACAACACTACCATTTCTCTCAAACATTGTTCACAAATCTGTCCAAATGTGTGACAGCGAGCACCTCTGCCCCGCCGAGACAATCCACCCCACCTCACAGGTGTGCCATATCAAGATGCCGATCCGACATCATGACCAGTGCACAGGTGCGCCCCAGACTGCCCACAATAAAAGGCCACCCCGAAATGTGCATTTTTTTGCTTTATTGGGGGTCTGGGGACTCAGAACCAGTCAGTATCTGGTGTGACCACCATTTGCCTCATGCAGTGCAACACATCTTCACATAGAGTTTATCAGATTGTCAATTGTGGCCTGTGGAATGTTGGTCCACTCCTCTTCAATGGCTGTGCGAAGCTGTTGGATATTAGTGGGAACTGGTACACGCTGTCGTATACGCCGGTCAAGCACATCCCAAACATGCTCAGTGGGTGACATGTCCGGTGAGTATGCTGGCCATGCAAGAACTGGGACATTTTCAGCTTCCAAGAATTGTGTACAGATCCTTGCAACATGGGGCCGTGCATTATCTTGCTGAAACATGAGGTGATGTTCATGGATGTATGGCACAACAATGGGCCTCAGGATCTCATCACGGTATCTCTGTGCATTCAAAATGCCATCAATAAAATGCACCTGTGTTCTTCGTCCATAACAGCCTTTGAAGAGGAGTGGACCAACATTCCACAGGCCACAACTGACAATCTGATAAACTCTATGCGAAGAAGATGTGTTGCACTGCATGAGGCAAATGGTGGTCACACCAGATACTGACTGGTTCTGAGTCCCCAGACCCCCAATAAAGCAAAAAAAAAATGCACATTTCGGGGTGGCCTTTTATTGTGGGCAGTCTGGGGCGCACCTGTGCACTGGTCATGATGTCAGATCGGCATCTTGATGTGGCGCACCTGTGAGGTGGGGTGGATTGTCTCGGCGGGGCAGAGGTGCTCGCTGTCACACATTTGGACAGATTTGTGAACAATGTTTGAGAGAAATGGTAGTGTTGTGTATCTGGAGTGAATTTTGGATCTTTGGGTCCATCTCAGGAAAAATGGGAGCAAAAACAAAAGTGTTGCGTTTATATTTTTGTTGAGTGTACATCATAGACTCAAACAAAACAGTGATAATGTAATTATTGGTTATTTATTGGCAAAAGTGATCTGTACATCGAAAACCAAACTGTTTCACATGTTTTCAACATTGTTTCAGCATTGAGCTGAAACCAGTAACAGCTAAAACAAACTTGTATTAAACTTTGTTACACTCCCTAACTCACTCTGTCCCACACACACACACACACACACACACACACACACACACACGCACGCACACACGCACACACACACACACACACGCACGCACACACACACACACGCACACACACACACACACGCACACACACACACACACACCACTCTTCACGTACGTAATGGGTCAGGCGCGCTCCTCGAGAGCTCGTGTATTTAGACTACACCTTTGTAAGAGACTGACTGAGTAAGAGTAAAAAGTGATGAGAGTTTTGTTTATTATTATTATTTGAACGTAGACCCTCGGTCAAGTGATCTCCTGCATTCCATAAAACCAAGCCAACAACTGATCTGAGCAACGCCAAGAGACACTAACGCCACAGCCCTCCACCACAAGCGCAAACACAGCGCAACTCTCACATCTGAGGGGACGAAACCAGGACTGGACCAGGTCTAGACCTGGACTAAACCGGGATTAAACCACCACGGGCCACTCTTTGCTGATTTTGTGCGGCTGGTTTGTGGCTGGGGCTGAGAGTACGCGGTCCGGGCGCCGCGGATCGTTTTCGTGCTCGCAGCCCCGGTGTACGCGCGGCCTCGTGCCGGTGGTGGTGCACGTGGTGCACGCGTTGCGTCCCAGGACATGGCAGTGCCGCTGAATGAGCACGAAAACATTATGTGACCACGCAAGTCATTCAAGTCATCGTGTCTCAAGTCAAGTCAAGTCCCGAGTCCTAGACTTCCAAGTCCGAGTCAAGTCTCAAGTATTTCATTTTTTGTCGAGTCAAGTCACAAGTCATAAAAACAGCGACTCGAGTCGACTCGAGTCCAAGTCACTAAGTCTCAAGTCCCCATGTCTGGTATATTTGCCCTGAGTTTTCTGATCCGGCCGCTTTGGGATCAAAGTAGGTTGGATACGGCTGCCGGACCAAAATGAGTTTGACATCCCCGGTATAAATGGACAAGCCAAACTTCTGGTTGGGCTCTGTCACCTTATTTCTCTGGATGTCATTCCTCTGCTTGGAATGTTCCACAGTATGAAATACTGTAACTTGGCCTGGTTTGGTCTTCATGATGACTGAACGGTTTAATATCATACTGTGAAGCATTCCAGACAAAGCAATAACATCTCAATGGAGAAAAGCATTTGACGGACCTTCCACCAGAAAAGTTGCACAATGCACTTTTAAATTCAGTTTTGTCAACTGGACATTTTAAATTGAATTTTTCTTTTGCTCTGGATCCTACCTGGACAACTGAGGGTTTACACAGATTTACTCTATGTTTGGGAGTAAGTAAAAGTCATGACTTAGATATAAACTTTAGTGTTCCATAGAGCTATTTTGGTGATGCAGCTCATGTTTTATTTATGATATCATATGGTATATTTAGAAAAGGGTTTCCTGAGATTATCATGTTTTGGGCCGGTATTCTTTGGCACAACATAGTATAAATATTACCTTTTATTATGACAGGACTACTTTATTGCCTGGGATTCAGAATACACATTTCTCCAATACATTATAAAGATGTGAGTCCGGTCGCGGGTGAATCTCCCCATTTTCAGATGGCCGTGATTGACAGGTGGATTAGCCAATTAAGGGGACACTTGATCTGTATGTATCAAAACAAATGTGGCTGCTTGTGAGGAAATAAGAAAAAAAGGACGGGACTGAAAAACATGGCAGATTTTCACAGAATGTATGAGTAAACTCTCTTACCCATCATTTGTTCAAAATGTTGGTAGTGAGCACCTCTGTTTCACATGTGTAACTGAAATAAACAGATCTGATTGCACGGAACTATCTGTGGTAACCAGACTAATATCCTTCTTTATAAAAATATAAGATATCATTCTGGACAAGTAAACTAAAACAAATTGACACATTAAAGTGTGTATGACAGATAGATTTTTCTGATTCTCAAATGTTGATTTAATTTGGTGGGATTATAACTGTTGTAAATATAAATTATAGTTTCACACCAATCAAGAAGCAATTTGTGAAGAAAAGTAGAACAATATGTTGAAAACTACAAGAAGTAGAAAGTTCTAAACACATTGACGACATCGCACTAGGGAGAATTCTGTCCAAAGCTTTGACCGATTTTACACACAAGAAACACATTTGTATTTGTCACATTGTATTTGTCATATTATTATTTCTGTGTAAATTAGAGGGGGTTTGCTAGGTAACAGTTATGTTACAATTTCCATCCAAGAAGTACATTTTTAAATCTAAAAAAATGACAAAATTGGGAAAATTAGTCAGAATATATTGCAAAAATCTTAAATTACTTAAATGTGTTTTAGTCTAACCTGTCATAGGCCCTTTAAAGGTGCATTGTGTATCTTTTCTAGTGGAGAGTCCAGCAAATGCTTTTCTCTATGGAGATTGCTTTGTCTGGAATGTTTCACAGTATGGCATTAAACCTTTCTATTGTCATGAACACCAAATCAAACCAAGTTACTGGTCAGATCTGAGGAGAGGTGACCACACTCACACTCAGAAAGCCTGTTTTTCTACATATAGCTGTAGAAAAAAATAAGAGACCACTGTAAAATGATTAGTTTTTCTGAGTTTACTAATTATAGGTATGTGTTTGGGCAAAAGGAACATTTTTGTTTGAGACTATAAACTAATGACAACATTTCCCCCAAATTCCAAATTAAAAAAAAAATCGTTTAGAGCACTTATTTGCAGAAAATGTCAAATGTCAAAAGATACGTTTTCATACCTCAAACAACGCAAAGAAACAAGATCAATTTCATTTTAAAACAACATAATACTAATGTTTACACTTAAGAAGAGTTCAGAAATCAATATTTGGTGCAATAACCCTTATTTTTAATCACAGCTTTCATGCGTCTTGGCATGCTCTCCACAAGTCTTTCACATTGTTCTTGGGTGACTTTATTCCACTCCTGGTGCAAGAACTGAAGTAGCTCAGCTTTGTGTTTGTGTTGGAATTCAACAGACACTGGAATGGAATGGCTGTAATACATGTAGAGATGCTGATTTCAGAAAAAAATGCAGTGGATTCTTATTTTTTTTTCCAGAGCTGTATTTTTGAGCTAGGTAATGTGGTTTAATGTCATATTGTGGAACATTACAGGCAGATCAATAACACATTCATAGAAACAAGCAGGTGACGGCCTCCCAACCAAAAAGTTACATAGTGCACCTGTACGTTAGCATAATTTTGAGCATAAAGAAACTGCATATTGTTTTAAATAAGTTCTCACTTGCAATGCGCCACAGTCAACACACATTATGAACTCTGAATATTCAACAGACAGAGAATCCCTGCTTACTGTACATACGCATACATACATACACTGCACTGTTCACTCTGCCATCTGATCAATTACCCATTTAAACAGCATTCATTTCCATGCCTAATGTATGAGTGATGTGGGGATTGCATGTTCCTATCAGTGTCAAAGTGACATGTGGGGGGGTGATAATCTATTCCGTGACCCAAATTTACGTGTGGAGCTGGGGTACAAACGCCCGCTGCCGCATCCCCTTGCCTTCCTTGCCTTTTTTTCCGATTTCACAGCTCATCACTGTCAGCTAGATACACTTCGTACGCGCCGCAACCGCCATGATAAAAGGAATGTGTTACCCTTCTAATCCGGAGAAGATGTTTTGAAAAGCGCACTGTTATTAATAAATGCATGAGAGCCAACAGAAAAAGGAACATTCTGCGGCTTTGCAAAAATAAAGACAAGAAGAAGGGGGGAAAAAAATCACTCCTTGTTAGCATCCTCCCAGACGCTAGCAGCTACTACCGCCTCAATGAGGGTAGGCATTAACTCCGGTCAGCCTCTCTATCTATTATTCACAGCTCTGCACTGAGAAACACTGGTGGCGAGATCAACAGCAGTCACTTACAATATCTCCCCAAGCAATGGCAATCCCATTCATGTGCAAAAGAAAGCCTTAATAACCGTGGTCGGAGATACTGCGAAGCCTGCGAAGTTGGCAAAAGCTCCAGCTGGTAGTGTGGAGAATGTGCTATTTGCTAGGACGCAGTACAGTAGAAAGTAGGAAAAAATACAGGGACAGAATGGGTATTGTGCACAAGGTGGTGAGGTGTTCCATAAAATTGATTTGTTCTGTCCTTGGAGAGGGAGATGTGGACTTTTTGTTCACTTCACATGGTTGAAAGGGAAAATAAAGGTGACAACATCCTCAGGTGAAGGCCTTCGCACCAGTAGAGTGCGGTGACTTTTATGGGTAGGCAAGCAGACTTGGGGTGGACATCAACATTTAGTCGAACACTTTAATAACTCCACTTTTTAGGCAAACTACATTACAAATTAGTATATTTATTTTAATTCACATTATTTGCATGTAAACTGAGCCATTCTGGAGTCAAATTAGAGAGACAGACCATATAGTTTAGAGTGCATTTTGTACAAACAGGGCTATATGTTTCTACTCCTACACTTTATTTATGCAGCTGAGCCTTCAGGTCTTTTCTTATCTATGTATTTATTATAATGCATCTAGAAACCATATGAATGACATATGTACAGATGTGTAATGCACTTACTACACAACATGTACATTCATGAACATCATGAAGATGTAACAACAGCAGTGCACTGGTCAGATAGGTGCATTGGTCAGACAGGTGCACGTATAATACAGCCTGATGTGTCACAAACATCCCCTTTAACACAGCCCTGCATGAGAACCATGGATCTATAATATGATTAGAACAAAAATTCAGAGGTCTCTGAACATTTTCATGAGTAAATCAATAGTGTTGACAGATTTGAACTGTACACAATGGGAGCTCAGTGTGTTTTGTGGACATATATTATTTCACAGCTTTGTGAGCCTGTGTTATTCTTCGTATAGAGCCTTGTAGCAGTGGTCAGAGGTGCTCCTCTCAGCTTCGTGCTTGTTCAGGTAACAGGGGACTATCTTTCAGCAGGCCCTTACAACACTCCATACTGAGGAGTAAGTGAGTAGTAGTGTGCTGGGCAGGGCTGGAGATGAGAGTGTTGTCAGTAGATCCCTGGACACTTGAGTACACTGTTCAGAGGGAAAAACATGCCTTGTGCAGTTCTTTAATGTCAGAAAAGGTGACCACTGCTCCCTAGTAAAGTCCCTGTGCTCACACACTAGTGGAGTTTCTCCTTTATTACAGGCTACAGCCTGCAGGACACCTGCATACATCAGACATATGCGCTCAAGCGTGTCCACAGATTGTGAGTGCACGTCTCAAATGTTAATAAATTCAAGGGGAAATTGCTTTGTGTTTATCTGTAATATGACAAAATGCCTCTACTTTGATCCCAGTGCATGTTATAAGCTCACAAACACACAAATGGCATTTCAAATGCTAATTCTCCATTGTGTGGGGGTTTATTAAATAATATGTGCATGCAATATATGCTTTGTGTGTGGACAATGAAATCTGTGGCTCCATCCTGACAGTCTCATCTGTTTGTCATGTGGGGTATTATAAGATATATGCAACTGGCCATCATCTATAGATGTGATCACTGGTGTAAATAAAGGATGTATTCTATTCAGGCCCATGTTTGATATTACTGATAAAAATGTCCACAAAGCCAGATAGAGCTGGTGTGGAGACAGCTTCCACCTCTGTGATGTTTGCACTTGCATTTCAAATTTTACTTCAATGGAAATGTTTTGGTTTGAGTGCTGTTCTGGCAGCCACAGAATATTTAACAAGCAAAATAGCCTTGCTTTTTGCTTTTTTATGTACTCGGCTGCTTTCTGTTGCTATGCAACCACATCCTCCAAATTGTCAGGTTCAGGGCCACATCCCCTCCCTCTCTGCCCCTTTTCCAAAAATGGAGGAAGAGAAAGGTACTTTGTGGGTGAAGTGAGGCGTGAACAGAGCGGCGCCACCCTCAGGATTACTCATTTGAATAAATATTTCACTGTTAGACTTCTCTACATCGTCCAGTGTTCACTTGTGTTTTTACCTTGTCACCTTTGTTCAGCACACATTCACTTTCTCTTCTGTCCAACTGTGATTCTTTTTCTTGTTGCCTTGTGCTGCCTCCTTTTCATCAGAAATCCTTGTCCCTCACTGGGCTTTGTTTGTGTGCAGCTCCTCTCTGTGTGTACATACTGTATGTCTGTGAGGCAGACTGTCTCTATAATTGGGTTATTCTTCTCTTCACCGGTCTGATGCACTCAGACACACATGCACACCACACACACAGGCACGCACAACACACACACATGCACACACGCACACATGCTCAGCTGGATGTGGACACTTTGTATGCTCGCCTCCAGGAAAATGTAGGACTAAACTTGTGATATGACCAATGATAGAGCAGCTACAGCTTTCATTATATATATATATATATATATATATATATATATATATATATATATATATATATATATATATATATATATATATATATATATATATATATATATATATATATATATAAAAAAAATGTGTGCTCCTCACCTTCCACGGTGGTTGGTCTCTCTCTCTCATCCAGCTCGGGTCCTCTACCAGAGGCCTGGGAGCTTGAGAGTTCTGCGCAGTATCTTTGCTGTTCCTAGTACTGCACTTTTCTGGACTGAGATGTCTGATGTTTTTCCTGGGATCTGTTGTAGCCACTCCTCCAGGTTGGGGGTTACAGCCCAGAGTGCTCCGATCACCACGGGCACCACTGATGCCTTCAGCTTCCAGGCCTTCTCCAGCTCTTCCTTGAGCCCCTGGTGTTTCTATAGTTTCTCGTGTTCCTTTTTCCTGATGTTACCATCACTTGGTATTGCAATGTCCACCACCACAGCTCTGTTCTGTTGCTTATCCACCACCACTATGTCTGGTTGGTTCGCCATCACCATTCTGTCAGTCTGTATCTGGAAGTCCCACAGGATCTTGGCTCGGTCATTCCCCGCAACCTTCGGAGGTGTTTCCCACCTTGACCTTGGGGTCTCCAGCCCGTACTCTGCACAGATGTTTCTGTACACTATGCCTGCCACTTGGTTGTGTCGCTCCATGTATGCTTTCCCTGCTAGCATCTGCTGGACTTATGTGCTGGACTGTCTCAGGAGCCTCTTTGCACAGCCTACACCTTGGGTCTTGTCTGGTGTGGTAGATCTGGGCCTCTATTGCTCGGGTGCTCAAGGCCTGCTCCTGTGCAGCCAGGAGGAGGGCCTCTGTGCTGTCCTTCAGACCAGCCCTCTCCAGCCATTGGTAGGATTTCTTGATATCAGCCACTTCAGTTATGTTTCGGTGGTACGCCCCATGTAGGGGTTTGTCCTGCCATGATGGTCCCTCCAGCACCTCTTCCTCTGCACTCCACTGTCTGAGGCATTCCTTGAGCACATCATCTGTTGGGGCCTTGTCCTTGATGTACTTATGGATTTTTCATCCTGGACAGCTATATATATATATATATATATATATATATATATATATATATATATATATTAGGGCTGTCAGTTTAGCGCGTTAATTAGATTAATTAATTACACTGCTAATTAACGCATTATAAAAATTAACGCAATTAATTATGAGCGCAATTCAATGCGCGCGCATTTTAAATTTGGCGTGCGGGGCCTTTGAACGGCGAGTTTATTTATAAAAATGTGATGGAGCAGATCCGTTTCTAAGCCCCCTGTCCCCGCGGAGAGCACGTGAAGACGCGCGCGTCCGTTTCCGTATCTTCTGCGCTGCGCGCGCTGAACCCCTTTCAATTCCCCATAACCTCTCCAGCGTGTTCTGCCGTGACTAAGGGTGCACACTTAAGAAGCGTTAGTTTTGCCCATCCAAATCACGCTATCATTTGCTCACCCCGCGGTGCCGCCGCCTCCTCCCTCCTCCTCCGTGCGATGGTCCGGACACATCCGCGCCGGGTTCCGGGGGTCAGGTGAGCCATGAGTAATTTACACGGACAATTATTTGTATTCTCTGTATATTTGAAGCTGTGTATATTATTTATTGACATTGCATGAAAGCTACTGTACGTGCTCACGTACACCAGAAATATTCACCATTTAATAGGCTAGTGGAATGGTGTAAATGAGCTTTCAAATGAATGTTACGTAATGTGGGAGGTGAATGGGCAGGTACAGCAGTCTTGTCTTGGTTACACTGGAGGTAACGTGCACTGAAAGAGACTGAAAGACTTAAAGGGGAAGTGCGTGAAGAGAGAAGATAAGAGAGAAATTCAATTTGTCAACTGGACAAAGTTTGTTTGGTCGAAAACGTTTCGCCGCTCATCCGAGAGGCTTCGTCAGTTCTGGTTCTAGTGCTGATTAGACCCTGTTTAGAACCTGTTTTCGACCAAACAAACTTTGTCCAGGTGACAAATAGAATTTCTCCTTTTATCTTTTAAAGGGGAAGTCTGCATTCTTTTCACTGTACCACTATAAATCACACCTTTTTTTGCACTGTGGGAAAGCACAATAAACCACCTTAAAAAAATATTTTTAAAAAATGCGATTAATTAGATTAATTAATTACAAATCCTGTAATTAATTAGATTAATGTTTTTAATCGCCTGACAGCACTATATATATATATATATATATATATATATATATATATATATATATATATATATATATATATATTTATATATATATATTTATATATATACATATATATATATATATTTTTTTTTTTTTCAAGCAACATTAACCCTAGAGAACCCAAGAACCCTTTTTTTCTTTGGAAAATTATGAACTATGCATTAAATGACTGCTATAGGTTCACTGATCACCAAAATATCAACTTTTTCAATTTTAACCCTTTATTCCCTAATTTAGGATTTGGGTCAAATCTGACCTATTGGGCTTTAGGCGTATCATTTCAAACAATCACAATAACAAACACTGTCAATGCAAACTATTTTAAATTTAGGAAAATAATCAGTTAACCACACAGCTAGATTTAACAATGATTTTTTCCCCTTTATTTCTTGCATATTAGAACTGGATTTAAGATAATAGATATTTACTTTATTAGTCTGTGGCCCTGTACTACCAAGGTAATATTTAGTAATATATCCACAGACACTTGGTATTGAATGAAATAAATCAATAGAATATAGACCCCTTTATATCGTAATGTATTCACATGCATGGCTATAGGTTTCTATATACAGTTGCCAATATATTTATATATACTCTATTTATATATATATATTATCATACATTTTTTTAATTGTTACATTATAATCTACAAATGAATTTATTTCAAGGCTTTAGCCAAATACAGGACTGTCACCATTCTCCATCTATGAAGTCACAAATTTTTTCACCCATTTACCCGGAGTGTCATTTTTGGCCCATCGTTTTTTGAACTAGCTCAGAGTCACTCATTTATCCATAAAGAACATAAAAAGTACGTCTAGGCATTCTGCAGGCTCATACTAAAGAAATTAACAACAAATACACACTTTTACCTAGCGCTGGTTTGCTGAGAAGATGATTTTGTTTGGGTAGTTTTTCAGCTCAAAAAAACAGCATGTGGTCAGCCATCTTGTCCCTTCCACTCTGGCTCCTGTCAGTTCAATTTTCATCCACTAGGTGTCTTTATGAAGGGGCAGAAGTGGCACTATGGGCTTTTGAGGTTCAATTTGACTTTTTTTATTGTTAGTTAATTTTGGGGAGCAGCAATTAACAGTGGCCAAATTTGACCCTGGGGGTTCTCTAGGGTTAAATCATCCATTCCATTTAATAATGAACATTTTGAAGTACCAGATCTTCTTCTATGGGCAAAGCCATAACAGTGTGCTCTACTTTGCACTTTCTATTGCACTTTGAAAAATTGTCCTTGACTACATTAAATACAAAAATTGAAATAAAATACTGAAGTTTTGCTTGGATTGGCACAGCTGAGGCCCAGGGAACAATGAGGAGGGGGATTATCTGCAGAGGAATGGTTCCTGAGTCAAACGCACAGGCCTTGGTGACCTAACGTCAATTCTGTATTACATTGTTCTGTTCATGTCCAACCTGCAGGTGGACAAATGGAAGTCTGGGGGGGCTGCATTAATAGACAGGAAAGGCTGCTGGAGTTAGAATGCACAGAAGAGAGAGTCTTCAGCAATGGTATTTTTGTCCTTCAATAAGTTGTATGTTGTATATGTGATAAGAACCCCCTGTCAGAAACACTGTTGTAATCTGGACATTCACATATTGTTATTTTGCCATATTGACAAAGCTATGCGATGTCATCTTGAATTATAACTCCACCATTAAAACTTTTTTAATTGATGCACACTAAATTTGAATCACTGAGTCACAGAAATACATATACTAAGTCAAATGGTGTATTTTATATCACTTTGGTCTTTAACCTTTCAAAGAAAAAAATACATAATGCATATTTGGGTAAGTGTGCTCTGCCTGGTCTAGTGTGTGATATTGAAGTTCCTGTCACTTGATTTCATTTATTCCGACTTTATGTAAACATAAATGTTTACATAAAGAATGTTTTATTAAAGTGACTGAACTGTACATGGCATTTCATATTGGACAAAGACACTCATAATAGTTCTGGAGACTGTGGATGAGTGGAAGTGCCCCAAATGGTGTCTCTGCTCATGTGACCTTGAAGGATGGGTCAAATGCAGAACGCCAAAATATAATACAAACTACAAGTGTTTGCCTTCGCTGGAGAACGTAGCTGCATTGATCTGTGCACATAAGTTGTGTCTCCGAAAAGACACGTGGGATTTGCACCAAAAAGAGGATCTTTTTAATCATTCTCATCATGTGGTATTAACTAAGGTCGTTTTCACACCTGCCTTGTTTGGTTCGTTTAAAACGAACCAGAGTTCGTTTGCTCCTTTGATGCGGACCTTTTGGGCTGGTGTGAATAAAAACCAAAAGTCTCGATCCGGAGCAAACAAGCGGACCGAGACCACCTAAAAAGGTCGGTCTCGGTCCGGTTCCATACGAACTCTGGTGCGGTTCGCTTGAGGTGAGAATGCAGACTGGACTCGATCCGACACAAGTTGGCTTTTTGTACTTAACAAGCTCCCGTCGTATGTCGAGCATTATGGGAAACTGAGGCTTATGAAACTAAACGAAACGAAACAAAACGAAACTTACGAGTCTTACTTACGTTTTGCGTGAAGAGCAAGAGTCAGAACTTGATGCTCACATGAGTTCTGTCCTCTGTAGTCGTCTTGCCCTGTGACTTCGTCATTTGGAAATTGATTGTAAAATAGTGTAAACCTCACGATGCTGCTCAAACATTTGTGCAAACTGTATAAACTGAGTAAACCATATCGCTAAGGCTAGATTGAAAACAGCACGTAACACCATTATTCTCCTCCTTCCGGGTTTGGACACCGACAGGGCTCATTCTGTCCAATGGCTGAGCGACCTCAGCACATGTGCTTTTGTTTATAGACTTTAGTTCGCTTGGGGAAAAACTGCAGTGTGAAAGCGAACCGCACCAAAATAAAAAAATAAATAAAAAGTTTGGTCCGGACCAAAGCAAGTGAACTATCGGACTTTCCTGGTGTGAAAACGACCTAAGTCACGTCCCCTTCCCCTTTACCAGTGATTTTTGTTTCTATCTGATACCAAGTAATACTACGGCAAGTTTTGCAGTGCTCATAGCAAAACCAATGAGACAGAAATTTAACCGGCTGCTCCACATCAGCTTGAACTGATCCAAAATGTAAAAATATTATGCAGCTAAACAAAAATATAAACAGAATTGATTTGATTATTTGAAAATTTCATTATATTTATTTCAGGATCAATACTTGTTTTGGTTTGTAAAAAGCATGCAATAATGAATAAAACAGTGCAAAGAAGTGCAAATACAAACAAACAGAAAAAAACCCCACCAAACCTGTGTTTTCTCTATTGTAAAGAAAATAAAGCCATTCAGATTGTTTTGTCATATACTTCCTTGTAGAAATAAATGAACCCAATAAACCTGACAGGATATCGTGACTGTGTACAGTACAGCCGCTTACTGGGAGCTAGTGGATTCAAATGCATATGGACAGATGCACATGGGAATACATTCTCATGAAAGGGCAAGGTATAGTGAAGACCAACATGCAACACCCCCCTCCACGCCCCAGCCTCACCCCCTGCTACAAACTTGGCTCTGAGTGAGGTGACCCCCTTTTAATGCACGCTGAAAAGGTCGTTCCCGGTCCTGTCCACTGATTCAGAAAGTCCCTTCTAGGGCTGTATGCATGGATGGGTATGGGTGTAATACCTCCAGACACTAGGGACACGCCACTGTTTACACCAGCGACACCCCATCCAACGCACACGGCAGTATACAGAATTCATAATCAAAGGCAACGGCACGCCTGAGTGGGTGTCAAACCCTCAACCTCTCCGGGATTTGTTTGAAATGGTCTCGGCATCACGGTAAACTGCACTGTGGAGATGGGACATTTTTTCACTGCAAGGCTCGTGCCATTGGTTAATGAGGGAAAAGGAGCAAAGAAAATAGGGCGAGTGCACCAGAGCCAAAATGTGATATGAGGTGCCAACAAAATGTACACACTCGGAAAAGAAAAGAGGAGAAATACATTGCAGGAGGCGTTTGATGGATGGCAGTATATACGGAGGTGGGCAAATCCATGCTATTAAGTTTGTGGGATGCTCATACAGAAAGTGAGCCAAGGAAGGGAACCTATAAATTCCAACCCAGATCTCACATATCTCATGCATACTTTGCATTTTAGTTCACCTATACGAATACTATATAGGAACTCATTTAAGCACATACAGATTTTTTTTTATTTTTTTTTTTAACTTATCTTTATTTGTTTTGGTAGCTTTCAACCGGTCTAACTGATAACAGTGACAATAGCTCCTTTTTGACTAAATCTTTAAAGGGCCCATATAATGCTGTTTTCTGATCTATGTTATGTTATTATATTTCCTCATCAAAAATATACCTGGAATTCGTGAAAAGTCCCTCAGTCGTCCAGGTAGAATCCATGATCAAAGGAGAAGTTCAATTTGTCAACTGGACAAAGTTTGTTTGGTTGAAAACGTTTCGCCGCTCATCCGAGAGGCTTTGTCAGCTCTGGTTATTGTGCTGGTTAGACACTGCTTATATCTAGCTGCCGGGAGGCGCTCCCTACACTGAAAAGGCTCTGAAAACGATCCCCCCTTAATCTGTCTCTTTGTTTTTGAAATTACTCTGGCTACTAGTTTCGCCCCCCTATTCAACGTCTAACGACCCTCTCCACCCCTCTGCCCTGGATTGTCTGCCCTAATGTTATGTCTCCGATGAGCGGCGAAACGTTTTCAACCAAACAAACTTTGTCCAGTTGACAAATTGAACTTCTCCTTTTATCATATACCTGGAATTGTATTTTATTTCATTCACAAAACCTTGCATATTTAGACTGAGTGCTTCTTTCAAACAGAAAACACTCTGTTCCACCTTGTGATACCATGTAGTAATACAGGGACTGCTCCACTGTGTTTTAAATACACCTACACTTGAATCATTGAATCATTTGGATGATTTCAGCCCTGGAATTGTAAATCTCAACTGAACAAGTTAAAGGTGGCTGTTAACTTGAAAACATCAACTTCATGACATCACAAGGTGGAACAGAGCATTTTGAACTTTGGAGATGTAGACACTAATAATCTAATAATAAAGAATTACTCAAATATGTGAGAATAAAAAAACAACAACAACAAAACACAACTCCAGGTATGTTTTTGAGGAGGTAACAACATTATAAGTCAATTTTGACTCATGTAGAACCTTTAAAGGTCCCATGGCATGAAATTTTCACTTTCTGAGGTTTTTGAACGTTAATGTGAGCTCCCCTGCCCTGTTTAGGGCTCCCCCCCATGGTTAAAAGTTATGAAATGTCTAAACTGAGCATTTGCGGTCCTTTTCTGCGTTACAAAAAATCGGAGCTCAAACGGGCGAGTTTGAACAAGGCGCCTTATTGACGTCAGATCGAAAAAAGAAATACAAATGCAGTTCCACCCCCGTCTGTCTGAACTCAGCGTCTCTGTATATCCCGCCCAGAGAGTTTGGACTGCGAATGCGCTAGGCAATGCAAAATGCGTTTTTTTATTTGCCTGGAGGCACGTCCGAGTGTTTCTAGGCTCGGAAGTCCTTTATCTGAGCCTCTGGACCTTTGAACAGCAGTGGTTTAATTTTATTTTATGTGGAAATGTGTTTATTTTTCAATGGAACACTTCAACTCTCTCCCCCCGTGCAAAAACAAGGAAATGGATCAGAGAGCGCTCAGAGCAGAGAGCGGAGCGTTTAGCCACACCCCATCTTCTACTATTGGCCAGCTTTTTTCTCCTCATTTGCATTCAAGCAACAACGCCCATTATAGAGTGTTCTGAGGGAGAAAAATTACTCTTTCTTATCTCTGTTTCTCATGCACTGAGTGTTGATTTTGAAGAAGGATTCATTTACAGTATTAGGGAACCATTAAGGAGCCATATAAAAGCATCAAGAAGTACCATGTCATGGGATCTTTAACAAAATACTTTTGCCATAAGTACAAGACCATAATATGCTAATCGGCTGACCTTTACAATAAATGTAAGATTTTCAAGAAAAAAATATATTTTTGAAAAACATTAAGCAAACACACCATCTGAGGCTGCTTAATGAGGCAATCAGTTTAAGAGCACTCAATCAATGTGACCCTGTAAGACTATTGCCAACTCAAGGGTAGAAAAACAAATAAAAGTACTAAATAAATAAATAAATAAAAGTACATTGAATCTAAACAAGTGGAAAACTGCATTGAGGGAAAATACAGAAATAAACTATTTCGTGTCAACATACAGTACTGTGGGTTTGCTAGTTTCTTTTTATTCCAAAAGTGAAAATAGCAAATACATAGTGAGATCACTGAAGTGTCTCTTTCAAGCGCTTGGGTTTCTGCCCTAGTCTCTGTCTAGGCCTCAGCATTGCAAGCTCAATTGCTGGCTACAGTTTTATGAACATCTCTCCAACTCTTCACCCCCATATTCCCATTCTTACTTCTCTGTTCTATAAACCTGCCAAAAAGACAATGTGTCTGAGTTTCAATTTTCGGAGCAGGATTTTCTGAAACAAGCGAGTACATTGGAAAAACATGTTGAATATAAAGTTGCAGGTATTAGATATTGAAGAATCCCAAAGAAGAGATTTCAGAATGTTGGGTATGGGATATAATGCAAGTTGGTTTGAGAATGGAAAATATATTTGAGAAGATGCAGGTCATTCGTCGTAGCAATCTCTGAAAATGGAACAACTAAAAGTAAAGGAAAATTGTGACAGACAACTTTTGATAGTGGACAGAGGAGGCAAGAACAATCCGAAAGCAGGTACGCCCACATACACGCCACAGATCTTCCCTTCCATATACAATTGTCAGTCCCATCCAGTATCCTCCCACCCTTGATATTGGGGTTACCGTAGGAAGGAATGGCCTAAGAGACATTTCATTATGTGTATGTCTTGTACACATGGTCGAGCTTGTGTACCCACGTCGTGTCCAGACCAGCCCAATTGCAAGTACGCTTTGACCCAGGACATGAACTGTACTCCGGCGCTGAAGGAGTGCTCACACGTGTCAGGTTGGACATAAGGGTCAATCATAACTGGACATGAAGCAGACAGACTACAGTCAGAGAGTACAGAACAGCCTTTTCCTATCTCCCAAATGTCAACTTTTCAAATGGACAACTGTATTTTTACCTCAAAGTAGTGTTCAAGGTCTTAATACAGTCATTCTTTTGCTGTAGCACATGCATGTATTGAATTCCAAACAGGCAACAAAACAGAGATATGGTATAGAGTAAAATTCAAAGACAATTCAATCTAGAAAGAATTCTTGGCATCTTAAGTGACAAAAGCGAATTAATTCATATCAGTTGAAGCTGGTGTAATTAACACAATTTAAGTACAGGGGGTCCTCGGGTTACGACGTTGATCCGTTCTTAAGACGCGTCGTAACCCGAATTTCGTCGTAAACCGGATTTTGCCTTTGATCTTCCAACCAAAGCACCAATAACCTTTCCATCTCAATAATTAGACCACTACGCTGCTTGGTTATCACTGCCGTTTTCATAGGAGCAGATCAGAGCCCACATCAGGTACTTCCTCCCACATTGGGCACGCACACGAGGCTGTCTTCTTCTCCCTACAACCACAACAGAGCGTATTCTTCCGCCGTGCGCCGTTCGCGTTTGTTTACATCTCTTACCACGCTAAACCACGTAAGACGGAATGACGCATAATATATACATATTTTTTTTTAATGGGGGCGCGTTCGTAACCACGAAACGTCGTAACCCGAGACCGTCGTAACCCGAGGACCCCCTGTAATACAGTGGTCCCTCGCTCTAGCGCGGTTCACTGTTCGCGGCCTCCCTGTTTCGCAGATTTTTTTTTTTTTATAGTGTAACATTTTTTTATAGTGTAACATTGTGTTCTGCATCCTGATTGGGGGGGGCAGACCAGACGATTGATAGATGGTGGATGCGGCGGGGGGGGGGGGGGGACTAAACCGGGACTAGACCAGGACTAGACCAGGAATAAACGTGGAGTAAATCAGGTCTAGACCAGAACTAAACCAGGTCTAGACCAGGTCTAAATCAGGTCTAAGCCTGGACTGGACCTGGACTAAACCAGGACTGGACCAGGTCTAGACCTGGTCTAAACCGGGACTAAAGCAGGTTTAAACCAGGATTAAACCACCACGTGCCACTTTTTGCTGGTTTCGTGCGGCTGGTTTGTGGCTCGGACTGAGAGCATGCGGTCCGGGCGCCGCGGTTTGATCTCGTGCTCACAGCCCCGGTGTACGCGTGGCCTCGCGCCGGTCGTGCTGCTCTGTCACGGATTTGACCACGATGAGGGGGGCACGTGTCGCACACTTCTCCAAGGGGTTGGTGCGCGTCACATCCCGGGACGTGGCAGTGCTGTTGGATGAGCACGGTGCTTCCTGTGGATCCAGTGACTCATGTCTCCGCACGTCCGGCGGGGCTTCCGGAGCCGTGTCCCCCCCCCACTATGAATACATTTTTTTGAAAATCTATGAAAATCTATGAGTGTTTAAACAAGAGAAAAATGTGAGAATAGGTTAATTCCAGTCTGAGAAAAGTGTATAATGTGTGTGGTGAGGCATTTACAGCCTTAAAGGGATATGCCACCCCCAGGTCAAACTTGGGCATCTCCCCACAGTCCAGAGACTAAAATAAGTGGTGGAAAGCGTTTTTCTGGTGACGCAGCCATTGTCCAGGTCTGTCAGCACTGACCGCCGCGGTATCTGCAGCTACTCCGCGTTAGACTGGAGTCTAACGTCGCCAGAGAAAGATTTCGGCCAAAAGGAATTAAGCACACACCACGCTGACAGGGGAATCCCAGTTACGCACCAGGAAGGGAGTTCCCCTGTTATGCAGCGTGGTGTGTGCTTCGTCTGTCTTTTTCCACACAGAAAAATTGTTCCCACCCAAAATGACCAAGTCAAGCTCTCCGTGTTGATTTGCACATTTATTTGCACTCAATATGAATGCGCACTACACAGAAAGTAATTGGGAAACGCATCGAGCAAATTAATTCCTTTTGGCCGAAATCTTTCTCTGGCGACGTTAGACTCCAGTCTAACGCGGAGTAGCTGCAGATACCACAGCGGTCAGTGCTGACAGACCTGGACAATGGCTGCGTCACCAGAAAAACGCTTTCCATCACTTATTTTAGTCTCTGGACTGTGGGGAGATGCCCAAGTTTGACCTGGGGGTGGCATATCCCTTTAAAACATGTAGAATAATTGTAAAATATAAAGTTGTCCTACTTCGCGGATTTCTCTTATTGCGGGTTATTTCTGGAACCTAACCCCCGCGATAAACGAGGGATTACTGTAGTTAAGTTTTTACAAATAAGTTTTCACTAATAAGGTTAAACATCTTACTTAAATGAGTATGTCTTAAACATTAAAAAGAAAACAAAAAAATATTTTAAATGGTTTGTAGTGGTCCAAAGATATTCTTCACTTATCTTATACATTCCCAGCATCCTAATTATTCCCCACGATGAGTTTATAAACTTTTTCCACAACTTCTTGATTCTCTGACGATAAAACACTTTCTAACAGTGACGTACTGTCATTAGAGGCAGGTGTCGTGCCTTACCTGCTATCACAAATTAAATGGTTATATTTATTCAATGATTTGTACTATAAAGTTATTTTCTATTTAACTTCACCATTTTAATATTTTGTTTTATTCAAAATTGCTGAATTTTCATGTTCACCATTCAAATACTGAGAAGAGACATGTGGAGAGGCACCAGCTGTTGGTGCCTCACATGAACTGACTGTGCTGTAGCTAAGCAGTGACAGATTCTGCGCTAAAGCGGCTGTGAAAAGGCACCGGGTAAGGCACGCAGTTACCTGGCCTCATGGTAGAGGCACTCGTGAGCCCAGGGATTCTTCTTCAAGTTCTGGGGCAGCGGATTAGAATAAGTGACAGCAAACTACAATTTAGAGTTAGCAAGTCAAGTTTAATAATCCGTACAACTTCACTTTTTCTTCTTGTCTGGCTGTACTTTTTAAATGGAGGAAGATTTCATATTCAAGCTCAAGCAGTTTTCTAAACTGGACTTTCAGTTGAAGCAGGAGTTCACAGATAAAGGAAGGCTCCAGACTACGGCACAAAAGACTTGCTCTTGTAAGAAATCGTCTTTTCTGATTTTCCTGCCTGTCAACCTGCTGTGACAATGTCTGGACTCAGATGTGATATTGTGACGTGAAAAATTTGCAAAGAAGCCTCGTTAAACATAAGTGGTCCACCACTCACATTCACAGCCAGATCGCGCTAAAAACATTGCTATTTTAATTTATGCGCTCCGTGCACTCTGGAAAATGCACTGAACAATAATAATTAATTTTCAGCTTCACATCAAAAATATTATGAGCTCCAGTCACTTACAGGGAGAGAAATTGGCCCGGGGCCAAATTTACTTGCCGACACCTGGTGACGTCACTGATGACGTCAGTGCCTCACCAGCCGTGACCCTCATTGCACGTCACTTTTTTCTAATTAGATGCAGGCAGTACACAGCTGAGTATTTTGACCTCAACAGCTGCTTATACAATATATCTGGACTGAGGCAAGACAAAGTTTTCCCAAATACAAAAATGGGCACAGGTCCTTTAAGGTATATTTATTTTGTTGCCATAGGGAAATGCATTTGACCCATCCTTCATTACTGGGTCAGGAATAGTTGGGCCCATCTCCACATATTGAGGACTGACCTATGATGCATGTTTTGGGTTGACAGGGTAAACAGAGAGCTTCTTTGGATTAGACATACACTCACACTTAAAAATAATGTATTATTGAAGTGTTCCTGAGCCAATGTACTAAAGATAAAATCACTCTCTATATCAATAATGATGTCAATTTTGATCCATCACAATTGGTTCTTTTCATCTTTAAAAAGGGGTATTGTTTACTTGCTGGACTGAATAATACGCAGTTTAATGAGATTCTCAACCACTACATTTAGTCTCAACATTTACATTTTTTAGTTTTTGTAGTCATCACACACAAGCGCCAAACATAATTTTGGTGTTTAGTCAACTGGCACATCTCAGTTATTTTTAAAGCTCCATTCTAAAACAATAGCATATATCTTTTTGCAACTGTCAACATATGTATCATGCTCTGTCTTGCTAAATATCCTTCCATTGCATTTTGCCTGGGTCCAAATCCAGCATTTATCCCTCTGCCAACAGCCATTGCCAAACCTATGGACGTATGGAGGAAGCAGCCGTCAAATTGTCATATTAGACAGTCAGATCTGATTGGATGGGTGAAATTCGTTTGGGCCCTGCATCAGTTTACCTTCATTTGAATTTGATGGGGCAAAATCAGCCTCTATAATGGCTTTTTCCTCCACTCTTCACCATTCGTAATCCTGCTCTGATTTACCTGTGTGTTGTGTCCTGCAGCTATGACAGTGCCAGTACAGTGTAAGGTAGAAAACATTAGTATGTATTAGCTAGCAGATGGACCACACGGCTCCCTCGGTGCTCTCTGTAACGATGAGCCATGTTCCTATTCATCAGACAGGACACAGCTAACTCTCCCCTCATCTGCTTTTGTCTCAATCACCCTTGCGATTTGCTTTTAGCTCATCACTCCGTCGGCTTCTTCTTCCACCTACGTCTTGCCGCGCATATGTAGCGTGTCTCTTTCAAAAGCGTCCTTCCCCTGCGGTAAATAGTGCCCCTAAAGGATTGTCCGAGTCTCTTACCTTCAAACATCACAGTGTATGCATCAGCTCAGGTTTAGCGGTGTGACAGATTTACAAGGCTCTGGGGGAGAAGAACCAGGATGTAGAAGACAATATGGCAGACAGCGTTAATTACTGAGCTGTGTCCCTTAATGTACCTCAAAAAGTAATAACGGTGTCTTAAAACAGATGGTGGACTTGGACTGCTCGTATAACCAGTGGTTCAATAATCTAAGAGAAGTTAAAGAGGCAATGGGTAACTTTTTTGGTGAGGGGCAGCAACTAGGTCTGTCATGATAATTACTAAATTGATTTATCATTCAATAAATGAAAGCTAGAATATATTTTGCACTATTTGTAATTGTTGTAATACAATAAGATTTGAGTTGAAGGGGGATAATTATTGGTTCATTTTGGTATTTACATGTTGCTCAGCCTTTTGAATATAAACAGTATCAATTTCAAAATGGTTTACTGGGATTATCTTCCATTATTGTTATTGTGTCAGGGGCATAAAGTAAAATATTACTGTTTATCGCAGTACTGTATATCTCTGTACCAATATAGTGTGCTTCAAAATGTGTTATCGTGACAGGCATATCTGCAACCTGCCTTTCTCCCTGAAGATATTATTGGTTTGCCAAGTTACAGATAAGATCAGGGGAGAGGAGACCCCACTTATAGTAAGAATTTATATTTGAGCAATGTGTTTGAATAGATTCAAGGTAAATAAGTTTAATGTCACACTGTGGAACATGCAAAGCAATAACATTTCCGTGGGGATAGGCAGATGACAAACCCTACCCCACACTGACGATGGTGGTTTGCCAAAATGTCTTTATTTCAAGAAAACTTTGTCTATAACTTCCTTTGAAACATTTTCTCCTACAAAAAGCTATCTTTAATATGGTTGAAATATTCAATGGCAAGGCCCGTAATGGGAATGGAAAATTGGAACGTTGAACTGTTTGCGTTGGTTCACTGTTGTTTAATGGATTATTGATTATGTTCATCTGTGGAACTTTGTTAATAAATAATATGAGCTTTTATGTGTATGGGACAGTGCTATTATCCATACTAATCTGCACCAGTGGCCTCTCTAAATACTACCATATGGGCAAGGTGGGTGAAGTGGGTTAACAGGTGGCGCAGGGATCAAACCCCTTACCTTACAGCTACAAGATGACCAACCACCTGAGCCACTGATTTGAAAATCCTATACTTTTCTCCTTGGAGATGTTATTGCTTTGTCTGGAATGTTTCATGTTATGACATTAAACATATCCATCTAGCATTTATTCATTACAGAGAGTTTCTATTGCTCAAAAAGTAGAATACAGTGGTACCTCACCTTACGAATGACCCAACAAACGAAAATTTCAAGTTACGAAACGCCTTCACGGTAAATTTTGGTCTCTAGATACGAAAGAAAATTCAAGTTACGAAACGCGAAATCTCAAAAATTCAAATAATGCGCGCTCAGCCACACACATTATACTCTTTTCTCAGACTGGATTTAAACTTTTCTCACATTTGTCTCTCGTTTAAACACTCAAACTTTCATAGATTTTCAACAAAATGTATTAACAGTGAAGTGTGGGGGGAAAGGGGGAGGGCGGTGTGTGTGCGCGGCACAGACACATGTGAGAGTGCAGCATGAACCAGCGCGGGGCTGCCAGCTGATCTAGACCTGGACTAAACCAGGACTAAACCAGGACTAAACCTGGACTAAACCAGGACTAGAGCAGGTGGATTAAAGCGCCGCACGCAGGTCTATTTCCTGGTTTCGTTTGGAGTCACGGCTGAGGGGAGCAGAGAGCGAGCTGAGGGGAGCAGAGAGCGGGACCAGGTCTGGACCAGGTCTGAACGAGCCGCGGTGGTCTAGACCAGGTCTAGATCTGGTCCCGCTCTCTGCTCCCCTCAGCCGTGACTCCAAACGAAACCAGGAAACGAAACCGCTTTAATCCACCTGCTCTAGTCCTGGTTTAGTCCAGGTTTAGTCCTGGTTTAGTCCAGGTCTAGATCAGCTGGCAGCCCCGCGCTGGTTCATGCTGCACTCTCACACGTGTCTGTGCCGCGCACACACACCGCCCTCCCCCTCCCCCCCCACACTTCACTGTTAATACATTTTGTTGAAAATCTATGAAAGTTTGAGTGTTTAAACGAGAGACAAATGTGAGAAAAGTTTAAATCCAGTCTGAGAAAAGCGTCTCTACACAGAACACAATGTTACACTATTAAAAAAAAGTTACACTATAAAAAAAAACTTGGATCGGGGACTTGGAACGAATCAGGCTTTTTCCATTGAAATAGCTACTCAACTTATGAATTTTTCACGTTACGAAACCACTTCTGGAACAAATTAATTTTGTAAGGTGAGGTACCACTGTAATTCATGGTAATAGTGGCGACTCTCCACAGATCTGAATTGTAATGTTGCGTTGTGGTGCACTGTGTGAGCTTTCTGGTGGAGCGTTTGTCTGGTTGTTTCTATGTCAATGCTCTGCCTGGAATGGTCCACAGTATGAGATTTAACAGCTGTACCTTACTGTACCTTCAATTCAATTACAGGTGGTTTTATAGCTCAAAAATACAGAGAAAAACAGGCATTCTGTGAGCAGGGTTGCCTCTCCACAGATCTAACCTGTAACTTGGTCTGATTTGGTCTCCATGAAGATAGAAAGGATAATACTATACTGTGAAACATTCCTGACAAAGCAATAACATCAACATTTAATATATGGAACATTATAGACAAAGCAATTACATTTCCATGGAGACAGGTACCTTCCATCAGAAATGTTACACAGTGCACCTTTAAGTGTAGAAAGTCCAGTCACCCGTAAAGACATTTTGCGTATAAATATAGTCAAATACAGTTCATGATAAATCTCAACAGATGTCTGCAAACATACATATTACATAAAGAATCATTGCATGCCTGCTATATGTCTTTAAAACAGTATGCTCTTGCTCTATTTGTTTAGTAGGCTAAGTGGATAATCCCATACATCAGGGGTCATCTCTCTGACATGTGGATAGGGTCTTGGGGCACAGCTGTGTGAGTGCGGGCTTGACCCTTGCTCCAGGTTGGTTGGATCTCCTGCTACACCACTCAACATATATCATTTGAGGGTCAGTAAATAACTCCTGATACCATTATTTCCATCTGGATGCTTTTTAAGGTTAGCTTTATGGAGGGATATAAGAAGCTGCATGCAATGTACTTGGTGCTATTGATTTTATACATTCATTAATATCCAGTCTTATTAGATTATGGAAAGTGAGGTAGAGCAATACTGCCTCGGGAAGGTTGCGGTTTCGATCCTAGGCTGAACGATAATGGCCTGTTTGTGTAGAATTCTCTTGTTTAGGCCATGTTATTGTAAGCTTCAGTGGTCCAGTGATACAAATGGCAACACAATGAAAATAGAATTGCATCAGTTGTTTTCAACATGTGGTATGGCGAACACTGGTGATCCACAGGCATTTCTGGAACTTGAAGTTTTACTTTCAATTAATTTGGAAGAACTTCGAAGCGTGATAAATCTTCCATGAAAATAGATAAGTTTTATCCCATACTGTAGAATATTCTAGCCAAAAGATCAACATTTCCATGGAAAGAAGCAGGAGAAGGAATCCCTTCTCCAGGGTAACAAAGAGTCAGGTTTGTGGAGATGCAAGCCCGCTCAGAGTTACAAACTGTGGCAGCACGGTGGCCAGACCTTTCTGTGTGTGTTCTGTGTGGAGTTTGCATGCATGGTCTGGGTTCGATCCCCGGGTCACCCGAGCCTTTCTGTGTGGAGTTTGCATGTTCTCCCCGTGTCTGGGTGGGTTTACTCCGGGCACTCCGGTTTCCCCCACCAACCCAAAACATGCACCATAGGTACCTCCAGCTTTGGTCCTGACCAAGCCGAAGCAAGAAGATCATGGAGATGGTCCCCGGGCGCAGTAATGTGCTGCTCACTGCTCCTGATAACAGGATGGGTTGAATGCAGAACTGGAATTTCCCCACTGTGGGACTAATAAAGGCATAGCTTTCTTTCTTTCTTTCTTTAAGTTTATTTATCAGATTTTATTGAGGTTTATATGTTCAGAAAACAAGAGTCAGGTTGAAAAGTTATTGTTTCTTCAACTTTTCCCCTTTCCCACAACAAATCATTTGCTGGCACAGAGAGTGGTTAGCATTTTTTCCTCACATTCCCAAGGTCTTTCTTTCTGTGTGTCTATTTTTGCATTTTCTGCCTGTGTGTGTGTGTAGAATCCCTCAGTCATCCAGGTAGAATCCATGGCAAAAGGAGAAATTCAATTTGTCAACTGAACAAAAGTTTATTTGGTGGAATACGTTTCACAGCTCATCCAAGCTGCTTCTTCGGTTCTGGTCAGACGCTGGTGGACACTGCCTTTGATCTGCCTGAAGGGAGGAGCCTACTATAATGAAATTACTTTGAAACCACTACACCTACTCGTTTTTCAGTTTCTGTTAGTTAGGTGAGCTTATTAAATATGCAGTGGGGTTGGAGTGTTTGTTTCTCCAATGCAGCGTCACTCCAGTCTTCACTACACTGAATGGAGTAGACCACATTGCTTTGTTTGTGGCTCGGTGTTTTGTCCTTTGGGTGGACCAGTTTCTGTCTTAAAGTGCCTGTGTTTGAGTGGCTATCCGATTTCACCCATGAACCTACAACATCTCCAGTTAGTTCCTCCTGACCCAGCGAGTTGAGTTGGGTGTCAAATACAGAAGACCGATTTCTACATGGTACACTTAACATTAACCAATTCCTATCCATGTAATCATCTCTGCAAGTCTAATAGTCCTATATATATATCCATAAATGTCTACTTGTTCTTTGGCTATGTCTCCTGTTTGACTGCTTCTAACCTCAGCATCCTTTCATCTAGACCCAGTATATACAATCTTTCTCATAACTCCAAGTATGGCCTTCGCCACCTCTCACAGATTCCTATCAGAACCCCAAAATTGTGACACAACTTTTCCATCATTCCTTCAGATTCAATTTTATAAAATGCATCATGTTGTATATCCACTATATTGCAATGCTTACAATAGCAATACACTTTGTCCATACCATACAAAAAGCTGATGCCGGCTCCAGACATTGATTCAGACTCAATTTACACTTCGGCGCGGCCACTGTTTTCTCAGCTGTTGCCCCCGTGACCTCCAGCTCTAGCACCCTAACAAAGTAGCACCCTCCCCCCCCATGCTGAGTAGTGGTTTAGCAGCCTGGCTCGGAGTGATTATCCAGGGAATACAACCGACATGCTTCCCCAAAGGCTATGCTTGAGCCAGGGCCAGGGAGCAGCTAAACCCTTATGGACTTTCCTTCACTCCTCCCTCCGGGCTATCTCTTTGAACCACCAGCAAGGCACATAAAACAGTCCCTGGCTAACAAGTGTGTAAACAGCAATGGCAAACCACACCTGAAAGAATAAATACTGGACCGTGCACATGCAGTGAGGAATAGTGGTAGAAATGGGCAATCTAGATGTTGGTTGGTTATTTCAAAGATATAAAATAGTCAAATAATCTTGCCCCTAACAATAGATTAGTAGGGGACACTAGGGTAATGCACGCATCTGGTCAAAGGAAAAAAAAAAAAAATCTGTTGTCTATTACATTATAGTCTACATTTTGACATTTGACATTTTTACAAACCGATTTAAAAAAAAAAAGCTATGTAGATGTCGGTGTTCGATTCAAAGACATGATGTGGAATAATCAAATAATGTTTCTACCAACAGCAAATTGGCTTCAGTAGTGGATACTAGAATAATGCCTACATCTGGTCAAAGGTGTGCCCATTTAAAATAAAAAAAGAACAAAAACAAAAAATCCAACTAAATAAACTTTTGTCTAGTTGATAAACAGGATTCTACCTGGATGACTGAGGGATTCTGCACACATTGCATTATAGTATTGTTTTGTTTTTTTTACATTTGACATTTTTTACAAACTCATTTAGATCAATTATTCGTTCTTTCATAAGGTCCACTGCTTATCCTCTGGTAACTATCTATGTGTTTGGATTCATTTTTCCACTCCATCCTCCAGGCTATCCCTTTGAACCACCAGCACTGCTCACAGGAGGGGCCCGGTAACAAGTGTGTAAACAGCAAACCCCACTTAAATAAAATATATATAAAATATCTACGACAGTGGGGAATAGAGATAGTCAATTATGACAGGAGAGTTAAATTAGCATCATACTGGGACAGATGGCGGATGTAGCTGCGGGTTGAAACATATGGACATGCAAAAGCGCAGCGATTGGCCATCAATTCTAGCGCAACCTGTGTGGAGCTTCCAGCCTGTACACAACGGGCCGACGAACACATATGCATGCACACATAACACACACTCGCCTTCTGTCACGTCAGTTACAAGCACCTTAGGGCTTAAGAAATGTTGGGTGGACAGATGATGCAATAATGTCACATTACGGATGGGGGTAATAAATGTAGGCCATACAGGCTGATATCTGTGTCTGTGCAGCACTACTGGGAAAGAGCATTAGCAGATGTTTGAGTGGAATCACATGTGATATATATGTGACAGTTATCATGGACAATCTGAAAATGTAATGGGAGAAATGGGGATTCTCCTTTGAAGCCTGTTTCCATCTTTATAATTGAGATCTTTCCTTGCCTTCTCTCCAGCGTCCTTTCTATTCTTTCTCAGACCTCTCTTTTTATGAAGTGTAATTGAGGGGAAGAGATCGTAATCTATGTGTGTCTCCATGATTGACACAAAGGCATTTTAACCCCCTCCAACGCGGGACTCTTCCTATAGCTCCTTCATCCACACATCTCCACACAGTACCATTAAACGCACAGGACCTATATATGTCACAACCACTAAGCGCACACAGCAACACACCTTCAACGTATACGGACCAAAGTGAGGAGCGAGGAGGAGAAGTGTGGTGGAATCTGGAGCCAGCCATCCGTCGCAGTGGGTGTTTGTGATGTGTTTGGCATCTATATGAAGTAAATGGCAGAGCTGGAGCGTTGGATTGGCGTTGGCGGCAATTCCAGCCAACATGCTCGCGCCCCTCGCTGTGAAGCTGGGAGATGTTTTCGCCCCAGGGCCTGAGGAGATGTGGTGGCACTTGAGTGGGGGGGGCGAGCGGCAAAAAACTTTCTCAGCATCTCGGTGCACGAGAGCTGACGTTTTTCACAGTACTTCAGGTATCTGGATACAGCATGACACGAACATGACAACTTGTAGGCGTTGGCTGAGTGATGAAAGAAAGGGAGCGGTGGGGGTGGAGGATAATACAGGCAAAAAAGTGGGTTTACTTTTGATTTTTTTTTTTTTTATACATTTGTGATAGATTTAAGCAAGCTTTTAAGTAGTGCC
Organism: Paratrypauchen microcephalus; assembly: GCA_036785185.1. Classification (NCBI taxonomy): domain Eukaryota; kingdom Metazoa; phylum Chordata; class Actinopteri; order Gobiiformes; family Gobiidae; genus Paratrypauchen; species Paratrypauchen microcephalus. The sequence goes on from JAVJIX010000109.1 coordinate 2,616,720, forward strand.
ATAAAAACTCATGACCTAAATTCATGCAGTACATCAAAGTGAAAAGCATCAATGGTAATGTTAAGTAGTATCGACATCTAATGCATGTTATATGAGGGCGGGCTTTCATGGCGGCTAAATTATTTCTAAACTAAATAGGTGATTGCTTCATAGAGAGGCAGTGATTCAATAGAGTCGCCACATACTCTTCATGTAAATCAGCGGAATTTATTACAGAGCCAACCAGGTTTGCGCCAACTCATTTCAATAATGGCCAATATAGCAAAGCAACGCAAATCTTCAAAGCATTAGGACCTGATGTGCGTAATGTACTGCCATGCCACCGGTTCCACTAAACCTGACACAAACACAAAGTAAATCATGTTACGATCTAGTTACATTATTAATTCAAACATTAATTTCAACATTTCCCGAGAGACAAATGTTACTACACCCCATACACGCACTAATGTCGTTTGGATTGCATGGTTGAACAAAATGGACATAGAATTTAGTGCATTGCCCAAGAGACCACAGTCCGGCGCAGGACACAGGAAGTGGTTGTGTATGTTTTATTAAGCATGGCATTCTGGGAAAAGAGACAGGGGTAATGGAATTTGTCGCAAGTCTCACAAAGATGATCATGGGATTAGGATTTGGTTGCTTGACTGCCATTAAACCTGGCCTCATGTTGCTTCATGCAGTTTTGGGACATTCTTTGAGCAGTGTTTCCATGCCCCTGCCCAATTCATATGTTTTAACTCCTTGATCATTAGCTTACTCTGAATTATATTTTGAGTGATTCATGCACTCTTCAGTAATTCGGTATTTGAGTCAATTGCAATTCAGTTTTCATCTGTCCCCTATACCCACTTTTTGGTACTTACTTGGGATTATTCATAAAGCAAAGATCATAAAAGGACAAATAACCATTTCAACCATTTTCAAATAAAATACATAAAAACTACACATACAGTGGTACCTCACCTTACGAAATTAATTTGTTCCAGAAGTGGTTTCGTAACGTGAATTTTTCGTAAGTTGAGTAGCTATTTCAATGGAAAAGGCCTGATTCGTTCCAAGGTTTGTTTGTTTTTTATAGTGTAACTTTTTTTTTTTATAGTGTAACATTGGTTCTGCGTCCTGATTGGCTAAGAGACTAGACCAGGACTAAACGTGAACTAAACCAGGTCTAGACCAGGTCTAAACCTGGACTGGACCTGGACTAAACCAGGACTGGACCAGGTCTAGACCTGGACTAAACCAGGATTAAACTACCACGTGCCGCTCTTTGCTGGTTTCGTGCGGCTGGTTTGTGGCTCGGGCTCCAGAGGACGCGGTCCAGGCGCCGCAGTTCTATTTCGTGCTCGCAGCCCCGGTGCCGGTCGTGTAGACCAGGACTAGGGGTGCTCCTCGCGCGGTGCCGTGCTCCTCGCGCGGTGCCGTGCTCCTCGCGCGGTGCCGTGCTCCTCGCGCGGTGCCGTGCTCCTCGCGCGGTGCCGTGCTCCTCGCTCCTCGCGCGGTGCGTTCATGTCTCCGTGCGTGCTCCTCGCGCAGTGCGTTCATGTCTCCGCGCTGCTTCCGGAGTCGTGTCTCCCCCCACGCTTCACTATTTAATACATTTTGTTTTGTAAATCTTGCATGTTCGGCGCTAGAGCTAAGAGGCCGAGAAAGGTACTTTTTGAGCGGGGATAACAGCGGGGCGTGCATCTGAGCGGCATTATTTGAATTTTTGAGATTTCGTAACTTGAATTTTCTTTCGTATCTAGAGACCAAAATTTAACGTGAAGGCATTTTGTAACTTGGATTTTTCGTATGTAGGGTCTTTTGTAAGGTGAGGTACCACTGTACATAAAAATTACACTGAAATGAGATTGGTCTTTTGTTAAGTCAATGTAGATCATCATACAAAATGTAAAATAATGATCTATGTATGTTATAGTTCAATACCCCACACCTAAAATAATAATACTGATCATGTAAAAAGGAAGTACCATTACTAAAGTGATTATGCACACACTACAGATCAACCTCACATGCTTTCAGTAAATGGAAAAAAACATAACTGTGTGGAAATCCTTCAAGCAGAATTTACAAACTTCACATAGAAAGTCTAATATGGTTCTTGAACCAAACTAGCACTACAAATACCTTGTATTTCTTGTGAGCTGCCACTTCTAGTCCTACCAACCTATGAACCTAAGACTCCCCACTCAGCAATGCTGCAAGATAGGCTAGGCAAGGGTTCTCTCATGATTTAAGAAATATGACGAGGAATTTGATAATAAAGCAGAACACTTAAATGTGTTGTTGGAATGCAATCAATAGCCTGTATGTATCTCATTTCTGATGCATGAAAACCAATAAAAATATATTTAAAAAAAAATAGAATTGTCCTATGGCACATATTTGAATTCAGTCTATTTACATATTTAAATGTATTCTTATTATTAGCCATACAACAAAGATACAGAACTCTCCTCTTATCACTGCCTTATTACGTTGCCTCCCCTTTGCCTATAGTTCCATTTTCACAAAGGTTTTGCTATTCATTATATTGTAATAGGGTTCATCAGTTCAAGGTAAGCTCCATTCTACGTCCATTGTCTGTCTTTTGTCACCAACGAGATATGGGACACAATTACATCTTATACCTGAATGCTAATATATATATGTGATTCAAATCAGGAGAGGCTAAATGCTGCGATTTAAGTTTTCTAAGTAGTCATGAAGCGATGAAGTGACCCGAGCATTAAAAAGATTTCCCGAGTTCAATGCTAAGTGTGAAGAAAGAGTGTAGAGGCGGAATAGAAAGGTCAACAACCCGCTCTCATTGTCATTCCACATGAGAGTGAGGCTGGAGATTAGTTCGCCTAAACCCCAATCTCATCGCGGTGACCAGCCCTGCATCTGCATACAAGCCCTACTGTATATATGAAACTTTAATGAGGCATGCATTACCAGCAACCACGTGCACACTCCCAAGTAAGCAACCCCATAGACGATGTCTCTAGCAGGCCACGAGCATGTGTGTTGGAAAAATATAAATAAAGAGATTGAGGAATCAAGTTTGAAATGGGGCTAGACACTCCGTTCTCTGGCAATCCGGTAACCCATTACAAGTGGGGACACCAGCACCAAATGATCTTTCTCCGTCTACGCGTCAGGCCGGAATAAGAGTGGACATGGGCAACAATACCCATTTACTTTGCGTCCATCTCGTGCAAACAAAACGCCACTGCGCTAGTGACCTCCCACTGCCAGATGCGACTCAGCGCACATGAAGAGAGGAAGGAAGAGGGAGGACTGTGGAGCATCATGGACAGTTTGTGATTTCACTTCAAAGATCACTTAAGTTGATACAATAACCAACTCTAGCAGTAAATAATAAAAAAAAAACTGGAATAAAAAAGCCTGAAAATTAAAAGAAACAAATCTTAGTAACTTTTTGAAGTACAGTATTTCTGGGTTTCAGATGACGTCACAATATTCTATAGGCCAATAATACAGATGAAGGGCAAGTAGAATTAGTATCATTTAAATGCAGAATTATGATACAGTGAGTTTTACACTAATATAAATTAATATAAACACTAATGATCAAGTTCAACACTTGTGAACTTACTTTTAAGATATTTTCTGGCAAAGTACAATGTGATCAATAGGGAAAACTGGCTCTTTCCACCCATCTGAAAGTATGACATCATTACATTCCAGAATCTGAAGACTATCAATAGCTTTACTCTTATTTTACAATTAACCAATTAAATATGTTGCTAGAAATATGCATATTTACTGTGAGCAGGTTTCCGGGGAGATTTAATTTCATATTGTGGATCATTCCAGGCAAATCACTAAGATCCATGGAGACAAGCAAGTGAACCACTTTACCACAGAAGTTACATAGTGTAGCATTGAAAAAAGAGGAGATGAAATACTTTTTTGAGGTAATTTCTAAAACATATCTTGATGAGTATGATTAGTAGAATAAGCATTGCCAGCTGAGAGATTGCATAGTACATCAACAGTTGAATTTGCACGTTTGTTTTTATTCTAGTCAAGAACGATGTTGGCTGAACATTTTTTGGTCTTATTCTTAATATGCATTATACTTGAGTACAAATTTTGAGTGCCTTTCCACCAGATCAACAACATGCTACTCTCTGTTGAACCCAGCAAACCGTTTGCAATTTCCAGAACAAAATGGATATTATGAACACATCCTGCATGTTTATGAAAGTGAATCCTTGGGAAAATGTTTGCCACTGAGAGAGACAATCTTGAGAGTAAATATAGAGAAATTCACAGAGATGAGATGTTGAAAGGGAAACCACAAGTCTGGCAACACATTACGCCTTGACATTTGGGCAGTAAGCTCAGGCTCAAATGTCAGACAGGTTATGACAGGAATGGTGATAGGCAGATTATGGGTAACCTCTGACCTGGAAGCACACAAAGGTTATAGCTCAGTCAAGCATCCAGGGGCTAATGTGATTTCAGAGCACGGAATGAAAGAGGAGACCAGAAGTTGAGCTAAACAAGGACAAGCTAGCAGTGAGAGCTCGCCAAGAACAACAGTTTGAGATGATTCATGGAAATCCATGCTCCTGTGCTCAAAAAAAGCAAAACAAATATCCCATAATTTGGGGTCCTTGGGAGTTCAAATAGAGGTCCTTCTTTCCCTCAGAGCCATGATCATAACCAGATTACCTCTTGCCATTACGTCAGCCAGGCCTGAGAATCAATATGTACCATTAGCGCTAATCACTCTCTAATTAGTGATATATGCAAGGCTTGCACAAGATCCACCCACTGTGAACGCTTCCCCAGGTTCAGCAGCGAGCTTATCTATGCAAAACAGCACACGTTACATTAGGCTCTGCAGAGATCTAAAGCACATACCTGCCTTGGACACGGTAGTAATTAACACTGTGGAATCTAACGACATTGACATAGCAGAAGTGAGAGAGAGATTTGTGTAAGTAGTGAGGATTGTTGGAATGGTAAATCTGTTGAGATAATTAACATTTTATTCAGGATTAGATTGAAAACCTTCATATCATCTATCTGCATTTTCAGATATGACGTAAACATGACCAAATCAAATAGTACGGTATATTGTTTATGGTAATGTTGATTGATTTTACATGATTTAACAGTTGTTTACCTTTATACTTGCAATAAATTCAAAAGGGATACATAGTTTTTACTAGTATAGCTAATGGCATCACAGGTTCAGTTATGCTTGTATTCACATTTTTTAAGCAATTTAGGGGCATATGTTATGGCTAATATTTCTACTTTTTTTAAAATTGTGAAATCATATTTTGTTTAATGCCATCTTTTATACTTGACACAGTATATCAGTATATATCAGTATAAAGTATAACCATCAGTCCATGGTTGTTTAGTTGCTCTACTGTTCACATTTTTATGAGACGATACTATCAAGTAAAAACAGATTTCCATCAAATGTACTTTTTGCAAGTTTCACAACTTCTACAATAGAGACATAACTTGAGTATGCATTTCCATATGAGATTGAGAAATGCTTTAATATTCATTATATAGACCTACTTAACAGTGTGGCTTTATGCACTGCTATGCATAGATTAGTACTCTGAACTGTGTGAACATTGTCTTCTTTGAAGTTTAGTCTTATTGTAAGTTTACTTTTCTTCAACCCAGATTTAGCTGTTGAAACAGGGCTATGTTACTATAGAACATTTCTGGTGGAGTGTCCATGACTCTCATTGCTTTGCCTAGACTAGAGTTAAAAGTATAGTTAAAAGTACCTCTTCTTTTCTTCAAAGTGACTGCTAAAAATAAAACCTGAAAAACATGCATTCTTTTTGTGAATTATGCTTGCCACTCCATAGATCATACCTATAACCTGATGGTGCCAGCTGCTTGTAACTAAGCACAAACTCAAAATATCTGAACCTGAATATAATAGCTATCATTCAAGAGTCTAGCATAAAATAAAGTGATTTACAATTTTACAAAAAGTAAAATTGTTTCAGTTTTGCTTGCCATTGTTAACAGAACCCATTTGAATGGAGCAAAATTTGATTCATCATATTGGAACAGGAAATATTTCACTCAGGATGTTACAACATTGGGTCAATATATAACAGAGTGAAGTGGAGCTGGAATTAACCTGTCTTCATTTCGTCCAAAAGCACTGTCAGTGGAAGAATTCCAGTGGCCAAGTATTTCTAGGATGTGGAATTTCAAAGCTAGATAAAGGGGTCAAAAAGTCTCCAAAACAACAACACAAAGTTGCTTACTTCAATATAACCAGACTGCAAATGGCAAATAGAAAATCAGGTGCCTTCTTTTCCCGATGTTGTTCCTAGTTGGCAAAAGGTTTGAATGAGAGTGATGCTAAGGCCCTGCTCCTTGCTTAACCAGCGGTTTAGCAGGAAGGGGCATTACCTTCAACAGCCACACTCTCAAATATGGAACTTAGCCTCTTCCAAATATGGAACTCACCCCTATAACTTCTAGGCTTCATTTGACAAGTGTGTGATTCTGGCTGTCCAGGTAAGCAAAGCGCATTACCATTCTGTGATGCAATTCAACCTCCTATGATTCAAGGTGCTGAAATATAAAATCCATTCGATTATTGTTTTGTAAGACTTTTTTTTCTATCCACTGTGTCCACTGAGCCTTCTCCAAATGTACCATCTCCAATCAACCTTTTTCGCGCGCGCACACACACACAGACACACACACACACACACACACAATATGAGATTATGCTTTACAAAGATCTAAGGCCCAACCTGTTTTACCTGAGGCACTCCTTCGCCTTCAAGTCTAAAGCAAATTAGCAAAACCCACTGAGCTTTAGATCTCTGCTTTCTCCGGCTTGCTGGATTTCCCATCACGGTACTTTGGGAACAACAAGGATCAACTCAAAGCAGGTGGAGAAGAAAGGCGTATGTACTGGCTTCTCCTATTGCTCATCCAGTGGAGCATTAGTGATGCCTTTTATACACTATGAATGATCCTGGAGCGCCCAATGCAACAAGATGGGGAGAAAACCACTCGCCTTTGGGCATATAGACGGGGTAGGCTTTGATTATTGATTCACTGTCTCTCTTCTTTACACATAAGGTAGCATCTCGACCTAAAAAAGAAGCAGGGAGAGGAGGAGAGGAGGAAGGAGAGAGGGAGAGAGAGAGGCCTTCGAGGGAACAATCACGCTGAGGGATTCCAATGGAAATGTGGAGTCAGTGCAAAAATAACATATCAGTTTGAGTGGAGGATAAACAGGATAAACTATGTTGTATTCCAAGAACAGTTTTTTTTTTATTTTGTATATTTTTTTTACATATATACAGGGCTCTCAACTTTCGAGCGGGGTCGTGCGTGTGACTGCGTAATTTCCGGGGGGAGGGGTTGCGAGTGACTATTTTTTTTCTGCGAGGAGCGGGGGGTGGGAGGGTGGGGGACGAATGGCGCTGAAACCGCGTGGTGCCTGAACCGATTTCTGGGCACAGAAGCACTGCGCTTGAATTGCATAACTAAATTTCAGCGTGAGAAATACCATGTGTTGCGTGTGAACACGTCAAATTGCGTGTGTCACACTCTCAATGCGTGAGACTTGAGAGCCCTGTATGTAATATATATATATATATATATACTATGTGTGTGTGTGTGTGTGTGTGTGTGTGTGTGTTCCGTTCCTCACCTTCCATGGCGGTCTGTCTCTCTCACCCTCATCCAGCTCGGGCCAGAGGCCTGGGAGCTGGGAGAGTTCATGCGTTCATCTTCCAGGCCTTCTCCAGCTCTTCTTTGAGCCCCTCGTATTTCTGTAGTTTCTCGTGTTCCCTTTTCCTGATATTACCATTGCTTTAGATTGCGATGTCCACCACAGCTTTGTTCTGTGTATATTAATGCTGTCAAAAAATGTTATTAACGAGTTGACATAAAAACAATTTTAAAGGTCCCATGGCATGAAATTTTCACTTTCTGAGGTTTTTGAACGTTAATGTGAGCTCCCCTACCCTGTTACGCCCCCCCCCCCCCCCTCCCCATGGCTAAAAGTTGCGACATGTCTAAACTGAGCATTTGCTGTCCTTTTCTGCGTTACACAAAACCAGTGTTCAAACGGGCGAGTTCGGACAAGGCACCTTATTGACGTCAGATCGGCAAATGCAGCTCCAGCCCCTCCCTCTGTCTCCGCTCAGCGTCCCTGTACAGTATATCCCGCCCATAAAGTTTGGACTGTGAATGCGCTACGCAATGCGAAATGCGTTTTTTTATTTGCCTGGAGGCACGTCCGAGTGTTTCTAGGCTCGGAAGTCGTTTATCTGAGCCTCTGGACCTTTAAACAGCAGTGGTTTAATTTTATTTTAACTTTAATACCTCAGAAGTCCAGGTTACAGGAGTTGGGCCAAAACACGGCACTGTTGCTCATGTTCACAATCGAGCTTGAGCACGGCACGGCAAGTCCTAGGGTGAGTGTACCCCTAGTACAGCAGGCTCTGGGACAGACAAACACAGTAAATGGAGATTACTGGACGTCCCTCAGTAATGAGAACAGTCACTTTGACTGTTGTGAAGACAGAAGAGAAGCACTTCACTCACACTGATGCAGAACAAATTTTTTAGTGAAAGAGTTCCCAATCAGTACTGTAAACAAAATATGGATAGTACAGTAGAGGGTATATTCGAATGGAGGAACACAGACAAAACTAAAAAGGTTGACATGTATGCGCATGCACGGGCATACAGAGGTGCGTGTGCATGAGAGCGACGCATGTGTGTGTGGAGAGATCGGAACACAATCCCAGCCAGTTCACGGCCCATCCAAAATTCTGTATTCCCAATGCCTCAAAGTTTACAGGCAAAGTTTGCAGACATTACCCACACCAGCAGTGCTTTTAAATGCCACAGCGGTCACAGATTGGTTGAGATGTCATCACCATGTACCTGTACATCCCACTCCAGCCTCCAGCAGCGAAGTACAGCCCGACCTGGACACGCCCCCTCATCAACACTAGCGCTAAGATCGGGCCCTAGACAAGAAACAGCTGACCTGGAGTGCGCTCACAGCTTTATACCCTGTGGTATAGCCATATCCCACAGCAATCTTTGTGATCGGAGATTTAAAATCTCATAAGATTCTCCCCGTGTCTGTGGTGTGCGCTTTTTGTCACATGTCTAAAAATCGTTTAAGACCAAAATATCCTATAGTGTGTGGTGGCTTTTTGACATTCCTCAACTTTTTTTTTTTTTTTACAACTAAACAATTAAATTCTATTAAAACAAATTGTGTTTGTCCACTGACCCGAGTGTGAATACAGCTCCCATAGAAGAATGCTGTCCTTGTGTCCTTGGGCAAGACACTTAACCCACCTCACCCCCTGTGTCTGCGTACCAGGTGTATGAATGTGTGTGTGATTGGGTGAGTGGTTCCTTGATGTGAAGCGCTTTGAAGATGTGCTACATAAAATTGTGACCATTTACCATTTCAAAATTAACTTTTTATTTTTAATTTATCAGAAACTAAGCTGTTACAGAAAGCTGTTTCTGTTAACAGAAATCCATTTGGTCTGAAAAAAAAAAAAAAAAAAAAAAAAAGCTTATTTTTGTTTTGTTTGTACTAAATAAACATGAATCATCAATTCCACTGAAAAACCACTGCTATTTCACCAACTGAATGTAATTTAAAATCTTGTGAAAACATTCTACATGCCTTTAATATATTATGTCTTTGAAGATGTAGTAATGGTCTCTCTGCTTTTCTGATGCCATGTTTGTACATTTACATAATACGTTATGGCAGAAGATGAAAACATTTTTTTTTTCTCCTTTTTGGCCTCATGTCTAAAAATACACATCAGGATGCTGCAATACAGTAGCAACCAGCTCTGTTGATGAATGGGGCTAAGCACAGGCCGGGGATCAGCGGTGCACCTATGGAGAGCCATCCCTATCCTCTGGAGAAGCTCCCATTGGAATACATGAGCTCCAAAGGTGTAGTGTAGCAACATTTTGTCATACGGCCTCAGCGGTGACTCTGGTGACTTCTGTGTACCTTTGACATCACCTTTATTGAATGGACCAGTCCGCTTTGTGCTTTTATTGCTGGGAGAAGGGAGATAGGCTGTGGCAGTGAAGGAGACCAGAGAATGGAGGTCACACACAGACACTGGCTGTATTATTTCTTTGGACTCCCGAGGTCGATATTGATGGGAGTGTATGCTTTTAGATACAAAGATATATGTTTTCTCAGTTTTATGTATAATACTGTCAGAATTTCAAATGGTAACAAAACAAAACAAAACCCTAACTGTCATTTTGTGTGGTTCAGATCACAATTTTAATTTCATTTTAATTATTTTAAGGCCATATTAAGAGACTGGCAATTTCCATTGTAATTTTCAAAATAAATAATTAATAAAAACAAGAAAATAAATCAATGGAATGTCATTGTTCTGGTGCACTATGTAACTTTCCAGATGAGGGGTCTCCCACTTGGAGAAAATATTGCTTTGTCTGGAATGTTCCTCAGTATGGCTTTAAAAGTATCCATGCACTATTTATTTAATTATGGGTATTTATGGCTTAAAAATACCCATTCTTGCAGCAAGTTGGGTCACCTCTCCACAGATCAGACCTGTAACTTGGTCTGGTGGTGTCAGCTGTTTGTCTCCATAGAGATAGATTATTTATTTCCATATTACGGAACACTCCAGGCAAATCGATGACATTTTCGTGGAGAAAAAAGATGGAAAAAAGACACTTTTAATAGAGTTTTGTCATGTATTAATTCTGAAAAATTACATCTGCAATCCTCAAATGAACAAATAATCTCTGTGGTCTATGGGGTGTGTAAAAGACTGTCATCACCGTTCTTGAAGGATGTTGAGTGGTGCTATTTGATTGAAAGCAGAAAACATTCAAAAGAAGAAATACATGCTCCAGTTTTAATACCAATATTAAAATAGTCATTTATGTAAGATGTTTTTTTTTTTTTTTTTTTTTTTGCCACGATACAAAACATCTCATCAGCTTGTCAGATGAACAATGGTAAGCCCTGGGTTCTTCACAGTGCTGGCGGATAGGCTGCAATACAGTGTCTCCGCACAGTCAAAGAGACATCTAAATTAGATTTGTTCGAGCATAGATATTGTGTGGCTTATGGTGGCCTTGCTTGTGTTTATTTCCTTTTACGGATGCTTTTATGCAGTACGGCTCAAGGTTCCTATCTTCCGTGCTCTTTCATATGGAAGGGTTTTACTTTTTTTTCTTCTTTCTTTCCAAAACGCAAGGAGAAAAATGCAGGTCGCTCACTCACCATCATGTTCACAAAGCTAGCAGGCAGAGGCTAAGTGTGAATGGGCAAGCAAGCCATGTTGTCAAGCAGAAGTGCGTATATGTGTTTGGCTGTCGCTAAGGAAGAGGTAAAAAAAGGAGGAGAAGAGGAGAGAGAAAGAGAGAGAGAGAGAGAAGGGGGAGTAGAGCAAGAGAGAGAGGGAGGGAGGGAGAACGGGGGATGGACCGTCAGTGCAAAACCTATTAGTATGTCTGAGCCTGCATCTCCAAATCTTGTTACTCTGAACTGATGCAACAGGAATGCAATACAAAGTCCCTGTTCTCCGGCGCACCCTCGCTCCCCTGCTCACTTATACCACACTATACCTGTGCTCCAGTTCTATTGCTGGAGCGTCTTCGTCTACGCCTCTGGACATACTCGTTCCTCTAACTCCATACCGCCAATTCCCCAAGCTGAAGAATCCACCGTGTTTTTTTGCAGATTCTTTTCCTCAATCAAAATCACTGTCTTTGGGAGCTTTCGAATCTTTCTCACCTTCTTAAAGCCAGAGATCTATTTTCCCTCTTCTCTTTGAAAGTGTTTTGCGCTTTCACACTACTTAAAACTAAAAATAGGATTTGTTCGTTTGATGTGATGTCTTTTATCCTTCAAAAATATATGCCTTTTATCTCGTGGTCCACCTTGATTACACTTTTCTATTTCTCCATCCATTCCTAAATAACAGCACAGTCCTGTTTCTTGCTTTTATTAGATCAAAAAGCTGGACAAATTTGCTTCCCCACACATGCTTATGTCACTCTTAGAACTAAGTTAAGCAATTTAAAAGTTGTAATGGAGCTTGGTCAGCCCCTACTTTGCTAGCTATGATTTTGAAGTTTTTAAGGACTATATATTAAGCTAAATTTACTCTTGTGAGCTTTAGACCATGTTATAATGTTCTTACCTCCTCAAAAACATACCTGGAGTCATATTTTGTTTCATTGTTGAGTAACCCTTTATTATTCTGTCTGTCTACATCTCCAAAACTCCAAATGCTCTGAACCACCTAGTGATGACTTAAAGATGTAGTTTTCAAGTTACATCTACCTCAGTTCAGTAGACATTAGCAATTCCAGGGCTGGACTTATCCAAATGATTCTATAGTGAAGGATTATGGAGTTTAAAAACACAGAGGAGTGCGTCCTTTATTACAAGATTACATCAAAAAGGTGGAACAGAGTGATTTCTGTTTGAGAGAAGCACTAAATATGCAGGGTTTGTGTGTTAACGTCTGAGTGAAATAAAAATAAATAAAGTAATAAATAAATGCGTTCACAAATGAGTCCTACTGGAATGAATCATTTAAAGAGAGGGTATTATCCAAAATTTTTGCAACTTTCTACCATGTATAACGTTCCCTCATTAAAAACATATCTGAAGGGGTTTTATATATCATCTATGCATATTTGAGTAATCTTGCGATCTCTCCTGGGATCACTGTTTTTAGTGAAGATAGCATTTTCAAAACAAAAGGAAACATGGTGATCTAATGTTATGTGTTAGCAATTAAAGGGATAGTTCGTGTTTTTTGATGTGAATCTGTATGGCATCCCCTTCAGCAGTGTCGTGCATTAACACTGACTTACCCCTGACATTGTCCTCTGAGCCGAGTTCTGCCCCGGTTCTGGCACTGACAAAAGTAGGTCCGGCAAGTTAGCCGGGACATTAAATAAAGCTTGTTTTTCTTCTCAAAACAATATTTGTCCAAAAAGTGATATATTTGCCTCACAAAACAGATGCCCACGAAAAAAGTCAGAAGTCATAATCGCTTGGTGCTATTTTCTCTCGAGTCGTATCACTGCGCGCCTCTTATCATTATTAGCCTGTTCACTTGCAAGTGGCGATGTTTACAAGTGAACAGGGTAAAGATTCACATCAAAAAACCTGAACTATCCCTTTAATACCCCATAGAACTATAATATATAAGGATTTTGTAATAAGAACTGTAATATATAAGGATTTTGTTATATATTAATATTATGAAAGTGCAGTGGGGCGGCAGTAGCTCAGTTGGTAGAGCATATGTCTCGTGATCCAGGGGTTAGCGGTTCGAATCCCGCTCTTGACGGGTTGACCGCATATGATCCCAGCTCCCACAGAGTGAGTGCTGCCGTTGTGTCCTTGGGCAAGACACTTAACAGAAGATACATCAAGGCCTGTTGTGACCTGAGCCGTCCTCCAGTGGACCCACCACCCACGGAAGGATTCATGGGGGCTGGTGCATTGTGTTCATTGCGGGGGCAGCAGTGTTCTGCTGCCCCCGCGACCCAGAAAATGGAAAAGCGGAAGAAAATGAATGAATGAATGAATTGTGAAACCTCAACACTGTAAACGAAATGTCCAGTGGTATGTGGATCAATTGGGGAGGATTACTGGAGGATCTTTTTCTTTCATTATACATTATTCATTATACTATATTTAGATAACTACTGTAATTTCCAATGTACAAAAGTTCTCAAAAGCTGTCATCTGGATGATTTTGAAATCAAGACATTTCAGCAGTCATTCAGAGACCACTATCAATACAATCTTACAAGTTTTCAAGATTGTTTATTTATGCATAATACATATGCAGAATCAACACAAGGTCAACAATGCAATGAAATGCTTAGGACCAGAAGAACCGTTGACTCGCTAAGATAGTCAGAAGTACTAATAACATGCAATAATAGTACATGGTAAAAAAGTGTTGCAAAAGTGCAGGGGAAGAAGTAAACAATATAATAAAAATATCTAATAAAATGTAATAAAAATACAAGGTACAATGTACAAAGGTGTAGGTAGGATTAAGTCAAGATCAATAAGATGTAAGTAGAGTATTTCACAGATTGCACATAATATGGTGTGGTGTAGGTGTTGCATGTGGATTTCGTATTGCACATAGTATGGTATAAATATTGCACATAGGTAATTGCACAGATTATTGCACAGGTAACAGTAGTTTACAGTGAGGTAGTGACAAACATGATACATTCATATAGAGCAGCAGCAGCAGTAAACATTATGCATAATGAAAAGTAGTTTAGTGCAGTATTATAGAGTTCAGTTCAGTTACAATGCAAAAATAATACAAAATGTAAAATAATGTTATAGGGTTGGTTACTACTACTTGCTACTTGCCAATAGAAAAACATAATGTGTCATCTATAATCAACTGTAGACTCTTATATTGATGTTTTTTTTTGTATTTTTTTCCCCCCTCATGATAGTATATTTCAATCCACATGTAAAATGCTTCAAGGCGTTTGCTAAAATCTCACATAGTGGACACGCCTGCTTCATGGGACAGGAAAAGTATAGCATACACCAAAGCTGTGCCAATTCCATTAACATAGCACTTGGACTGAGCCTCGTGTTGATACAGTCGGCAGCACTCGCTAATGGAAAGTCCACAGTGACAAATCCAAACTGAAATGTATGGTTTCCTGCCTCCACATATTGGCCCTTTAAAAAGAAAGAAAATATAGACTGTTTTTCTTATACTTATCCTTTAGGTGCCCTTTCCTGTAAAGACACCCCATGCTGGTCAACGTAGGTAAACACGACTTACGGCTAAGGTTTATACTTGTCATATTAAAGGATTTGGGTCAAAATAAAGTACTCAAAAATATCCCTTGATGCGGCTTTAGTAGATTGGTCTCAGAGGGTAATATTGGTTCTATTGATTTTGAATGCAGGCCTTATTGGAAACAGTCAAATTACAAGAATCAAAACAGATGGGGTAGCTTTGAGGTCACTAGTGGGTTGTAGATAGATGCACAAATTGGATTTCAGGAAACAGGAAGAAAATATTGTGTAGTATTAATGGTTTATAACAAGCAAGCATGGCATAACAAGAGTTCTTTTCTTAATAATAATAATAATAATAATACATTTTATTTATAAAGCGCTTTTCAAGACACTCAAAGACGCTGTACAAGAGGTAAAATCAGCAATAAAACAAGTAACAAAACAATAAACAATCAGAAAAACATTAAACATTAAGAAACATTAAAAGCAGTTTTAAAAAGGTGAGTCTTGAGCAATTTTTTGAAGGTGGGGAGGTCAGAGCAGTCACGGATAGGTTGTGGGAGTGAGTTCCAGAGGGTGGGGGCACCAATGGAGAAGGCTCCGTCACCCCAGGTTCGGAGCTTGGTCCTGTAGGGGAGGGACAGGAGGTTGGTGTCGGAGGAACGGAGGGAGCGGGATGGGGTGTGGCGGTGCAGAAGGTCAGAGAGGTATGATGGGGCCAGGTTATGGAGGGCTTTGTGGGTCAGGAGGAGGACTTTGAATTGGATACGCTGAGGGATGGGGAGCCAGTGGAGATTTTGGAGGACAGGAGTGATGTGGTCTCGGTGGCGCGTGTGGGTGAGGAGGCGGGCAGCAGAGTTTTGAATGTATTGGAGTTTGTTGAGAGTTTTGGAGGGTAGACCATAGAAAAGGCTATTGCAGTAGTCGATTCGAGAGGTGATGAATGCGTGAATAAGGGTTTCAGCAGCAGAGAAAGAAAGGGATGGGCGGAGTCGTGCAATGTTTTTGAGATGAAAGAAAGCAGTCCGGGTTATGTAGTTTATGTGTTGTTGGTATGAGAGTGTGGTGTCAAAAAGAATGCCAAGGTTTCGGATGAGTGGGGATGGAGTGAGGGTTGCGTTGTCTATGGTCAGGCTGAAGTCTTGAGTGGATTTGGTGATGTTTTTGGGGCCAATAATGATTAAGTCGGATTTGTCACAGTTTAGTTTTAGGAAATTGTGTTGCATCCATGTTTTGATTTCAAGAATAGATAGTGATTAATGTGTTAAAAATCATAAAAGTTCCTTTATAACTCTGAAAGGAATTATGTAAAATTCACTCTTGTGAGCTTTACGCCATGTTATAATGTTGTTACCTCATCAAAAACACACCTGGAGTTGTGTTTTGTTTCATTCACACGTTTGAGTAATCCTTTATTATTAGTCTATCTACACAGGGAAAGCTTGAAATGCTCTGTTCTACCTTGTGATGTCATGTACTGGTAGTTTTCAAGTTAACATCTATCTTTTATCTTTTGTTCAGTAGAGACAATTCCAGGGCTGAAATTATCCAAATGATTCTGGTGAAGGTGTATGGATTAAAAAACAACAACAGTGGAGCACTTCCTGTATTACCATATGAGGTGGTCCACGGTGTTTTCTGTTTGAGAGAAGAACTCAGGGTAAATATGCAGGGTCTGTGTGTTGAACATGTGTGACTGAAACAAAACACAACTCCAGGTATGTTTGTGATGAAACAACATTATAACTTAGATCAGAAAATAGCATAATATGGGCCCTTTAAATACACCAAAAGTCTTAACAATTTAGTATGGAAAGGTAGATACCAGAAAGTATTTCAGTACCCTATCAAGAGCTAAAAAGTTAGTAAAAAGACCAAAAACTGCTTATTATAGACTAATACAGAGGCCAGGCTGTCAGTGCCATTACGATACACAAAGAAGCAACCCAAAACTCAACCCGATATCCTCAAGAACAAGGGTCTATATTGATACTTTGCCACTGATGTCATCAACATTTCCTGGGGGTGCGATGCTAACTGTACACACTGCTCTGTCTGATGCTCTGTTACTCATATTAGAACTTTAAGTAGAATTGCTGTATACTAAGTAGTACACTATAGTAAATCTCTGTCACATTGGCCATGTTTACATGGTGTTTTTTAATTCTGAATTAAATAGTTCGGAATTAAAATATTCTTTTTCAAGTTTAAATGGAAATAATAATTCCAAATTGAGGCTTACATGGAAACCACATTAAATTGGCTTTATTTAATTCCGCTCAACGTCTGGGGATTGGGAAGGGTTCTAATTGGACAGGGGGCGCACAATCTTATTTATGTCTACCCGAAGAAACTGCATACTTCAGCTGGCTACCAGCTTTTTTTGTCTTGGTTTGTCATTACGCCATGGACACAAACATGACATAACTTTTTTCGCAGTCGTTCCGATGATAATCAAGCAGTAGCTCAAAAATCATATCATCACGCTTTACGTATGTCAGCTGAGGAGAAGAGAAGAGTGTCGGAGAAGGGAGAAAGGAGACAGACTGAGTCAACGGCTGCTCTACCTCAGCCCACTCCCGCATCCCGCTCGCTAATCCAAAGAGCAGTGGATGAAAGTCCGAAGTGTAGGACTGGTGGAGATGGATCGCGTCAGAAGAGCAACCCAAGGAGCATGCGCTGAACGACCAGAATTCTTTAAGAAGAATAAATATTTACATGATCGAGGAATAAATTCATTTGTCTTTAATTCTGAATAATCATTTTCATTAGGAATTAAGTGTTTTTAAAGTGGACTTAATTTTTATTCTGAATTAAATTATTTTTATTCTGAATTAAAGCTGTCATGTAAACATGGTAATTGCCATTTTTAATTAAACTAAGTTGACTAAGTAAATATGGGGTTGTGTGCTCAATAAAAAACTGCCTTTGGAGTTATTTTACTACCAGTGGTGATCTTAAACCTTGATATAGATTAACATATCAATGAAGACCCCAGGTTCTCACATTTTAATCCAAGGATCACACTGCTCACATGTACTGGTGTAGTCTGAATGAACATAAGGTCACAGAAAATCATGGTATATTGTTTACACTAAGGTTGTTATGAAATACAAAAGTTAACCATGATTGACTCATTGTTTTCCTTGTGTGCATTTTTTCAATGCCTGGTCTTCATAAAGCCCATATGTTAATGTAGCCATTGTTAATGAGCAATGACCTATCCTGCCGTTTAAGTCAAAGCATGTGTAATTGCTTCAGAAAGGCCAGGTGCCGGGTCGCTTACTAATTTCACATCTGACAAATAACGGATTAATTATCGGGAAAATGCATGGCTTTGTTTCAGTCCAACTGTTGGTGTAATTTTGTCACATTGTTCTTCTTCAGCGATCTGCCTGACACACCATACTTAAACAACTGTGAGCGCAGTGGTCCATCTCTATTGGAGAAAAAAAAACCTTGGCAGAAATAAATGCTAGGAGTTATCTTTTAGCCCGCTGTGGTATATGTCACGTCGCACTGGTGTCAAAGGCATGTTCGTGACACATCCTTCATCCCAGTGGGAAAACTAGTCACAATGAATCCCAGCGCACCTACTATAGACTTTCTCTTTGTCTCTGGGATCTCACACCACAGGGATTTCTCTAATATTCTTTGTATTCCCAACATGGATTGTGAGTGTTTCCTTAAAGCCCATGAATCTCCCTGTGGGGGCATGTGGAGCTGACCCACCTCCCCCGTCACCGCACCCCAGCTCGCTGCACTCTCCCTGGGGAGTCCAACACTGTCTCCCCTACAGTTAGATAAGTTATGGAACGTGCCATCTCCCTTCCTCGACAGTAATACATGGTGTGCTGTGCTGATGTATATCTTCTTTATTGACACGTATCTAATATGTGTTCAGTGTGAAATGTGTGATTCCTTTGTTAAGTCCTGCCTTGCTCTATGATGGACTACTTCATCATGTTAGCAGGGATGTGATTAAATGTATGTTGTTTTATGACGACGCTGTAATTGAGGGAAGGTGTAATAAAAGTTGCCTAAGGCGTTTTTTTCTGAGACTGGTGGATGCAGAAAGGCCTAAATAAGCGCAGGCTGTTGGAAATATGGGAAAGGGGGTTCTCCTTATAACTCCCCTGGCACAGCGGTAACGGCACGCCTGCTGGATGTGAAAACAGAGCAGCTATGGCACACACACAACAGCCGTGAGTTGTGTCCTGTCTGGGGATTCAATGAAATAAGCCAACTCCAGAAGTCATAAATCTGGCTGAAATTGGTCTTATATGAGGCCAAATAAAGCATAGGAATGCCAGCGCCTGTGCATTCAAATGCAAACATTGG
Source organism: Paratrypauchen microcephalus (assembly GCA_036785185.1). Lineage (NCBI taxonomy): Eukaryota > Metazoa > Chordata > Actinopteri > Gobiiformes > Gobiidae > Paratrypauchen > Paratrypauchen microcephalus. The sequence goes on from JAVJIX010000109.1 coordinate 2,635,882, forward strand.
CTGGAAAGCAGGGGAAATAGCAGACAAACATGTACCATATAATTTGGGAAATGCATTATACATGCTTTGTGAGCTAGAAATCATGTCACATCGGAGCACAAAGCGCACTCTGACACACGAGCAGAAAATATCAAGCAAAAACAATACCATGGAGGTAAATCATTTACCTAACATTGCCCTTGAGAGTATATGGCTGAGTGTAAAGCCATTTATATAGGGCCTGGTCCAGCCTGGTTCAGAGTAATGAAAGCAAAAGTCAGTCTGACAAGCAGGGCTCGCCGTCATACTCCACTGCATATCGCACTGGTCTCGCTTTGTTATTGGGTTAGCATGGAGCACTAAGATTCACAACGGGATAGAGGTGCCAGGCTGAAGGAACACTTATAAATGAGATTTTATCACAAACAAGAAAAATCTGTTTAATACACGCTGAGAATTATGCATAATATGTGCGCAGGCTGTTCTGAACACCAAAGTGGGAAAAGAAATCTCATCTAAAAGTGATGCAAAGTGATATAATGGGCTTCTGTGGGACTGCACTGTGAATATTCCATTGATAATCCTGTATCGTTATCCTGATGTCTTTGGCATATAGTTATTTCTGGAGCAATTTGTGGGATCGCACTAGACAGTTGTAAAAATACCATTTGTTACATGTGAGCGACTACAGACCCTAGATTTAACTCAGGTCAAAGCCAAAACCTGATCTAATGAAAGAAACAGGCTGCTCTGACATACGCCTCTCACTCGCATACTCTACTGCACATTACAAAGGCCCTGCGTTAGCACTTTTGTTATTAACCTAACACTCCGCTAGATCAGATTTACTTAGAGACAGAAGCAGGCAGCGCGCGCTAGTGATTTAAATGACACTTTTCGCCAAACTGGGTAAGAATATTTTTACACCAAGTCAAAAATTCCCTCATTACCGGTGAATTCCTCCAGCTTTAGCCTAGAACGTATCTCCTCCTAGTTTTGACGCGGCTATGCTCTATGCAAGCGCGTGTAGGCAGCCCCATCTTGTCTTCAATAATTCACCTATGACGCCTTTTCAAGACAGCCCACCCTCTTGAACCACCTTCCTATAGAGCAAACTTTCCCTCTCCCTCCTCAACATCCCTGCAAGTCTGGCCTTCTTTCATGCCATGCAACCTTTTATCCACCCTATCTGAGTCTAGCCATCATCACTTCCATTATGATGTATCCCAACTGTACTTGCATTTGACAGGTAGTGGGTGTGTCGATTCCGTTCCCCCCGACCCTTCGCATACCCCAACTCCATATCGCCATCTCTCTTCTCTTCTCCGTACAATCTTCTCTCATGTCAGGGGAAGTGGGGGAACCTGTAGGCATGGCTCCTGCTACTTTTGATCAGTGACTTCGCCGGGATTGCCTTACTTTGCCTTAAGGGTGGCAGAGGCTGAGGAAGAATGAAAGTTATGTCAAGTCTAGCTGATGTGCGCAGCTTGCGAGAGGAGGCGCGAAGTGGAGTTGGCAGCCCGTTAGCTGGTAGCGCTAAACAAACTGCCCTTTTTGCTAATACGGGATGTTGTAAGGGCGGCGATATTTTTGAAAGGAAGAAAAATAATGAAATGTTTTAATGAGGATCCCCCATGGCTTGGTTCAATACTAAACCACTTTGTGCCGTACTTTTGAAGGCCAAAATGTTATTGCAGGTGTCAAGGATTAATGTGTGATGTGTGTGAAGTGCAAACGGTGAAATCAATGACTTATTCCGTATGCAGTGGGTTCATAAATTTTCAGATGCACACTACGGGTCCACTTTCAAGGCACTTATTATGGACTTTGCCAGAATATGCGTGTACTGAATTATACTGCTTGGTAGGTTATTAGCTCTGTGCAGTTGTTCGTGTCTACTCTATTTGTTAACTTTTCAATGAGATTTATTTTCTTCTCATGGATAATGCAAACATGCTCTCTTCCACCTTATGTCATGTTGTGGTAGTTTTAGTTCAGTAGACATTGTTAATTCCAGAGCTGAAATCATCCAAATGGTTCTAGTGAAGCCTTGAATACATGATTACTCAAATATGAATGAGCCAACTGAAATACAACTTTGAGAAGACTAATGATGAGGAACAGAAGACACTATAATAGTTAAAAAAAGAAAAAAAATCTAAAAAAGTCTATTCAAGATTGAAGGATTTATTGTCACAAGTAACAATAAGCTTGGCTATAGTCCAAGTATTAGTGCAAATCACAGCTGAATGCACAGTTGGCTGCATCCATTTCTCCATTTAATCAAATTCTGGCACAAATAGACTTATTGTTAATGAGTTTACAATTTCAGGTTATGTCCAAACTTCTGTGCACATGCTTCATACAGTCAGCCCCAAATGAACCTGGATAGTCTCATGTGGTCGCGCTGATGATTGAGGACTTGCACAAACCTAATGCAATCTCTCATGCAGCTCCCTTCTGTGGTGTAATGAATGGGCACTGCTCAATGCATTTTCAATATCTTCACCTCTTTTATTCTATAAGATTCATGACTGTGGCTTTCTTTGCCTTAATCTACCTTTATATTCTGCACTTTTTAGTTTGGGTGATTGGGAGGTCATGTTTGACTATCCACTAACCAATGGTGGAAGGTAACAAAGTAAAAGTAGTAAAGTCCTGTATTTCAGTATACATTTTGGTTATATGTAGTTAGACTACGTTGATCAAAGGAGAAGTTCAATTTGTCAACTGGACAAAGTTTGTTTGGTTGAAAACGTTTCGCCGCTCATCCGAGAGGCTTCGTCAGCTCTGGCCCTCATGCTGGTTCGACCCTGTTTATATCTAGCTGCAAGGGAGGAGCTAGCTTCCCTGAACAAAGCTCTGACCTATCCCCGCTACTCTCTTTTGTTTTACGAATTCCTCTGGCGTCTTGTATTAGCATATCTATCAGCCCTAGGCTGAAACAGCTCTGAAACCATCAACTAATCTGTCTCTTTGTATTTCAAATTTCTCTGGCGTCCAATTCCCTATTCAAGACAACGACCCTCTCCACCCCTCTGCAATGGCTTGTCTGTCCTAATGATTCTTTGTTTGAGAATCGAATTATAGATGGGAGACAAGTTGTGTCTGACTCCCCCATTTAGACTATGTTTATATGATGCCGGTCTGAACCGAAGACGCAAAAGTGGCATCGCGTCTTCACTTTTTATTCCGCGTTTAAACGAGCAATTTCGGGAGGAAATCTGCGTGCATACGGTGACGCAAAAGGGTGTGGAATTCGATCGGGTATGCATGCCAGGCGGCTAGGTGGTGCTGTGATACAGTACATTATCACTATGTCCATGTGCATGCGTAGAATCTTCCTTCTTCTCATCTGCGCCGTGAAAAGCAAAGCAAAACATGGCTACCGGTAGCAAAAAAAGATTGTGTGGTCAAATCAAGTTCAACTATTGCTTCAGACCACGTTAGACTACAAAGCAATGAAGGTGCAACAAGGTGTGGATGGGAGTCCTGCCAAACAAAGTACACTGATATATGGACCGATGTGACGTAAACGTGTACACGATGTCAGCACATTTGACCAGAGTTTTGCGTCTTGGGCAGTGTAGACGAAAACGCTACAGCGGAGCCTATTCAAGTTTTCCACTTTGGAGGGCGGTTTCAGTTTTTTGCGTTTTTAAGCCCCCAAAACGCTGTCACCGTCTAAACGAAAGGCACTTCCGATAAAATATTTTGTTGTTTTTACCCGTAAGCGTTCTTGTGTAAAAAGGCCTTGTTTAAAGGTCCCATGGCATGAAATTTTCACTTTCTGAGGTTTTTGAACGTTAATGTGAGCTCCCCTACCCTGTTTAGCCCCCCCATGGCTAAAAGTTGCGAAATGTCTAAACTGAGCATTTGCGGTCCTTTTCTGCGTTACAAAAAAGCAGTGTTCAAACGGGCGAGTTCGGACAAGGCACCTTATTGACGTCAGATCGGCAAATGCAGCTCCAGCCCCTCCCTCTGTCTCCGCTCAGCGTCCCTGTATATCCCGCCCATAGAGTTTGGATTGTGAATGCGCTACGCAATGCGAAATGCGTTTTTTTATTTGCCTGGAGGCACGTCCGAGTGTTTCTAGGCTCGCAAGTCCCTTACCCGACCCTCTGGACCTCTGAAATACCAGTGGTTTAATTTTATTTTCTGTGTAAATATGCTTTTTTTCATTGCAAAGTCTCTCATCTGTCTTCCTGCGTAAAACACGGAAGAGAGGAGAAAGCGGTGCCGAGCTGCGCTTCGAGCGGGGGAAACCCGCCCCCCCCGCTCCTTAGCCAATCTCTCTGTCCTTCTCATTTGCACTGAAGCAGCAACACTCAGAATAAAGCATTTTAGACACATATCTAGCCTCATGAAGACTGTCAGAGTCATATCTCATGCAGTGAGTGTTGATTTTGAAGAAGGATTCATTTACAGTATTAGGGAACCATTAAGGAGCCATATAAAAGCATCAAGAAGTACCATGTCATGGGACCTTTAACTTTTCTGATGGATGGTCTGTCATCTGCCTCTCTTCATGGAGATGTTGCCTGGAATGTTCTACATTATGGCATTACACTTGTTTATCTCTCCACATACAGCAGGTGACACCACAGGACTAATTTACATGTCAGATCTGTGGAGAGGCGAGCTCACTCATAGCGCAAATGCAAGTTTAATGACGTTTAATGACATACAGGGATATTACAAAATAATTAAATCTCCATGGAGACCAGAAACATTACACACTGCACCTTTAAGTAGATTTTAAAGTGGATGCTTTTACTTTACTACATTTGAGATCATGTATCTGCCATTTCTACTCCACTCGATTTTTGATCAGGACTAAAAAGTAACAGTATTTTTTTTTACTGTTGTGTGAGACATGCAGATAATCCTGATTATCTATTAGTTTTATTTCTAACATGTTTGTAGGTTGAGCAAACAAAAATATACAAATAAAAACAGCTAGGATAAACAACAACAGATTCAATTGTTTCGGCTGAAAAATATTCAATCAAATCACTACATTTAAGTCTTACAAAACCTCAAAATCTCTGCAAAATACTCTTTAAGTACATTTGTAAACAGGCACTTTAATACTTTTACGTACTTTTAAGTACATTTTGTCATGTGATACTTTATTGAGTATTTTCCTGCCCCTGTATCTATACTTTTAATTAAGTAACAATATTGGGTACTCCTTCCATCACTGCTGCTAACCCCAAATTGCTTCACTGGTTGTCAATTGGTATCCTGTTACATTTAGGAACTAAATTTTCAAACTCTTAATTTAGTTTGTAAGAACTTAATCCAGTCACTCACTCAGTAAAAATATTTGGAGAGATCGCTAGCTGTTGGCGTTAACTTTTTTAATGCTCTGTTTATATTACACAAATACTGCCAAGATAAAGCACCTTTTCAAGCTTCATTTCTAACAATCCAAGTAAGAAACAAAAAAAAAAATTGAAATGGACAGCATGATGTCTGGAAAACAAAGCAAACTTCCAGAGCTCCAAGTAGTCGGAGAACCATTAAAACCGGAGGTGTTAAACTTTGGACGACCTGCGGGACAGACTGCATAAAGCGCCAGTAAATTATGCCAATGAGCAGAAGTGCAGACGAGAAATAAAAAGTTATGGACGTAGCTGAGGGCGTGAGGTGAGTGCTTGTGTAGGCTGTCCCACACACACCAAGGCGCTGTCTGTCAGGGGCTGTTTAAGATTATAGGGCTGGCTCACAACACAGTCATTACCATAAGCCAAGCCTTTATCACACTATTGGAACACACTCAAAAACCCCATACTGTCACTTAAAGCAAGCATAGTAGGAGGATCAAATGTATGTTGTCAGTTTATTCCTGCTGTTTTCAATCGTCCTTCATGCCGCGAGTTTACAGCTTAGAGGGAAATAATCTTAATTTGATGTAAACTAGCAAACAGGATTTCTTGGTTAGAGTTTGAATAGCATGACAGCATTTGGAGCCATGTCCAAAACCGCAAAAGTTAATATCTTCATACTGTATGTTTGAATGAAAAATATTTAATCTTAATTTGAATACGACTTGCCAAATCTGCCAATAAGCTTTGACAGTTGAAATAGACCCAGTTGTTTTTGGCCAGTGAAATCTGCTCACATTAATGCAAGGTTTTATGTAACATTTCTACTCGTGAATGTTCCACAGTAATGTTATCTTATTGGAGACAAGCAGATGAAGTGACTGCTCAGGTCACTTTTTCAAGGTATTTTTAGCATTTCAAATACCTGAATGAATACAAGAAAGCCAAGTTTATTGCTGCACAATGAAACATTCCAAACAATTATCTCCATGGAGACAAGCAGGCGCCAGACTCTCCACCAGAAAAGCTACATAGTGTGCCTTTATCAAATCAGTAATTTGGTAAATAACACTGGTCTACAAGCGAAATGCTTCCGGAACAAAAGTAGTGAAATTTTCCTTGGTTTAGTTCACTAATAAAGAAAAAGTAAGTCAGAAGTGCTGATTAGCTATAGTTTCCAAGATATAGTATTGGGTCAAAATAGGAAATTTATCCAAAATAAGGCAAAAATGGTAGTTTATCAGAAGTGTGTCTACAAGCAACCAGTTCTATCTGAAAGCCTGTCTGCACATTGACATACATTCATTTTAATATAATAATAATTATATCATTAAATATCGTGAATACATTAGCTAACCAGCACAGTTATCAATTGATTTTCAGTTCATCTTGTCAATATAAATGAGATTTAGCCACTTTATTCTCAGAAGCAGATTGAGTCCAAAGATTTGTAGACCAGTGTAATAAAGGCTCTCATTAACCACTCACCTATTCACTCATGGGTTAAGTGTCTTGCCCAAGGACACAACAACAGCATTCATCTGTGGGAGCTGGAATCACACCGCCGACCTGTGGGTCAATGCAGCTGATCGTTCTACCAATGATGTTATTGTCTAGAGCGGGATTTGAACCCCCAGCCTTTGGATCAGTGGACAAACACTCTACCAACTGAGCTTTAAGAAGAAAGAAGAAGAAGAAGTGACTTTATTGATCTCACACTGGAGAAATTCTTCTCTGCATTTTAACACATCCTATATATTCGGAGCAGTGCAGCACACACATTAGGGCGCCCGGGGACCATCTCCATGATCTTCTTGCTTCGGTTTGGTCAGGACCTAAGCTGGAGTTACCTATGGTGCATGTTTTGGGTTGATGGGGGAAACCGGAGTGCCCGGAGGAAACCCATCCAGACACGGGGAGAAACATGCAAACTCCACACAGAAAGGCCCAGGCGACCCGGGGATCGAACCCAGACCATGCATGCAAACTCCACACAGAACACACACAGAAAGGCCTGGGCGACCCGGGGATCGAACCCGGAACCTTCTTGCTGTGAAGCAAGAGCGCTAACCACTCAGCTACCGTGCCGCTACTGTCTATAATGATAGCAGTGTAAATAAAGACTGTATGAATGCATTTTATCTTTGATTGTTACACCTGGCTTGTACTGAAACTGTGAAAGAAGTTGGTAAAGTGAACTGCCATTAGTGTTGCCATCATTGTTCATTCCTTATTCATAACTATGCATACCCTACTCCATGTTTTTATCTTATTAATAATAAAGCAGACTAAATACTTTTGGAGTCTTCCCTCACCACAATATTTTAACGATAAAAACACCTTAAATAATCCTTTGTGTGGGGAACTTATATTACAGCCCCCTCCCAATCGAAGCACATTTCCATACATTTTTAAACTGCTGTCATAATTGGACAAAGGCCATGCAATTCTTCTGCCTCAATGTAAATGTACTAATGCACCTCACCGCAGCATTGCACCAGGGTGAGTGAAAAGAAACAACTTGCACATGTGGGGAATGTAAAAGTTCATGCATTAAAAATACATATATGTTTTTTCATGATAAATCTTTCAGAGTCTACATGGAAAACCTTAAAAGAAAAAACAGGTTATTTGAGATGATTGGTGTTGTTTCTCATGGCCCTTGTTTAGTTTTGACATTAACTAGAGACACGGAATGTATTTTTTCTTACATTATAAAACACATTATGAAAAACATGTCTAACTCCTCAGTGAAAGTACAAGGAAATGGCTTCAAGTGGAAGTGGAAGAATGTAACACAGAAAGTATTCTATGATAAGAATGCAGTTTTTATACATGATTGTAAAGACAGATTTTTATAACTTTCTCCACTTTCTCCATGAAACTCAGTAGGCGCTAGGTAGTCCTGGATTCAGATCTGGAATGCCACACTGCAAACACCAACTGTTCCTGTTACTGAACCAAAAAAAATCCAGATTAAGACAAAAAGGAAAATGATTATGTGTAAATGTATGTGGCCAACGACAGCTCAAAGCATAAATCTGCTTCTCTTATTGAACTGAAATAATATGGTGGTTAAAGGTGCACTGTAACTTGGAGCCATTTGCTTGTGTCCATGGAGATGACTGGAATGTTCAACAATATGGCATTAAGCTTGTCTTATTATGCATTTGTTCAGTTACATATATTTTTATTGCTGAAATATACCATTAAAAACATACATTCTGACTGTGAATGGGGTCGCCTTTCCACAAATCTGATCTGTAACGTGGCCTGGTGGCTTGTCTCCATGGAGAAAACCAGAAACACATACATGAGTTCACCTTTAACCTCCTTTAATACATCTTTTCACTTTAAATCAAGTGCATTCTAACATTAAAACACAAAAACCTGCATTTGCATGTTCAAGTTTTCAACGCATACATACATTCAAACACATTAATTTCCTCTTGCCTCATTAGCAGTTGTCTTTAAGTGAGTCCATCCTCCTCCTTGTCTGCTTTACAACTGATTATTAAAGCACAAGGACAATTCTGCGCTTTAGGTAACACTTTAATTATACACTAGTAACCCTGTCCATTTATAAACACTACACTTTCCCTTTAAGCCCTTTTCTATTAGTCAAGTCTGTGCTGATTGGTCTAAAACCCTTCTGTTGTGATTACTCCCTTTTAAGAGAACATACATTAAGAACTACATCGACAGTGGAGGAGTGCGAATGGAAATCAGTAAGGATGTTTGAAAATATAAGATAATAATATATATAATATTTGGTAAAGCAACACATCTTTAACTTTATCAGAATGTAATAAAATAGTGGATCATATACAATCCCCCAATCCATGGACTTATTTCTAAAATATGGAAAATAATCAACAGCAGATCTTGTGTGATAGAGTGTGTTCTTCCAAAAGATATAGCACATTTCCAAACAATATTTTGTGTTGAAGTTGGAACAAGTATTAAGGAGCATCTCAGGACATGGAAAATAGTTATGTAGATGTTGAAAGACTTGGAAGTTTCTTGGAAGTGTGTCTTTGTATTATTGTAGTTTTGTAATCTTTGAAATATTTTTGTGGTGTACTAAGTGCAAATTTTAAATGCATTTTTTTATTGCTAAATAGAAAGCCAACATATACCTACCTAGTGAAAATAATTAAAGTAACAATAGCATAGCATCATGGCCTAGAGGTGGTGGTGACAACAGACAACAAGGAGATGGAGAAACTGAGGTGTACTTCAGCTTTTAAAGAAGTCTGTCTGAATCACTGATGATACAAAAAGTATTTAATGGCAGTAGAAGTTGAATTCCTGGTTGAAAATACATTACTGATGACTGATTGTTTATGGTGTTAAATTTTCCCTTGACGGTTTTTAATGGACATATCAAATACATTCAAACATCTGAGTATTTGAAGTCTATAGTCTGGTCTACAGAAGTCACATTTCACACATCACTGCCTGCTTTGAATCCCATTCAAAGTTCATGTCATTCAAATCTCAGCTTTCTGTTGTCTACTCTTATGCTAATGTGTGCACGCAAGCAATCTAGGAGACATTCAAACTGATGAAAAATATATAAATTGGCATGATGTAGTATTTGGATTGAAAGAAATCTCCATAATAGAAATAAATCTATAAATGTTGATGGAATGTTATAAGTATTTATGTATTCAAGTTCAGTTTTGCCTGTTTAGAGGTGCTGTATTATGCAAAATAGACTCTTGTGAGCTTTGAGCCATGTTAGGCTGTTACCGCCTTAAAAACATTTCGAGTTGTGTTTTGTTTCATTCACATATGTAATCATGCATTATTAGGCTCTCTACATCTCCAAATCTCAGAGCCCCCTCACAGTAAGAATAAATGTTATTTAAAGGGACAGTGTGTAAGATTTTTACCCATTAATTACATAAATTGAAGATACCCATTCAAAAATACAGTGTTTTCCAAGCCTTTTCACTTACATCATGAAATCAAAGTATTCTTTTGGACTTAGATATAGTCACATAAAAGGGAGATCTTCCCCATATAGAAGCAGCCATTTTGAATACAAGAGCCGCAGAAGGACATTTGGGCTCATCCTTTGCCTAGGCTCCTGCTAGCGCCTGCTCAGCCGCACTGCATGTGGGAGCGAAGGAGAGAAGGAGAGAAAGGGAAGGGGAGGGGGGAGCCTCGTGGTGTTGGGTAAACAAGACATGCTGCTGTATCACACGTCGTAATAACACGTGTTTTGGACTAAATTGTTTTACTGGATTTTATTCGTTGGATCCTTACGGACAGATTGAGAGCAAGTTTATGGTGAAATACAGAGTTTGACCTGTCCAGAGCCTTCAAAGGTAAGCTAAGTAACAAACCTCGTTTTGTGCTTTTCTGTATAAAAGCCCCATGTGCTCGGGGAGTGATTGTTGTGCCGGGAAATGAATTGCATAGTCAAAAAGAGGAGACTCTAAGGTTTCATTTGATGTGTAGAGTGTCATGCTACACGATCAGGAATGTGTGTTTTCATGCATTTTTCATGCGTTTTATTTATACCGTTGTTGTCGGCGAGAGTTCGCACAGCGCCGGGTGCGCGCGGCTACGCGAGCTGTCTGCGTTACGGCGCGCCCGGGTGACCCTCGAGGTCTGCCGTAGCCAAAAGAGGAAGTGGAATAGCTACTGTCCACCTATGCGCCACAAATCCTACACACTGTACCTTTAAGGTATAAAACTAAAATGCCAGACTGAGGAACATTTCAGTCAAAGCATCTCTATGGAGACAAGCATCCATCATAATGACTTTGAACAATCCTCTGCGCTGAGAAAGCACTGGGCACCAAAACTCCACACTTTTTAATTAACTTTATGGACTAGATTTGGTGCTTTTTTCCCCCATTTTATCCTTTTAAACTAAGGGCCGAATAATATTTGTGTCTGACATAAAGAGTAATACAATAATAATAAGCAGGTGGTCCAAAGCATGGTATTAAAGTATTCTAATTTTCAACTCTAAACTGTAATTTGACTTGCCAGCCTCCATGGAGATTCTTTTTTATTTATTTATTATTTATGGCCATACTGTGGAATATTCTAGGCACTATCTTCTTGTCTCCATGAAGACAAGCTAGTTGGACTCTGACAAATAAAACTACTCTTAAATTAGTTGAAACTGTTTATAAAAAAGCACTCAAAGTATTGGACAAAAAGCCCGCAAGTTACCACCATTGTAGAATTCTGGACAAATATAAATTTCTTAATTGGGACAACACCATCAAATATGCAGATTTAATTTTGGTTTACAAAGTTTTTAATAATCTTGCTCCACCTCCTTTAAAAGAGTTTGTGAAAAGAAATACAAATCGCACAACAAGAGACGGTTCTAGAGGTGACTGCTCTGTGCCGTTAAGGAAAAGCGCTTTTGGACAGTCCTCTTTTGCTTATCGAGCAGGTCAAATATGGAACACACTGCCTGCTCACATACGAGAGCTTCCAACACTGGCAGCATTTTCTAAAGCTGTAAAACAGTGGCTGTCCACTAGTCAAACATGCAACCATATTTAACAAAATTTAAATATATTGAGGTGTTATTGATTTCACTCTGAGACTCTTTACTTGAAATGACTGAATTGTGTGTACAGTGAGTGCTGGTTTTATGTACTTTGTGTGATTGTTGTTGTACCTGTCCCTGTCCCTGTCCCTGATTTGACATCAACCTGCCGAGGGACTGAAGATGGAAATTAGCCACGCTGGCTATAATCCTTACATATTTACATTTTAAAAGTCATTAATATGTGCTGTCCCTTTACAAATAAATAAATACAAATACAAATACAAATACAAGCAGGCGACGGACCCTCCACCAGACAAGTTACACACCACCACTTTTGGGCAGAATTTATGTATTTCATTTGTACAGAGCTTTGTGCCAGCGTTCATTATGAGAAGACCCAACAAAAGCTGTGGTGCGTCACATATTACTAAAAACATAAACCAGAGCAAAAAGTACACAATTAAAAGGCCAATTTAACCATAAAAATCATATCTCCTCTCAACCTAATTTTTTCAGGCTTCATGTAATGTTTTCAATGTCTCTTGAACGCCACCTATTCACATGTTGCTACTCACCCGATTTTCCACTCCCATTCTCCGCTATTCTTCCAACTATCACCTCTGACTTGAGCGAGCATTTAACTGTCACCTCTGAAAGCCACTTATTTACAACCCCCATCCCTCTCCATACATAGCCCATAGCCCTATCCCGCCCTCTCCTCCCCGCATGCCTTAGCTCCCATGAATTGTAAAGTTCACTGCAATGACGACCTGTTGTTTGCTCCTTTGACATTCGTCAATTGCGCATGCTAGCTCGCCCTTGCAATCAAAGTTAATGAGCAAAGAGACAAAAACCTATTCGCAATCCACGTGCAATCAGAGGATGTAAAGCGTCGCGTAGACACATGTACGTGGATGACATGTCAGGAGCCTAAAGTTTCACGGGTGAGTGGGTTTACAAGCTTAAATTGGTTTCTAAGTACAGGGTAGCTCGCTATTGGAAGCCACTGCGACGGAAGGGGGCAAGCTATTACTGAAACAAGCCAAGAAACTAGAAGGAAAGTGCGAGGGACATGTAATATCAATGTAAAAGAAAGAAATAACAAAAAGGTGTCTAATGGTGATGTATATTAAACGTTTTGTATTGTGGTTATATTGATCTTCTACTGTGTCTCTGTGCTGCCTGTGAATTGGTGAAGCAAAATTGCCCATGTGGTTGTGAATAACTATTTGTCACTATTCTGTACAGTTTTTTTAGGCATTTTAGCATCTAAAAAAAATAGGATTTCACTGACATAAAATACAGGGAAAAATGCACTGAACATTATACAAATGCAGCTAAATTAGCATTCGGTTTGAGAGGCTTATAAGAAAAAGAGCTATTTTCAGGTGCTATATCAGATTTTTACAATGTTAAATATCCCATGACATGGTACTTCTTGATGCTTTTATATGGCGCCTTAATGGTTCCTTAATACTGTAAATGAATCCTTCTCTAAAATCAAGCCTCAGTGCATGAGATATGACTCTGACTGTCTTCATGAGGCTAAATATGTCTCTGAAACGCTTTATTCTGGGCGTTGTTAATTGAATGCAAATGAGGAGGACAGAGACAGGCCAGTGCAGCGGGTGAGTTGTGGCCAAATGCGCCATTGGTTCCTCGTTTAGCGGTGCGCTGGTGCGCTGGCCCCACTTCCGTGTGTGTAAGCTCGGAGGAAGATACGAGACGAGTTGCATTAAAAAAACACATTTCCACAGAAAATAAAATTAAACCACTGCTGTTTCAGAGGTTCGGAGGCTCAGATAAAGGACATCCGAGCCTGGAAACACTCTCACGTGTCTCCAGGCAAATAAAAAAACGCATCTCGCATTGCGTAGCTCGTTTGCGGTCCAAGTTCTCTAGGCGTGATTTCCAGAGATGGTGGGTAGACATCCAGACGGGGGGTGGAAACCTTTCCGCGAGTGTGACGTCAGAAAGTTCCCTTGTTCAGAATCTCCCGTTTGGGCTGTCTTTTTTTCAAACGCAGAAAAGGATCGCAAATGCTCAGTTTACACATTTCGCAACCTTTAGCCATGGGGGGGCCCTAAACAGGGTAGGGGAGCTCACATTAACGTTCAAAAACCTCAGAAAGTGAAAATTTCATGCCATGGGACCTTTAAAAATGTGAAAAAAGGAACAAGCTCATTTTCAACAGTGGTTCACTTACTTTATGCATTCTGAGCACCCTAGTTATTCACGAGAGATATCACGACCCAGTATCCATCAGTATTGGCTTGGATTTAATGAATAAATTGGGCCAATACAGCTGTTGGTAAAGGCACAGACTGAGGAGTTGCTATAAATTATCATTAGTACACTCAACAAAAATATAAACGCAACACTTTTGTTTTTGCTCCCATTTTTCCTGAGATGGACCCAAAGATCCGAAATTCACTCCAGATACACAACACTACTATTTCTCTCAAACATTGTTCACAAATCTGTCCAAATGTGTGACAGTGAGCACCTCTGCCCCACCGAGACAATCCACCCCACCTCACAGGTGCGCCACATCAAGATGCCGATCCGACATCATGATTAGTGCACAGGTGTGCCTTAGACTGCCCACAATAAAAGGCCACCCCGAAATGTGCTTTTTTTTTTTTTTTGCTTTATTGGGGGTCTGGGGACTCAGAACCAGTCAGTATCTGGTGTGACCACCATTTGCCTCATGCAGTGCCACACATCTTCTTCGCATAGAGTTTATCAGATTGTCAATTGTGGCCTGTGGAATGTTGGTCCACTCCTCTTCAATGGCTGTGCGAAGTTGCTGGATATTAGTGGGAGCTGGTACACGCTGTCGTATACGCCGGTCAAGCACATCCCAAACATGCTCAATGGGTGACATGTCCGGTGAGTATGCTGGCCATGCAAGAACTGGGACATTTTCAGCTTCCAAGAATTGTGTACAGATCCTTGCAACATGGGGCCGTGCATTATCTTGCTGAAACATGAGGTGATGTTCATGGATGTATGGCACAACAATGGGCCTCAGGATCTCATCACGGTATCTCTGTGCATTCAAAATGCCATCAATAAAATGCACCTGTGTTCTTCGTCCATAACAGCCATTGAAGAGGAGTGGACCAACATTCCACAGGCCACAATTGACAATCTGATAAACTCTATGCGAAGAAGATGTGTTGCACTGCATGAGGCAAATGGTGGTCACACCAGATACTGACTGGTTCTGAGTCCCCAGACCCCCAATAAAGCAAAAAAAATGCACATTTCGGGGTGGCCTTTTATTGTGGGCAGTCTGGGGTGCACCTGTGCACTGGTCATGATGTCGGATCGGCATCTTGATGTGGCGCACCTGTGAGGTGGGGTGGATTGTCTCGGCGGGGCAGAGGTGCTCGCTGTCACACATTTGGACAGATTTGTGAACAATGTTTGAGAGAAATGGTAGTGTTGTGTATCTGGAGTGAATTTTGGATCTTTGGGTCCATCTCAGGAAAAATGGGAGCAAAAACAAGTGTTGCATTTATATTTTTGTTGAGTGTAGTATACCTTAAAATTACTATTTGTGTCCATAACCAACCCCAGGTTTTTAGAATCCACACCAGCCATTTTCTTAATATCCAGTAACAGAAACAAGCAGTTGAAGATAAAATACATGAATTAACACCATTCTTGGGTTTATGTCCCACCCCGTGCCTTGCTCTCCCCGCTGCCCACAGCAAACAAATTAAAAAATCATTAGCCTTGTAACTGTGACATCGATGCCAAAGGAGCATTTGCTGGAGTCTAATCCCAGGCATCATGGCTGTGTAAGAGTGAAAGAGAAAAATGTCCTGGAGCGTATTGTGAAGGTGTGCGGTAAAATTGCAGGTCCATCCTCGGTGACCCCCGTGACCCTTTGTCAGGCCAGTAAAAAATGCCCAATCCATCATGGCCGCTCGGAGCCGTCCCACTGCAGTGAAGTGGTGTGGTTATAGGGTTCACATGATACTATCCATTTCACTGTGCTGCTTTGATACAGTGTGTGTCAAAGGGCAAGGATTGGGCCAAGTGAACTGTGCTAAATTTAACTGTTTAGATATTATTATTATTATTATTATTATTATTATTATTATTATTATTATTATTATTATTATTATTATTATTATTATTATTATTATTATTGAAAAGTCAGGGTAATTGTTAATAGGAAGATTGGGGAAGTTGCACACTGTCGTTTTTTCTAATTACCAGATATTGTTTTTACTTTTATATTCAAATTTCATCCACATGCCAACTTGGACATTAAAGCCCCATTGTGCAACATTTTGACCAATCAAAAAAACAAAATGGAATAATTTTATTGCTTAAAAATATGATAAAAGGAGAAATTCAATTTGTCAATTGGACGAAGTTTGTTTGGTCGAAAACGTTTCGCCGCTCATCCGAGAGGCTTCGTCAGTTCTGGTTCTAATGCTGGTTAGACCCTGTTTATATCTAGCTGCAGGGAGGAGCTCACTACACTGAAATAGTTCTGAAACTATCTCAACTAATGTGTTCCTTTGTTTTTCGAATTTCTCTGGCATCTAGTATTAGCATATCTATTCAGCCCTATGATGAGCTCACTACACTGAAATAGTTCTGAAACTATCTCAACTAATTAGTTTCTTTTGTTTTTCGAATTACTCTGGTGTCTAGTTTAGCATCCCTATTCAAACTAACGACCCTCTCCACCCCTCTGACCCTGGCCTGTCTGCCCTAATGTTTCTTCGTCTGTTTTGACTTGGTTTGAGAATCGAATTATAAATGGGAGACAAGTTATGTCTAACTCCCCCATTTCTGTGGGGGAGAAATTTCAGTGTAGTGAGCTCATCATAGGGCTGAATAGATATGCTAATACTAGACGCCAGAGAAATTCGAAAAACAAAGGAACACATTAGTTGAGATAGTTTCAGAGCTATTTCAGTGTAGTGAGCTCCTCCCTGCAGCTAGATATAAACAGGGTCTAACCAGCATTAGAACCAGAACTGATGAAGCCTCTCGGATGAGCGGCGAAACGTTTTCGACCAAACAAACTTTGTTCAGTTGACAAATTGAATTTCTCCTTTTATCATGGATTCTACCTGGACGACTGAGGGACTCTTCACGTGCTTAAACATATCTTGAAATCAGGCCAACTTGCAATCGTTTGTCAAAGTAAAATAATCACACAGATGTTTATAGACAGGACAAATGTCAGTGTAAATAAGTATATACATTTTATACGAATTGAATAGTATTCAAATCCCATCATGGAGTGGACAAATGATTTGCTATGGTGCATGTTCTGTTACCCATGTTATTTGCGAAATGGGAAAAATAAAGAAGAGGAACTCATCTTTCTTCTATACATTTCTACATTCACGAAAACTGTAAAACCTCTGCACACACAAACTAGGAACCAACCCCATTCAAATTCTGTGATATTCAGTAACTAGTTCTGAATTTGAAAATGTAATCCCTGAACATTAGTATTAGATAAAGAACAACAGTGGCCTCACGTTCTCCCCCTGTGGTCAGTCAGAGTGCTCGAGGACATAGCCGTGTTTTTGATGTGTGGATGTGTATACTATACAGTGGCTAGGATGAGATCAGAACATACATCAGTGCATCATCTATCTGCCCCTGATGAATGCCTATTGCCCCGCTGGCCTGCTCCTGTCTCTTTCATAGCTCACTTTTCCAGACTAGCCTTTAATCCCACACTACTCCATCAGCGGCCACAGAGCGCCCACTGTTGCTGCAGCGCCCTGTATGTTTTGGCAGGTCACGCGGAGCTGCAGCCAGGAGCTTCAGCTGGCGGGAGGAGCAGACTGTTCCTCACTGCCAGACACAGTTTGACCACACCTGCGCTGGACACACACACACACACACACACACACATGCACATGCACACACCAATTTCTTATTTCCACAACATGAGCAGGTCCCAAAGCAGAGCCCGACCACTGCACCACATCCTTCACTCAGCTGGCAGCCCCTGGATCAAGATCTGGGCAGATGCTACACTTTTTTTTAAGATGCCAAGAGAAAAAATATAGTAGCCAGGATTAACTTTTTGGTTGGGGGTCTGTCACCTGCTTGTTTCTATGGATATGTCATTGCTCTGTCCGCAATGCTCCCCAGTATGGCATTAAACAGCTCTACCTTACAGTTATTCAATTACAGGTTATTTTATAGCTCAGAAATAACAAGAGAAACAGCATTCTCACTGTGAGCGGGATGGCCTCTCCACAGATCTAACCAGTAACTTAGTCAGATTTGGTCTCCATGAAGATGAACAATGTGCTAAACTAAACAGTTTGTGAGAGCTATAGACAGATTTAAATACCTCCTTCAGCAGTGTGGAAAACAGGTCCCTCAGCTTTCAAAAAAAAAAGAAAAACGTAGCTGCTCCGATGTGTTTGTGCCAACTGTCGAATAAAATCTGGGTTTTTGGATGTGTTGAATTGTAATCATGTGTTCAGTGGTGGTCAGAGAGGATACAGGGGCAGGGTCACAACCTTAAACTGCAATTCAAGTAAAAAAGTATTTGTTAATTACTGATGAAATAATTGCTCAATTGAAAAGCCAAATAAATTAAGAATCCAGTCAAAATTTAACACTTCTTCTAATTCATAGCTATTCCTTCTCAGCAGACGCCACATAAAAAGCAGCACATGAACTGAAACAGCCGTGAATTTTAGTTAAATTATATGAAATATGTTAAATGGACAGGCCATGGTCAATGTCAGGACCAGCATTCAATAAAGGATTCATTTCTGTGCACTTGAGCGCAGCACATACAGGACGACTCAGAGGAATGCGCATAAAATAAAAAATGCTCACAAATGGAAGGTGACATTTAAATTTAACATTGAAAACCTTTGAAAAGAAAATTACAGAAATGTTCATTGAATTTCAAGTAATTGTGGCTCATTGTCAACATGAAATGATTTTTCAAGACCTTGAATAGATATTAGTAAAAATTGAATATTGTCTATAACTAAAAACACATTATTCTAGTTGAGGAGATTAATGTGCTAGAAATAGACAATATGCTAATTGTAAGGCGCCCTGTTTTGATACAGACAAATCAGTAAACAGACATGTGTCTCTTATTGGTGAAACCACGTCAATCACATCTATTACAATAGAACAAAAAACATAAAAACAGAGCTCAGACTGTATGTTATTGTACATCTTGGAAACTAGGTGGAAATTTGACTCCTGTGTGATGTCTGCGTCTTATTGTTATATGTTTTATCCTCAGGAAGTGCATGGTTAGCATGTTAGTTGTTGTTAGCATTACTGTGGTGGCCAAACTCAATCTGGTCTCTCGAAGCTGCTTACAAATTCATCGTGGTGAATAATGCTCGGACTGCTTAAGGTTAGTGAGGAATAACTTTGAACTGCTGCAAAAAATAAACTAGAACCGTTTTACACAAACAATCATGCGCAGCACCTTCAAAACATTGTTCCATTAAACCTAGAAAATGAAATGAAAGCCCCCAAAAACTACTTCTCCAAAGTCCAAGAAAACTGTTTCCAACTGTCAACCACTGATGGATACTTGCAGTGCGGAGCAGCTCTTGGCCAAGTGCTCAGAGGAGGGACAGCACTATGCAGACAGCACAGATTGAGGCTGCTTTTTGGACCAGGCCGTGGGCACCAGATAGTGATTCAGTGTGGTGGAGATAAAGACGGTGCACTGTGGCTGGCTGCAAGTCTGCCGGGCTGGGTGTGAGAGACAGATGAGTCACCGCACTGTCCCAGAGCTGACAGGCTGTTCCGACAGGAGACAGGAACACAAGGTTAGACTGGAGGACAGGACGACCCATACCCACTGCAGCACAGGTCAGAGAGAAAATCATGTCCGAATGAATTCTCTGCTCGCAATATTCAACACTTCATGCTCCAAATCACATTATTTTTGGGATTTGTATTCCCAAAATTGCATTACTTTCCTCAATCTCGGGCAGACAGGGAAGCTTTTTGTACTGGTTACATCATATATTGGCAAGTGTACATTAGCACTTCAACCAATAAATCCAGCAATTTCTATGAAAATTGGCTTTTTGTGTGCCTTCCTTTCAACTTCCTTTCAACTTTTTCAGTGTCATCATAAGGAGGTAAATATTTCACTTTCTCGTCTGCTTTACTCCAGGATCAGTGGGCTGTGAATATTGTGTAGGCTCACTTCAGGAGAGAGCGTTCCATTCTGGTGCAGTGGGGAGACTGTGTGCAGATATGCAGATTCATATAGTATTGATATGGACACAAATGTATTGTGCTCTTTATGAATGACTTCTCCTTTGTCAGCGCACTACAATGGACTTAAAGGGATATGCCACCCCCAGGTCAAACTTGGGCATCTCTCCACAGTCCAGAGACTAAAATAAGTGGTGGAAAGTGTTTTCCTGGTCACCCAGCCATTGTCCGAGTCTGTCAGCACTGACCACCGCGGTATCTGCGGCTCCTCCGCGTTAGACTGGAGTCTAACGGCGCCAGAGAAAGATTTCGGCCAAAAGGAATTAATTTGCTCGATGCGTTTCCCAATTACTTTCTGTGTAGTGCGCATTCATATCGAGTGCAAATAAATGTGCAAATCAACAGGGAGAGCTTGACTTGGTCATTTTGGGTGGGAACTATTTTTCAGTGCGGAAAAAGAAAGCCGAAGCACAGAGCACGCTGCGCAACAGGGGAACTCCCTTCCTGGTGCGTAACAGGGATTCCCCTGGCAGCGTGCTCTGTGCTTCGGCTTTCTTTAATTAATTCCTTTTGGCCGAAATCTTTCTCTGGCGCCGTTAGACTCCAGTCTAACGCGGAGTAGCTGCAGATACCGCGGCGGTCAGTGCTGACAGACTCGGACAATGGCTGGGTGACCAGGAAAACGCTTTCCACCACTTATTTTAGTCTCTGGACTGTGGGGAGATGCCCAAGTTTGACCTGGGGGTGGCATATCCCTTTAACTTTAAGCAACCTTGACAGCACAGTTTCTGGTAACCAAGCTGGTAGAGATGCAGCAGTTCAACATTATCTCAAAATTATTTTTCGTTGCCAAGCATGACCGGATTACGCTACAATATCTAAGAAAGTATTATTTTGTGATGTCACTCAAAAATTGTAAGCTTTCAAGTACACATGGGAATAGAACATGGCACTTAGGTATAACAAACGTCTCAACTGAACTAAGCTGTTGTGTCAATGTCAAAGCACAATGATTACAGCAACATTCCTGAATACATAAATTACAATATTTTAAAATACAATTCTGCAAAGTTATACACATAATGGTATATTTCAGGGGGCAAAAGCAGCAATCAGACCAATTTTGCTGGTCCAAAATTGTTAGCTCCTGTTGACTCAAATGATCATATGTATATGTTTTACTGCAAATTTAAGCATTTCTACCACTACAATCTCAATAACATCACACTGCAGTATTATACAGGCCTAAACATAATGTTCCAAAAGGTATAGTGTCTGGGTCAAAGCTGTGTTGACTGCGCTCATCTGAAAGACTGTATTGCATTGACCACCAGTCTGAGTGGCTCTCTTTGCTTTGAATATGTGTATAACTGCAGCCCTCAGTGAAAAAAGTTTGGAGATTCCTGGTATATAGGGAGAAATTGTTGTTCTTGGATTGTTTTAACCTACTAATCTCCAGTATGGTGAGTTGCATATACAGCTCTGGAAAAAAAAAAGAGACCACTGCATTTTTTTCTGAAATCAGCATCTCTACATGTATTACAGCCATTCCATTCCAGCGTCTGTTGAATTCCAACACAAACACAAAGCTGAGCTACTTCAGTTCTTGCACCAGGAGTGGAATAAAGTCACCCAAGAACAATGTGAAAGATTTGTGGAGAGCATGCCAAGACACATGAAAGCTGTGATTAAAAATAAGGCTTATTGCAAGTGTAAAAATTAGTATTATGTTGTTTTAAAATTAATTTGATCTTGTTTCTATGCATTGTTTGAAGTCTAAAAACATGTATCTTTTTTGTTATTTTGACCATTTGTCATTTTCTGCAAATAAATGCTCTAAACGATAATATTTTTATTTGGAATTTGGGAGAAATGTTGTCAGTATTTTATAGACTCAAACAAAAACGTTCCTTTTGCCCAAACACATACCTATAAGTAGTAAAATCAGAAAAACTGATAATTTTGCAGTGGTCTCTTATTTTTTTCCAGAGCTGTAGGTCAGTAAATTAGCTCTGAACATACAACACAAAAGCACTAGTTTGGAACAGTGCTTTATGTTATTGGGCATTGTCATAAGAAGACTGAAAACAAAATACCTCAAATCAAAAGTCAACCTATCTTTTCATGAGTGAAAACCGTGTATTATTTAACTTGAATATACACTGTCCAACTTTCTAGTCCCATTCAAATAAACTACCAACCTATTCAAGTAACTTCATTTCCCATCATTCCGTTCCCCTTGAGTGTGGTGTGCAAAAGGACACCATCAGCATTTCCCTGTATTCTCCACCTATTTGAAAGTCTGAAAGTGTTTTATATGGGCAAATCCTCACACCTGGAAGAGCACGTAACCCAATCACCCTTCTAATTTCCTCGCCTTTGGGGCTTTTTGCCGCCTCCGGGCTTGTATCTCTAACATGTAATCCAATCGCTAACACACAACCACTCTGATGCACTGCACAATATCCGTGTTGGATCCTCATTTGATTTCATAACTATAGTTGGGAATGTTTACCTCGTTATAGTGTAGGCTTTTTCTGCATGAGTGTGTTTATGTGATTATCTACTCTCTTGTGCGTGTCTGTTGTTACAGTTCTACCCTGAAGGTGTCCCCTAAGGCCTCGCACCCACCCCGCTTCACCCCTCCCACCCTTCTCATTCCGAACACTCGCCCCATACCGCAGACCCCTCCCTCTCCCCGTCCCACAGCCCCACCCCGGCCCCTCCCCTTGCCCTCTTTAGCCATGACACGTTGAATCAAGCAGAAATTAATGCAGATGATGCATCCACTGTCTCATTGTCTCCCGTAGCAGCGCGAGAGGATATCGGGTTGACATGGCGACATGGGATGGGGGGGAAAGAACTGACGCGAAGCTTTTAGCCACGCTCATGGCTGTTTGTGTACAGTGTGGGTAAATGCTCGAGAACGTATGGGTCTGGGAGTTGCATGTGGAAGTGTTGCTGTTGCACCATATAGTGAGGACAAGTAAAGCATGGTTAATTCAGTGGGTATGCAACATCTACAGGCTAAATGGGAAGGATAATGTGTTTAGATACAAACTGGAACAAGGAGGACAAGTACTATCTGTATTACTATACTGGCCATGACGCCGATGTGAACTGATCTTTATGTCATTTCAGAGTAAGAAATTCTATAAATCCCATCCATTATAATAACGCATTTTACCACAACAATTCAACAATTCAAACTCGTAACATAATGACAATGTTAGAAATATGTCTATAGAAGATACATAATATGGAATACACAGAAAAAAGCTGTTGGATAAAAATTAAAATAAATAAAAATCCAGTAAAATCTAAACAATTTGGCCTTTCCAAGACTGCGCCACAGTCTTTTGGGTGGGGTCGAGAAGAATCCAAATAAGTTTACATGTACACTATTCAATGGATTAAGAAAAAAAATAAAAAAAAATAGATAAAATGACCAGTTTGAGAATGCTGATTTGGTTTGATGTCGGAAGCTAAGCAGGGTTGGGCCTGGTAAGTACTTAGATGGGAGCCCGCTGAGGCAGTACAGGTGCAGTAGTGGGTTATTCCATACCGATATTGTGTCCTTAGGCAAGGCATTTCACCCTACTTGCCTGGTATATTCTTATTAGTCAAATGGTGATAAAACAGCATATGAAAGAGCCATGGGAATCCTATCTTACATTCATACACATCATTTGTTTACAGACTTTGTTTTCTTTTCAGCTAAAAATATAAATCCTTATATAATCATTACATTAACATGAACATTTTACAGTATATACTACATTACAGTAGCTGTTCAGTAACCTGTTGTGATTAAGTGGGTGATGCTAGCTTTGTTGTTATGACAAACCTTTCAAGACATGCGTTCGGACAAGTCAATACAATCTCCCCTTGTACAAATGAAAATGCTCTTTTTTTCCTGCTACTATACATGTGAATATGACTGTAACTGTGATGTTTGGTCCTTGTGGGGTTGAGTGTGTGCGGGAGTCACATTGTAATCCGCCACCTGGAGAGAGCACAAAGAGGTTACGGGTAATATGCGAACCGCTGTTTGATTGATGAGCCAATCAGAGCGCCACAAAGGATTTCATTAACAATAGACACCCTGCCACAAATCAGCAATCATCGGCACGCACACACAGTCACTTATCAACACTTATCAGCGAGCGCACAAAAACACACAACGTCACATATCGACAGGCCCCCACACACTTACAAAAAACACTGCACTGATGGCTGGGTATAACTAAGGGTGTTATCACAAAGTCAGCAGTAATAATGTGGGCATTTCATCAAGTCGCGCCGGAGAGCAGGGAGAATGCATATGGGTCAGCGGTTTGCGTTTGGGAAAATCAAAAGCCCAGAGCATGTGTTCATTGTTTCCCTGCGCATTTGGCCCGTTTCTCAATCACTTCTGATGGAGAGTGGGGCTACTTGACAGGGCTAAAAAAAGGAGAAAAAAAAATGGAATTGCGTTTTTGGGAAAGTAAATGAGTTTTGCGCCCCGTGAACCCCTTGCCTTCGTTCTGAGGTCTATATTTGTTTGACAGGAGGCACAGCTGTGGAACCGTACGAGCACTGTGGTGATATGGAGGGTTGGGAAAGTCAGTCGTGAACTTGCCTTTTGTGACTAACTGGTGAACCTAGGGTGGGCCCCGCTTGAGGCCCAATGTACCCATGATCCCTAAAGTGGAAAAGGATGAGTGAATAGTCCTTTTTTAATGGAAATAGCCAGCCTTACTTTAACTATTTCAAGTCCAGTGGGTTGGAGGTCGGCCAATTCAAGACTTTTCCACTGGCAGCCATACTGTATTTCTAGCTACAGCCACGTGTGACTGAGATGTGAATAAATAATGCATAAAATTATAATGCAATTGACAGTATCAAAAAAGCTATACAACAGCAGACATAAATGGATAAATAAAACAACATGGTTCATTTGAGCACTAAAGAGCAAAATGTAATTGCTGTGCCATCCAGAACCTGCTTGTGATTGCTTTGTTATTGCATTTGGTTAAATGTCTAAAAATACCCTGAACACCCATTCTTAGTGTAAAATCTGACCTTTGACCAGGCCTTTTGGCAATCAGTGCATATCCTGCTAACCTGCACATCTAATAATTAATATTTTTCAAGTTGTTATGTCAGTTTTATATCATGCTTTTGTATATTTATGGAGAATTTTTGTATGGGAGCATAGATGATTTAGACTTGTGTGCTGAGCATTTGACAGAATCTTACAGCTAACTGTAAGGGTTGGGGAGAGATCACTAAAATACTGAAACATGGATGGAATATAACACCTCTTCAGGAATGATTTAGATTTAGAGGGAATGTTATAACATGGTATAAAGTAAAACAAAACAAATATTTTATGTATTTGCATAATATCCCTCTTTAAAAATATTCCCCCAGAGCATAAACTTTCCCTAAATTCCATTTTCACAGTACTCCTCGTGTGCTGTAATATTCACAGTTTTACACCCTGTCTGCCTCTTGCTCCATTCTGATCCATGGACTTTTTTATTATTAAGCTGAAGGGAGGGTAGGGGGGCGCACAGACACACAGCAGTCACACTAAGCACTGTAATAGGCTATACTTTCTCATTAGGGGCTGACAGCACTGTTATTTTGGCTTGGCTGTGTATTGGGCCCTCTTCGTTATTATTGATTGCGATAATAAGATACGTGGACTCCCAGATTATTTGCATCCCTGAGCAGCGGTATTGTCATCAAGGGGAGGGGGCTTGATGTGATTATGACGCTCGTATCCACTTCCCCCGGGGGCAAAACTGCTGTCTGCTTTGCCCTGCTCTGCCTCTGCACCTATCCTGTATTCATGTGTATTGGACTCACTCCCCTGCCATCTCCATAGCATGTCTAAGTCTAATTGGCTATAGACGCTTGAGATCCTACCCCTAGAATCCATTTTGCACGGTTACCAAGGTGACAGCATTGGTCTTCTGTGTTGGTTCAGGGGAGACAGACAGAGACACGCCGGTGTACGCATGTATGTATGTCTGCATTGCTATATACGTAAATTGGAGGGGGAAAAAAACACCACTCAATTCTGTGTTAATTAGCTCCATCTATTAGCAGCAAATCCACTAATTAAAGTCGAGCTGAGACGCGACCCAGAGAAAGCTATCTCGGCGGCCATATGGGGGGCTAAATATGGAGGGGACCCGCAGATGACAACTCTGTATACAGCAGTCAGGCATGCACGCGTGTGAGGAGGAGGAGGTATGTGCGTATTCCAGAAGGTCAACAGAAAGCTGCCGTTTTTCTTCGAACAACTGGAGATTATCACAGTTTATGTCATAGAAGGTGTTTAGTGGTGTTCCTGATTGCAGTAGTATTAGAATGTACGTACTGTTTCCTATTATTGTAATGCATCTGTGTCAAAGGCTATTCTGGCAAAGTATGTATAATCATATGACGTTTGTAGTCATATACAGCTCTGGAAAAAAATAAAAGACCACTTTTTCTGAAATCAGCATCTCTACATGTATTACAGCCATTCCATTCCAGCGTCTGTTGAATTCCAACACAAACACAAAGCTGAGCTACTTGAGTTCTTGCACCAGGAGTGGAATAAAGTCACCCAAGAACAATGTGAAAGACTTGTGGAGAGCATGCCAAGACGCATGAAAGTTGTGATTAAAAATATTGCACCAAATATTGATTTCTGAACTCTTCTTAAGTGTAAACATTAGTATTATGTTGTTTTAAAATGAATTTCATCTTGTTTCTTTGCATTGTCTGAGGTCTGAAAACATGTATCTTTTATTATTTTGACCGTTTGTCATTTTCTGCAAATAAATGCTCTAAACATATTACATATTACTATTTGCACTATTTATTACTTACTTTATCCCCTCCCTGCCTGCATGCACTTTTTCCCTCCTGTCCAATTGTCCTGGAGCTACTGTGGCGAGTAAATTTCTCCTGTGTGAGATCAATAAAGTCTTATCTTATCTTATCTTATCTTATCTTAAACGATAATATTTTTATTTGAAATTTGGGGGAAATGTTGTCAGTAGTTTATAGACTCAAACAAAAATGTTCCTTTTGACCAAACACATACCTATAAGTAGTAAAATCAGAAAAACTGATAATTTTGCAGTGGTCTCTTATTTTTTTCCAGAGCTGTACGTAAAAGTAGTAGTGCCTTAGAAGGAGGTTGATCCAGACTATACTGAACATAAAATACATTTAATTTAATGTAGTTTGTATAAGTGGTTTTCAGTGGTTATAAGTGTTTTTTTTACCCTTGAAACCCCTTGTTGAGCCCCTCCAGTCCAAACCAGCAGAAACATCATGATAAAAATTTGTTAGAAATAAGAATTAATTTCAGAAAACTACATTGTATTTGGGGTGGCCCCTTTATTTTCCAATTATATGTAGGGATTTTTTACAATTAAAATCTTACAAATAATTATTTGACCAGACAAGGCTCTGGAACCCACTACAATCTTTGGCACCCCCAACTTGGGAACCACTGTTTTGTACTTCACGTATGCACTTGTAGTAGAAGTATAGTAAGCAGTTCTAGTTGCAGCAACATCATGTAGTCCCCTATTTATCCAAAAGTTTTCAATAGTAGCAAAGGTTTCAATCATTTTTTCATTTCAAGTAGAAACTCACTGATCTCATTTAACCAAGATTTGAATTCAAAAGTATTTTTACTGCCTATGTGGTATTGGTATTTTAATGAACTGAGGTCTAAAAGAAAAGGCTACACACTATAAGCAGAAGTTGTAGTTGTAATAATATGTAAACATTGAACAAACCTGAATGACAACACTGCACACACAAAGCACAAACAGTGGGCCTATACATTCCAGAAGGTCAACAAAAGCTTTTCCAATAAAGGCAGCATCAGGGTGAACTGCGTCTCAGTGGAGGTGAGGCCCATGTTTAGCCTTGATTCTGCTGTGTCTCAGAACGAAAACACCAGGATTGAAAAGACAAAATAAAAATATGAGAAAAAAAACAAGAAAGCCAGTTTGAATGGTACACGTTTGTGCAAAGGATTTCTCTTTACAAGTCGTAGGAACCTCAAGGCCGAAAATGGAGGCACGGCTAAACGCTTGTCTGCTTTTAAGGCGCCAGGCGATTGAAATCCTGATTTGATAGATGGAAATCAGGGGTCCTGCTGTGAAGCTCCTCTCTGTCTGTACGCCCTCCCTCTCTGTTTCTCTCTCCCCTCCCTCGCACCCTCCTCACTCATCCACCTTCAATTGAAACAGAAGATGAATGAGAACCAGCCCAGTGAATGGGGATACAACAAAAATGTGAATATGGCCAGTGGAAAAGAGTGAGGAGCACAAAGACGGGTGTGGAAGATTGTTGTCAAGGGAAAATGGTTGGCCACCTGCTTGTCTCCATGAAGATCGTTATCGCGGTGTCCTGGAAAATTCTACACAATGTCATTAATTATCTCGCATTGCTTTAATTCCAGGTGCATTCTTGCAGTGGGTCACTTTTCTATAGAGCTGACCCATAACTAAGTTCAGGGCATTGCCTGATTATCTCCATGGAGATAAATGTAAATAGCAGCATGTTGCAATTTAGTAAAGGCAACCCAAACATGCACAATAGGCAGTGTTGGGAAGTAACTGAAAACCTGCACCAAAAATATGTATTTTGAGTAACTGTATTTCAGTACAGTTATCTTTAAAAAAATAAAATAGACAACTCTGCTCTTGTGGTGAACGCATGTGCGATTTTTCCATCTCCAATTAGCGATAGGAAACAAAACAGCGAAATAAATAAATAAACAAATAAAGCTGTTATTAATCCAGCGTTGCATCTTTAGACTATAATTTTAGTGCAACTTGATGGAAAAGTATTCTAAGTTTTCAGAACACAGTAATATGATCAATCTGACATTACAAAATACATTTTAATGCAGGTATTCAGTATTCTGTAATTAAATACATTTTCAAAGTATTCTTCCCATCACTGATAATGGAGCTAAGGTAGTCCTGACCAAGCCCAGCTCAAGATCTGGAGATTGGTTCCTGAGCGATACAATGCCCACTGCTGCTGACAGGCTGCCCCAGTGGCATGGAAGCGAATTTCCCTGACGGGGACAATAACGTACCTTAAGATGGGAGTCTGATTTTTTAATATTGTATAATGTATGTGTGCATGTAGAAATTTGATTTGTCAGCAAAATGATGGTTTGATTAGCCTTTGGAGATCGTATGTGCCAGCACTGAGAATATACTGGCTAATTTCATCTTATTTGCTGTAAATGACCTGTACAACCTCATAGCTCCATTAGAACAGACTGGAAAAGGCCCTTAACCACACACCAGTGCCATAAATCTGATCTATATTTTAAAAACAATGCTATTCCGACATCTCTTAAAACGTACCAAAGTGCATGATACCTCAGAGATTGACCTTTAATTACCATTTTATATCATTTTCTAATAAACATAATGTGCAATAAATTACCACAGCGAATACATTATCGCGCAAACTGAATAATTAATGATGAACCATTAACTCAAAAGTCATTTTCCGAAGCGCGCCCCGCCACTTTTCTCTTTGCTTTTAATGGATTTACTATCTGTTTGCGACGCATCCCCAATCACGCCAAAGTGAGAGATTGCCGTTTAGCGAATAAACAGTAAAAAAAAAAAACTTGCAGCAGTTGTTGAGGAGAATTAATTTTTAATATGGGGAAGGAGAGATGAGAGGGGGAGGGAGTGCCTTGAGGGGCAGTGTGGAGCATGAAAGCGCATTCAGGTGTCAATCTCCAGGAGGAATTAGAGGACGCAGCGAGGTACCACTTGTTTGGGCCGCAGCGCCTGAGTCTGCCCATGTGTTTGTGTGTGTGTGTGTGTGTGTGTGTGTGTGTAACCCAGTGATCAGGGCCGCATTAGTGTCCAGGCTATTACTGCAACTCAGCCTCCTCCGCCTCTCAGTCAGACTGCAGAGTGTATAAACGTCTCACATGCAGCACTGTGAGCTTAAGTACAGTGGTACCTCACCTTACGAATGACCCAACAAACGAAAATTTCAAGTTACGAAACGCCTTCACGGTAAATTTTTGTCTCTAGATACGAATGTAATTTCAAGTTACGAAACGCGAAATCTCCAAAATTCAAATAAAGTGTGCTCAGCCACACACATTATACGCTTTTCTCAGACTGGATTTAAACTTTTCTCACATTTGTCTCTCGTTTAAACACTCAAACTTTCATAGATTTTCAACAAAACGTATCAATATTGAAGTGAGGGGGGAAGCGGGAGGCGGGAGAAGACTGCGCGGACACGTGTGCGCAGCATGACCCGGCGCGGGGCTGGCAGCAGGACTAGACCAAGATCTAAACCTGGACTGGACCAGGACTAAACCTGGACTAAACCAGGACTAAACCAGGACTAAACCAGGACCAGACCAGGTGGATTAAAGCGCCGCGTGCGGGTCTATTTCCTGGTTTCTCACGAGTCACAGCTGAGGCGAGCAGTGAGGAGGAGACCGCAGGCAGTCTGAGCGCAGGTCTAGAGGAGGTCTAGAGGAGCCGCGGTGGTCTGGACTAAACCAGGACTAAACCTGGACTAAACCAGGAGGAGCCGCGCTCACATGCGCTCAGACTGCCTGCGGTCCCCTCCTCCCTGCGGTCTCCTCCTCGCTGCTCGCCTCAGCTGTGACTCGTGAGAAACCAGGAAATAGACCCGCACGCGGCGCTTTAATCCACCTGGTGTAGTCCAGGTTTAGTCCAGGTTTAGTCCTGGTTTAGTCCTGGTCCAGTCCAGGTTTAGATCTTGGTCTAGACCTGCTGTCAGCCCCACGCCGGGTCATGCTGCGCACACGTGTCCGCGCAGTTTTCTCCCCCCTCCCGCTTCCCCCCACACTTCAATATTGATACATTTTGTTGAAAATCTATGAAAGTTTGAGTGTTTAAACGAGAGACAAACGTGAGAAAAGTTTAAATCCAGTCTGAGAAACCAATCAGGACGCAGAACACATTGTTACACTATAAAAAAAAAAGTTACACTATTAAAAAAAAAAAAACTTGGATCGGGGCCTTGGAACGAATCAGGCTTTTTCCATTGAAATAGCTACTCAACTTACGAATTTTTCACGTTACGAAACCACTTCTGGAACGAATTAATTTCGTAAGGTGAGGTACCACTGTATACAGATAAACTTTAAGGCACTGCTATTTATAGAATAGGGTAAATGTACATATTGTTTTTCATGTTGATAGTGTAAATGTACATATTGTTTTTCATGTTGATAGTGTAAATGTACATATTGTTCTTCATTGTTTTTCATATTGTTTTATAGCTTTACTTAGGTTAGTTGATTTACTTGACAAGGACAATGTACAGGAGCGTTAATGACAAAAAATTAAAAGATGCTTTGTACCAGTCTTTAGCACTCGGATCTAATTTCCCTCTGCAGTCCCTGAGACAAACAACATTACAAACAATGAACATGAAACATAAAAACAATGCAATTCATAATATTTACAGTGGCGGTGATACATTTCATTAATTAGTAAAAAAAAATAATTAAAACTCTTTTCCTGATTCATGTACCCCCTTCTCAAGTCTAGTATAACTTTAATGCTGACACGTCTGCACTCTTAGGTAATTTTCACACCAGGAAAGTCCGATAGTTCACTTGCTTTGGTCCGGACCAATTTTTATTTTTTATTTTGGTGCGGTTCCCTTTCACACTGCACTTTTTTTTGTAAGTGGACCAACAACTATAAACAAAACCACGTGTGCTGAGGTCACTCAGCCATTGGACAGAAATGAGCCGTGTCAAAATGCTATGTCCAAACGCGGAAGGAGGAGAATAACGGTGTTACGTGCTGTTTTCAATCTAGCCTTAGCGATATGGTTTGCTCAGTTTTTACAGTTCGCACAAATGTTTGAGAAGCATCGTGAGGTTTACACTACTGTATAACCAATTTCCAAACGACGAAGACACAGGGCAAGACGGCTACGGAGGACAGCGCTCATGTGCACGCATCAAGTTGTGACTCTTGCTCTTCACGCAAAACGTAAGTAAGCCTCGTTTTGTTTAGTTTCGTTTCGTTTCGTCAGTCTCAGTTTCCCATAATGCTCGACATACGACGGGAGCTCGTACAAAAAGTCAACTTGTGTCGGGTCGAGTCCGGTCTGCATTCTCACTTCAAACGAATCGCACCAGGATTCGAATGGAACCGTGCCGAGACCCAGCTTTTTAGGTGGTCTCGGTTTGCTTGTTTGCTCCAGATTGATTTTTGGTTTTTATTCACACCAGCCCAAAAGTCCGAATCAAAGGAGCAAACGAACTCTGGTTCATGTTAAACGAACCAAACAACACAGGTGTGAAAACGACCTGAGAAATTGTTGTTTAATTTCCAGGCAAATTTTTTTTAAGCATTTGCATAATTTTAGCTCAGTTGGAAGTTTGTTCCATTCTGAGATTGTTTTAAATGAAAATGCAGATTGTCCTAATGATGTTTTCAATTTTGGTATTACACAATGGCCACTGACCGTTCACCTGGATGTTCTGACCATCTGATCAGATGTTAAATGGATGAACATTTTTAATGGTGGTGGTGCCACGTTATTGATAATCTTGAGTAATAACCTTAGATTGGCCAGTTTAATTGTATTATCAAAGTTGAGCATTTTATGTTTAGTTAATAACTTGTATATATTGTAAATTGAATCTATATTTTTAACTCTTTTTATCTATTTATCTATTTTATTCTATTCTTATATACTGTGTCTATTATGGATCTGTTGGTGGCTGCTCCAAACGACAACTCACTATACTTTGCGTAGTGACAATAAAGATTTCTGTTCTATTATAAAATTGTAGTGCCTCGACATTTTACATCTTTTCCTTTTGGGGTCCTGAGTGTATGTTTATTTTATGTTGTAGAGAAGGTTTCATCAGTGGTCATCTGGACTCTTTTGCGGTCAAGACATTTCGGCTCCCAGCTGTCTTAAGGCACTGGGAATTTATCCTACTCTGAATCCAACCCCAATTCCATTCTATTTTACCATTTTGTAAAATCTGAAAATCTCAATGAAAACAACAAGCATACACTACTAGTCATAAGACTGGACACAGCATCTCATTCAGTGGTTTGTTTGTTTGTTTTCTACATTTTATATACATGCAGAAGACCTCAAATATATTAAATAAGATCTATAGAACTATGTAGCAAGGAAAAAAGGTTAATAAGTACACATAAAGATAAAGAAAAACACATTGAATAAGAGGGTGTGTCCATACCTTTGACTGGCAGTGTATATCAGACTAGTTCACCTGAGGCTCATGTCACTGTTGTAGACACACTAACTTTTGTAAAGAGTCTTGAAAGTGATGAATGTACAATAAACGCCAAATGTATTGCTCCCATTAAGACTCTTTCAGTCTTGACAACTGCTTGTTTTCTGCTTGTCAAACCATAAGTTGTTTTGGGGAATTCTCAATCTTTTACTACAGCTGCCACAGACAAGGTTGATTGTCATTTGTGCAGCTCAAAGTGAAAACAACAGATGGTGCAAATGATTGTTTGCTACAACCAAATATGAGTTTCCACAAGCAAAAACATCTCATGAAATCTCATTTGTAATCAGAATTAAATTGTAAGATTAAATAGATTTTGTTGTCAGAAATTTTAATTAAATGGCCGTGATATTCTGGTCACTATTGTGCGAACTTAAGATGTACTGTGTACCTTCTCTATCTTGCATTCGTTTTACTATAGATGTTTTTATTGCTAAAAAACATGCATTCCATGGGGTCACCTCTCCACAGAGAGGCCTATATCTTGCCCTGACCTGTAACTTGTCCTGGAACCTATAAATTGAACAAAATGGTCTTGATATTATACAGCGCAATTGTCGCCCCGAATTAAACATAAAGTACTAAATAAAAGTAATTATTATAATTACTTAGTCACAACACAATAATGAAGAAGTTTTGTGAGAAGTGCGAGATATTTTCATGGTCTGCATTTAAAGGTCATTAAATAGTTCTGCTAACATTGGCAATACTGCACAGCTACAGAATGTGTCTTCATTAAACTTATATATAAACAGCATTAAGCGGGACTGAAATGCTCCTCTATTATACGTGTGTAGTCAAGGCCTATACAGTACAAATGAAAAGGTATAATAAATAAAATACTTGACAAATTCTACTAATACTTTTCACCAAAGTGGACAAGCTAGGTTTTACATAGAATCCAGGAAATGTGCAATAGGTACTTTTCAAGTGAAAAGAATAATGTCAAAGGAAGACTAGATTGTCCAAATAAATTAATACACAGACATTTAAAATCTACATGTGTCATTGCAGAGTAATGATAACAAGCGCAGGCAATTTCATCAAGAATGTAAATGAATCACTACAGCTTTATAATAACTACACCATAGCTAGCCTTAATAAAGACTTAAATCATAATGAACGAAGAGTGATTCAGGTATTCTTAGTAATTCTTAGTAACTATTGAAGAACCATAAGAACCCACGGTGACCCCAGTGTAACAAACACTTTGAATGCCCCTGTCTTTTCCTTATAAAGCTTTATGTCTGACCTGAACTCATTAAGTCCCTAAGCGACATATACTAAACATCCTGGTATGATGACCATGTGACAGTCATGTGACTCTAACAGGAAATGGGCTCTCCAAAATACTGCTATATCCTGTGTGCAAATTTCAAGGAAGCACCTAATTTCAAAAAGCTGTTTATTTGATGCTACAGGTCATTTCAAACACATTTAACAGTTCCAATGCTTTGATAACATGTTCTGTATTACATTCAACCTGGTCTGACCATATTTGTTGAAGAAAGTAATATCAAACCACTTATGGAAATATCGCTGTAACATATATGTCACATCGGGGTTTTAGCCTTAAAATAAGAATGAAAAACCTGATGTGACCTATTTGTCACAATAACAAAAACAGTAATAATCCACCCAATTAATTTAGCTTTATCAGTTATATTACATTGACATATGTTCTGCTGGTCAATTAAAAGTGTACTGAACAAATAGAAACACAAAATAATGTGAAAGTATCATATAAATAATCTATATTCTTTTATTATGCAAAAGAACAAGTGCTACACTCTTCAGGATGCACTAGAGGCCATCGTGGGAGATGGTAGTGAGTTTGAGGGATGTGACGATAGCTCAGATGAAGACCCTGATGACCCTCTTTACAATCCCAATAGCCAAGACAGGGAGAGTGACGAGTCAAGTGAGTGTGGTGATTCAGACAGTGAATCAAGTAGGTAGAATATGGCAGAATTGACAATAAAGCTGACTTTGATCTCTTTGATCTTTGACAACTGTACTGATGAGCAAATGGTGTCCTTCAGAGGGACACACGGCCCAATAAGACAGTATGTTGTGGCCATACCTGCTTGTCAAAGCCAGATCTCGTCAGATCTCAGAAGCTGAGCAAGGCAGGGCCTGGTTAGTACTTGGATGGGAGACACTGGAATTCCAGGTGTGCCACAGTGGGGCGCCAGTCGCAAAAAACTGTCGTTGTGTCCTTAGGCAAGACACTTCACCCACATTGCCTGGTATGAAAGTGGAGTGTGCGTGAGTGTTGGAGGTGGTCGGAGGGGCGGATGGCGCAGATTGGCAGCCTCGCTTCCGTCAGTCTGCTCCAGGGCAGCTGTGGCTACAAAAAAAAAGTATCTTACCACCACCAAGTGTGGAGTGAATGAACAATGAACTGTAAAGCGCTTTGGGTGTCATGAAAGGCGCTATATAAATGCTATGAATTATTATTATTATTAATTAATTATGTGAAGGGCAAGCCCCACCCTTGGGGTTTGAAAATCCTCCTTGATGCATGCATTGCAAGGTGCAAGTACCACATGAGGTCACGGAGGTTGTACATCTTCTGGTTCTGGCACACCATTATGTTAGGTCTGGTTAATGCATGGTTGATCTACCGATATGACTGTAAACTACTTGGTGTCCAAAACACACTGAAACAAAAGAGCTTCCAGGCAGAGGTTGCCACTAGCTCATTCTTTCCCAGGCACAAAGAGGCCGCCCATCACTCACTGCATCTCCACCACCATTGCCCAAGAAGGTTGGTGGTGGAGTTCCAGATGATGTTCGCACTGACCAAGTTGCACATTGGCCTGTGAAATGTGACAAACGTGGCCGCTGCAAACTCTGCAAAATCAATGCAACCACCACTCTCTGTGAGAAATGTGATGTCCGTCTTTGCTTCACTGAGGAACGAAACTGTTTCAAGTCTCATCATCTGGCTTAGGGTAAAAGGCTAAAGATACTTAACAAAAGAACTGAGAAAATGTTTCAGACATGGTGCTGATGATACAAGGGTTCCATTTTTCTTCAGCATTTCATTTTTTTTTGACACAAAGCAAAACTGAAAAAGAATTGTATGTTAAACCTTGCTATTAAAGTCACAGCTTTGATATATGTTGTGGAAATGCAAATAAAAAGGCAATTGTATGTTACCAAGCAGTAAAAACTGTCAGGTTTACTTATTTTCAAATAAGGAATACGTTTACCACTAACGCCCAATGTAACATATATGTAACAACACAGATCTTTGGTATAAAAATATTCTATTTTGAAAAAAAAAACATCAGAATTGTGTTCTATGTGGTCCACTTGGTCTGTGGTATATCCCACATAATTTTCCTTTAAGGAAAAATGGGTCTGGGTTCTTATGGGTTTTAAGGTATTAAGGAGTTTGGGTTAGGGTATTAATTAAATAGTCACTAACCCTGAATTATCCCAAATAAATAATTTGTTCATTATGAATGAATGAAAGTCTTTGTTCATTCTTTTTTAATTCCATTAAGAATTTTGTGTTGTTTGTCTTGTCTTGAACCACATGTTCATATAGTCAATTCTACAGAGCAACAGTTATGAAAGAAAAGAATCAGAGCTACTTTAATTGGAGCTACGTACACAACCATTAAAAGTTTTTCAGTTCCCTGTGATAATTTGTTTTACTTTTTTTTCTTGTAAGCAGCATTTGTTTTAATATGGACAGACCATGTCTCTAATTGGCTAATCCATCTGTCAATCACTCCCATCTGACTCACAGATTCATATTGAAGAAGTGTGTATTCTGGATTCCAGGCAAGAGATCATGTGTGTGACATTGGTGTTGTTAAAGGAGAATTAAAGTTTTTTTTACAATCTGAGCTTTATTTCGGTAATAAAACAAGTTGTTTTACTCACCCATAGCACTTTGGTGTCATTTGGAACATTTCCGGAGATGTTTTAGATTTGCGATATCCGTAACATGAGTTCTCGGGGCATATGTTTGCGGTCTCCAAATAACACAAACTTTAGCATTTTTCAAATCATAGAAGCTCAATGTCTTAGTCTAAACTTTCGTTTGAGTCAAAAGTGGCCTGTAATCCGAGATTTATCCATAATTTCGAGTAGACGAGGAGGCCAGTGCGCGTGAGCTCAGTCACAGCTGATTTCGCTCTCAGCTCTCGAGACATGAAACATGAAAGGCAAAGCTGTAAGACGTTTGGATCATCGTGTTTGCAGTACCCACTTCAGTCAGGACGATTTTTTACCACCAAAGGAAAAGAAGGTAGGCCAGCGGATTCAACGCACGATTCTGAGAAGTAATGCGAAACCGATGGCTGTTCTCTGTGCTGTTCCTAAAACTGTCTCCGCTTCATTCTTTCCGTATCCATTCTGTCTCCTCATCCGTATACTCCTCTTCAGTCCTCAGTCCTCAGTCCTCCATAAGTCCTCTTCAGCCTCAAAGTCTGAACCTTCTGCCATGTGTCAGTCGCAACAGAAAAGTTGCGTCTTCTTATATGCCAAACAGCTGTGACTGAGCGCATGCGCACTGGCCTCCTCATCTACTCGAAATTATGGATAAATCTCATATTACAGGCCACTTTTGACTCAAACGAAAGTGTAGACTAAGACATTGAGCTTCTATGATTTGAAAAGTGCTAAAGTTTGTGTTATTTGGAGACCGCAATCATCTGCCCCGAGAACTCACGTTACGGATATCGCTTATCTAAAACATCCGGAAATGCTCCAAATGACACCAAAGTGCTATGGGTGAGTAAAACAACTTGTTTTATTACCGAAATAAGGCTCAGATTGTAAAAAACATTAATTCTCCTTTAACACATTTTTTGTGCTTTATACAACAAGTTGCATAGATTGTCAGAATGGTTAGTCCTTAATCAGCATGCCAACAATAATGTTTACAAGTTGGAAACCCATGCAAATGTTTGTTTTCAGAATCAACGCCTTCTCAGGTTCTGAGAATGAAACCCAAAACCTCTACATATCACTGTGTCAAACATCAGTTTACTCTTGCCTCAATTAGAGATATATAAAAAAAAAGTTTTTTGTTTTTGTTTAAACAAATTCTAATGGAATCACTAACATTACTTTGCGGAGAGAGATGTGTGTGGGTCTACTTTATCATTTCCATTTGTACACTTTTATTACCCTGGTAGAGTGTATTGTATTGTCAAATAAAAAAAATGAATTGATGTGAAAGTTACACATGGATGCCAGAGGGCTTTACAAAACACTACCTCACTAGTTACTCATATAGTAAGTGTTTAATGACATGACTGAGATATGTGCATACATCCACACTTTTGCCAATAACACTGAAGCGGCTCCATCTTATTTATGAGCCTGGGTTGCAGCGAATGACGCAACGCACCATGATGTAAGCCTTCCATACTATCTGACAGACTGTTAAGTGACTAATCAGTATGATATTTTTAGCCTGGACAGCTCAGAGGGGTGGGGTACAGTGTCAGGCCCTTATCTATGTGATTAGGGGTTTGGCTTTTTAAAGTAAGTGGAATCTTTGGGATTGGTTCTTTTCAAAGAGCTGTTCTAATGACTCCCACTTCATTTTTAAAAATATTTTTTTTCTATTAAATTTTAAACCAATGTGTTATGTATTCCTGTTCCTATTCTTTCTTTAGAGTATCCTTATAGTTTGATATTTTTTTTATTTCATTTTATTTATTTTTTTCATGAGTAAAAAACATTTCATTTTGCTTCTATATGAATCAAAATTAAAAGCTGAGGTGAGTCTGTCTCATTTGAAGGTAACTTTTCTGGAGGGGGCCTGTTATGTCTGCTTGTGATTTTATTTCTTTTTTTGAATGTTCCACAATATGGCATTCAATCTATCTTACATTTATTCAACTACAGGTGTTTTTTGCTAAAAAAATACATCAGAAAATCACAAGTCTTACTGCAAATGGGGTCACTTCCCCACAGATCTGACCTGCAACTTGGCATAGTGGCATCCCCTACTTGTCCCCTACTTTATCTACTTGAGACAGATAAATGTTCTCAGATTTCCATGTGTAAGAAGAAGTGAAGAAGAAGAAGAAGAAGAAGAAGAAGAAGAAGAAGAAGAAGAAGAAGAAGAAGAAGAAGAAGAAGAAGAAGAAGAAGAAGAAGAAGAAATGATCTCACACAAGAGAAATTCTTCTCTGCATTTAACCCATCCTGTTATTAGGAGCAGTGGGCTGCACATTACTGTGCCCGAGGACCATCGCCATGACCTTCGTGCTTCGGCTTGGTCAGGACCTAAGCTGGA
This sequence comes from Paratrypauchen microcephalus, assembly GCA_036785185.1. Lineage (NCBI taxonomy): Eukaryota > Metazoa > Chordata > Actinopteri > Gobiiformes > Gobiidae > Paratrypauchen > Paratrypauchen microcephalus. The sequence goes on from JAVJIX010000109.1 coordinate 2,675,514, forward strand.
GGATTTTACCTATGGTGCATGTTTTGGGCTGATGGGGGAAACCTGAGTGCCCGGAGGAAACCCACCCAGACACGGGGAGAACATGCAAAGGCATAATTGGAAAGCTTAGAATCTACACTTTCGGAATCTTTGAATAACTCAAAACGCCTCTGGGACGACTTGTGTCTGGTTTTGCCTTGGCTGGTCACATATTTTCATTGTCATGCTGTAGAACTGTTACAAAGGCAAAGCAATCACATATCCATGGAGACAAGCAAATGACCCTCACCAGAAAAATGACATAGTTCACCTTTAAATGCATGTGGATAAGACTGAACAATGGACTTTGAACTTTGATATAGGACCTTCATAATTTTAGCTACAACTAACCTAATCTAAAAATAAACAAATTACTTGAACTATACTTCCTATTGCTATTTTTGTGAAAGATTTTACATTACAGAGATCTGAATCTGCCATCTTCATCCATCGTTTTCATCCATCATTTCATCCATACATCGTTTTTCTACCATGACAACAGAGTGAATCGAAAGAGCCTTCGCTCACTTCAGCCAGCTAGCCTACAGAAGCTGTCACTGTAGGACACCAACAACGCATTTCACCAGGCCCATTTTCCCACCTGTATCTCCACTTTAGTTGTCAGCTGGAGCACCAGGGATGTAAAGAACATCGGGGCAGATTATGGGTCTACCGGCAGCAAGATGGAATCCCCGACCACCTCCTGCCTCCTACCACATCTCCTCTTCCCCTTATCCGCCCAACGAATCTCCGCACTATACTTAAATTGTTTACCATACATGCACAGGCTCACCTCTCTTGTCTAATGGTGTGTATAGCTGGCACTTACGAGCATTCAAAAGCCCAGCGTTCTTTCAAAACCTCCGAACACGCTCAATTCCAAAGAGCGCGCCCAGGTAGGAGCCCACTGTCCAATTCTGAGTCCCTCTTTTCAATTCTTTACACTCCATTGCGTTCTGCCCTCCCCTGCTCCTTCGCCCCCTTCCCTCCTCACTCCCTCACAGCGGTACTCAGTCTCTCTCTCTCTCTCTCTCTCTCTAGACCCTCAAATCACCGTCTCCATCTACGAGCGGGGAGAGAAGAGGGGGGTGCCAAAAAAATCAATACGACACCAAACAATGCCTCATAGGCCTAGGGGCGCAGTGTGTGGAAAGGTCACTGCTATACATTATGTATGGTGGCCAGCTAATGGTCAGGGTGCTCGCGGACAAATGGACTGTAAGCATGTCCCTAGTGTGATGATCGCACACGGGAGGAGCTCACCGCGGTCGGGCCTTATTGCTCTGGATAACAAAGCAAAAAAAAAAAAAAAACACCTATAGACTGTAATTGAGGTGGTATAGCGAATGTGTGAAAGGGTAGATAAGCCACTTCAGGCAGAAAGAGAAGCCAGATCAACTTTGGTGCATTTGAGTTGACATAAGCGGTTCACAAAGCAACAAAACAGGCAGTTTGAGAGCGCAGGTTGGAGTCTTATGTTCTCGCCTTGACCCCCATGAGAGTTATGTTAAAAAAAATATATATATATATATAGTGCCCGTGGAGACAAAGATTTGTATTTTGTGTTAAGCTAGCAAGAGCAGTACTTTTTCCTGATCCTGGATTTGTCAGAATTAAAGTGTGCTGATTTGGGTGCTATTGTAAAAGAAAAATGCTAGCCAGGTAGAAGCAAGATCAGAAAATGGCATCTTGCGTTGTTGTGTAATATATGTAAAAGACTATACAAATAAAATGAAGAGCGATGTATTATTTTTATCAGTATTTTGGGAAGTATGAACCATTCTTCACCACAGCAGCAGGACCATTAACTTCAGCGTGATCTCCATCTCCTTCTCTTCATCCCACCACCAGAATATGTGGATATTTTCTCTAACAAGTCTATCAACACATGTCCAACACATTTAGAAAACTTACAACCACAAATGGTTATTAAAGGGTTTCTAAAAAAATAAAATAAAATAAAATAAAAAAAGATTATTTAAACATTTTATTTTACACAGAAAAGACAAAAATGAGAAATCTATCTCCATGCATATGCCTTTTAATTATTATAATTCAGTTAATAATTTCAAACCAAGGCTGCAATTTAGACTTCAGTATACTTGAAGTTACTTGAATGACATTGCATTGTGTAACTTTTCTTCACATTTTCTCCATAAAGACATTATTGCTTTGTCTGTAATGTTTCATAATATTAAACCTTTCTATCTTCATGGAGACCAAACCAGACCAAGTTACAGGTCAGATCTGCAGAGAGATGACCACATTCACAATCAGAATACTTGTTTTTTATGTATATTTGAGCCATAAAATGACTTATAATTTAATAAATGTAAGGTAGAGCTGTTTAATGTCATACTATGGAACATTCTAGACAGCTCAACGCATTCATAGTGCACCTTTAAATTAAGTTTCAAAGCATCTTATTTTTGTATTGGACGTACTGTACAGTGTAGATTTTCATACTGGGTATTACAGTAGGTTACAGAAAAACTACACAGAAAAAACCCAGACAGCTGTGGAATAAAAATAGAGCAGAATATTGCACTTGGTGGTAGTAATAGGCACTGAAATGTGAACCAACCAATCACAGAGCCGTGACACGGTTCCCCATTCGATTTCTGATTTTAAATTCAAGCCGGCTCTTTTGACAGAATGGATTTATTATGGCAAATATTATCTATCTATGTTATCTGAAACTGGTTCTTTCAGTTTCAACATCCAAAAGCTTATCATTACTGCCTAGATTACAACTATTCCAACAATTTTCTCAGTACTTGTAAAATAAGTTGGCAGTTAACGGAAATAATACATGACTAATTTGCATTTTTCATCATAATTATAGATAGCAATATAGATATGTCAAAACTCTTCATTGTGTTTCTGGAATGTAAAAAGACAAATCATACAGTTAACGTATTCCACTTGTCTTATCGTAATGGCAATCTGGTATTTTTGTCAGATTAAGGGCTTTTGGAATGGACAATCTACTTTTTCTATAGAATGTAATGAAAAATATCAGCTATTATCGACCTAATGCCTTTTTAAATAGCGGGTCATTCATTTGTTTAATTAGAATGGCACTGGTGCTTAGAATAAGAATGGATGATCTCATTTAGTCCCTGTCAACCTCCCCAAAGCATTCAAAAGGGGCCTTGTCATTTTACTTCCAGGACAACATACATTTAGCACATAATGAGCTTGGGTAATCCCGACCAATCACACCAACACGTGGCCAGGGGATTCGACCTATAGGGAGCGACAGAGACGGGAACCACGGTAACAAGGACCCTGGAAAACACAACAAAATGTACAATTATTTCCTAGCGGGGTGCGAAAGTCAACGCGACGGCACAATGCAGTAAGTGGGCAGACAAGCTAGTGGCAAAAGGAGTATTATTTATAGATATATCGGACAATGAGGTGGTGCGTGGGGTCGGGGGGCGGGGAGGGGGGCAAGGGGGGTGAGGGAGGCAAGGGGGGTCAAAATGGAGAGCGCCTGACCTTCATGTAGGAGGGCCGAAGTTGACACAAGGAACGTCGACGCCGGGATAAGACGCAGGTTTAACAGGCATATTGAAAAGGTCAACGCTGTCAGTCAAGTCCAACACAAACACACACACACGCGCGCGCACACACGCACACAAACTGCGAGAAAAACTTCAAAGTGGGAGCAGTGTTGTTACGCTGGTAAAAAAAGTACAACAGAACAGTGGCAGGTTGTGTGCTGCATAAACAAGGAGCCCAGGCAAGGGTGAGGAGAGAGAGAAAGCATTTGGTGAAAGTAGTTCAGTTAAAGGTCCTATATTACACAAAATGGATGGCAGTGAGCTTTTACCCATGCTATAATGTTACCTCATCAAAAACATACCTGGAGTTGTGTTTTATTTCATTCACACATGTTTGAGTAACCCTTTATTATCAGTCTGTCTACATCTCCAAAGCTCAAAATACTTGATGTCATGAAGCTGTAGTTTTTAATTTAACAGCTACTATTTACCTTTTGCTCCGTAGAAATAGGCTATCCCAGGGCTGAAATTATCCAAATTATTCTAGAGAAGGTATATCTAGTTTAAAAACACAGTGAAGCACTTCCTGTAACCCATTACCATATGGCATCACGAGGTGGAACAAAGTCTTTTCTGTTTGACAGAAGAATGCAGGGTTAAACATGAGTGAATGAAACAAAACACAACTCCGGGTATGTTTGTGATGAGGAAACAAAAACATTATAACACAGGTCAGAAAACAGCATAATATGGGCCTTTAATATGGGCATGAAGAATGTATTCTAAAAAGCTAATTTGAAAGTAATATGTGTATTTTTTTTTAGCTAACAATACCCCTCTACATGCATAAAACTGCTGATACTGATGCATTATCAGGGGCGTTCTTTGACGGGGGCCACCTGGGCAATTGCCCCTAGCGGCACGGGCGGGCGCGGATCCTTGCGCGGGGGGTGGGGGGCTGGTGCTGGCTCGTGGTTACTTTCGTATACTTCAATTAAGGGGTCGAAATTGTCTACATTGAGTTTGTATGGACAACGGTCTTGTTTATTTTTGGATGGTGGGGCGGATGTTAGGGTTTGGTCGGGGGGGGGGGGGGGGGGGCGCAAGAGTGGCTTTCGCCCAGGGGGTAAATCACTCTAGGAACGCCACTGTGCATTATTACACAAATCAAATGGGTGTGCTTCAGATTTCAGCTTTAAAGGCCCTGGCCAGGTACTCCAGACTAAAATCTTCGCTTAAGGTTCAAGATTCAAGATTCAAGATTGTTTATATGTCATATGCAGGTCAACAATGCAATGAAATGCTTAGGATCAGGGGAACCGTTGACTCGCTAAGATAGTCAAGAAGTACTAATAACATGCAATAATAGTACATGATAATAAAAAAAAAAGTGTTGCAAAAAGTGCAGGGGGAGAAGTAAACAATATAATACAAATATGTAACAAAATGTAATAAAAATACAAAGTACAATGTACAAGGGTGCATGCAGGGTTAAATAAGATCTGCCCCTTCTACTACTTTCATTACAAATAATGTAGTAATTGTAGTACTATTACTACTACTCTTCTGGGGAACCAGTAATCTCCTTAAGGTCAGCTCAGTTACATGCTCTGCTCCTCCTCCCAATTACTTTGTGCCTTACTGACCTGGGAAAACCAGCATTTACTAAAACGTTTTCAAAAATTATATCCTTAATAAAGAAACACACGTTTTTATTTCTTAATTATCACTACATATTCAACTCCTTCAATGACCACGCGTTATCAAACTAGTCCCATCAGAGTAACAAAAAGCCTTCACTGCTATGATTTTTGTCTCTGTTGGTACAGCAGCCGTAAATACAGGACAATATTGTAATGGGTGAGTAAGTGTTTGACCCCATGACCCCTGCTCACAAAAGAATTGATTGGATACATGAAGATCATCTGAACCGTTGTGTTAGACTGATTCAACCTCACTGAAGAAAAGGCCAAATACAAGTATGAAAATTAATTATGTACTAAATTTAAAAAAAGACCTTCTATATCATAAAGTTATCTATGATGTAGACATTTCAGATTAATTTGCTTTCCTTTGGCTGGAATTTGGATTTTTTTTTTTCATCCATTCAACTCCTTTGTGATCTCTTACTTCTTTTCCTTTCATTAACAGATTCAAAACAGTGAATTTTAATTACCAGCAAACACCATTCAGGTTTTTGTGTTACTAACTATTGATAGAGTTCTCTTCACCACTAGAACACTATTAACTGCAGACATTTTTGACATGCCACTTTTGCACCCTTTTCTGTCAAAAAAAAAAAGAAAAGAAAAAAAAGAAAATAAAACTCGTGACAATAAATCAAATGTTAAAAATCCTGACTTTTGGATACAGATTCCCCAACTGGTGTCAACTAGGGGGAGACACTTTTTATAGACCTAACAACCACAGATTCTATCAGCCATTATTTTTCTCCTGTCTGTGTGCTGCAGGGTTGGGAGGCAAGGATCCCCAAATACCAAAATGGGACACACATACACACAACCTAACACACACTTGGGGAGACAGGGAACGCATGCCAAAATGGTGAACCATGTCAAATTAAAAGAGAAGTCTGCAGTCTTTCTGGCTGTCTACTTGAGACACACACCTACACACACACGCACACACACGCACACACACACACACACACACACACACATACAATTTGGACAACTGCCAAAAATCCCTCGAGCTAGCAGTTTTTCACATTTTTTTTCTTTCTCTACACACCCAAGCGGGGGTCACGGTGTACAAACTTGTTTTGGTGTGTTTATGGATTGTGATTGGTCGCTGTGTTGCTAGCCGAAAAAGCATGTTAGTATTCCTGGTAGTAACAAGCACTAGCTCGCCCCCCCCAAGGCCCACCCATCTTGCTAATCTGCCTCCTGATTGGCTGATTAGGCGCCACTCTTTCTCTCTCTGCTCCTCTTCACTGGGGCTTTTACTGTACCGTTACAACAGGGAGACAGACTCCCATTCACAACAGCAGTGGAGGAGGAAGTGGTGACACATGCTGGTGCAATCAAAGAGAAAAACACCACTTTGACTGACAGGTGCAATATATAAACAATGAAGATGGGGGATGGCAGTTTTTCCCCGCTAAATAAATAATGAGCTTACATTTATGGTTTTCATACAACTATAAATGAAAATAAAATTGAAGTTACATGTCAACATTGTTTTGAATAGCTGAGTTGACGAAGTTAGTACTTGTAAAATTTAAAATAAAAAAAAAAATAATTAATCCAATTCAAATATATTCATTCATTTTAAAGGGCCCATGTTACGTTATTTTCTGATCTATGTTATAATGTTATTTCCTCATCAAAAACATACCTGGAGTAGTGTTTTCTTCCATTTACACATGTTTAACACACAAACCTTCTCTCAAACAGAAAACAATACAAGGGTAAAATGGGGAAATGCTCCGCTGTGTTTTTGAACTCCATACACCTTCACTAGAATCATCTGGATAATTAAAACTCTGGAATTGCTCATCTCTACTGTACTAAAAAGGTAAACGGTAACTGCTAAATTGAAAACTACGATTACATGACATCATAAGATGAAACAGAGTATTTTGAGCTTTGGAGATATAAACAGACTAATAATAACGCGCTACTCAAACATGTGTGAATGAAAACTGTGAATGAAGGTAACAGGAAGGTAACAGCAAGAGACATTATTAAAAACAAGATTGAAAAGAGCAAAATTGGTCAGAAGTATATATTTTGGAATAAGTACAGTATTATAATGACTTCCTTAAATATTCGTAACAATTATTTGTAATAGAGCACAGAGAGTTATATTTTCTGTTTCATATCCTTGAATATACTTTCCTCTTTGTATAAAAGTCGCATTAGTGCCACTTCATGATAAGTTACCTGGGAACACATAAACTGTAAAAATACATACAAAATACAAATACTTATAATTTAGCATGCCATTGCTATGATTTATGGTTATTATCCACAAACTACATGTTCCTAAGTAACAAATCACTGCAGCCATCAATAAATCCACTGCTGATCATAGCTGACAAGACCGTCTATTTAGACCTGTGCTTCATATGATGTGAAAGAAGTGATTTCATTGGCATTTACTTATTTTTGCACACAATATGGGGGAAAAAAACACTTATTTCCACTTATAAGAACTGTGACTGTATATTGTTAAAGTATAGGTTTTGTAGTGAAGCCAACTGCTTCAATTTGAAAAAAGAAAGAAAAGGACAAACCTTGGTAAAAAAAAAAAAAAAAAAAGGGGGCAGCTGTGGCTACTAAAGTATCTTACCACCACAAATTAGCATTAGTATTAATTAGGGCTGGGAATATTAACGCGTTAATCGCGATTAATCGCGATTAGAGTTATGATCGCGAACAATTTTTTTAATCGCGATCAGAGTTTGCCAGCATTTTCCGCAATTCTACCATCCATATGCAGCTCATTTGGTTGTATTAATTAAACTCATTGTCGGTTAAACGCGCTATTTTGAGTTTGCTAGTATTTTGTTCCTTCTACGCATCCCTAGGCAGCTCGAGCGGGCTTCAATCATTTATTTACAATTTCTCAAAGTAAGCACTATTACTGGTTCATTGTTACTTTTTCCTTTCTCTGCACTTTTTTTGAAATAAAAAAAATGGTGAGAAATACTTTGCATTGTGAGTTTAACTTTAGATTCGAACGGTCTTACTGCAAGATATCAATTTTAAACATGCAAAATAAATCACGATTAATCGCGATTAACTATGAAATTTCTGAGATTAGTTGCGATCAAGAAAATTAATCGTTTGACAGCCCTAGAATTAATTGGACAGAGCAATGCTAATTGGCTTCAAATGGACTGAGGATCCAAACAGTTTTGGTATTTTGGTGAAACAGTTGTGCAGCACTCCAATTTGGGAAATAATTATGTTTTGCTAAGACTCCACAAACAAAAACATATTAACAAACATATGTATTCCTTTTGTTACATGTGTTTGCTGTTGCTCTATTTCAGCACGTTGCAAAACATCCATACCAGGTGTCTCCAACATTTTTTCCTCCGGTGAGCTACAAAATGAAAATGCCTGAGAGCTAATTTACTAATTTAATGGTCACAAGAAATGTAGTAAATGTAAGAGCCACAGCCTTACATGGGATACAGTTAGATGCTTCTAAAACATAAAGCATTATCAATTTATTAGTGCACAAAGCTAGTCAAAATGATACATTCACAATGGTAATTAAGCAATTCAGCAATCCCTTGACGAGCTGCTTGGAAGGGGGTGGAGAGTTACTGGTTGCTCCTGAGCTACAGGTTGGAGACCCCTGCCCCATACTGTATCTGTTCCATATCAACTAATTTATTTGCTATAGAGACATATAGAGAGAGCATTATGCCTGGTGATGAAATACAGCTCAGTGCCGTCGTGTGTTCAAGCCCACACATGTTTCTGAGAGCATGCGGCCACACTTCCAAACACCTTCTCCGGTAATAATCTGTTGTAGGCGATAATTTATTCTCTGTCTTGGAAATTGCCCCCCTCTCCTCCTCCTCCTCCTCTTTCAACTCTACACACTCCAGCTGGCACTAAACTCACCCGCTGTGCACGTGTCACAGGGCGGAGCCAGAGAGTGTGTCAGAGGGGCGGGGCCGAGGATTTGATGTGTGTGTCTGACAGGTGGAGACTGGGAGACAGAAGTGAAGAAACTAGTGAGTGCACGTGATGGAGCTTTGTCAGCCCAGTATGTTATTGACACAGCCAGTTCGATAACATAGGAACATTCTGAGTTTTATCGCAGAAGTTAACAGTTGTAGAAAATGTCATGGTGAAGACTGGTAAATGAAAAGGGGGGAAGGGGGTGTCTTGCCCATGGACACAACCACGTTTACATTTTAAGCGAGATTTGAACAGAAAAACAAGCATTTAATCCACTACCAAAACACAAAATTATACTTCAGAATCAATGTTTTGTTTAACATCTCATCCATGTTTTAACTTAATTTTATTCGGTTATTCAGCCCCTTTTTTATGCAGGCTTCACAAGTAGAGTGATCTGCCAGATTTTTATAAGCCAGATGCCCTACCAAGCAGCTTACAGTGACCTTCCATCTCATCGGCATTGTACTTTCAGAGATAAGTTCATAACTGCTCTATCTTCTGACAAAGGGATTAAGTTGGCATTACTCTTTAACTGTCCTGTTTGAAATCATCAAACAACTGTGCCACTAAATGAAATAAAGTTGGCAATTCACAAAAACAATATTAAATTGTATTTGCCATTACTTTCACTTGAACCCCAACCCATCATTGAAGTTTGATTACTTCACTGTGTTTTTGGGCTTTCATCCAAAAAAAAAACGGCTCAAATTGCACCTCATTTCCGTAGAAAAACAGGGGTCAAGATTACTATTGTCTCTGACTATAATGTCTCTTCACCTCCAGCTTCTGTCAAATCAAACCAGGGTGTTTCCAGTGGATACCACGAAAAAAAAAAATACAAAAAAAACATTGGCACCAGGCCAAAGTTAGTCTGGTCCTGAGTCCAAACCAAAACATACGCGGGGCAGGCAGGTATAAGAACATTTTTTGCAATGTTCATCTGCTGATACCTCCAGTAAGGCTGTATTATTTATCGAGTGTGAATCTGCTCTGACAGTGGAAGCCTCCAGCACAGCCACGAGGAAGACCGGACCAGAGCGGAGAGAAGGCTTCTCCCCAAAGGATAAGCGGACGCCGCGCAATCTGTTCAAAACACAGCTAATGAGAGGAGAGGGCAAAGAGAGGGAAAGGCGCTTACAGCAACTGGTGTAAATGAGTGTGAGGTGAGGTTTTCCGAATTAATTTTGAGAAATAAATACACAAGAAATTTTCAACCAGTATTTTACAGGCATAAGGATGTAAGCAAGTGAAATGTTTAAAGAGCCCATATTACGCTATATTCTGATCTATGTTATAATGTTGTTTCCTTATCACAAACATACCTGGGATTATTTTTTGCTTAACTGACACAAATTTGACTCTTGAGTTTTAAAAATAGACTGTCTAAAGAAGAGAATTAGGGGAGTGTGACATCACCCATAGCGTTCAGGTCCACTCAAATGAAGCTTGAAAAAAGGATCAGTAGGATCATGTAGAACAAGTTAATATGAACATTATAAGACCAAAATGACAGGGCTCGCTGCAGCAGTTACAGTGCAAGTCAATGGGAGCCAGCCAGTGGGAGTCGGAGGTGCCCACATGTAACCTTCCTATTTGGAACGCAGTGGCTAGCTGGTTAGCTGTGTCCATTTATAAATACAATCGATGGTTTTAAACCACGTTATAATGTTGTCACCTCATCAAAAATCCCATGTAAGGCTGTGGCTCATCATGGAGTAGTGTTTTCTAGGGCTGAAATTATCCAAATTATTCTACTGAAGGTTTATGGACTTTAAAAAACACAGCAGAGCACTTCCTGTATTACCACACGACATCACAAGGTGGAACAGAGTGTTTTCTGTTTAAGAGAAGAACTCATCCTAAATATGCAGGGTTTATAAACTCAAACTACACAAGAAGCCTACGAGCCAACACTTAAAGGCAAATTAACGTTTTTTTTACAATCTGAGCCTTCTTTCGGCAATAAAACAAGTAGTTTTACTCACCCATAGCATTTTTCTGTCAATTGGAGCAGTATCGCAGAACTTATGTTGAGCCGTTCTGTTCTACTAATGATCCCGTATCTTTTAACATGGTGCTGTATCATTTGCTCGGGGCATTACTTTGCGGTGTCCAAATAACACAAACTTTAGCACTTTTCAAATCATAGAAGCCCGATGTCTTAATGTAAGAAATCGTTTGAAGCAAAAGTGGCCTGTAATCCGAGATTTAGCCATAGTTTCGAGTAGATGAGGACGCCAGTGCGCATGCGCGGAGTGCTGCTAGGCCCCAAACATGAAACGCAAAGCTGAAAACTATGGATAAATCTCGGATTACAGGCCACTTTTGCTTCAAACGATTTCTTACATTAAGACATCGGGCTTCTATGATTTGAAAAGTGCTAAAGTTTGTGTTATTTGGACACCGCAAAGTAATGCCCCGAAAACAAATGCTAATGGTTACGCTACAACATAACTTTCTTCAAACAGCTCCAAATGACACGAACGTGATATGGGTGAGTCAAACGACCTGTTTTATTACCGAAAGAAGGCTCAGATTGTAAAATAACGTTACTTTGCCTTTAAGTCTACCTTGTCACCATGTACTCATTACACTTATATCCCACTCTGTATGTGAATGACACTGGCGCTTACATAATTCATCCCTTTCCCTTTGAACGGCATTAATCAAATCATATGCTCTTCTAATGTACTCCTACAGCTCAGTGTGTTCAATTAGACCATTAACACGTGAAACCTTCTGTCCAAATAGTTAATACCAAGAGCTTTAAATAGCCATGAGATGGAAAAATGATTGGGCTAATCATTTGCGGTATGCTTTATTAATTGAGCTGGGCAGTTATGAAGGCAGTTATTAGGCCCGTAGTGGTAATATGGGGTGATGCTAGCAGTAGGTTAGCGATGATGGCGTTCTCATTTGGGCCGTATGGATTCCTGCTATTGATCTGACGTAATGTATTGCCGACTATTCGCACGCCTTAGCTCACTCACGCATCACTCTCCTCGCGGACAGCGGAGCTGACGGCTGACTTGTGTGACATCAGGCCATTAGCGAAGTACACTCCACCATACACCTGATAGTAGATGTTAGCTGAGGTGCTCGCATTGATCCAGAGGGAGGTTTTGAATGGGCTGACGAGCCATCGACCTCCCCATATAGTGTGTGTGATTTCAGGTGGTAGATGGAGAGTTAGCATTGCATCACGCAGGGGAAGAGGAGACGCAGGGCAGCCTTGACGTGTATCCGTAATGTGTTGTCAGCAAGTTGAGATGTGCTGCACCTATAGCCCCGAGTGCATGTAAGGATCACGTCACCTCTTGGCCGGGGAGTTGCTGGGGAAAATAAGAGTGAGTACAAAGAAAAACAACTGGAGAGGTAATTGCAAGATAAGAAAAACAAGGGAAAAAGTATGTGCAACTATAGTTTAAGATGTTTTTTGTGCATTTAAATAGTAGTTGTAGTATGTAATAAACAGTATGTAAATTAACAGTAATAAATCATGTTATTATTAAATGAAAAACAATTATTTATCCCTTGTAACACTTAATAAAAATGACACCATTAGCCTCAATAAAGCATAGACAAAGACTCTTGTGACCTTTAAGCCGGGTTATAATATTGTTACCTGCTCAAAACATACCTGGAGTTGTGTTTTGTTTCATTCGCACATGTTTGAGTAACACTTTTAATATTAGTCTGTCTACATCTCCAAAGCTCAAAATGCTCTGTTCCACCTTGTGATGTCATAAAGCAGATATGCAGGTTTTGTGTGTTAAACATATATGAATGAAACAAAGCATGACTCCAGGTATGTTTTTGATGAGGAAACAACATTATAATATAGATCTGAAAATAGCTTAATTATGTAATACTGTATTATATAATGAATACAATGTTTAATAAGAATGATTAAGGCTTAGTAGTAGTAGGAGTAGTAGCAAGTAGTTACAGTACACCTGTCAGTGGCGGCTGGTCCATAGGGGGCGCCGCCCTTCCCAAAGAGAAGAGGAAAAATATAAAATGTATAATACTAAAAATATGTTGCTGTTGTTTTTTTTAATCAATGTCAGTTTTAATTATTTGTGTGTCTCTACATGTAATCTGAATTATTCAAACATTTCCACCAAATGACTCTTATTTAACAGTGAATTTCCACCGACATAGTCGTATGGGGCTCGCGTCCAAAGCGCCCTCGAAGTGTAACGAAATAGCCAATCGTGTGTGGTTGCTAGGGGAAAATTAAAAAAATATGATTCCTATCAGCCTATCAGCATCGCCGAATAAAATGGTTTTGGGGCGCCTGTGTGCGTCGCATCTGCTACAGGAAGTTTGGATCGCTATTCGCCCTGTCCCAGACTGATTAGTGATGTGATAGGCGAATCCACGTATTAATCCACAGGGAATACGCGGATGAATTAGTGTGAAAGAACATCTGAATTATTGTTTTTAATGTATTTATTTTCTGTGGCATCTGTTATAAGATAATCACGAGCAAGTTGAAAGGTCAGTCAGGACTCTGATGAGATGCATTTTGGAAGAAGTCACGTTTTCAGCTTGTCCCAAGTCTTATTAGTCAAATTAAACTGATTCACGGAAGGTGAATTTTATGCTTTATTGCCAGATAAGTTAAGTTTTCGGTCTGAAGTGGCTTGTTAATGGACTTTGCGAGTAAGCTAGCGACCTGCCAGCTACACCGGAGAGGACCGTTCGAGAGACTGCGATGAGTAACGTTGCCCGAGGGAGAGCGGAACAACGGTAACTGGATTTCACTGCCGCTGCCTACGATTTCTCAACGCGCGAGTGGCGGAGGTACAGTACCTTTTTCCTGTTTGTTTGCCATTGCGGTGAAGGAGCCAGTTCCGTACCCAAGCTACGAACCAGGCCTGCAACAGTAGAACTGGGGGTTGGAGAATTTACTATATTTGAGTGTTTTGCCGGCTATAGGGTAAATTGTTTATTTGGGCCCATTAGAATATTGTGACTCTTAAAGGTCCCATGGCATGAAATTTTCACTTTCTGAGGTTTTTGAACCCCCATGGCTAAAAGTTGCGAAATGTCTAAACTGAGCATTTGCGGTCCTTTTCTGCGTTAGAAAAAAACATAGCTCAAACGGGCGATTCTGATCAAGGCAACTATGTTACGTCACATCGAAAAAAGAAATGCAAATGCAGTTCCACCACCGTCTGGATGTCCACCCCCTGTCTCTGGAAATCACGCCCAGAGAGTTTGGACCGCGAAGGAGCTACGCAATGCGAAATGCGTTTTTTTATTTGCCTGGAGGCACGTGCGAGTGTTTCTAGGCTCGGAAGTCCTTTACTCGACCCTCTGGACCTCTGAAACAGCAGTGGTTTAATTTTATTTTCTGTGAAAATTAGTTTTTTTCATTGAAATTCCTCTCCTTTCTTCCTCCGCGCTTAAAACGCGGAAGTGGGAGACAGCGCACAGTAACAAGGAACCAGCGGCGCATTTGCCCCCCCCACCCACCCGCTCCTCTTACCTATCTGTGTCCTTCTCATTTGCATTCAAGCAACAAGGCCCAGAATGAGTTGTTCAGAGAGAGATATTCTGACTCTGACTGTGTACATGTGTCTTTCTCATGCACTGAGTGTTGATTTTGAAGAAGGATTCATTTACAGTATTAGGGAACCATTAAGGCACCATATAAAAGCATCAAGAAGTACCATGTCATGGGACATTTAAACATTTTGTGTGTTGAGGTTTACCCTTGAGATGTTCATCTAAATGCTTGAAAGCACTTTTTTCATTAGATGTAATATAATAATAATACATTTTATTTGTTAATAATAATAATACATTTTATTTGTTAGGCGCCTTTCAGTGCTCTCAAGGTCGCCGTACATCAAGATATTAAATACATTAATATAATATAGTTCATATTTACTTATAACTTTGTTGTGGTCATTGAGTGTGATGTTTGTTTGAGGTTAAAAACACAAGACATATAGTAAAAAAGTAGTTCATTTAAGAGTTTACTCACATTATACTAATAAGAATCATTTCATGTGTACCGTGCATTTTAATAGCCATAATACTGTACTAAAAGGTGTAACCACACTAGTATAAATGTGTAATAAGAACTCAGGTTAGTCTCTCTCACATAACAAACACAATAATAGGCAGACACATCAGCCCCACCAAGATTTTTTTTCACCAGCTGCCACTGACACCTGTATCATTCTTAATCAATTATTTCTGCATCATTAAGTCTTTGTTACTCATAATAAATTATTTATTTCAAGAATTTAAGATTACTGAATACAAGCAATACAATGTGAACAAAACATAATACAATTGCGTTACATAAAACATATGGCTGATTAATGTAATAGTGTAATAGCGTGCAATAAATGTACTTAAATAATAAAACTGCCATCAGTAACAGGCAAAGCATGGCACCATACTGCTACCCTGGCAGACTCTGACCTCTGTGACACCACTGGTCGGTTGGCCTGTATTATAGCTCCCTGCTAAGCAACAGCTGTGACTCTTAGTCTTCATACAATCTATAGTCTACGCTTTTTCTATTCATAATTCATGTCTTATGAATGTCCATCTGTGACCATTCAATTGTGCACCAAGGCTTTAGAGTATGTTAACCATCTAAAGAAACATTGGTTAATTCCATGTTTACCACTCTCACTATAGACAGGCGGTATTAAAAGCCTTGTGTTTCAAAAGCAGTTTTCTCTATGAGCGCTTCAGTTTCAGGGTCGCATTGTGCTTAATAGCGGCTCACCTTCGGCTTACAGGGAGGCCGAGAACACAGTTTTCATTAATGCTAGAGACAGCACCTTTGCTCTTTTGTGTCCGTGCTGGGAAAAAGGCCAGGCGCTTTAATTACTGAAAATGTCATCCATATCCTCATACACAAGTGAGATATAAAGAGCCTAGTCTTTAGCTGCGAGCGGTAACACTTTGAAACAGGACTGGTACAATGGGAGAATATTGATCAGTAAAGTTTCAGGAAAATTTGGAAGTATTGAAATAAGAGGGAGAGGTTGTTTCAGTAATAGCCACAGATAGCTTGCATCACTGGTAGAGGAGCTGATCTTAAAATACATAAATACATACATTTTAAAAATGGCTATTGAAGATTTTTTACATACAGTAGAAAAAGCAGCTCTAAAATAAATTAATGATTTCTAACTATATCAAAATTTTACACTACAAAAATAAAAACCATTGCATGCAAACACAATCATTAGAATTTGAACTACTGCAAGATGTGAGTCTTGGCAACGTAATGACACAATTTGCGCTAAAATCCAAAATCCAAATAATTTCCCTTGTGCATCAATAAAGTCTAAAGTGCCTTTCAGCTCAAACTATAGACACTTACAACATTAAAGGCCCTGTAGCGGATTATATTTGTGTAAATTGTGTCTTGGGCCAACATACTGTACATACAGTATAAGCAGCTGTTGAGGTCAAAATACGTCTGCTGTGTGCTGTCTGTAGCTAATTGTAAAAATGTTTTATTGTCTCATAATCAAGAAGTGCAAGTTAGCATGCTAGTTGTTATTAGGTTTACCTTAAACTAAACGCTGGTCTCTGCAAGAGGTGAAAAGTGCTTATAAACTCATTGCAGTGAATATTTTGGATGCTCAGAATGCACAAGGTAAGTGAGGAAAAACGTTGGGCTAGTGCTGTCAGGCGATTAAAAAATGTATCTAATTAATTACAGGATTTGTGATTAATTAATCGAATTAATCACATTTTAATCTCGTGAGAGAGAGAGCGAGAGAGATTGAGCGAGACAGATTGAGAGAGTGAGTGAGAGAGAGAGGCAACCCACTTTGAGATTGAGTTTGTCAGTTTTTTGTGGTCACTTCGCTCATTCGTTTTCCCAAATTCCGCAGCGTGGTTTGTTGATGTGCGCTCACACTCGCACTATCACAGGTAACAATGGAACTTGTCTGGACGTTCAAATGATCCGTCAGGCAGGAGCAGGTTCGGTGATCAGAAAATTATTTTTTACAAAAGCTACAAATCAACGTGTTCTTGTTGATTGTCCCATCTTCGTTCTTTTTATAAATAAACTCATCGTCCAAAGGCCCGAGCAGCCATTTGCTCGCCGCACCCCAAATTTAAAATTTAAAATGCGCACACATTGAATTGAATTGCTCATAATTAATTGCATACATTTTTATAACGCGTTAATTTGCTGTGTAATTAATTAATCTAATTAACGTGTTAAACTGACAGCTCTACTTTGGACCACTACTTTCCAAATTAATTAGTTCTGTTTTTCATATTTTAAGAGTAAAAATCTGGTGCAGCACCTTAAAGTTCATATTTCAGGTGTTCTTGAAAGTTTTGATGGGTTGTGCTTTATTTTTTTCTGAATAAAACTGAGAGAGAAAATGTCATATTATAAATGATAGGTTGAAGGTTGACATTTTCTTATATTTTAAATACTGAACATGTTGTGCATATCCGCTCATAGAAGTGCTATTTGAACCACTTATTAAGCTGCCAATGTTAACACTTTGAAACATGGCTAGCAGAATATATATCACATTTATAGAGCTAGTCCTGGGGAAAGTGAGTGAGAGGAGATTTGACTGACAAGCAACAAGTGCCTGTGGGTATATTGTGGTAATGTGGCATGCTTTGGACCTGTTCTGTTTCCAAGGTTCCTCATGTTAGCAATTTAGAAACTACGACTTCTCCTAAGCACTGCATTCATCATGTATTTTGGGAACGAGGGAGGGTGTTCGGACGGGAACCAGGAGCAGTAAAATCATCAGAACAAGATCTCACTTGCAATAAAAAATCAGGCTGCAGTTTGTGATGAGGAAGTGTATGGGGCGATGCTTGATCTTGATAGTTTTATGGCTGAAGTTGACGCAAAGGTATTCAATACTGAGTTTATGTGGTTGGCAATGACTGAGGTAAGTACGTGTTGTTTGATGTACTGCTGCACTTTAAGAATAATGGGAGGATATAAAAAACTCTTTCATGATAGTTCTTGAAAATGAAAATCTAAATGCTTGAAAAGTTTGACTACCGTATGCAAAACAGCTATTAGCTATTAATACTTTACAGCTGATATCATCAACATTCCCCGGGGTGTGACGCTAACTTTACGCACTGCTCTATCTGAGGCCTTGTTAGACTTTAATCTGAGCTTTACTTAGCACAATCTCAGCAGAAAGAACTGATTTAATAAGAACTACAACAAGTGAGCTCGTTTGTACAGTTAAACAAGTCCCACTCACTTAACAATACAGTCACAAGCAAGTTAGTCAACAGTTTTTCAGTGAGTCACAGCTCTTTTTTTTTTAAAATAAATGATAAATGGTCACATTTTTGTATAACGCTTTTCCACCTTCAAGGCACCCAAAGCGTTTTACAACAAGGAACCACTCACCCATTCGCACACACATTCGCACACAAGTGTACGCAGACACTGAGGGTGAGGTGGGTTAAGTGTCTTGCCCAAGGACACAACGGCAGCATTCATCTGTGAGAGCTAGAATCGTACCGCCAACCTGTGTGTCAACAGTGGATCTGACCGTTCAACCAATGATGTTTTTTTTATGTCAAGAGCGGGATTCGAACCGCCAACCTTTGGACCAAACGCTCTACCAACTGAGCTACTGCCATCATAAAACACCTAAACAGGACCGTGAACGCTCGTATTGATTACAAGCTCCTGAAAATGTGTTGTTTTAATCAATTTTGTGTTTGCTAATGTGTGCAGTGTGTTTCCTTGGTAACTGGTGAACATTATGCCAATACACATACATGTAGAACACATCCAGCATAATGTCACTGCAAATGATCAATTAGAGAATGTTGAGAATGTTACTGCTGGTTTGTAAAATACTTGCAATAACATCCAGCTCGGTCAGCTCGGTACAGTACAGTGATGATTAATACAGTTTCAATGTTCCAGGGCTATATAAATCATACATACTTTTAGTCACAAGGCAGATATCAGTAATTAAAAAAACAGACTGTAATCTCAAGTTTATTGTGCTGCCAGTAATGCTTGTGTAAACAGGTAACCATTTCCAAGGTAACCACTTATCTATCTACTTCTACATCTACTTATCATGAGCCACGAAACAAAAGTTATCTAACTAAGTAACTGTTATCTTGAAAACTACCAGTACATGACGTCACAAGATGAAAAGGTCATTTTGAGCTTTGGAGATGTAGACAAATGAATAATAAAGTGTTATTCAAACATGTATGAAACAAAACGCAACTCCAGGTATGTATGTTTTCGAAGGTAAAACCATTATAAAAATGGCTTAAAGCTCACAAGAGTTAAACGTAAAGTTAAAAGTAGGTCTACTGCAGGAAAAACACGAGTAATGGTTAACAGTTTTATGATTATTGCTTGTTGGTGTACAATGGGGCTTCTAACGTAAAAGGCTTAACCTCCTTTGACCGAACGCACCAAAGTGGTAAAACCAGAACAATAGCTACATTCTATAGATTAAGGCACTCTTGTAGTACCTGCTCTTAAAACCTACACACCTTGGTCATACAGTTAGTCTTATCCGGAGGTACTTAAAGTTGAGTCGGTACATTAAAATTACATACAAGACCAGACATCATCTCATATTAAAAGAAAGGGGAATGGAACCAAAAAGCCAGCATGAGACCTTGACAAACTAAATATGATTCATAATTAATAAGCAAAAACCAAGAGTGTTACAGGGCTCTCCATCTGACTACCCACTGAGCTCAACATCGGCCCAGTCATGTGTGGATTGTTCTAGCTGCAGCGCGCCCATATGCAGACAAGTGTCATGCCTGGATGCACAGACACACTTCTTTCGAAGCTAATGAGGCCTTCGGAGATCGGGGAGGGCATCTGAGAGTCTATGCATTTCGCCATGTTTCAGCCTGTGGTGCATGGCGTGGTGAATACGGGACATGAACCTATTTAAGACAGATTGTCCATCTCCCTGGCATTTATCCAATTATAGGTTTTGCATGGAGAGATTGGTTAAGTCAGAGTCGTGGGTTTAGGAACATGCTTGGGGCATGCTAGAATGGTAAAAGAAGGCTCACAATTGTCATTTTACGATAGGCGTTTTACGTGTACTTGTTGAGTGAAAGTATACCACAGCACATGAGGTGGAATTATAGATTTTTTGGTTTATATAAATGAAATGAATGAATTTTCTACTTACAACATACATTGTTTTTTTCCAAAGGGTTAAATTCTGTTATTGGTAAGATCAGCTAAATTAAAGAACAACCTAAATCTAGCACAAATGCACACAAGTTGGCGGAATAGTGGCTGAGTGACTAGCACTCAGCCACTCACGCCTCTTAGCAAGAAGGTTGCGGGTTCATCCCCCTGGGTCGCCCAACCTTTCATGTTTCTCCCTGTGTCTGGGTGAGTTTCCTGCGGGCACTCCAGTTTCAAAAACATGCACAGTAGGTAAAATCCTCCAGCTGAGGTAGTCTTTATCAAGTGTAGCTCAAGATTAATGTTTCCATGGTAAAAAAAAAAAAAAAAACAGGAGAAAAATGTTCAAATTTATTAGATTGAGCCATTGTTCCAAACTAGAAGAATCATTACAGTTATTCTTGATGCCCTATGTTTAATCAGGGCAAACGTCTATATATTCAAGTTTCCATAGAAAAGTTGAGAATTGTTTCAGTTTATATATTTTTTGGACTGTAAGGCAGTAAAGTTACCAACTGTTTATGCACACACCGGATTACATGTACAAGTCAGTGCTACTACAAACTTTCTAAAACATTCCTGGGGCCGAAAAAGTAAACACGTCCTAATTTTTTTCCTCCTTGCGAGAGAAAACAACTTCTATTACTATTGCATGTGGCACAGCTAATGTATATGCAAGCTAAATAATGAAGAGTGCAATACGTTTCACAACATTTCACAACTAAGTGCAAAAGCAGGGGGCGAAGTTGGCTGATGGCTAAATGCTCCAAATGTAAGCAGGCGTGCTCACAAACATGCTAAAAACACTGCAACCAAGTGTCATAACTGGAGGAGCCCCTGACTCCACTTCAAAAGCCCTCCATCTGACAGTGGCTAATGATGAACACTCCGATGAAGAGCAAAGAGACAGCGATTCGGGCGTACACATTAAACAGGCCTCTTCTCGTCTATAGCAGCAGAGATAAAAGACTAGGCTAGCTCGTGCCCGGTTGCAGCTAATGTGCGTTTAAGTCCTCACACATACATGCATGTATAAACGTGTACACAGGCAGACGCACTTATCATGCAAATGCTGTATAATTACTGTCTTGTCTGAGGGAGCCTGAGTGCCTTTTGAAGATAGCGATCCTCAGAAGATTCATTGATGTTGTAGCGGGTAATGAAAGATCGGGAGGCAGTCTATGGTCTGTGTACGAAATCCACATGTCATGGTTAAGAGGGACGGGGTGTAATACAAGTGTTGGTCACATAGATCGCAGGCAGGTGAAAGGAGCTGTGGGGAAGACATGTTTGGGAGGATGAAATCTAACACTCAAATTTGAAAGGGCCATACAAGCATTTCTATGTGTATACAGTAATCCCTCGTTTATCGCGGGGGTTATGTTCCAGAAATAAGCCGCAATAAGAGAAATCCGCAAAGTAGGACAATTTTATATTTGACAATTATTCTACATGTTTGAAGGCTGTAAATGCCTCACCACACACATTATACACTTTTCTCAGACTGGTATTAACATTTTATCACATTTGTCTCTAGTTTAAATACTCAAACCTTCATAGATTTTCAACAAAATGTATTAATAGTGACGCGTGGGGGGAGACACGGCCCCAGGAGCCCCGCCGCGACACACACCAACCCTTTGGAGAAGTACCGACATGTGCTGCTCTGTCACGGATTTGTCCACGATGAGGGGTTCATCGTGGACAAATCCGTGACAGAGCAGCACGTGTTGCGCGTACACCGGGGCTGCGAGCATGAGATAGAACCGCGGCACCCGGACCGCGTCGTCTCAGCCCGAGCCACAAACCGAACACACACAAATGAACGCAGGAGCCGCACGGAGTGATTTAATCCTGGTTTAGTCCAAGTCTAGACCTGGTCCAGTCCTAGTTTAGTCCAGGGCCAGTCCAGGTTTGGACCTGGTTTAGACCTGGTTTAGTTCTGGTCTAGACCTGGTTTAGTCCACGTTTAGTCCTGGGCTAGTCTCTTAGCCAATCAGGACACAGAACACAATGTTACACTATTAAAAAAAAAAAGTTACACTATAAAAAAAATTGAAAAAAAAAAAAATCTGCGAAACAGCGAGGGCGCGAACAGTGAACCACGATAGAGTGAGGGTTCACTGTACTGATATTTTGGACCACAACTTTTAAGAGAAAAAAGTAGAGTGGGTTTTTGAAAGGCATTTGAGAAGGTCTGTGTGAATGGATACAAAGGGTAAGTATGCATGTTTGTGTAAATGCTTAAAGGTCCTATATTACACAGAACTGATTCAGCTTTAAGACGTGTTGTAATGTTTTACCTTATCAAAAACATAGCTGGAGTTGTGTTTTGTTTCATTCACACATTACTGTCTATATCTTCAAAGCTCAAAATGCTCTGTTCCACCTTGTGATGTTATGTATTGGTAGTTTTCCAGTTAACAGCTACATTTTACCTTTTGTTCATTAGAGATTGACAATTCCACTTCTAGGATTGAATTGATCCTAATGATTACAGTGAAGATGTATGGAGTTTAAAAACACAGTGGAGCACTTTTTGTATGACATCACAGCCTAAATATGCACATTTTTTGTGTTACACATGGGTGAATGAAACAAAACACAACGCGTATTTTTATGATGAGGAAAAAAATAAAAATAACATAGATTAGAAAATAGCATAATTTGGGCCCTTTAATTATCTAAATAATGAAAGGAATCCTTGAGGGAAGACTTTGAGACCAAGAACAGCCTTCAAGGCAGTAGCCAAATATTGCAATGTTACATTTTATGCACATATCTGAATATGAACAGAGGATTTACACACAAATCTTGATTGAAAAAATGAACACGGTATACAGTGGTCCCTCATTTATCGCGGGGGTTACGTTCTAAAAATAACCCGCAATAAGTGAAATCCATGTAGGACAACTTTATATTTTACAATTATTCTACATGTTTTAAGGCTGTAAACGCCTCACCACACACATTATACACTTTTCTCAGACTGGAATTAATGTTTTCTCACATTCCTCTCTCGTTTAAACACTCAAACGTTCGTAGATTTTCAACAAAATGTATTAATAGTGAAGCGTGGGGGGAGGAGTCCTGCTGGATGTGTGAGGGGCACGGAGACATGAGTCACTGGATCCGGAGGAAGCTGCTCTTTTTGGATCCGCTGAAGCCAGTGCTAGTCTGTCCCTGGAGAAGGACACACTGGGGCTGAAAGTGGGAGGCCCCAGAGCCTGGTGCGGGTCGGACTGCTTCTCATTCAAACACAGTGTGAGCACAGAGGGACGCACGGAGCAAGGCACACCACGCTCATCCAACGGCACTGCCACGTCCCGGGATGCGACTCGCACCAACCCCCGGAGAAGTGTGCAGGTGGACACGTGCACGTGGTCAAATCCGTGATAGAGCAGTATGACCGGCGCGAGGCCGTGCGTCCCACCCGGGGCTGCGACCACGAGACCGAACTGCGGCGCCCGGACTGTGCCTCCCCCTCGATGCAGCCTGGGCCACAAAGCGAACACGCACAAACCTCGACACAAAAGCAAGAGCCACACGAAACCAGTCAACGCAGTGGTTTAATCCTGGTTTAGACTTGGTCTAGTCCTGGTTTAGTCCAGGTCTAGACCTGGTCCAGTCCTGGTTTAGTCCAGGTTTAGTCCTGGTCCAGTCCAGGTTTAGACCTGGTGTAGACCTGGTCTAGACCTGGTTTAGTCCACGTTTAGTCCTGGTCTAGTCCCGGTCTAGTCCCGGTCTGGTCCTGGTCTAGTTCCAGTCTGGTCCCGGTCCCCCCGCGTCCCCCATCTATAACATCAATCGGCAAAGGTCTACAGTCCCTTAGCCAATCAGGACGCAGAACACAATGTTGACACACTATTTAAAAAAAAAAAAATTGAAATAAAAACAAAAAAAACAGCAAGGCCGCGAAAAGTGAACCGCGATATAGCGAGAGACCACTGTAATTGTCAATAAATGAATGAAGTTGCAAAGGTTATAAAGGTAGCCATTTTTTCTGGATGGCAGTCAAAATCTCTTCATCTTAAACCTGGTTCAGATAATGACTTTTGAAACTTTTGGTATTCTCAGGTGAATTAGGGATTACATTGAAATTAAAAATAATAATTCGTTCTTTTATTGAATCACACTTTTATTTATTGTACTATTTTTACTTTGAAAGATGGATATTGCGTTACATATCCATCATATTACAATGATTTGAGTTGTTGACCTCTACTTAGTTCTGAGCAGTAAGTTTTGAACACTCACCAATAAAACATATTCCAGTCAAAACCACTGAAAAGCTGAACCGTGGCCCCATGCCAAAATGACTCCCTTTTACAGTGTCCAAAATTCACTCTCCACCGTTTGACCTCCGTGATCTATGCAATGTTATAGTGCTGTTTTTCCCTCTAAACTTGAAAACTACCACAATTTCTAACAATATTTTGAACCCAAGCCAAGGGCTATAATATCCCCCTCACATCTCATATTATATTATATCATGACAACAGCTCTGTGCATGTATCTATATTTAAACTGTCTTCTCTGTATGGCATATTAAAGTTATTATCATGTATTTCACAGCCCACAAACTTAGAAGTGCTTTTCAATGTTCAGTTGCAAGTATAGGGACATAAGCACTGGTTTATATATGAATGCCCCCTAGGCAAAAGATCAAACTCCACCGTGAGATGTTTATAAGTCATGGCATGTATGGGTGCAATAAGACACAACATGCAGCAGGCTACGGGTAAGACAGGCTTATTTATGTTCAATTCTTTGGTTTATCTCAACTATTTGTGCGCACCCTTCAAAAATGTCTTTCCCACTAGCCATGCCCTTAGGTGAGGTTCGTACTGCTAAACCCTATGTGCTAATGTGTAAAATAATGCTACCAGAGAAAAAGTGAGGAGTCGCCAAGCTTTTTAATCCAATTTTCTATAAGAACTAATAAATACAGAAATTATAACATGTCACACCTCAGTTATCATTAAAGTGTATTTTATTTTAAACATAAGAAGTGGTCAAAGGATTCTGCTCTGACCTTGTATGAGTTTTTTTTTTTTTTTTCCACAAAGCACATACAACCATTGCATGATTGCCAGTTTATAAGAATATGGCAGAACTATATGATGTACCCCAGTGTAAAGTCACATATGTAAGATAACCTTAAGAGGGAAAAGAACGATAAAGCAGAAATAATGGCTTGAGTAACCAAGGTTACAATGTAGACATAGTTTGGAGGAGGATAGGCTGCCCGGGTGAAGGATATCACCCGCCTGCATAGTTGCAGTCCTGGCAGTATTTCATAGAAATGGTGAGCAGATAGCAGCAGACTAAGGACACACACACACATACATACATGTGCATACAAATGACCAAGCTGGAATTTCAACTACACACAGACCTGCACGGGCAGCCACACAAACTAATTGGCCACCCCATTAGTAATTTATTAAGCTTGTCCTTGTAAATTTTATCAGGTATCCAGCAGGGGAATAGATTTATTGATTGGCTGTGCATTCATCAGGCCCAGAAAACAGAGGCAGAGCGGGCGAGCGAGGGTGAGATGCAGACGAGGAGAGAGAGTACATTTATCAGCTCGGACAGCAGCGGCTTCCAGGCGGCTTTGCCAGAGATCAGCTCCGAGTGTGTTGTGATTCCCCTTGGGTCACCACTATATCCTCCTCCATTCACAGTACTGCCTCGCTGCAGCTCATCAATGTGCGCAGCTCGATCAATGATTCTCATAAAACAGCAGCCTGGCTTTAGCTTAGACCTTCTCATGGCCAAAAAACAACAACAGCCAACACAAAACCCACTGTCAAACTTCATCCTGGCCCCAGGAGCACGGCCAGGCTGCAGGGCAAACACAGGGTCACTGCTGTACACAGTAAATTGTGAGAGACGTCTCGTACGGACTGCAGCTGCCAGACTAACGATATGTATGAGGTTGTGACCTCATTACTGTAACCCCACTGTCCTGGCACTCTCCTGGATATTTTTTTTTTATCATCAGGTATTGGCTCATCAGGTATCGACCTGCCAGGGAAGTATGTTGTTATTGTAATGGCTTTAGTCTCCAAGGCTCATCTACCCTGCCCATCACTCCACTATCACTAGTCACCATGTGAACACTGGCTGTCCGTCAAAAGGAAAACACCTAGCTAGCACACGCACTGCAGTCTCAACACAAGCGAGAAAGGTTAGCCACTTGACTTATTCATTCGCAGTTCCAGCGGGGTTTGAATATCCAACATGTTCTCCTCATATGTTATAATATAACAGTGTGCAGTTGTGATTGGTGTGGCACATTGGACAGGTGCACTGTCAGCTTACAGCTATCGTAAGTTCTCCGCCTCGAGCTTTTACAAGAATGTATAGATGTGAACTGGTCAGTCATACAAGGCTGCCTTCCCTCAGGAGATGGGGGTTCAAATCAGACAAGCAAGTGGCTGATGTATGGGCCCTCAGGACTAGCCCTGTATGTGCTAATCCCCCATTTCAATACTCATATTCATTATTGATATGTAGCCCCATCATGGTCTACTGTTGAAGAAGATACAGTTGTACCACAGACACAACAAAGACAACATTTGCAAATAAGTCACCAGCAACGCCTTATACATCAATAAGTATAACTATTGGAGTCATAATATTTGTTATGCACTATAGCAGGGTTTTAAAAAATAGCACAAATTGTGGATAATCCTGTTTTAGAAGAAGGCAGACACAATGTACAGTGGAAGGATTGCCGGAGTTGAAAAGTCAATGCTGTCACATTGTGTTGTGAGTTTACTTTCTCTCAAAGTATTATCGATGGAAAATCAATGTTTGATTCAGACATAGGGAGTGTCTACATTTTAGTTCAGACAACTTCAAGGACTTTCTGAAGATAATCTATGGGACGTATTGTCAATATTAAGTAAGTGCTGAAGAGTAAATTAAACCAGGAAACAGATTGCAATGACTCCAATCAATCACTTTGTGTTATTTACTATGTCTGCCGCATCTTCACCGCAACAGCAGAAACATAGCCTCCTCAGACTCCCTAGCTCCTTACCTTTATCTCTAGATCTCATATATTCCCTGTGGGGTCCAAATGCCAGAATTTGTGAATTCTACATTCACTCTCAACAGCACCTCACACATTTGGTTTGCATTCCTTGATTTTTTAAAGGGATTTGTGATATCAACAGTAAACCTCTGTGCAGTCTTCTTTGCCAATCTCCTGAGATATTCATTATTATTATTATTATTATTATTATTATTATTATTATTATTATTATTATTATTATTATTATTATTATTATTAGGGGGCCAAGCACCGAAGGTGCTTAGGCACCCTATAGGAATTGCTTTCCGTTGCCTAGGCAAGTTGCCTAGTAACCCTTTGATCTTTCCTTTGATGTTCTGGTCTCAAGATTATTATTATTCTCCTCCTATGGGAGTCTATGGCAGCCCCTAGAACCGTCTGGTAAAAAGAAGTGAAATTTGGCATGCACATTCCAGCCAGTCTCCTCATTACCCACGGTAATGTATAGGCCCCCACCCCCAACCGTCTAGTGGCACCAGCAGGTCAAAGTTGCAGAAATTTGTCAATTGCCTAGCAACGCACCTAGCAACCTTTGATCTGTCTCTGATGTGTCTGTTCTGACAGGGTTAGACCCTGACCCTGTCAGACCCTGTCAGACTCTGTTAGATCCTGTCAGACCTTGTTAGACCCTGTCAAACGGTGCTTGGCCCCCACATTGCTGCTTGCAGCTATATTTATTATTATTATTATTATTATTATTATTATTATTATTATTATTATTATTATTATTATTATTATTATTATTATTATTATTATTATTATTATTATTATTATTAAAGGAGGTGTCCTGGCCCAGCTCCCTGGCCATCACAACATGCCCTTTGACAAAAATGGTCAAATCTTTCCACACTTTGCAGATAGATGTTTCTTACTTCACTTTTCTGGCACAATGGCCCATGGCAAATTACACAAGGCCCGCAGTGTCAGAGCAGGTGTCAGTGTTGCAAGCTTCATTGAGAGGATGAAGACGGACGGTTCTCTGTAGTCACGGACACGTGGGGAAGAGAAAAGGTCCTGACAGCGGAGTGTCGAAGCAGTAGAACAACAACAAAGTCAGTCAGCAGATATCAGGGGGTTAGCTTGATGTGTTAGCCTGCGATGGATTGTAAGGAAAAGTCTAACCCGTCTGGACAAGGCAGCTTTCAATCTCGCTCCTATAACCCCTGTGCTATGAGACTCCCCGGCCCACAAAACAGACTAACTGCTTACAAGGTGGATAGGCCAGTGTATGAAAAAAGAAGGAACAGAATCCATTTGGTAGACAGGAGAAAGACTTGGAGGGTGATTCTGGTTCTAATAATTGAGTTGTGCAATTTGGGGAAAATTTTAGGATGCTGTGTGAAATGTAAAAATGAAATGATTATTGGTATAATGTAATAATGGTTGGAAGCGGAAATTAACTTGATTTAAAAGTCCTATATTACACAAAATTGACTCTTGTGAGCTTTGATGAACCATGTTACAATGCTGTTACCTCATCAAAAACATACCTGGATTTCTGTTTTGTTTCTTTCACACACGTTTGAGTAAACCTTTATTATTAGTCTGTTTACATCTTCAAAGCTCAAAATAATCAAATGATTCTAGTGAAGGTGTATGTAGTTTAAATCAAAAAGGAGCACTCCTGTATGACAAGACATCAAAAGGTGTAACAGAGAGTTTTCTGTTTGAAAGAAGCCTAAATATGCAGAGTTTGTGTGTTAAACATGTGTAAATGAAAGAAAACACAACTCCAGATATGTTTTTGATGAAGAAATAACATAAAGGAGGTCAGAAAATAGTATAATATGGTCTTTGACGTTTGGTAAAAATGAGTGACATGGAAAAATAAATTTGAGAAGTCAGTGATGGTACATTGGTAAGACCAGATATAATTCTCAGTAAGAAGACTAAAATATAGTGCTTAATTAGTCCTTTTAGATAGAAGACACCTACATTATACAAATAATTCCCAAGTGATTTTTTTTGCCCCTGTAGCTCAACTTCCCAAGAAATGTTACTGTTCAGGGAATTATACATTACCCCATACCATCTCGGGAATTCCTGATCCTGGAAGCTAAGTATGATTGGGCCTGGCTCATACTTGGATATGAGACAGCTGGGAATACCAGGTGCTGTAGTGAGGCAGCAGAGACTCTACAGAATACTGTTGTTCAGTCCTTAGGCAAGACACTTCACTCACCTTTCCTAGTATAAATATATTGTGTGTGTGTATATATATATATATATATATATATATATATATATATATCAACATCACAAATATACCTGGCGCGGTGTTTTGTTTCAATAGCACATATTTTAACACACAAACATTTAGGATGAATTATTTTCTCAAACATCATTCCAACTTGTGATGCCATGTGGTGATACAGGAGGCGCTCCACTGTGTTTTTAAACTCTATACACCTTCATTAAATTCATTTGCATAACTTCAGCCCTGGAATGGACAGTCTCTACTTAAATAAATGTAAAAGGTAGCTATTAAAACTACCACTACATCATATGGTAAAATTGATTAGAAAAGAGCAAACTTAAACTACAAAGCAACTAATGAGAGTTATATAAATGAAGTTATTACCTGATGGTTCTCAGTTTGTTTTATCATCACCGCAGTGTGCGCTTAGCAGCTGAAACTACACTCTACAGTCTGCCCAACAACAGAACAATCTATTTTCTGATTGGCTGATTTTTTTTCCGGGGAGCGGGACGGGGGAGTAGGGGGAGAGTTTTTTTCACTGAAAACGCGCGGTGCCTGCATAAACTGAGCCACACAGACCGATTTTCTGGGCACAAAAAAAAAAAAAAAAAAAAATCAGCCTGAGAAATGCCATGTGGCACGTCGAATTGCGTGTGTCACACTCTCAATGCGTGAGACTTGAGTTGAGAACAAATGTTCTCAGCTTCTGAGAGCATGGTAGCGCAATTTCCACAGTAGTACCTATCAAAAACATATAGGTAGAACAGTGGTAAATCTTCAGGTAAATATAAGGCAGTACAGACAGATGTGATGATGGTAAATCTTCAGGAGTAAGTCATGGGTTAACATGACGTCAATATACGTGAGCATAGAGAACTTTATCATTAAATATGAGCCAGAATAGTCATAGAATAGATTAGAATGCCTTCTATTATTACAGTACAGTACAGTACAGTACTGATTTTGTCTTCATGTTTTATTGTATTGTTTGTTTGTGTTTTTTATTTGTTTTTAACCTTGTGCAGTGTCCTTGGGTGTTCTGAAAGGTGCTTTTAAATAAAATGTATTATTATTATTATTATTATTATTATTATTATTATTATTATTATTGTTATTATTATTATTATTATTATTATTATTATTATTATTATTATTATTATTATTATATGTAATAACAATAATACTAATAATAATAATAATTATTATTATTATTATTACATATGTACAATGAGATTAAAAGAAGCCCAGGCTCCAGTGCAGACATGTATGTAGATTATTTACATGCCAGAAAAGATAACAAACTAAAAAAAGGGGGGTAGGTGCACATTTCTGAGGTGCAACATATATATTTACATGTACTTCAGTATCCAAAATATGATTGGGATATTAAGTATCCTGGCTTTGTATTTGTGCATGTGTTAGAATGTTGTTGGTAAACAGGTTACACACATGTACAAATCTTTAATGGAACAGCACATCGGTATACTAGTATTTTTCATGTAAACTTGGATATCAATAACCCCATTACTCTGTGTTCATGTAAACACTGTATCCCAAATTTGATCAAAACCGGGATAAGCCTTATATTCGGGATATTAAGTGCATGTAAACAAAGTCACATAGTCAAGTCATAAGGCTCCGGGAAGTTATTACCCCGCCAGCGTTGATTAATTCCATATTTAATAGCATGACGAGTGTTCTTCCTTACATAGCGAATCAGAGGAACATAAAAAGCAACATAGGCTATGCTGGCTACATGCTAACCGTTACAGTATAAATAAACAAGCTAACAAAAGTATTGTTTCCAGACAAAATTTCAAACTAACCATTTGGAGACATCCTGCTGAAAAGTTTTTACGATCGCTTCTCCACTTTCCGTCCTACAGAGACGTAAACATTAACAGCGTTAAACATGGAAACAGTGACCGTATTTGGTCACACCCCCACCCGCCTACACTGGCCCCTCTCCGTCCTCATTAGCATTAAAGCGACACGCCCAGAATGGCTCGTTAAAAGGCACATTGTCCATAGGACTGTCTCCAAGAGGCTATATCATGCACCAAGGCTTGATTTGGAGAAGAAGGCTTCACATACAATATTATGGAACCACTAAGGTGCCATATGAAAGCATCAAGAAGTACCTTGTCATGGGATCTTTAAAGCTCACTGGTCAATTTTGTGTAATATATAGGCCCTTTAAGTAAACTTGATAGTTTTTTTTTTTTTTTTTTAATTTGTCCATCTTCAGGCATCTTTGGACACTGTGACGGTTTAAACAATATAAAGAAATAACTTTTACATGAAGTGCTCATATTTCCACACAGTATACCCTGTCCATCCAAAGACCTAACCACTGTAGCGACCATTAAAGATCTTTCAGTGCTTGTTTTAATTAACTGCACTGGTCTGCCCAACATCATGTTTAGAACATCTGATGAGAAGACACCACCTCAAATAGTTCCCTTACACTGAATCGAACAACAGGTATGAACTGTTCACCATCATTCCAAGCAACAGATTTGATGGACTACATTGTTTAGAATAAATGTGTTTTGTTTGGCCATTCTATTTCAAAATTTTGCTGCTTAGTCCTGGCCAGAATTGGAGTAGCGACTGTGTTTGTGTTTGAACAAAAGGCCAAAACGCAGTGAGGAGTATGGCCTTTAGCGTTTTCTGTAGCACAGAAAAACAGGAATCGCTGGAAGTGGGAGGTAAATAGAAAAGTCAAGGGAGAAGAGAAGAGGGATTATGGTGGGACCAGTTCTCATTGGCAAGTAAACGGTATTCCAAGCATGCTGCCTTGAATTCGAGTTGATTTTGTATTTTCACCTTTGTGGGCGTTTTGCGTGTGGGCATGTACGTTAAATCAACATGACAACCACAAGTCCCAGCTGTAAACATCTGGTTCTCAAACACAATCCTTTATAAATAAATAAATAAAAAAAATTTCCCTCTTTCATCGCTCTAGAATTTCAGAAGCCATATTTTGAGGGCTGGGATCAGAAAGCGAGAATGGCTTCCAAGATGTGGTCCCCTTAGGCATGGCCCCGACTACGTATTGTTCCAGGATTCCCCAGCACAGCTCACCGGGAGGCAATGCACCGCCCGCTGTGATTGGTGGAAAGAAAACGTGCGTCTGGGATTTGGGAATACCACGTCCTAATCCGCGGCATGGCTCCACAGTCCCCGGACCGCGCAGGTTGGAACATGTAGGTGGAACAGAGTAAACACACACACATGCTAAGACATATGGGCTCGCGTGATAAGGCCTGTGGATGTCTTAAGTCCATTATTGTATGGATTCTAGCACTTAGGCCCCAGGCGCTTGGCCACTATACTCCGGTGTAAGCTCCGCAAATATTCATGATATCATGTGAGAAAGTGAAGGAAGTACATCTTCAGCAACATGTTCTTAGCATCAAGGCCTATTTTAGCTTTCACTCCTTTTCATAAAATGCTTTCATCAAACCCCCCGGAGGTTAAGTTGAGCTGTAAATGCATCAAATGTTCATAAAACTACTGGTATGTAAAAATGTTAAACTATATATTCAGTTATATATTTCATTCTGATGACAACTTTATTTGGCCTAGTTAAAGTTTTCTATTTCATTACATATTGGACTTTGGAAGGTGCACTCTCTAACTTTTTTGGTCGGCCAGCTGCTTGTTCCCATGGAGATGTTATTGCTTTCCACCATAAGTCATAACACTATCTTGCTTTTTTTTTTGTTTTAATCACATGTTTTTTATAGCTAAAATGGAAATAGATACTTTTAATGCCATACTGTCGAACATTCCAGGAAAAGCAATAGCATCTCCACAGAGACACTTGGATGATGTGGCCTGTCCACAAAAATGTTTCACAGTGATTCTTCTTTTTAACTATAATTCTACCAGAAATGTCATCCTACTTCTTGGAGGAACTATTGAGTCCACTACGCTTCTAAACAGAATAGAAATTATTGATAATAACCTTTTTTTCTGACTATATTAATACTGTCTATTCATTCATCTTTTTTGTAGGTGGTTAAAATCAATTGGACAATCTATGGGCTTTAAAGGGGTATACCCGTGAATATAGGCCAGTTAATCACCCTTAGACATACTCTGACAGACAATCATTCACTCTCACATTCATTCAGGGAAAGCAAGTTAAAGTCATCAATTCACTTAACACATGCATGTCTTTGAGAGGAGACTGGAAAACCAATCTGCACCACATTATATAGGCTTTTGATAAACCCTGATCAACTTGCAGGCCTTGTTTGAATGTTCGATTTTTCAGTCATGAAATACAATAACTATTTCCCACCATTTAGTTAAATTAATGCAGTCTTAATTAAATGCCAAATGCAAAAAGAAAACTCAATTAAAAGAAGTGGAGGACTTTGTGCATTTTCCTCTGAGTCGTTATTCACACAAGCTATTTTTTTTTATGACTATGTTAGCAAGCGTCAGAGCAGAATACCAAAAATGCTGTTAATTAATTTTAGAAAAAAAAGTGCTTGTTTCAAAACACAAAAATTCACTTTCATTATCATTATTTAGTATTTCTTAATATTGCAATTCAGACCGTACCAGTTCAGTTATGTCCTTGTAAAATTCCAGCTAAAATTGATTTACTGGAATAATATAGTTGTAAAGACTACTGGGAATAAGTGAATAAGTGAGTGGTATATTGACAAAAGATGTGCAAAATATCTTAATTATCATTACAAGTAAACTTTTGGATTAATCTTCTCTGCCTAAGCCTGGCAATACAAAATCATGTTTGTATACAATTCTACATTTATAAGTTGATGGGTCAGGCATATTTGTGGTAGAAACATTTTTTTATTCCTACATGCTAAATGTTTGGTCCAATATGAATTTATGAATATAGAACATACTCACAGTCACAGATATAATATAACCTGTACTTTTTACGATGATCATGTAAATATACTTACTTAAACATCCTCTATTTCCATGGCACGTAAAAAGGCTGAAACCTCCATTATACAACTGCCACTGTTAACTAGCAGCTTTCCAATTGACCACCGGCTCCTCAAAGACCACAAATGATACGTTAATTACTTTGACAAATGGAACTAATGACTCGCCTCACTCAAAAGTCTTGACCACAGTCCCTCCTTCATTATTGGTTTTACTTTCCTATTCATCAATAATATTGAGAAGACTATTGTCAGGTTTTTCAAATTACTGCCTGATTTGGGGGGTGTTTATCTATGTTTATCATAGTTTTACATAAGTTAAGTGGGTGGTAGTTTGTGGAGAAAAAGTTGATAAGTAAAAAATAAAAATAAAATGGACTAGGCCTACTTATATGATCAACACCAAAATATTTCAAAATGGACAACTGCGACAGAAACAATTTATGCAAAAGGAAAGCATTTTTCTCACAGTTTAAATATTCATTTAACGAAATAAAGTTGTTGTAATCCATGTTTATTGGCGTAATAATACATTTTGTGCAATTTAAACATGCTTTGGACCTTGCTTTGGTTGCCACAATGTTACCTCTACCTAGCCTGGGAATTCCCAGGCCGCTTCCGTTCGTTTCGAACTGGAAGGCGGCCTGGAAACTCGTCCAAGCGAGAGTCCCAGATTTAGGGCCCCAATCAGAGAGCGGGGGAGGTGTGGCAAGACGGTGACGCGTACCACATGACAAACGGAAGCTTGTAGTTTGAACTGACAACTGACATGATTGGCTATGGACTTACGTATACGCTCAATGATAGACATTCATAACGCCCAATAAACAGCCGTTGGCAATCGCTAACCACACCTCCGCTACGGGATTTTTCGAAGCGAGTTTCCAGACCCATATCTCACTTGTGATATGGTCAGGTGTTAACCAGACTAACCTCTACCATTACCTCTACCTCTACCATTTTCACTGTATGCACTTTAATATGACAACTTTCCATGGCTCCTTTTTCAATAATTGCTGGATATTCATGTCCTGTTGCGTGCAGCATCTTGTCCATATTGCCTGCTACAAATTCTGTGGCACACTTGAATCTCAATGGCAGAATTTACACTGAAAATGGCTGGCGGATGGAAGGAAGCTAGAGCTAATTTGGAGCCGAAGGGGTAGAGGTTGGGAGGGGCCCCACAATCTGTGCTGGTTAACTTCTCCCTGTTGACCTCACAGAATGGGCCACGACACCACCCATCTGCACCATCACTCCCTCGCACACCTTCTCGAATGGAAAAAACAATAATCATATTCAGACAATGCACACTTTTCCTTGGTTTTAGTGGGATAGTACTTGTGGTAAATATGTATTATAGTTTTACATAATTTAAGTGGCATTTTGTGAAGAAAATTTGTAAAGTATAAAAATATTGGTGTTAGTAAAATGGAAAACCTCTACCTGTGTTATCAACATTAAAATTCCATCCAAACTGCAGACAATTTATGCTCATGGAAGATTTTTTTCAGGCTGTTTAAATATTAATTTAACAAAATAAACTAACTAGCATGCACATTTTGGACTCTAGTGGTGACATTGTGGTTGCTAGGTAACCATTATGGATTTATCTCATAATCTGTCATATCTGCTGTCCCTAGAAAAATATAATGATGTTAACTATGTTTTAGTGAAATTATAGCCTAACCTGTTTGCGTTTTGGAAGTGTTTAAATGCTATAGGTGGGCGAGTGTCATGACTAGGGCACCATATGTTCCTCACAAATTGATTTTTACCCCATGAAAAGCCCACACACCATACACGTACTAAGCAGTTTTAATTAAGACCCCTTGTACCCACGTGGATGGTGCGGAGCGGGCATGTACACGTGCACACTGCCTGGAGAGAGTTGGTGTGAATTCGCAGTGCCTTGCCGCCAGTGAGAACACTTGAGAAACAAGTTAATTGACATTGAGTATTCATATATACACAGTGTTGGCTGGGCTAGCGACTGTGCAGATGGTGTTTTGTAAGCCCCCCATATAAACCGCATGTCCAAAAATGAGGAGAAACTAGCAAGCCTCACTTTGTAAATGGGTAGATTTCAAATTTTGGAAAAGGTTTTAAAAATTTGGAAGGTATTCAAAGATTTGGAATAAAATATACAATTACGGGTGGGTATTGTCAAAAGGTATATCTTTACATATTTTTGGAATATCCCGATAATGAGAAGATATTTGCCAATCCAACAGAGATTGGCTAGAATTTGTACTTGTAACTAATGTATTAGCTGATGTTTAGGTTTAGTTCAAGACAAAAGACCAATAGACCAACATTCAAGTTTCTCATACAGTGGTACCTCACCTTATGAAAGACTACAAACGAAAAATCCAAGTTATGAAACGCCTTCACATTAAATTTTGGTCTCTAGATACGAAAGAAAATTCAAGTTACGAAACGTGAAATCTCAAAAATTCAATTAATGCGCGCTCAGATGCACGCCCCGAAACGTAAATACACTTTATCCACACACACGGGGTTAGGTTCCAGAGGTGGCCCGCGGTGGGAGAGGTCCGCGAGGTAGGGCAACTTTGTATTTTGCAATTGTTCTACATGTTTTAGGGCTGTAAATGCCTCACCACACACTTTCTACGCTTTTCTCAGAGTTGGGCTTTTCTTGTATTTCTCTCTCGTTTGAGCACTCGAACTTTCATAGATTTTCAACAGAATGTGTTGATAGTGAAGCGTGGGGGGGCACGGCTCAATATAGCGCCGAACGAAACGAAAACTAACCTGTCTCACGACGGTCTAAACCCCGCTCACGTTCCCTTAATGAGTGAACAATCCAACGCTTGGTGAATTCTGCTTCACAATGATAGGAAGAGCCGACATTGAAGGATCAAAAAGCGACGTCGACACGGTGCAAGGCCGCGGGCGCGGGATGGAGCCGGGCTGTGCCTCCCCCTCGGAGCCGAGCACGTGCGGGCCGAGCACGCACGGGCGAGGCCAGCGGAAAGCCGCACGGGGTGATTTAATCCTGGTCTGGTCCCGGTTTGGTCCGGGTCTGGACCTGGTCCGGTCCTGGTTTAGTCCAGGTTCAGTCCAGTCCAGGTCTAGACCTGGTTTAGTTCTGGTCTAGACCTGGTTTATTCCACGTTTAGTCATGGCTCTACAGTCTCTTAGCCAATCAGGAAGCAGAACACAATGTTACACTATTAAAAAAAATGTTTAAAAAACCAACCTTGGAACGGATCAGGCCTTTTCCATTGAAATAGTTACTCAACTTACGAAAAATTCACATTACAAAACCACTTCTGGAACGAATTAATTTCGTAAGGTGAGGTACCACTGTATTTTGAAATTAACAATTACATTATCTTTAATAATTTGATATTCCCTAGAGTAGTTCTGTTTTATATCTGGTTTAGATCTGGTGGTACTCGAAAGGCCAGATATTTTCTTAGGTGGTTCTTGATGTGAAAAGTTTGAGAACCACTGCATAGCTATGTTTTAACTGTCTGCACTCCTCCCTAGAAGTTCCATTAATGCACATCTTTTGAAAGGTGTCTAAATAATGTGTTTGTATTCACAGATGTATTTCATTCTCACATCCTTTCTTTCTGAAACGTAGTGTTAGCATTTTGCCTCTGAATCTAAACACCTCACAAACACATTGAAGTTTTGCGAAGCAGTTCACAGTCCCTTTGCAAATAAATGTAATGAAAGTTGAAATGTGCAAACAGTTTGCCATTGCTACTTGGGGTCACAGTTGGTGGTGGGAGCGTACATTATAGATAAATATAGTGCAGTCAATTGGCAGGCCTTTAACAACAGCCTGTCTGCATCTGCCACATTCTGGACCTCTGCCAGGGCTGCATGATTCATTTATGCAAGGCCACTTTCATTCGGTCAGTATTGACATATTAGATGGTGGGCCTATATAAAGACAAAAATGTAGTACTTATTAAATGCATCTATAGAGGTTCTGCAATTAGTTAAATGATATTATTACTGCTGTAAATATGATCAGATAAGTACTGTATTCTTGACAATCCTCCATTAAGGCTCCTAGTGAATAGTTTAGTTCAGAAACAATAATATATCAAACCAATTATGCGATGGTATTGCTCCTAGTGGCTGGGTTTTAAATCTTGCAGCTTCAAGCACTTTTGTCAATACTTGTTACCAACATGCCAACTTTTTGAAAAAATATTTTTATAAATAAATATATTTTCTACAAGTAAGCTATACTTTTTTGTTTACTGATCAGAATTCAGAGAACATTTTAAACACATCTAAATGCTTTTTCATTATACCAGTGAAGGCAGATGTGAAACCTGTTCTCTCTCCTCACCTCGCCTTTGTTCAGGCTCTCTGGTCAGGCTAAAGCTTGTACAGTATTAGACAGCAGCAATGTAGATAGCGGTGAAATGTGAGAATGCAACAGGGGCAGGTCAGCCAATCTCAGTATGGTAGTTGCTTTAACACATGTTAGATGACTTGAAATTATTTTTTTAGACAACATTCTATCAGCTAAAAAACTGTATCCTTTGCTAGTGTCAAGATAATAATTAATTCATAGCATTTATATAGCGCCTTTAATGACACCCAAAGCGCTTTACAGTTCATTCACTCCACACTTGGTGGTGGTAAGCTACCTTTGTAGCCACAGCTGCCCTGGGGCAGACTTGGAAGCAAGGCTGCCAATCTGCGCCATCGGCCCCTCCGACCACAATCACACACACTCCACTTTCATACCAGGCAATGTGGGTGAAGTGTCTTGCCTAAGGACACAACAATATTTTTTTTTGCAACTGGCACCCCACTGTGGCACCTGGAATTCCCAGTGGTCTCCCATCCAAGTACTAACCAGGCCCTGCCTTGCTTAGCTTCTGAGATCTGACGAGATCAGGCTATGACTCTTTTGCTGTGCAGATCTAAATTGGCCATGAAGCATCTAGTGTTAGTGCATGCTTCACGTTTGCATTGGAGGTGTATTGCGCAACTTTTCTGGTCGGGGGTCCAGTACCTACTTTGCCTGGAATGTTCCGTGGTATGACATCTACCATTTATTTATTACAAGTGTTTCTACTCCTCAAAAATACAACATTTTTTTCTGTGAATGGAGGTTAGTCTCCACAGATCTGAACTGTAATGTAGTGTAGTATAGTGCTGTTACTGCTTGTCTCACTCATGTTAGAAAGGTCTAATCAGTACTGTGGAACATTCTAGACAAAGAAGTGACATTTCCGTGGAGATA
The DNA here is from genome assembly GCA_036785185.1 of Paratrypauchen microcephalus. Classification (NCBI taxonomy): domain Eukaryota; kingdom Metazoa; phylum Chordata; class Actinopteri; order Gobiiformes; family Gobiidae; genus Paratrypauchen; species Paratrypauchen microcephalus. The sequence continues at coordinate 2,715,346 of JAVJIX010000109.1, forward strand.
AGCAGGTAACAGACCCTCCACCAGAAAAGTTGTGCAGTGCATCTTTAACATTAGACATTTGCTTTACTAAATATTATGTTAACATTATTAGCGCTTTAATGTTTTATCAGTTTAAACTCTAGAACAGTGAATGTTTCTGATACAACTGTCCTCAGAAAAGCACATGCACAATTGGAACAGACATAGACAATAATCTTCTCTTACATGATCACGGAATCTATTAATAGTTGTACCTACTGTACTTATATAAATTAAGCCTAGCTAAAGTGTTACAAAAGGAGTCAAGGTGTACCAGATACAATACATAACGCTAATAAGCAGTTCCGTACGATTTATCCACATCTCAAAACCCTTCATTTGAATTTTAAATATCCTTTCACAAACTCCTTTCACAAACTCACTACCATCAACTCTGCTTTGTGTTGTGTGCTTGTTGTCTGCTGTTGGCCTGCTGCCACAGTGCACTAGTGCTTTCTGCATGGATGCTCTCTGCTGCTTGTCCTCTGCCTGCCCAAAGGATAACTCCATGAATTTTTAATCTCTCCACCCTTGACTGCTCTTATTTACATTATATTTTTTACCAGATTTTTTGACGTATCCAATTACTACTTCCATGCCGCCTTCTGTCTAATTTAAAAGCTTGAAAGCGCAAGTTATGGCAGTTGCTATAGAAATGCAAATGTGAGTTTTAAATCTTGCTGTGCCAAAGGTAAAGGGGGTTTCGACGGTGTTCATTATGGCTTAAGTGCTTATTATAGTGTTGATTAACTTCCCTGTCCTCTCGCTCTGATGAATGGGGCTTAATATGGCAGATACTCGCAGTCAAAAAGGGCACTGGTGGTAATGAAAGAAAAGAACTATCTCCGCGGTATAGAACTTGTGAACGATGGTGTCTGTCTCTAACCGTGAAAATGGCTATGGCACCTCCAAGTCACACATTTCTGCCTCGAACGAAGGGAGCTGGTCGTCATGGCAACCCAGCTTTTTGGGCTTTAGCGTGCTGATAACAAGGTGTGGATGTGAAGGGGGGTAAGGCTTGGAGAGGGGTGTGTGCAAAAAGGGGCAGGGGTAACAAAAAGACCCCAAAAAAATGCAGTTGTTGAAGCGTCGCAAACTCAAAATGGAGCTTTTAGAATAAGACAATGCGTGGAACTTCAAATTGGTATCTTTAAGAGCACCGAACACTGTAGCTAATACATTTTGTTGACTAAATTGCGTTCTTCCAACTCGTATGGGGGGGAAATAGTAGGTTGTTTAAAATGAGTGCAGCGAGGCCTGTTATTGCAATTTTTCACAACAGAAGAAGCTGGCCTCTAAGCTGTATAATTTAGGCAGGAGTGAGGTTTGCCAACAAAAAGCAGCCGAAAACTAATTTCGAAGCGGTGTGAATCCTCAGTCACCCATTATGTTTAGTCAACAGTGTAGATGCAGACACCTGGTTGTGGAATTAAACTTGGATCAAGTGGTTTGGTGGAAAGTTTGTATGAAATTATCTAGCCACCCGATTCTATAGAAAGCACATGCATAAAGCAAAGACTCTAAACTTACTGAGCTGTTATAACTGACCTAGCAGGCAAATCGAAGGGGAAAGTACATGCATATACAGTAATCCCTCGTTTATCGTGAGGGTTAGGTTCCAGAAATAACCCACAATATGTGAAATCCGCGAAGTAGGACAACTTTATATTTTACAATTATTACACATGTTTTAAGGCTGTAAACGCCTCACCACACACATTATACACTTTTATACACTCAGACTGGTATTAACATTTTCTCACATTTCTCTCTAGTTTAAACACTCAAACTTTCATAGATTTACTGGATATCATTTTGGGCAAGACTCAAGCCACCGCTAACAGTGCCGAACTGGCTGGCACGGTTCCCTGCTCCGAAGACGCTTCTGAGCACCAGCCCTCAGCACCCGAACAGGTACGAACACTTCAGCGAGGGGCTAGGTCTAAAGCCTCGATCAGCTCTACTCCAGTTGCTTTGTCAAATAAATTCAATATCCTGGACCATGAGGATTTTCCCCCACTAACCCGCGCTCACAAGGGTTGGTTGCATTTCACCCCAGCTCCAAAATCAGACCTATCAATGTGTCGCCAATACTCCACAGTTCTCTAGGACGGGTTCGGGTTCGTCCACTAGGCGTGAGGGGGGAAGACCCACTGTCCCCTCTCTGCGCCCAAGTGTCCCCCCCCCCCCCCCCCCTTGCTGCGGCTCCCTCGAATGCGGCTCCCCCGGCCGCGCGGCGTCTTCCATGGTCCGGCTCATGCAAGTAAACAAAGGCCACACCTCCTGTCACCCAGGCACTCTCGTGAAGGACATCATAGACTCTGTCCCTACCACCCTGCGTGACCATCCCAGGTTTAGACCTGGTCTAGTCCTGATTTAGTCCAGGTTTAGACCTAGTTTAGTCCTGGTTTAGTCCACGTTTAGTCCTGGTCTAGTTCCAGTCTAGTCCCGGTCTCAGACTCATGTCTCCGCTGATACACTATAAAAAAATAAATAAATAAATAAATTTAAATCCGCGAAACAGCGAGGCCGCGGAAAGTGAACCGTGATAGAGCGAGGGACCACTGTACACTGTAATAAAAGAGAGCAGATTATATATGTTATATATATATATGTTAAATTTGGAATAGCGTTACTTTTGGTAGAATGAGGCTAAGGCTGTATGTTTTTTTTGTTTTTGTTTTTTAAGTACAGTAGTCCCTCGCGCTATCGCGGTTCACTATCGCGGTTCACTTTTTATAGTGTAACATTGTGTTCTGCGTCCTGATTGGCTAAGAGACTGTAGACCTTTGCCGATTGATAGATGCAGGGGGGGACCGGGACTAGACCAGGACTAAACGTGCACTAAACCAGGTCTAGACCAGAACTAAACCAGGTCTAAACCTGGACTGGTCCTGGACTAAACCAGGACTGGACCAGGTCTAGACATGGACTAAACCGGGACTAGACCAGGTCTAAACCAGGATTAAATCACCCCGTGCGGCTCTTTGCTGGTTTCGTGCGGCTCTTGTGTTCGTTTGTGCGTGTTCAGTTTGTGGCTCGGGCTGCGAGGACGCGGTCCCGAGGGGGAGGCATGGTCCGGGCGCCGCGGTTCGATCTCGTGCTCGCAGCCTTGGCCTTGCGCCGGTCGTGCTGCTCTGTCACGGATTTGACCACACTCCCTTCTCCAAGGGGTTGGTGTGCGTCACGTCCGGATCCAGTGACTCTTGTCTCCGCTCCCCTCGCGCGTCCGGCGGGGCTCCCAGTGGAGCTCCCACGCTTCACTATTAATACATTTTGTTGAAAATCTACGAAAGTTTCAGTGTTTAAACGAGAGAGAAATGTGAGAAAACATTAATTCCAGTGTTTTAAGGCGTTTACAGCCTTAAAACATGTAGAATAATTGTAAAATATAAAGTTGTCCTACTTTGCGGATTTAACTCATTACGGGTTATTTCTGGAACCTAACCCCCGCGATAAACGAGGAACCGCTGTACCACATTTTCCTCCACAAACTGCATACAAATTGCTAACCCTGTAATTTACAATACAAACATATCCTGATTAGTATACTAGTTCATATTTCAGTCTTTTAGTCTATTCTTCTGGACATGTTTAACATGTGAATCTTTAGGGAATCCTTTTATTGAAACATATTGCAGATTTGAATGCAATCGCAATGATTGACAACATTTACAATTGCAATTCAATATTTTTCCCCCAATTTTTTGCCCAAGTGGCACTAAAACTATAAATATATTGGCATTTTTTGTTTGCAAAATTGGTTCGTAGATGCTATTGGGTGGGATTTCACAACTCTGGTGGTATATGCTATTTCTATGCCCATAACAAATAACACAGTTAATCCAACACATACAAATACAAGCTGGGTGAAGTGTCTTGCCCACGGAAACAACTTCACCAGGGAAAGAATGCTGACCCGGAATCCTAAAATGGAAAAGGTGAGAAGAAGCAAGTGTCTTTTACAAGGTACAGTAATTGAAAGGAAACAGCTGCTTTGTCGACAACTATTTTTCAATTACCTGGGCTGACACGCCTTTGGTCTTCTCTTTTGGCTGCTGTCCAGGTGAAACTTACACCACCAAGCGCTTTTCAGATTGTAGAAAAATCAGCACTCATCAGTCTGTCAGTCGTCATGGGCTTGTCAAAACTAATATCCAAACAGTGGAAGAATCTTAACCCTTAATTTCATCAGCCTGAAAGTTCTTAAGTTCTTAGGTTCGTGTATCATCACAAAATTCATGAATCCCTATTCATGCTTTGCACTGACATCAAGCTGGGGGTGTTCTCAATGTATCTCTATGGTGGCATGCTCAGCGGTTACCATGGAGACACAATGCACAGATTTTCAGGAGCCTGTGACCAATATGAGCATTCATGGTCCTGTTTGTTAAAATTGATCAGGAGGTAAAACCGGTTGGTCAGAATTCTAGACGACTAATAGAATTTGCTGTTTCATTTTCGGATTACAGATGTGTTGCTCTGACTATGGTTAATATCTCTGAACTGAAAGAGCTAATCCTTACGGAAACAACATCTTCTCCATCAGTCTTGTGAAATAGTTCATCTTCAGAAAGTTATGCTATTATTCAACTCCAAAAATTGACTTAAAGCCATGAGATTCATCAAGTTTCGGAGCCGATCCCTTACAAATAAACATACAGTTCATAGAGTAGGTATTTTTTATTTTTGATATCCCTTTCAAAAACACTGAATCTCCCATAGAGTTATACAAACCCTTTCTCACTGGCATTATGGCATCATCAATTTCGAGAATGCAACTTTTTACAAGTTGAAATGGTTCTCTTAAAACTATTGTCACAGTTTAAGAGCAGCGAGGCGATAATTAAACCAGTTTCAAGTCCAAGCTGTTGAAGGATTTTTCCTCATTAGTCTAAATCCTTGCTCCCTGGTGTAGTTGTTTCCCACACAACATTCTCCACAGCACCTGCATTGGAGAAGCAACATTTGGCTTGACTTCTCCATGGCGACTTGATACACTGTTTAAATCACGCTGGGATGGAGATGGTGAATGAGAGGAGAAGTGAGCACATTGGAGCACCACATGTTCCAGCCCTCACCCAAACAGCTGAGAGTGAAGCCTGAGAAGCGGCCATCTGCTCCTGGGGCTGCCCTGTCACTGACACAACCTGCACCCAACATTCTCCCTCCCACCCAATGAAGAATATCCCCCTCGAACAACAGGACAGCAAATGCAGAGTTGTAAACAATTAGTCTAATTTGGGCTAATGGTCCCAAAACCACCCATTTTGATAAGTCATTTAGCGAAATACAAATGAGTAAATCTGGCGTCTTCATGGAGATCAATCTGTGTGTCAAGCAAGTTAGCAGCATTCATTCATCAAATTCAGTCTATCCCAAATTAGGGTTCTGGGTGCTTATAACATTATTTAAGGCATAACAGTGTTGAGCAATCTATAGGGTATCATTCTAAGTCTACGTTTATATGATGACAGTCTGAACAGAAGTCGCAAAGTGTATGGAATTCGATTGGGTATGCGTGCCAGGTGGCTAGGTGTTGCTGTGATACATTATGTGTAGAATCTTCCTTCTTCTCATCTGTGCTGCGAAAAAGCAAAACAAAACATGGCTACCAGTAGCAAAAAAGCTCATGTGGTCAGGCGAAGAAGTTCAACTATTGCTTCAGACCACGTTAGACTGCAAAGCAACCAAAGCGCAACAAAGTGTGGATTGGGAGTCCTGTCAAACAAAGTACACTGATATATGGACCGTAAACACATACGCGACCTCAGCAGATTTGACCAGAGTTTTGCGTTTTGGGCAGTGTAGACAAAAACGCTACAGCGGAGCGTATTCAAGTTTTCCACTTTGGAGGGCGGTTTCAGTTTTTTGTGTTTTTAAGCCCCCAAAATGCCATCACTGTCTAAACGAAAGGCACTTCTGATCAAATATTTTGTCGTTTTTACCCATAAGCATTCTGATGTTAACAGGCCCTAAAGCATAGACTTTAAACAAGTGGACCAAGTGTGTGTGAGGTCCTGCATGGCCTTCAGCAGATCTGTGTCAGGTCAGTTTGTGTCCTGCAGCATCACAGCAGTGTTCAGAGGAGCCAGGTGAACACAACAGGAAAGGCCTCACTCTGCTCTGTTGTTACAGTCAGCCATTCTCTCAAAGTATTTCCTCAGGAAGGTCTTCTGTCACATTTGCTGCCACATGTGGTTTAAAAGGGTGTAGCAAACCAAATGTCAGTAGATAGTTCTTTAGCTAGGTGTGATGTTAACTATAGGCTCTGCCCTGTCTGAAGCATTATCAGACTTTAATCTGTTTTAAGTAGTGGGGGTGTTCTGCCTGTATGTTTATGACAGAATGCAGCGAGGTGCTTCTAAACTAAGTATCAATAAAGAAAGTTGGATTGGATTTAAACAAAGATGTTCAAGTCCAGAAACAAATTCGATGGACATTTAGAATTAAAATTACTTGTATATTGTATTTACCTGACCAACCAGAACTACACGTTTAGACTGTACAAAGATGAGTGGATCTGGAGCTGTATCCTGTCTCCCTGATTTCAGAGGGTGTGATTGACCGGCAGATGAACTAATCAGAGAGACGTATGCTCTCGCAACATAAAAATTAAAAATCAACATAAAGAAGGGAGAAACAGCGCATTTAAGAGACGCATGCGACAAATTTGCAGCTGTGGTTGATGCGGATTTTCACCCTCTATTGTCCAGTTCCAGCTCCTTCTGGTTACAAACAGAATGTAGAAGGAACTGGCTGGTCAAGCAGATATTGTATAGTATTTCCACTCTCATCTTTACTGATTCTATACCTGTTCCTCCTCATATTCCCCATACATCACTGTCAGAACATTTGCTCTTTATTAAGATGAAAGTGAACCAGCGTGCACATTTCTCATCAGAGTTCACCCTGATACAATCTGGGCCTTGTCTTGGTAATCAACTCAGCAGCTCAGACGGAGAAAAAGCTAGCATCCAAGTGCCAAAACTCTATCTCCTCTCCACACACACACACACACACACACACACATACGCGCGCTACATACAGCCAGTCAGCCATACACACACGCGCTGGCTAATCAAGAGGGCAAATGGGCCAGCTTCCATGAAAACTGAGCGACAGGAAGTTACGGCCATGTCACAGGAAATAGGATGTGTCTTTTCCCAAAGGCAGCAGTATCCCCACGATTAGAGGGGCCAGATTGAGCTGTCTCTTTGCATTACACACACATAGCCAAGCAGACGTATGAGACAAACTCGACTTCCAACACAGACACATACACACGTACGCACACACATGTTGTTTTGCCCCTGTTCCTTTATAAACTGGCCAGACTTCCTGTTTAGGGTGACATTGAAAGAAAAGGCAACAGGGAGTGCGAGAAGGCTTCCTGTTATGACTGCAGCTGCCGGACAACAAGCCTATTAAACAGGTACGCAGAAGTATGTGTTGGCAAAATGAAAACAAATAGTGGAATATAGAGGAATCATATTTGATCCATCTGATTTGAACAGTCTAAGGCATGAAGACATTAGCTATGGTGTGAAAATGCATCTTCTCACACAAATGTCCTACACATTCTGGGAATCAGCACTATAGCTGTGAGTGTTAACCACAGAGGCACCAGGCACCAGACAATCATCACAGAAAAAAATAAAATAAAAAATCGCATACTATAAATATAGTATTACTTTAGGTACATAGGTGTGTTAATTATGATTTTGGGGTATGTAGAATTAAACTGTTGCTACGTTTACATGATGAAGGTCTGAACAGAAGACACAAAAGTGGCGTCACGTCTTCATCTTTTATTCTGCGTTTAGACAAGCGTTTTCAGGAGGAAATCTGTGTGCATACGGTGACGCAAAAGTGTGTGGAATTCGATCGGGTATGCATGCCAGGCGGCTAGGTGGTGCTGTGATACATTATCAGTATGTCCACGCACATGCGTAGAATCTTCCTTCTCCTCATCTGCGCCGCAAAAAGCAAAACAAAACATGGCTAATTGTGTGCTCAGATGAAGAAGTTCAACTATTGCTTCAGACCACGTTAGACTACAAAGCAACGAAGGCGCAACAAAGTGTGGACTGGGAGTCCTGCCAAACAAAGTAGAGGTAAGATCGGGCCTAAAAAATCCAGCCCGACCCGACCCGGCCTGCGGGTATTAAAGCCTGACCCGGCCCGAGCCCGACCAATTAACTTGATTTGCAGGCCCGAGCCCGAAGCAAACCCGAAATTTCATATTTTATTTGTGAGGAGGAGGAGGGGTGATTTATGATAACAAATTAAAGCCTCTCTTTTGTAACAAAATCTAAGTTAAACAAGACTGTATAAACATTTACATCTTTTACATCTTTTAACTTCTTGCTCCTCCATATTGGGGATACCAGGTCAAAATAGATGCAGACTTGCGGAGGGGAAGATTATTAATAGGGCGGCGTTCACGTGCGCAGAGCATGCTCTGGCTCTGCGGCTCCTGTTTAGTAGTTAAATAGCAATTACATTACTGCGCCTTCTCTGTTTTACCCAAATTATTTATTTTAAAACAAGTATTCCTTAGTTTAGTATCCACACATTGTTTTAGTATACATTTTTATAAACATATATTTATTTTTTAAAAAGTCAGCGAGAGAGAAGCCCGACCCGAAGCAATGATTGACATTTTAGGCCCGGTCGGGTTGGGCTCGGGCTTGGGCTTAAGATCTTACCTCTAAAACAAAGTACACTGATATATGGACCGATGTGACGTAAACGCGTATGCGACGTCAGCAGATTTGACCAGAGTTTTGCGTCTTGGGCAGTGTAGACGAAAACGCTACGGTGGAGCGTATTCAAGTTTTCCACTTTGGAGGGCGGTTTCAGTTTTTTGCGTTTTTAAGCCCCCAAAACGCTGTCACCGTCTAAACGAAAGGCACTTCTGATCAAATATTTTGTAATTTTTAACCGTAAGCATTCTCATGTAAACAGGCCCTGTAACACAGTTATTCTAAAGGTGCATCATGTAACTTTTCAGGCGGAGGGTCCATCACCTGTTTTTCTTCATGGAGATGTTATTGCTTCATCTGAAATATTTCACAGTTTGGCATTAAACTCTTCTATCTTTATGGCGACCGAACCAGGCCAAGTTACAGGTCAAAATATCTGTTTTTCTAGGTATTTTTGAGCAATAAAACCACCTACAATTGAATTCATGTAAGGTAGATCTGTCATATTGTGGAACAGTCCAAGCAGAACAATGCCATATCCATACAAACAAGATGATGGACCCCCCAACCGAAAATTTACATACTGCACTTCAAGTATTGTTCATTGTGCTGATCGCAAACACTCTAACAATACATAATTCCAATGTAGTTTTTAATGTTGACAGTATGGTCAGTACAGAGCAGTGGGCGGGGATAGGTAGGTGAAAACATGGAAAACATTCAAGCCTCAAATGCATGTTAATACAAGATTATTCAAATTATTCAAACATGCATGCATCAAACAAACTGCTATCAGTTGTAGGTTCAATTGCTGCTTTTCAGTTCATTTTGTCAAAGTATTGACATTCAGCAAAACACTAAGTCACTTTCTTGTCAATAATATGTGCATTCAAAAAGCCCCTTTCATTTACTACTAATAAACAGAACAAGTGTAATTACTAACCAACATTTATTTTACAATGCAGCCACTATTGCTGAGACTAGAATTAAATGTGAACTTTTCCAGCTTTATTCTTGCACACACACAAGCAGCTTGAAACTTTAAACAAACAATTACTCCATACTGTGTTGACTTCAAAGGTAACAAATCTGGCATTCTGTTACTTAGGAAAAACACAGTTGCAGTTTAGTTCAAAAATAAATACTGTTGTGGCTAATGCTTTTAAAACCTGGAGTGTGGTTAAATCTATTGTAGAAAACCTGGGATTTTCAAATGTTATCTGGCATCTATTTACAAAGAGAGAGACACTTTTATTTGAGCAAGAGCTTATTTGTGGCTGTAATCGAAAGCTGTAGCTAATTGGCTTAACTTATGAAAAAGCCGGAACAAAACTTTCTCTTTTCCAAATCCCATGTTTGTGTCTTCAAAGCCGCAGGTAGACCATTCATGAATATTCTGAGATCAAAGAATTCTCACTATTTAAGGTGAACTGCCAAACTTGCACAGTTGCCAGTTCATTTGGCATTTTGTAAATTCAACTTGTACAACATTTTAGAAGCACAGTTTACACCTAGTCACACTGAAATAATGATATACAGCGCGTTTCCACCTTCATGGCACTCAAAGAGCTTTACATCAAGGAACGACTCACCCATTCACACAAGGATACCCAAGGATACAGCAGCATTCTTCTGCGGGAGCTGGAATTCCACCGCCAACCTGTGGGTCAGTGGATCTGACCACACAACCAATGGTAATGTTTATGTCGAGAGCAGGACTGGAACCACCATCCTTCGGATCAGTGGAGAAACATTCTACCAAGTGGAGGGAGTTTTTCAGATAAAAAATAAAATGTGCTAACAATCGAAACAGTTATTAAACTGAGTTATTACTGAAATGGTCACTTTTTTGCTGTACAGATTAAGTTGTTTGAATATACTCGAGTGTATGGTACAATACTGTAAATGAGATGGCATCATGGCGGACTGTGGGTGTGGGGTGTGATATGGGCATGTTTATGATGAAGAAGGTACCATGGTGACACAGTGCACACATTAGCAAATACTGCAAAGAAAGTTTTAAGATTGTCTAAAAATTCAAGGAAAAACAGAAAATGGATTTAAACTAGGGCTGTCAGTTTAATGCGTTAATTAGATTAATTAATTACACCACAAATTAACGTGTTATAAAAATTAACGCAATTAAGAGGCAATTCAGTGTGCGCGCATTTTTAATTTGGCGTGCGGGGCCTTTGAACGGTAGGTTTATTTATAAAAATGTGACGGAGCAGGTCCATTCCTAAGAGTGTTGTCCCCGGGGAGAGCACGTGAAGACGCACGCTCCTGTTTCCGTATCTGCTGCTCTCCGCACGCCGAACCCTTTTCATTATCAACCATAAACTAATTCTCATAACCTCTCCAGCATGTTCTGCCATGACTAAGGGTGCAAACTTTTGCCCATCCAAATTGTGCTAAACTCGATCATTACTTCACCCGCGCGCAGCCGCCACCTCCCTCCTCCCGTGGTGCGATCTACCCGGACACATCCGTGCTGGTAGTTTAAATCCTCCAGTATTTGTATTCTCTGTATATTTGAAGCTTTGTATATTATTTATTAACGTTGCATGAAAGCTACTGTACGTGCTCACCTTTTGGCACCAGAAATATTCGCCATTTAATAGTGGAATGGTGTAAATGAGCTTTCGAATGAATGTTATGTAATGTAGGAGGGGGAATGGGGGTATACAGGTGCACTCTGCAGGTCTGCCAACAGTCTTGTCTTGGTTACAGTGGAGGTAATGTGCACGGAGAGAAAGAGAGCGACCCAAAGACTGAAAGGGGAAGTATGCAGTCTTTTCACTGTACCACTGTAAATATTTTTTTCACGCACGTTTGACACCTTTTTTTGCACTGTGGGAGAGCACTATACACCACCTAAAAAATTTATTAAAATCCGATTCATTAGATTAATTAATTACAAATCCTGTAATTAATTAGATACATTTTTTAAATCGCCTGACAGCACAAATTTAAGCGACACATTCTTAGGAGCCTGTGACCAATATGAGTGTTCATGGTCCTGCTTAGTGTTTGATTTTCTTCAAAACAGTGGAAATGACTGTGGCTGTGCTGTGCTTGACATCACACATCACCTCACTCGTTGTAGTTCCAGCTAAGTCAGTTCTTTCTGGTCAGATTAAGTCTGGAGTAACAGACTAGTAACAGTCCAGAATAACAGTGCTTCAGACAGAGCAGAGTTTACAGTTAGCATCACATCCTCAGGGAATGTTGACGACTTCAGCTCTAAAATATCAATTGTTGATTCTTAGGAACTTCCTTCAAATTTGAAACTTTGCAGTAAGTACTTGATTAATTAATCTGTGTATTTGGCCACATTTTTATGTAGCGCTTTTCTACCCTCCAGGCTCTCAATACGCTTTACATCACACATTCATTCACCAGTGTACGCAGACACTAGAGGCGCGGCGGGTTTAGTTTAGTTTAATTGATTTATTTAACAGGAACATTGTACAGGAGCATTAATCACAAAAAAATGAAATGAAAAGATGCTTTGTACCAGACTTTAGCTCTCGGAGCTAATTTCCATCTGCAGTCACTGAGACATTACAACAATGCAATTCATAATATTTACGGTGACGGTGATACATTTCATCAATTAGTAAAAAATAATTAAAACTCTTTTCCCGATACCTGTACCCCCCTTCTCATGTCTAGTCTAACTTTAATGCTGACACGTCTGCACTCTTAGAAATTGTTGTTTAATTTTCAGGCTAAATTAAAAAAAAAAAAAAATTTAAGGTTAAGTGTCTTGCCCAAGGCCATAATCACAGCATTCATCAAATGTGCTTGCACTTTTCTATTTTACAGAAGTTTTACAACTGACATTGTACAAAACTTTAGAAAAAACAATAATTCAATCTTATTTTTAGTACCAAAAATATGTCCTTGTCCTTATGGTTTACAGACAGTTCTTTGTTATAAATGAATGCATAGCTCTTTACAATGATAACATCACAACTGTGACCCAGCTGAACTTGAGCATAATAGTTTACCCAAAGTGAACTCTTACCTCACTGTTAGCCTCGCTGTCTACTGCTACACTTGATTCCCTCTCACCTCTGCAGAATGTTTTGTGCGACTAAAGCATTGTAACAGAAGGTTGTACAGAGGCCATTAAGTGTTTTTGTGTTCAGGAACAATAAAACTTGCTTTGCTTCGAATTTCTCATTAACATTCAGTGGATAAACTGAACTATTGCTCCAGTTGTGTTGGTGAAACCTTTACACGTCTTACTTGGAAGTATTCAAAATGTCTTTCATCTTTTCAGGAAAAATGTATGTTTTTGTGTATCATGTCACATACCCTAACTTGCTCTAAATGCCGCCATACACTACAGGAGAATTTGCCCGATTTAGGCTGTGATTTGCTCCTCTCTGATTTTGAGGAGGCGTGACCCGACTTTGTGTCTTTGTGTGCGATTTTGAAACTGCTGCGCTCCTCATGTTTGTGGTGTCAGCGAGGCTAACAGTGAGCTGCTCTGTCAGACCATAACAATACTCCACCAGCCAGTACGGGACAGACGGAGTGACGGAGATAGAGGCGAGTGATACAAACTCAGGAAATAGCGAAAATATTGTTCACCTTTTGTAGAGTTGTAAATTTAAACCGCAGCCTCTCATCCACATTATTCATTAGAATTTGTCCTCCACAAATAATGACACCCAGTTAAAACATCACTATTAATCCAGTTTGAAGTGTTCTTTAAAAGTAAAAAGGCGAGAGTAGCTCCTCACATGTGTCTGTTTACATCCACCAAGCGTGCAGATTAGGGATCAAGACTCTACTTTGTGTGCACTTTATCACCAACGTTTTGTGCATTAAAAATCATGTACCTGAAGTATTGCACAACATTTCACAAATAATAATAACACAGTTTTGACATGCAATTAAGCTAGAAGTGTAGTGCTCTGATCGTTTGAACACTTTAGAATCTCAAAGCGAGTGGTTTTACTTTAGACAGGAAACATCTGACGCGAGGTGCGCTCACAAATTTATAGCCTGTGGTATGCAGCCATATCCTGCCGCAGTTTTTGTGATCGGAGATTTAAAATCTCATAAGCTTCTCCTTGTGTCTACGTGTCTGTGCACGTTTTGTCGCACGTTTAAAAATCATGCAAGACTGAAAAATCCCGACATTGAAATTGTCCAAAATGGTTTGTTTCACTCTTGACCCTGACTTAAAATCATCTTCCAATAGAAAAAAAAAAACAAAACAATACATATTGCTTAAATGTGACAAAGTTTAACCTCATAAAATGAACTGTTCACAAAGTAACAAAAAGTGGAAAATTTGCACAAGAATGTTTCAGTGTATGTTTTTGCTTTCTGAGTATAAAATCATAGTCGGTTAGTCCTCTTGATAATAAGTACTTCTTCATATTCTGGAGATTAAATGCACCCTCCCACTTGCATTTACTCCTTAATCAATGAAATGCCCTTTCTGTTAAAGTTATGGTTTAATTTTAGTTGAATTAGCAGATATTTTGACACTACAAACTTGAATGAGATACAGTGGTACCTCACCTTACGAAATTAATTCGTTCCAGAAGTGGTTTCGTAACGTGAATTTTTCGTAAGTTGAGTAGCTATTTCAATGGAAAAAGCCTGATGCGTTCCAAGGCCCGTTCCAAGTTTTTTTTTTTTTATAGTGTAACTTTTTTTTATAGTGTAACACTGTGTTCTGCGTCCTGATTGGCTAAGATACTGTAGACTAGGGTGACCAAACAGTCCGGTTTTAGAGCTGTCTGTCCGGCCGTCTGTCACGTCCTTTCGGACCCTCGTCGCCCACAGTTGCATAAATCGTCATAAATCCCCACCCATTATTTACACTTGCTAGTAGCAAGTATTCTTATTATTTTTTAACATATCCTAGATGAGATCTATGGTTATGCAGTGGCACAGAGTGAGACTTCACACAGAAACATCAACGCGTGCGGCATGACACGCTATTGGTTAAATACACGGAAGCAGCTCGAAGCGCAAAGCACGAGTACAGAGAGGAGATAAGAAGAGCGCTATAATGAGCACTATAAGAACGCTATAATGTTTGGCAAGTATGTCTGGGTCTGGAAATACTATAAAGTTGATGACAACAACATTGACATAGCAAACGGTGGGATATGTAAACTTGGGATTGCAAAGGGTGGAAAGGAACACAACAAACCGATACGGCACCTCAAAAACAAACACCCGACACAATACAGCGAGTTACAGGAAACCCAGCCAAAGACAAGTCAGCTCACGCTGCAGGAGAGTTTGAAAAGGAGACAAAAAAATGCCCCTTGACAGTGTGAAGGCACAGGAGAACACAGCCAGGAGCACAAATGATCGCAATGAGTGACTTACCATTCGCCTTTGTAGAGAACCCTGGATTTCTTATGCTTATGGAGCACGTTGGACCTCGTTAATAATAATAATAATAATAATAAGCCCCACACCGGGTCATGCTGCGCTATCACACACGTGTCCGCGTGCAGTCTTCTCCCCCCTCCCCCTTCCCCCCACACTTCACTATTAATACATTTTGTTGAAAATCTATGAAGGTTTGAGTGCTTAAACGAGAGACAAATGTGAGAAAAGTTTAAATCCAGTCTGAGAAAAGTGTATAATGTGTGTGGCTGAGCGCGCATTATTTGAATTTTTGAGATTTCGCATTTCGTAACTTGAATTTTCTTTCGTATCTAGAGACCAAAATTTAACGTGACGGCGTTTCGTAACTTGGAATTTTCGTTTGTTGGGTCTTTCGTAAGGTGAGGTACAACTGTATTTATCTGCTGACCAGATTAACCCAGTGTAATTTAAAAACTGTGTACACAATACAGTATATTGTACAGCTCATATTATAACCACTAGCTGCTGTTTGCATCTAATTGTCTGCAGACCAGGATGTAATGCTTACTAGTTAGTACAACTAGTAATTAGCATACTAGTTGTTATCAGTGGCGTGACAGTTTCTGAAAGTTGTGAAAAGCCTAATTAGGATGCTCGGAAAGTGATACAATGAAGAATTGCTAGGCCGCTGCTTACAAATAAACGTTCTGTTTTTCACATTTTCTTTTCTTTAATGTTATATCATATTACACAAAGCTGCTAAGTCAACCACAACTCCCAACAGAAATAAGGTCAACATGTTCTACAAAACATATAGAGACAAACGATTTTTCCTCATGGCTGTCTTGAGCTCCAGATAAAATATCAGGTATTGATCCGAAGGGGTACCTATGTTTAAATTAAACCTATTGTATATACCTAAGTCCTTATTGTTCTTGGGGATTTTGTTTACTGGGAGCATTCAATAAGATAATACTACGGTAAACTTCACCTCCAATTAGATTAGAGGTGAACGTTTAATCTCGACAAATCGACAAAACAATACAATGAGTCAGGCTGACACACAAAGAGCAATGAGAGATATTCCCTTAAGAGTGCTTTAATAGCATTAGTGTGAATCTGATTAGCGTCTATGAGATTACTATGTCAGGGTATGTACAAGTGTATCAAAGTGAATGACAGCGGGTAAGACGGCCTGCTTAACACAAGGCCCTCTGCGTAATCAGTCAGATAGAGATCTTTTGGCAAGAAAAGGGAACGGAAGGATTGTCAAGGTAACAATGTGTAGGGGGCGAGCTGTGAGGAAGACCTAAAACAATGCAAAAAACTGATGGATAGCACAGGACCGGTCTGTGCTTTCCAAGTTTCAACCAAAACAAGCAGCTTGGCCTCAAAGTTAACTCCTTTTCATGCAACTTTAAGCACTTCAAACGGAAAGCCTCTTAACCCTGCCACAATCTCACTCTGTCAAGAATAAGCTTATTAAGTAGAAGCTTGTTTAACATTGTGTCGCATTGCATTTGAATAGCACAGACTGTTGTTAAGGTTATACACAATAGCACACAATAGGTATTTCATTACCCCATTTGTCTGTGTTTTCACATACTCCGATGAGTATGTGAAAATGAGAATATTTTAAAAGACCAATATTACACTATTTTCTAGTTTCCTCATCAAAACAAATCAATTGGAGTTGTGATTTGTTTCATTCACACATGTTTAACATACAAATTCTGCTTATTTAGGATGAGTTCTTCTCTTAAACAGAAAGCACTCTACTCTGTTCTACCATTTAGATCATTTCAGTACTGAAATTGTTCATCTCTACTGAACCAAAGCTAACATCATGAAACTACTGCTTCATGACATCACAAGGTGGAACAGATAATTTTCTGTTTGAGAGAAGAACTCAGCCTAAATATGCAGGGTTTATGTGGTAAACATGGGAATGAAACAAAACACAACTACAGGTATGTTTGTGATGAGGAAACAACATTGTAATTTAGATCAGAAAACAGCATAAAATGGGGTCTTTAAGATATATATAAAGCCTTAGGAAGTCAAGGGTAAACTGTTGTAAAAGCAAAAATACAGTGTACATATGGAGCAGTGTATTAGTAGCAGGTAATAATTGGACATTTACAGCATACATTCAGAGAAATGACTGTGATTCAACTGTAATTATGCTTTATTGCATAAGCACATGACAGTGATTCTAATGTGATTAAAGTGTAAGTCCAAAGTATAATATAGTATACAGTGGTCCCTCGTTCTAAAAATAACCCATGATAGGCGAAATCCACGAAGTAGTTAGCCTTATATTTACAATTATTCTACATGTTTTAAGGCTGTAAACACCTCACCACACACATTATACACTTTTCTCAGACTGGTATTAACATTTTCTCACATTTCTCTCTTGTTTAAACACTCAAACTTTCATAGATTTTGAACAACAACAAAAAAAGCACAGTATTATAGAATGAAACCAAAGATCCAAACCTGTTTTCAGGCCCTAAACATATCGCGTGTATTTCACAGTTCCTCTGACCGGGCCTCTTTGCCATGGTGCCGCTCCACTGTCGCGGGTTTTGTCGGGGAGAAAACTTGCAAACATACAGCACTTCAGAGTCACACTGCAATTAAACATTTATATAAATTTGGAGGAGAATAACTGACAAATCGGCAAAGGTCTAGAGTCCCTTAGCCAATCAGGACACAGAACACAATGCGTGTTGATACACTATAAAAAAAATTGGAATAAAAAAATCCGCGAAACAGCGAGGCCACGAAAACTGAACCGCGATATAGCGAGGGACCACTGTAATAGTATAAAGTGAGTCCTACACTATATACTATTATAATATAATTATAATTCCTGGTCTCTTGAGTAAGTATAGCATAATTACAAACAAGGTAGAGAGTAATTATATTGTAATTACAGTGTGCATTTTGGTATTCTTAAAGATCCCATGACATGGTACTTCTTGATGCTTTTATATGGCTCCTTAATGGTTCCCTAATACTGTAAATGAATCCTTCAAAATCAAGACTCAGTGCATGAGAAACAGAGATAAGCTGAGAAAGAGTAATTTTTCTCACTCTGAACACTCTATAATGGGCGTTGTTGCTTGAATGCAAATGAGGAGAAAAGAGCTGGCCTATAGTAGAGGGTGGGGGCGTGGCGAAACTCTCCGCTCTCGGCTCTAGCTCTCAGCTGATCCATTTCCGTGTTTTTGCACGGGGGGAGAGATTTGAAGCGTTCCATTGAAAAATAAGCACATTTCCACAGAAAATAAAATGAAACCACTGCTGTTCAAAGGTCCAGAGGCTCAGATAAAGGACTTCCGAGCCTAGAAACACTCGGACGTGCCTCCAGGCAAATAAAAAAAATGCATTTCGCAATGCCTAGCGCATTCGCAGTCCAAACTCTCTGGGAGTGATTTACAGAGACGCTGAGTACAGACAGACGGGGGTGGAACTGCATTTGCATTTCTTTTTTCGATCTGACGTCAATAAGGTGCCTTGTTCAAAATCGCCCGTTTGAGCTCCGATTTTTTGTAACGCAGAAAAGGATCGCGAATGCTCAGTTTAGACATTTCGCAACTTTTAACCATGGGGGGGGGGGCCTAAACAGGGTAGGGGAGCTCACATTAATGTTCAAAAACCTCAGAAAGTGAAAATTTCATGCCATGGGACCTCTAACAATACGCTGCTATCCATTGCACCTACTTTTTAAGATTGTAGAAAAAAAACGGTTCAGTATTGGTGAAAAAATATAAATAAAGACCTATCTATACAACATCATAATATACCTTTAGCACAAACTCTTCGGCATGCTTACAAGTCCGTGCATCGCATGTTAACACCTTATTCTGAGTAATGGCCTAATCTCATTTCGGACCTTGAAACTGCCCAGGCTGGAACAACTGACTACATCTTGTGGGGGGGAATGCGATCACCATGTTTAGTCAGCGTGGAAGACGGAGAACAGTATGATATCTGGATAGGCGAAGGTGATTGATAGCAAGGCGCGCTGTGGCCCGCTGATGTCCTGTCAAACTGAGGAGCCTTACCTCACCGTCCTTATTTAGATTCAAGGCAGAGGTGCTCCGCGACCCCATGAGACCCTGGCCGCTCTAAATCATTACAGGACGGGGATAGGGGCGAGGGAGAGGGAGCCCGAAACGTAACATGGCCGACAGAACAATGGCGGGGCGCTCACACATGGAGTACATGATAATCTGGAGCGATGCAGTTTGTTCTGATGGAATATGATAATGTAATCTGCCTTACAGTCTGATTCCCAGAGCCCAGGAATGTCTTAACTTCACCTATGGCTCAGGGCTGATAACGCATGGAGCTCTCTTTTCCTTTTTACCAGTCTTATATCAAATGCCAAGCTTCAACGGGAATCAACAACATACAGCTTTTGTGAGTCTTGGCACACACACACACACACACACACATACACACACACACACATAGAGGGATGAGAAGACCCTGTGTGGCTGACTGATAAGACCAGAAAGATATTTCAGATTAAAGGTTGACATTTTGATTTATGTGCTCAGCCAAAAAAGAAAAGTCTAAATTAAATCTTTTTTATAACCTGATAAAGATTTCTGGGGTCTTATAACTGACCAATATTGAGCCAATGTGGTGACGGTTGCCCCTCCTGAACCTGGAGTTTTCCGTAATTAGAAGTGATGTGTACCTGGCATAAACTTGGATGAAATGTGATCTTATATTGCCCTTACAGTAACTCATCACTAACATGTGCTATGTTGTGTATATAACTTGAATCTTTACCTGTCAGTGGTCATAATGTTATGGCTGATCTTGCAAGAACAAAATACTGCTTTTAAATAATTCATTTTGAAAATGAACTGAAACCATTTATGTATGTTGTTTATTTTATATCACTTGTTCCTTACTTATTGTCTAATCATAAAGGCTTGATTTAAAGGGCTATTTTCTAATCTCTTTTAAAATGTTTCCTCATTAAAACAAAAACATACCTCAAGTTGTGTTTTGTTTCATTCTCAAATCCTGCGAAATTCTGCATATTTAGACTGTGTTCTCCTCTCTGTTCCACATTGTGGTGTCATGTGGTAATACAGGAAGTACTCCTCTGAAGTACACCTGCTGAAATCATCATTTGGATGATTTCAGCCCTGGACTTGCCAATATCTACTAAAAAAGGTAGCTGTTTACTACACCTTTATCTCCATCTTTGTCTTGCCCCTCGATACCGAGCTGAGAGGGCTCGAGGTACGAATGTTCCCCTAAGAAATGGGACACCACTCGATTACCGTTCGCGTCATCATCCCTTGACTCTACCTGGCTGCTACGTCGACAGAGGCGACAACAATTGACACAAACGAACGTAAACAAATGTCAAGGATTATCGGGTACCTCAGCTCAACAAAAAAACTAGCTTGTTTATACATGAAAGTTCAATGAAAACGATGAAACAGACGTAACTACAATTAAAACCGCAACAACAGTTCACTAAAAGTAACGTAGAACATAAGCATCATAATTGTAAACCTGCTAAACTGTTAATTGATAATTACAACTGCTGAAAATACATTTATGAGACTCCTTGGCTGGTCGATGTGACGCTGCCATCCTGATCCCAAAACCTGCCTGAGCTTGTAGGCATACCCCTTCGTTCCAAGTCTGGTCGAGAGCTTACTTCGTTTCAAGGGGTATGTAGCCCTCGGTCGTGGCCCTAGCCCTTGATCAAAATTAGAATTGGGACACCCCTTGCCCACGAAGGGGTAAGACAGAGAAATGGGACACAGGCTTAGATAAGACTAATAATGCATTACTCATGTGTGAATGAAACAAAACACAACTCCAGGTGTGTTTTTGAGGAGACAACAACATTATTACAGTACATGGCTTAAAATTCACAAGAGTCAATTTTGCGTTATGTAGGACATTTAAATGTGCAGATATGGAGATATTCTTTCTTTGCCATATCCATCTATCTCCATGGAGACAAGCACATGATGCCAGTGGACCAAACTGATGGTCAGATATATGGAGAGGTGACTTCACTCATAGTTAGGATGTATGGTTATTGAGGTGTCAAAAACAGCTGCAAGATAGATAGATAGATCGTTTTATTGCCATACTGTGGAACATTCCTAGCAAAGCAATAACATCTCCATAAGACAAGGTGGTGGACCTTCCATCAGAAATGCTGCTTAGCAGGGACGTGCAGAGGGGGGTTGCTCAGGTTCCCCGGGAAACTGCCCCTGTGCCCTCTTGGACTGACATTGCCCTTCCGAGTCGGAAAAAAAAAAAAAAATTCAATCGATACAGAATTGTATGTAGGCCTAGGCCTAGATTTGAAAATGAAAACAAAAAAATCACCACTCAAAACATAAATAAAAGCAGCCTCATTCACTCGCGAGCCGGACCACTTTGTGAGCGGCGGTCACCGGAGCTCCGTGAGCCCGTCCGGGGACGGATGGAGCGGATGGAGTCCCCGCTCCATCCGACTACGACCTCAGATCAGACGAGACTACCCACTGAATTTAAGCATATTACTAAGTGGAGGAAAAGAAATTAACCAGGATTCCCTCAGTAGCGGCAAGCGAAGAGGGAAGAGCCCAGCTCCGAATCCCCGTCTGACGGGCGGGTGCGGGAAATGTGGCGTACGGAAGTTAGCTTGCCTGGTGTCGAACGGGACCTGAGTCCTTCTGATAGAGGCTCAGCCCGTGGACAGTGTGAGGCCGGTAACGGCCCCCGTCGCGCCGGGGTCCTTCTCGGAGTCGGGTTCTTTGGGAATGCAGCCCAATGGTAAACTCCGGCTAAATACCGACAAGAGACCGATAGTCGACAAGTACCATAAGCCGCGTGGGGGGGGTTGGGTTGCCCTTTCTTCAGGTCAGAGCAACTGCCCCTCAAAATTCCTGTGCACGTCCCTGCTGCTTAGTGCACCTTTAAGCAGTTTAAGAACACATTTATTTGCATGAAATGAATGTAAATGGTTAGCTAAAATGGAGTTTATCTTAACTTGGGTATTGCAAACACTGCATTGGCATAAGAATATTTTTTTGTTTGAAATAGTAATACTATAAATAATTATACTAGATGTAGTCAAGTAACTAATGAGTGAAATGTAGGTAGAAATGATCATATAAACACTGATGCTTATACCCTACACAGAATGTGAAAGTATTCTATTCTATATGCTTTATATAATTTGTACAGTGAAAACCTAAAGGTCACCATTTTAACATCGGCTCTCATTTGCACTGAAAAAAGTAACGCAAATCTTTGTACAACCTTATAATGATTCCCCTGCTATAACTTGACCGATATTGAGCCAATACTGTGACGGCTGCCCCCTTGAACCCGCGTAGCATTCCGTAATTAGCAGCGATGCTATTCGGCCAGCGTTCTTCTGATAATGAAGTGAGCTTGTTACACGCTTGGAGAGACTCTTAGGAGGTGTGAGGCTTTTCATTAGGCCCTGCTTGAAGAGATTGTTAGCAATGTTGGCAGCTGTTAATTGCGACTAAGAAGTTGTTTTTTTTTGGAATGGTAATGTACACCTACATACATGCACAACTGCAGAGGAGATGCGTGGAGGTCAAAGGGAAAGTTGGAAAGGTCACTGGGGGTCAGGGCCCTCAGATGTTGCACGTTGCAGACAGAAGCAGGTCATGGAGAAAACATATTCAGAGGGACTTATTAATGATTTACATACACGCAGAGATGGAGGAGGAAAAAAAACAGTTTGTTCCCTAGAGTAACGAGGCAGCATTCAGCCATAGAGCGATTTCTTCTTGTTATGTATTAATAGTATGGGGTATAGTGACGCAGGGAGTGTAGCACATTTTGGCAGTCGCATGCATGTATTCATCGTTCTGGGATTTTGTAGCAACCTGATTTGTGCCAAAACAGACAACCTGACCTCATGTTAACTCGAGTTCTTGCATAATGGTAATGCCACTATTGAAAAATACAACATCATGTCTGTGGGATTAATATGTTTTTTTTTCTTTCCACTCTTTTTTGGGCAATTGTTTGTTGTAAATTTACAAAATTAGCAACGCATATTTATTTTTTTTCTGTCAGGAATGAGTAAATAAACAGATAAATACTAGTATGTGACTTCTTTGCGGCGATAGGACTGTGTCTGTGAGGACATCCGGCTCACTAAGCTGTGCATAAAACAATTACACATTGCGTAATTTTGACTTGGAGAATCTACAGAATGAGTAAGAAATGTTAATTGAAAATAGCTCCATTTAAATACAAGATGCTATAGGCTAAGTGAAGTATATGCCTCCAGCAAGCCAATTAGCAAACAGCAGGGAAGAAAAATATAATTTATTTTGTATGTACTCACGAGATCACAAGGCTTTATCAGGTGTTCATGTCTAGAAATCAATGGTGGTGAAGCACAGTAGATGGAGAGGCTGAGGTGACTGATGTTTGAGTAATCTGTTATTATTAATCTTTCTATATCTACAAAATTCAAAATGCTCTGTTCCACCTTGTGATATCCTGAAAGGGTAGTTTTCGGCTTCAGTTTCAGTTTTTATCTTTAGTTCAGTTGAGACTGGCAGTTGCAGGGCTGAAATTATCCAATGAAACAAAACACAACAGAACTATTTTTGATGAGAAAACAACATTATAACATACAGCTCTGGAAAAAAAAAAAAAAAAAAGAGACCACAGCCATTCCATTCCAGCGTCTGTTGAATTCCAACACAAACACCAAGCTGAGCTACTTCAGTTTTTGCACCAGGAGTGGAATAAAGTCACCCAAGAACAATGTGAAAGACTTGTGGAGAGCATGCCAAGACGCATGAAAGCTGTGATTAAAAATAAGGGTTAATGCACAAATATTGATTTCTGAACTCTTCTTAAGTGTAAACATTAGTATTATGTTGTTTTAAAATGAATTTGAGCCTTCTTTCGGCAATAAAACAAGTAGTTTTACTCACCCATAGCAGTTTGCTGTCAATTGGAGCAGTATCGCAGAACTTATGTTGAGCCGTTCTGTTCTAGTAATGATCCCGTATCCGTTAACATGGTGCTCGTATCATATGCTCGGGGCATTACTTTGCGGTGTCCAAATAACACAAACTTTAGCACTTTTCAAATCATAGAAGCCCGATGTCTTAATGTAAGATTTCATTTGAAGCAAAAGTGGCCTGTAATCTGAGATTTAGCCATAGTTTCGAGTAGATGAGGACGCCAGTGCGCATGCGCGGACTGTGCTATCAGCTCCCGGGACCCAAACATGAAATGCAAAGCTGAAAACTATGGATAAATCTCGGATTACAGGCCACTTTTGCTTCAAACGAAATCTTACATTAAGACATCGGGCTTCTATGATTTGAAAAGTGCTAAAGTTTGTGTTATTTGGAGACCGCAAAGTAATGCCCCGAGTACTCAGGCTAACGGATACGCTACAACATAACTTTCACCAAACAGCTCCAATTGACAGCAAACTGCTATGGGTGAGTAAAACTACTTGTTTTATTGCCGAAAGAAGGCTCAGATTGTAAAAAAAACTTTAATTTGCCTTTAAGTGTAAACATTAGTATTATGTTGTTTTAAAATGAATTTGATCTTGTTTCTTTGCATTGTTTGAAGCCTGAAAACATGTATCTTTTTTGTTATTTTGACCATTTGTCATTTTCTGCAAATAAATGCTCTAAACGATAATATTTTTATTTGGAATTTGGGGGAAATGGTGTTGGTAGTTTAAAGACTCCAACAAAAATGTTCCTTTTGCCCAAACATACCTCAGAGCTGTAGATCTTGAAATTTTGAGCATAATATGATTTTCACAATAAACAATGAGACCCATTTCCACCTATAACATTCCCATGTCTAAGCCCTCCCTAAGCCTGTACAGTGCAGAATGTAAATACGTACCAGAAACAGCCCGAGAACACGTAAGACATTAGTGCCTGGTTTGTTCTGGTTTGACAACATAGCTTTACACTTTTACACTTGCAGTAAAAATAGTGCACACATCCCGGTATGCACATTCGGCACACTCACAATAAGTTGCACAGCATGTTCGTGAATATCTCCAAGTCACACGCACCCAGAGCCTAATCCAATAAACCACGGGAGATCAGAGAGGCCCGCTTCACTCACCTAGATTTAGATTGTACGGAGAAAAAAAAGAGAGAGTAATCTAATCATAGCAGCTACCATCAGGTCTTATTGTACTGTCAGAATGAGGAAGATGGTGTTTTGAGAATGTTGAGTTATTTTGTGATATT
The DNA here is from genome assembly GCA_036785185.1 of Paratrypauchen microcephalus. NCBI lineage: Eukaryota > Metazoa > Chordata > Actinopteri > Gobiiformes > Gobiidae > Paratrypauchen > Paratrypauchen microcephalus. The sequence goes on from JAVJIX010000109.1 coordinate 2,740,694, forward strand.
TAAAACATAAGCTGGAATGTTGTTTGTTTGACGGGACTTTAAATGCGATTGACAGGACAGTTGTTTTAAATCACAAGTTTTGAAAGATTTTGCCAAAGTGTGTTTTTTTTTATTTGTGTTGGTTTGATGCATGTATTTATTTAAATGTGTTTTTATATAGTAGCATTTAATAACAACTAGATTTTAATTTGCCATAATAAAAAGTGAATGAATGGCTTTGAATGGCTCAGCAACTACTTAATTAAAGCCACAATAATGTAACTTTTGTTTTGGTTTTTTGTTTGTTTGTTTGTTTTCATTTTGGTTTGGTTACTTACTGTGTTCCAAAGTTGGTTTTAACGTTCTATTACCTCCAGAAAGTTACATACTGTATTTTTAGTTAAGGTTAGGAGTACAAAGATTTACAACTTATTCATTATTTTTCAAAATTGAATGTCACAACTAACTACTTGAATATTGAAGAATTATTCTTAATTTGGATGCCATTACTGTCACATGTCACACCCAGTGTAATATGGGTGAAGTGCCTTGCCCAAGGAAAAAACAGTATATGACAAACAAAATTCCTCATTATGACTTTACTATAGTTACAGGTCATCTATAAGAGCATTCAGTTCACTAAACTGTACATAAAACAATTGAGCATTATATAGCTTTGACTTGACTTGAGAATGTTAAGAATGAGTAAGAGATTTTAATTGCAAATAGCCCTCATTAAATGCTAAGTGAACTATATGCCTCCAGCAAGCCAATTAGCAAACAGCAGGCATGACAAGGCCTATTTATTTAGTATGTATTCACGAGATCAGGAGGCTTGATCAGATTTACATATCTATAAATTAATGGTAGCACAGCAAAGGAGGTGGTGAGGATTATTATTGCTTATGGCTGTGCCGCTGTGCAGAGACGGGGTCAGATAGGGTTGAAAGAGACACATGGTGAAAATGGCAGTGACCATATGAATGGCTTGAGAGGTGATTGGTTGAGTTATAAAGGATCAAGACTGGCAGAGAGTGTTCTCTTGGTTTACCCAAAAGTTATGGAGCAATTTAGAGACACCACTAGCTGCTGGTCCTGTTGCTGAGGGGTGGAATAGGGTTAAGATAAAGGGCTGAAATGGCAAGATGAAGAATTGTGTGTGATGTTATGAGTTGATTGAGTGGTTCATTGTCTATTGGATGGAAATATGGAAACAACTTTCAATGACAGCCAATTTGGTTGTATTGGTTGCATTATATAACCTTTCTGGTCAAAGGTCACTTGCTTGTCTCCATGAAGCACAGTATTGCTGGGTTTCAGATGATATCACAGTGAGTTCTTGGGCCAACAACATGCGCTTAGAAAAGGAATTAATGGATTTTAATGATCATTTAGACACATGTAAACAAAATTTCGATCTTCTATGTGTCTTGTTCATATGGTTTTTCGACAATAAAGCAAACTATGAACTATGAACTATGTAAAAAATACCAGATTAAAGCCTTGGGCTAATTTCTATCTGCATGCTTCCCTGTCAAGTTACAGACAATAAATGAAATGAATATGATTTACATCATGTACAGGTAGACAAGACAGACAAACAAGGACAGATACACTGACTGCAGTGTCATGTTAGTACAAATATTGACCACAACCACAATAAATTCAAGTGTTGCACATACTCTTATACTGTCCATATTGAGTCATATTGCACTGAATTCACTGAATTCACTGCACTGATGCACTGATTCCTACTACATTTTTAGCTAGGTGGTGATCAAATCTGTATTGTACATCTCCAGCTTTTAAAGGTCCCATGGCATGAAATTTTCACTTTCTGAGGTTTTTGAACGTTAATGTGAGCTCCCCTACCCTGTTTAGGCCCCCCCAATGGCTAAAAGTTGCGAAATGTCTAAACTGAGCATTTGCGATCCTTTTCTGCGTTTGAAAAAAACACAGCTCAAATGGGCGATTCTGGACAAGGCACCTTATTGATGTCAGATCGAAAAAAGAAATGCAAATTCAGTTCCACCACCGTCTGGATCTCCACCTCCTGTCTCTGGAAATCACGCCCAGAGAATTTGGACTGCGGAGGAGCTACGCAATGCGAAATGCGTTTTTTTATTTGCCTGGAGGCACATGCGAGTGTTTCTAGACTCGGAAGTCCTTTACCCGACCCTCTGGACCTCTGAAACAGCAGTGGTTTAATTTTATTTTCTGTGAAAATGTGGTTTTTTTTATTGAAAAGGCTCTCCTTTCCTCCTTCGCGCTTACACACGCGGAAGTGGGGCCAGGCACAGCGCAGCGCTAAAACAAGGAACCAGCGGCGCATTTGCCCCCCGCTCCTCTAACCAATCTGTGTCCTTCTCATTTGCATTCAAGTAACAAGGCCCAGAATGAGTCGTTCAGAGAGTTATTTTTTGACTCTGACTCTGTACATGTGTCTTTCTCATGCACTGAGTCTTGATTTTGAAGAAGGATTCATTTACAGTATTAGGGAACCATTAAGGCACCATATAAAAGCATCAAGAAGTACCATGTCATGGGATCGTTAAACATTTTACCTTAAAAGAATAAAAGAACTTTTTACCTACACATGATCACATATTTGCATGTACAGTATTTCATGCTTCCAAAAGGTAAGGATCATTGAGAGTATAATACTATTCCTGAAGGTTACCCTCTGATATGACAAGACATTTTGGGGGGGAAGTATGTCAGAACCGCAATTCATATACTAAAGACTCAATATTTTTCTATTTCACTAACATGATGTTGGGTCCAGTTGTCATAAAGCAAACTTTATAAACAGAGTGAAGAATAGAAGTGTCCAGATGTTAAGCCAGGGGAGATTTATCCACAAGACTGTAATTGCCGCCAGAGGTATAATTCTAATAAATATGACTTAAAAGAGCCTGATTCTTAGTAATCATTTAGCGTTATTCATTTTTTAAACAGTTCCCATCCATTTGGGGCAGATGTGTTTTCGCAGACATCCAGAGCTGTTATTTGTGAATGTGGGATTAATCTCCCGTCATGTAAAGCCTCAAATCAATAACAGCAGCAGCAGCCTGTAGCCATTATGATCAGGGAAAATATCACAGTTAAGAAGTTGTTCAACAGTGCTATGGGTCCAGAGTACTAAAACTTCTGCCAGGAGGGATTTGGTTTGAATATAAAGTACTATGCAAATATCTTTCAAAAAGTTCACAAAGAAAAGACACAATGTACACTAGTTAGTCTAGCAATCTATTATTTAGGAAGTAGAGCTAGGTACTGCTGACTCCTACATGTTGGTGCAGTAGAGCTTGAGGATGGGTCAGATGCACATTTGGTAGAGTGCTTGTCCTCTCAAAGGTTGGTGCTTATAATCCCACTTCCCACATACAAACTATGTGAGTGAATGGGTGAGTGGTTTCTTGATGTGAAGCACCTTGAAGGTAGAAAAGCACTATATGAATGTGACCATTTACCATTTCACAGGGACAATACATTGAAAAGTTCGAAGTTCATTTTGAAAAATTGGGAAAAAATGTATTGCCGTTTTATCATCATCTTCTAGAGATTTTAGTAATGATAATAATGTATAGTGGATTTCTCAAGAATGGATGGAATCATATTTTAATAGTAGTAAAATAGATTTGGCTTTTGAAAATATGCTAAAAGTACATTACAAGCCTACAATGACTTTTTCAACTGGTACTTACCTGTTTTTGCAAATGAATTGTAATCAGACCCTCCAGGAATTTGCGATGTTGCGATTTGCAACGTCAACGCAACTTCAGCCAATCCCCGCGAATTCAGGACGGTGTTGCAATTTTGACCAATCACCGCAACTTTTCCGCAATTTTTACTAATTTTGACCAACCATCGGCGACGTATTGAACGCCGACCAACTTTTTTCTGTCTTACTTCCGTGTGACAAAACTAAACTGCGGCCATGTTGTGGGTGTGTTGGCTCAGACTGCAGTCAAGGAGGTGCACACTTGCTCAGTCCCGACTGCAGTCCGCGGACCGCTTAACGACTGCGGTCTTCAGACCGCGCGTTAACTGCGCATGGGACAAAAAAGAAGTGGGACAGCAGTCGTAGCGCCGGTGTACTGTCGAAATGTGTGACGCACATGCCCTTCGGGCCACGCTCCGAGCCGCGAGCCCTGGGAATTGAGACACGGCTTCTAATGGCAAAGAAACATGTCTGCGGCGCCATTTGCCCACAAAAATAACAGCAAAAGACCGCGCGAAACAGTTAGTAGTAATTTATTTTCGATATTGGTAAGGTTGTTTTAGGACCATATCTGTGATCTCTGTGTCTTTGTATTATTCTTTGTCAGTAATAACTCAGTATTCAAAATATTACTCAATTTTAATTACAAAAAGCGAAAATCGCAACTATTTATCGCAACTTTCACTTCCTCCCGCAGCAAAATCGCAACAAAAACCTTAAAAGCACCGCAACTTTCATCGCAACTTTTTGGAAAAGGTCCCGCAAATTCAGGCATTTTAGCCCACGACAATCACAAAAAATGCCCGCGAAATCCTGGGGGGTCTGTGTAATGATATCTTAGTTATAAAAACACAACTTTAGATCTCACGGTGTTACAATATATGCATTTTTACAGTAATTTGGCCAGTAACACATTGAAATAAACTGTAATAATAAAATAAATAGATGAACGCAATCAAGCCAAAGGGTTTAATTTTGACCACAGCTTTGTACGATTACAATAAAACCTATATTGTTTAGACCACTGTCTAGAACTTTTCACTCAGCATATCAAAGTTACCATATGATCAAAAGACTATCATCGGATGACCCATTTGGCGAACTGAAACTTGGCATAGGATTGGTTTTGAATCGCACCCCTAGAGAAGTCTTAGAAGAAGAGGGTTATTTCGGGCTATGTCTGTATTTTCCTTTTAAAAGAGCATTGTAGAACCAAAACAATCCATACACTGGAGCATTGGAAATGATGTCAGTGCGTTCTAATGAAGTCCCCTGAGTGTAGGATGCCTGGTGTGTTTGTTTTCAATGGAAAGATGCTCATTGTTGCTCAGACTAAACAAAAAGAAGGTCTGGTATTCTGGGTGTATTCCCATGTTCGCCGTCTCGGAGAGCACCGCGCAGGCATGTAACTTTTGGAGACATATTCAAAGTGATCCTGATAAATTATTTAGTATGACATCACCAAGTTTTGCTTAACAGTTTTAGTTCACAATTTGAAGTGAACATTTGTGTTAAAATTGGGTTGGGTTTAAAGGTGGGAGATACAGCTCTGGAAAAAAATAAGAGACCACTGCAAAATTATCAGTTTTTCTGTTTTTACTACTTTTATTTTTGTTTGAGTCTATAAACTACTGACAACATTTCCCCCAAATTCAATAAAAATATTATCATTTAGAGCATTTATTTGCAGAAAATGACAAATGGTCAAAATAACTAAAAAGATACATGTTTTCAGACCTCAAACAATGCAAAGAAGCAAGATCAAATTCATTTTAAAACAACATACAGTATTACTAATATGCGTGAAGAGTCCCTCAGTCGTCCAGGTAGAATCCATGATAAAATTACTAATGTTTACACTTAAGAAGAGTTCAGAAATCAATGGTGCAATAACCCTTATTTTTAATCACAGCTTTCATGCGTCTTGGCATGCTCTCCACAAGTCTTTCACATTGTTCTTGGGTGACTTTATTCCACTTCTGAAGTAGCTCAGCTTGGTGTTTGTGTTGGAATTCAACAGACGCTGGAATGGAATGGCTGTAATACATGTAGAGATGCTGATTTCAGAAAAAAATGCAGTGGTCTCTTCATTTTTTCCAGAGCTGTATATTGAAAAATTGAGAAAAGCATGATTATTCAATTATGTGCAAGATTATAGTGTTCAGATTGTGAACTGTAATGAAATAATGGTATAAAATCATATTACTGCACACTTTACAGGCCATTCACGTTTTGTAAGGGATACTTGAACCAGTTTTAGATTATTTTTTTTATTTACGGTATTTTTTTTTTTACAGTTTTTAGCGCAGGTATTTGCCCATTGCCTCATCTGAATATTGCTATAGGAATTTTAAAAAAATGCCTGCATACAGAAAATGTCTGTTTAAAATGGTATGCTTTGCCCTGGCATAAAAAGCATGTATGTAAGGTACACTTGAAGATATATGTCCTCTGCACTGACCCATCCTTCAGTGCCATTTGAAGGCTGTGTGTGACCACCGTGCAGTACCTGGGGAGTCATCTCTTCAGGTCTTGAACCAGAATCATGGCCGGGAGTATTGTCCTGGAAAATTAAATCATTTTGCATGTTATCGACTCGGGAGGTACTACAAAAACGGACAGTAGTTCAAAGGAAGAACATGTCAAACAGTATTAACTAATTTGACATATATTACGTTATGTTGTATAATGTTTTTTCTTCATCACAAACATACCTGGAGTTGTGTTTTGTTTCATTCACACATGTTTAACACACAAACCCTGCATTAGGCTGAGTCCCAAAACACTTTGTCATGTGGTAATACGGGAAGTGCTCCACTGTGTTTTTAAACTCCATACACCTTCACTAGAATCATTTGGATGAGTTCAGCCCTGCAATTAGCAATCTCTACTAAACAAAAGGTAAAAGGTAGTTATGCTAACATGAATACTGCCACTTCATGACATCACAAGGTGGAACAGAGCATTTTGAGCTTTTAAAATGCAGACAGACTAATAATACCGGATTACTCAAACATGTGAATTAAAGGAGAATTAACGTTTTTTTACAATCTGAGCCTTATTTTGGTAATAAAACAAGTTGTTTTACTCACCCATAGCACTTTGGTGTCATATGGAGCACTTCCAGAGATTTTTTAGATTAGCGATAGCCGTAATTGAGTTCTCGGGGCACATGTTTGCGGTCTCCAAATAACACAAACTTTAGCACTTTTCAAATCATAGAAGCTCAATGTCTTAGTCTACGCTTTCGTTTGAGTCAAAAGTGGCCTGTAATCCGAGATTTATCCATAGTTTCGGGTAGATGAGGAGGCCAGTGTGCATGTGCGGAGTCATTTCACTCTCAGCTCCCAGGACCCAAAACATGAAATGCAAACAGGGCTCTCAAGTCTCACGCATTGAGAGTGTGACACACGCAATTCGACGTGTTCACACGCTCACACGCCACACATGGTATTTCTCACGCTGAATTTTTTTAAAGCAATTCAAAACTGTAGCCACTGTTCACAGCACTTCTGTGCCCAGAAAATCGGTAAGTTAATGCAGGCACCGCGCGATTTCAGCGAAAAAAAGTCACTCGCACACCAGTACTCGAGTTGAGCGATCAGCTGTGAGGCAGATCGCGCAAACAGGCCGATCAGCCGCGTGAATGTTTACGCGGCAGAGAAGAAGAAGAATCCTTAACTTGCTACGTAAGAAGGAACTCTCGCCTCGGGACACGGGGTAAGTTCGGGATATGTCCTTTTCTCCGGAGCTCCGGATTATTAAAGACTGTGACACGTGCATACATGGATACGAGTGACCGCGTTTTTATGGGTGAGTCAAATCAGATTATTTAAGCATATACTATATACCCTGAGAACTAAACCAGGACTAAACCAGGACTAAACCAGGACTAAACCAGAACTAAACCAGGACTAAACCAGAACTAAACCAGGACTAGACCAGAACTAAACCAGGACTAAACCAGAACTAAACCAGGACTAAACCAGAACTAAACCAGGACTAAACCAGAACTAAACCAGGACTAAACCAGAACTAAACCAGGACTAGACCAGAACTAAACCAGGACTAAACCAGAACTAAACCAGGACTAGACCAGGACTACACCAGAACTAAAGCAGGACTAAACCAGAACTAAACCAAGACTAAACCAGGTCTAAACCAGGACAAAACCAGAACTAAACCAGGACTAGACCAGGACTAAACCAGGACCTAGCCAGGACTAAACCAGAACTAAACCAGGACTAAACCAAGACTAAACCAGGTCTAAACCAGGACTAAACCAGAACTAAACCAGGACTAGACCAGGACTAAACCAGGACTAAACCAGGACTAAACCAGAACTAAACCAGGACTAAACCAAGACTAAACCAGGTCTAAACCGGGTCTAAACCAGGATTCAACTGGGACTAAACCAGGACTAAACCAAGACTAAACCAGGTCTAAACCAGGACTAAACCGGGACTAACCCGGCACTAATCTAATACAGGTCTAAACCAGGACTCCAGGTCTGACACCAAAGTGCTATGCCAAGACTAAACCAACTTGGTTTATTACCAGGACTAAAGGACTCAGATTGTAACCAAAACGTTAAACCAGGTCTAAACAAAACACAGCCAGGACTAAACCAGGAACCAACTACAGCCAAGACTAAACCAGATCTAAACCGGGTCTAAACCAGCACTAAACCAGGACTAAACCAGGTCTAAACTAGGACTAGACCAGGTCTAAACCAGGACTAAGCCAAGACTAAACCAGATCTAAACCGGGTCTAAACTAGGACTAAACCGGGACTAAACCAAAACTAAACCAGGTCTAAACCAAGACTAAGCCAGGACTAAACCAGGTCTAAACCAGGACTAAGCCAAGACTAAACCAGATCTAAACCTGGTCTAAACCAGCACTAAACCAGGACTAAACCAGGTCTAAACTAGGACTAAACCAGGTCTAAACCAGGACTAAGCCAAGACTAAACCAAAACTAAACCAGGTCTAAACCAAGACTAAGCCAGGACTAAACCAGGTCTAAACCAGGACTAAACCAGGACTAAACCAAGACTAAACCAAGACTGTGTGTGATACCATATTATCCTGTGCATTATTGAATGATAATATCAATTTATTTTTTTTAAGACTGTTCTTTGCTATTTTAACACAAAACTCACAGAATATGCATCTTTCAATAAACCTTTCTTTTACCTCTTTGGAGTGCGTTATATGACACTACTTTCTGACTTTTTGTACTTTTGTTTACTTACTGGCTTTTGTCACACTTTTGTCACATTCTTAACTGCAGTTTTACTTTATACTTTTATTGAGAAAATGTCCTTTGGAGGCCACGGGGGATTTTGTTATCAGTGTACAGTAAGTGGTCAGTGATAAGGGCTGCTGACAGATGGAAGTGGACTTTATTGATTTGGTTGCTACTCAGCTTTGGCCAAAATGACATATAAAACTAATAACCTGCTTAGCCAGATGGTCACACTGTGGGAAAGTGGTCAATAGAAAGTCGTTGTTACCAAGTTTGCTTATCCAGTCATGTCAATCAGTTAGCAACACTTTTGTTTTGTAAGTCAGCTGTGGGGGGCCTATTTTATCCCAAACCATCCATCATTCAATTATTGAAATTTGAATGCTAATTCTGGCTGCAATTGTCAATTTAGCAAGTTTTTACATGTCATTTGTGTGATCAGCAGTAATTCTATTACTGGTAGACAATGTGAGTAAAAGGTCTTGCCCAAGTACACAACATTCATAAAGATAGGAAAGTGATGCTAACTACAATAATCTTATTTAGGAGAGAAAACACTGTACTGTACTAACAGTAATACATTTTAAAATAGTTGTCTGCATGGGGGCTGAAGTTTGCATGTTTCTCCACATGTCTGGGTGGATTTCCTCCAGGCACTACTGTTTCCCCCATAACCCAAAACAATAGGCAGGTTTGCTGTTGGGGCCCTCACCACTTCAGTACGCACGTAATCGCCCAAGTTCAGCTATCGGTGATTCACAGTGAACATATGTTGACATCATGTGAACCAGTATTTAGCAGAAAATTCCAGAAGTACACAACAGCTATAGCCACAAGAATATTATATAAACATACACAGGAGGAGGGGTCTGGGGTGCTCCCCCCAGATATTTTTTTAGATTCTAGACAGTTAAAGTGGACTTATATTTATCACTTCTTTATGTTATTAAATGCTGAATTGGGAAGAGTACCCAAAAGTTTTATTCATGCTCAAAACACGCTTTCACTCAACTTACTCAATAGTTCTTTCAAACTGTACAATATATTACTAAAAATACTAAAAGCATGGTTTCTGAAACTACTCAGAGATGTATAATTTTATAAGTAGTGACCGTGGTCACATAGACTTATGTATAATTGCTTACATAGGCTCCTTAATCTGACAGACATCACTTTTTACAAGTCCACAGGCTCCTGTCTTTGTGCAGCACTGAATACAGTGCCAAGAAAGAAACAAAAAGGTTTGCACATCTATGGAATAGCAATAGGTTTATGCAAGATACTGGGCTCATCATGAGCCATGGCCTGTATTTAGATTGTTGTATCACATTATTTACATGTTTAATGCAGGCTCTGAATGCAGAGTTGAGTTACACAATATACATTTGCATATATAACAGGACATCTCTTGTAAGTGTGCATATTAATAAGCATTCCTAGAACGCATTCAGGAATCCTTCACGGCTTGTTCACTTGCCCAGTAGATGCAATAAAGAGAGGTATTGGCCATAATCAACGTTGTTAATCTGATAACAGGAGCAGTAATCTGCTATAGATGATGATTCAGATCACAAAAGATATGCCACAACCAAACACAGCAGACTGACTAACCTGACTCACTGTGCATAATTCTCAATGTCCAGCATCACTGTTTTCCAGTGTCCTCTCTGAAAAATGATCTTCCTCTGGGGTTCTTGATGCAGATAAACTTTACTTCATGAACTTTTGTCTAACCTGTAAAACAGCCATTCAAATGTACCTCCGCTCTCCCAGCACATCCAGCGTGCACCTCAAGGGATGAGGCCGCATGAGAGAGCCTCACACAGGTGTAAACATAGATCTGCCCAAACCTATGCCTGAATATTGGCAAAAAAAAAACACAGATGTAATCATTTTAGATGGATACTTAGACTATATAACTCCAGCGCCATATATAAAAAAAAATAAAAATAAAAAACTTTACAATACTTATTTTAAATATAAATTTCTTTGGGGCCCTCTGGTGGCCCTCTGGTGGCCTCGGGGCTCTAAGCAGCTGCTTAATTCGCTTAAGGCTGGGCCATTCTTGACAATAGGTCAACTCCTCCAGACAAGGTTGTCCTGACGAAGCCTATTTCATGATCTGGAGATCTCTGGGCACGGCACTGAGCTCACTGTTACTGACAGGTTACCCCAGCAGCACTGAAAGATGGGTCAAATGCAGAGGACACATTTAACTTAACATTATCATATCTGTCAGTTAGTTATAATTTCCAAAACTCTAATCGATATCCGCATCAGAGCCCATAATGCCATATCAAGTCCTGACTTGACCTGCTTCACCCTAACGTACACCCAGTCCACTCTTACCTAACCCTAACAGTTTTTACCTTATGCATGTCTACTATAGCAGCAGTGATGTGTGGTGAGAGTCATGGCTGATGAGGCACTGATGTCATCACAATCACATTTACAAATATGTAAAACAGGTGTCGGCAAGTAAATTTGGCCCTGGGCCAATTTCTCTCCCTGTAAGTGACTGGAGCTCATAATATTTTTGATGAGAAGCTGAAAATTAATTATTACTGTTCAGTGCATTTTCCAGAGCACACTGAGTAGCATCATGAATTAAAATAGCATGTTTTAGTGCGATCTGGCTCTGAATGTGAGTGGTGGACCGCTCATGTTTAATGAGGCTTCTTTGCAAATTTTTCAGGTCACAATATCCCATCTGAGTCCAGACATTGTCAGAGCAGGTTGAGAAAAGAAGGCAGAAAAAACAGAAAAGACGATTTCTTACCACGCTGTTTGAAAATAGCGAGTCTTTCCTCCCATAGTCTGGAGCAAACCCTTTAGCTCCGGCGTTGGTCTTCCTTTAAAGATCCCATGACATGGTACTTCTTGATGCTTTTATATGGCTCCTTAATGGTTCCCTAATACTGTAAATGAATCCTTCTTCAAAATCAAGACTCAGTGCATGAGAAACAGAGGCCTCTCTCTGAACACTCCATTCTGGGCGTTGTTGCTTGAATGCAAATGAGGAGGACAGAGATGGCCTATAGTAGAGGGTGGGGCCGTGGCCAAACTCTCCGCTCTCAGCTCTTAGCTGTGCCCTCTGATCCATTTCCGCGTTTTAGCGCGGGGAAGAGATGAGAAGCGTTCCATTGAAAAATAAACACATTTCCACAGAAAATAAAATGAAACCACTGCTGTTCAAAGGTCCAGAGGCTCAGATAAAGGACTTCCGAGCCTAGAAACACTCGGACGTGCCTCCAGGCAAATAAAAAAACGCATTTCGCATTGCCTAGTGCATTCGCGGTCCAAACTCTCTGGGCGTGATTTACAAAGACGCTGAGTAGACACAGACGGGGGGTGGAGCTGCATTTTTCGATCTGACGTCAATAAGGTGCCTTGTTCAGAATCGCCCGTTTGAGCTGTGTTTTTTTCTAACGCAGAAAAGGATCACAAATGCTCAGTTTAGACATTTTGCAACTTTTAGCCATGCGGGGGGGGGGGGGGGGGGGCTAAAAAGGGTAGGGGAGCTCACATTAACGTTCAAAAACCTCAGAAAGTGAAAATTTGATGCCATGGGACCTTTAATTATGAACTCCTGCTTTGACCGAAAGTCCAGTTTAGAAAACTACTTGAGCTTTAATATGAAATCTTCTTCCATTTAAAAAGTACGTATGTGAACGGATTGCTAATCTTGACTTGCTCATTTTAAACTGTAGTTTGCTGTCACTTATTCTAATTTGCTGCCCCAGGAGTTGCAGAAGAATCCCTGGGCTCACGAGTGCCTCTACCATGAGGCCAGGTAACTGCGTGCCTCACCCGGTGCCTTTTCACAGCCGCTTTAGTGCAGAATCTGTCACTGCTGAGCTACAGCTCAGTCAGTCCATGTGAGGCACGAACGGCTGGTGCCTCTCCACATGTCTCTTCTTAGTATTTGAACGGTAAAAGTGGAAGTTCAGCGATTTTTGATTTAAAAAAAAGAATTTAAATGGCAAAGTTAAATAGAAAATAACTTTATAGTACAAATCACTGGATAAATATAACCTTTTTTTTCTTTCATTTTACTTTTTTTTCCTCTTCGACAGGTGAGGCAGTGTCTCACCTGCCTCCCCTGACTGCACGTCACTGTATGTGTGTGCGTGCGTGTGTGTGTGTGTGTGTGTGTGTGTGTCTGTGTGTTTGAAATACTTACATTTAAGCAAAATGTTGAAATCTGAACATCACTACACCCCACTTTTTTCAATAAGCCCAACATAAAGGACGTAAGCAGTAGCCTCCATTTCTTCTATGCTTTAATTTAATTACTGATTATCTTAATGTAGCATCTAGCTCCAATAGCCTTGTTTTTGTAATATTGTTGTTAAAGAAAGAGAAGTGTTCCCCCAGTGCGCTGCATTTATGTATGTATTTGGAGATCCAGACAGATATTTTGATTTCTGCATTTGCATTGCTTTCTCGTCCTCTCCTTTTCTATTGTTGTTCGCACCACACGATCCCAACCCTCTTCTTTCCTTCCCTCATTATACCTGCATGTTGTTATTGTCACTATAGCGCCCAGACAACGGCACTATTCAAAAGCCTGGGAGATATACTACTACACACGCTCTACTATGTTAATACAGCCAAATGCCAGGACCAAGAAGATATTCGTGCACACATAATTGAAAATAGAATGCATAATGAAATAACCATCCGTATGCAAGCAGACACACTGGTCGATCCAAATGTGCTGAGTTAGCAAGGAGCAGGGCCTTGACCCGATGTGTGTGTGTGACTCATAATGGCTTCAAAAACCAAATCCAGGCACAGCGCTGTCAGGCAATGCATTAAAAAAAGAGTGTACGTACATGCAAAAGTGGACACTGCACGCGCACACATTTTTAGAGATAAGAAAATGTGTGTTCGGGCTTTGCAGCAAGACACTTAATCCCTATCGGCCCCGGAGCTAGGATGACTTGAGGAAAACAAAGCTGAAAGAAAAAGGGGAAAAAAAGGGAAAGCATTGATGACTATTGCAGAAGGTTCTGGTTTTGAATGCCAAATAGTCTATTAATGCCAGAGCGGTGATAACAGGTGCAAGCTATCAAAATGGCTAGTATAAAATAGCTGTAAAACAGTTTACTGCAGTATCAATAAGATGAAATGTTGTTTTGCAAGTGGAAGGTCAGTGGGTTCAAATCTAACTTGATCCAGTGCATATTATTGTGTCCTTGAGCATGCAGTAAAATGCATGAAACTCAGAGTGGTTGGATGTGAGGTTGGGCATCTGTTAAAAAAATCCCACATCTAAGTGAGAAGCAGGTTGATTCTTTTTTGTGTAATTTTGTGTAAACCTGACAAATCATAAGCAATTTAGTCTATTCTTGATAGCAGCAGGTTGATGGTTTAAATCCTTTTTGCTTCAATGCATAATGAAGGCTGATTGTAAGAGGTAGAACATCCGGTCTGAAAAGAAATGCCATAACACTATTTCATTGAATCACTAGAGCTAGTCCAGGAAAGAAAGAAATAAAACGATAAGAATTAAATATGCATTAAAACATCTTCAATTGACAGACAGGGTCACATGCAAATATGCTCACAGTGTTGGTGCTTGTGAGATAAGACGCTGTGTATGCATGCCCTCTTTGCATTAGCCACTTAATCCCTCAAGGCCACATAACCCGGATGAGTCAGGGAAAACAAAGCCAAAGGAAGAGAGAAAAAAACTGAAAGCAATAATGTTTTCTGCAGCAGCCTTATCTCTGCACTTTTGTTTCGGACACAGTTTATCAGGGCTAAACATTCAGGGAGGAAAGCTTGGTCACTCTCAAGGGAGCCCACCGAGCCAGACTGCCTCTACAAAGTGCTCACTGGAAACTATTTCAATCCCCACTCCCTCTATTTCTCTCATTTTCTCAGTTCATTTCATATCTCTCACCCCACTTGCCTTTTCCCCCTACTCTGTTTTCTAGGCCTTTCTGTAGCTCTGTCTAGCTTACCTCCCCTGCCCTGCTTACCTCACATCAACTCTTATGACTAAGCTAGAAAGTAGAAAGAGAGAGAGTGCGAGAGATAGAGGGGTGGGAGGAAAGAGGGAACAAAACAATGTGCATACAGTGGGGCTTGTTTACAGCGCAGACTTTATATAGAAGGCGATGTGTCCCCAGTTCGGTGAGGTAAACATGGCAGGCATATGCGTGAGTTAAATAATGCACCACTGTGAATGGGGCCAGGAGCTAAACACAAGCTAATAAATATGATTATGATTTTATCAGCTCGTTGGCATTAGCTTCGGGAAGCCTGGTCTGACATTCAGCAAGGCTATACTTACTCCCATGCTGTCAAAATGTGCAATAGGAAAGTCCAGCCAAAACTCTTATGGTAAACAAACTGCAAGGTAATATACTGATTATAGAAAGTAAGACAAGATTGTGTAGTTTTATACAAAATTATGATGGCTGTGCACATATTTATTCTTGTGTAATACATTTTTGGGACTGGTTTGACGATGTCTTTAGTCTTTCTGTATTTGTACAATGACATGACGTAGTGTATATGGGTTAAACATTACCTCGCTATATGCCATATACAGCAGTTTTGTTTTATTTTTCCCTGAGGTCAGAGGGTTTGTTTGATAGTTAAACGTATACTATGTAACTTTTTTCTGGTGAAAGTTTCTGGAGGAGAGTTCACCACCTGCAAACAGATGATGTCACCAAGCAGTGAGCAGCACAGAGCGGGACAGGAAGAGACTTTTAAAAGCTGGTCAGGAGGGCCAGCTCTGTCCTGGGCTGTCCTCTGGACTCTGTAGAGGAGGTAGCTGAGAGGAGGGTGCTGGCCAAACTTACGTCCATCATGGACGACACCTCTCACCTTCTGTACCGGACTGTAGAGGAGCTGAGCAGCTCCTTCAGCAGCCGACTGAGGCACCCTCAGTGCAAGAAGGAGCGCTACCGCAGATCCTTCATCCCCACCGCTATCAGACTGTATAACTCCACTATATAGTCTTAACGTCCCCCCCCCCCCCCCCCCCCCCTATATTCTCTTATTTACTTATTTTATTAGTATTATTACTATCTTGTCTGCATGCACTTGTTTTTGCTCTAACTTTCTTTTGCACTAAACTGCCTGGAGTTAATGTGGCAAGTGAATTTCTCCTGTGTGAGATCAATAGACTCTTATCTTATCTTATATTATCTTATCTTATGTTACATGTCAGATCTGTGGAGACTCCTAATTGAATAAATGTAAGTGCGGAACACTCCAGACTAAGCAATAACATTTCCATAGAGCCTTTTAACTACATGTTGTATTCTAAACTATTTAAATTGCAGGAAAGGGTCAGCCTATAGAGGTCAGATATTTGGCGGCACGGTAGCAGAGTGGTTAGCGCTCTTGCTTCACAGCAAGAAGGTTCCGGGTTCGATCCCCGGGTCGCCCAGACCTTTCCGTGTGTGTTCTGTGTGGAGTTTGCATGCATGGTCTGGGTTCGATCCCCGGGTCGCCCGAGCCTTTCTGTGTGGAGTTTGCATGTTCTCCCCGTGTCTGGGTGGGTTTCCTCCGGGCACTCCGGTTTCCCCCACCAACCCAAAAAACATGCACCATAGGTACTCCAGCTTTGGTCCTGACCAAGCCAAAGCAAGAAGATCATGGAGATGGTCCCCGGGCGCCCTAATGTGTGTGCTGCCCACTGCTCCTAATATATATATATATATATAGGATGGGTTAAAATGCAGAGAAGAATTTCTCCAGTGTGAGATCAATAAAGTTCACTTCTTTCACTTCTATTTGTATTTTTACAGAAATATGGCATCTATAACCTTAATCACATGTTTAAGATTGAACACAGTGATTATGGATACAACTCTTAGTATGTGCTATCAAAACGCCCTATCGTGACCCACTGGATCCTTGTGTTACAAGCAATTACTCTTTGGAATGCCCTCAAGTTGACACTAACTTACCCCACTTGTTTTGGACCAAAATTCAATTGTAGGCTACGATGCACACGGCTTCACTAATAGCAAAGTGTGACAAGCATGCATGACATAGGCCCCTGCTTGCTTAAATTGTCCACTGACACACGCAGTAACCTTATCCAACTGCAAGATAACAACTGCTTTGTGAAACTATACTTTAGTTTTACCCCTGTTTGCATGGCCATGTCTCTACAGCAAAACATAAATTGCATTACTAAGCTAATTTCTGTTTTCTGCAGTAATATCCTCCCATCCCCATCAATGCTTCTTGCTGGATCCCAGACCACCATGCAGTTAAACAACCCGTGACTACGGAGAATTACCTCACACAACCCCATTTTGAAAAATCTTTGAGCAGATATCGACCAAAACGGGGGTGAAAAGAGAAAGTAGGAGATGAAGGAGGAAGAGAGAAGGGCAATGCCGGATGAAAAATGGATGCGCATATGCGGAGAGAGAGGCAG
Organism: Paratrypauchen microcephalus; assembly: GCA_036785185.1. Lineage (NCBI taxonomy): Eukaryota > Metazoa > Chordata > Actinopteri > Gobiiformes > Gobiidae > Paratrypauchen > Paratrypauchen microcephalus. The sequence continues at coordinate 2,758,063 of JAVJIX010000109.1, forward strand.
ACAGGGGCAGACGTGGGCAGACACGCTATATAGAAGCTGGGAGGGGCCAGGCAAAGAGGGAGGGGAGAGGGAGGGAATCAGGGACACGGGAGTTCAGTTCAGTCCAGTGCCGCAAAAACAGCACAAAACGGAAAAAAGGCAATATAAAGATCTAGGCCGTGATAATCAGCAATGTTTACGCAGCCTCGGTCAAACAAGTTATCAAATGTCCTGCATGACTTCAAAAATATGCATTCTCATTTTGCATTTTCAGATGCTGTCTTCACATTAACAGAAAATTGCGAAGTGGGAGATGGAGAAAGATGACGTATGCGCTTCAGGGACTATCTCTCTTTTGCAACTGTCGGTAAGCAGCTCATGGTGAGGTGACCCAAGGACATCCATCCATAGTCACATGCTGATTTTTTTCTCTTTTTTCCCTCTTTACTGCAGCATGCTGGTTCTATATGCACCGCAATGAAGAAGACGAAGAGGTGGGGCTGCCTGCCGGATTGCTGGGATTGACTTCACAGCCTGTTAACCTGTAGAGGGGGTCATACACTTTAATGGCTGATAGTGATCATTAGAAATATGAGAGAAGTGCTTTATTCAAGGTGCTGGAAAAGTGGAAGCTTGGAGACCTGTGTGGGGCCAGTTTATTATTAACCATCTTATCACCATGAGTCATGACATGCAACTTTAATGACTGTACTGTACCACGAATTATACAGGGTGGTGGATTTTTAAAGGGCTCATATTACGCTATTTCTGATCTATATTATAATGTTCTTTCCACATCAGAAACATACCTGGAGTTTAGTTTTGTTTCATTCACACATGTTTCAGTAATCTTTTGTTATTAGTCTGTCTCTTCAAAGCAATATTCTAGCAGGCCATAAAGCTCACAAGAGTCATTTTGTTTGTAATATAGGACCTGAAAGGGGACATGAATTTTTAACCATACCTAATACTTAAGTTGTATTTTGATTGATTCATGCATGTTTGGGCAATCTTGCACCGTCCTGCAGTTAAGGCTTGAAAGCTCAGAAAATTCTTGTTTCCACTTGTGCCCTATCTCCACCCAGTGCTCTGTGCTTACTTGCGATTGATCAACAAATTCAAGAGTCTCAGTCACATATGTTGGGTTAAAGTGTCACATAGCCATTTTTCAACAATATAATCATGTAAATGAAAATCTTGTTACAATGAAAGTAAAAGATAAGATAAGACTTTATTGATCTCACACAGGAGAAATTTACTTGCCACAGTAGCTCCAGGCAGAGAAAGTTTGAACAAGAAAAAAAGTACATGCAGGCAAGAATAAAATAAAATAAGTAATAATAATAAAACAGTAACTACTAGAGTATGGAAATAATATTGCATGTTTGAACTATATAGTAGAGTTATAGAGTCTGATGGCGGTGGGGATGAAGGATCTGCGGTAGCGCTCCTTCTTGCACTGGGGGTGCCTCAGTCGGCTGTTGAAGGAGCTGCTCAGCTCGTCTACAGCCCGGTGCAGAGGGTGAGAGGTGTCATCCATGATGGACATGAATTTGGCCAGCACCCTCCTCTCAGCCACCTCCTCTACAGAGTCCAGAGGACAGCCCAGGACAGAGCTGGCCCTTCTGACCAGCTTATTAAGTCTTTTCCTGTTGTTCCCAGGTACTTGAAACTGTCCACAGTCTCTATTTCCTGCCCCTGGATGTTCACCGGTGAGTGAGGTAGTGGTCTTCTCCTGAAGTCGATCACCAGCTCCTTTGTCTTACTGGTGTTAAGGCTCAAGTGGTATCGCTCACACCAGTCCACAAAGTCTCTGATGACTGAGCGGTACTCCAGCTCGTTCCCCTCAGACACACAGCCCACAATGGCCGAGTCGTCAGAGAACTTCTGGAGATGGCAGCTGTCCATGTTGTATGTGAAGTGTAGATGGTGAAGAGGAAGGGTGAAATGACAGTTCCCTGGGGGGCCCCAGTGCTGCAGGCTACCACCTCTGACTCACAGCTGCGCAGCCGCACGTACTGTGGACGGTCAGTGAGGTAGTCAATGGTCCAGGCAGCGAGATGTCCATCAACTCCCGCATCCTCCAGCTTCCCCCACAACAACACCAGCCTGATGGTATTGAAGGCACTGGGCTATTGAATGGTGCTGGGTTGGGTCCATGTGAAGGGGGAGGGGGATGTGGCCACTGGCCCGGGGAGGTGTGAAGAGGGGGGAGACGGAAGAGGGGCAGAGGGGGTGGGGGGTGAATCAAACCTGTTAAAGTAACAGTTTAATTTGTCCACCCAGCGCTGATCACCATTAGCTGTCCCTCTGCCACTCTGTCCAAATCCAGACATGTTCCTCAGTCCTCTCCACACGCCCCGTACATTGTTTTGGGCCAGCTACTCCTCCATCTTCCTCCCATAGTCCTTCTTGGCCTGTTGGATCCTCCACTGAAGCTCCCGCTGGACCCTTTTCTGCTCCTCTCTGTCCCCTGAGTTGAAAGCCCTTTTCTTCTGGTTCAGGAGGGCTTTAAGCTCAGGGGTGACCCAGGGGTGGTTGTTGGAGAAAGTATAAGGTGGAGTTTTAAACAGGAAGCCATGGACTAATTTCTATTAATAAATCACTTTCGAACTTGGTTGGCAGTTGAACTATGAACAATTAACAAAATGTAATCCAATCTGCATATGTTATACATTCTTTGGAAGGATACAGTAGCTGGTATGGGTTCTGTTGATTCATCATTACATAAACAAAAGGAGGAGTCGAAGGCCTTCGATTTCTTGGAGCGTAAAAAGACATTTACGATGCACAACAAGCAGAGAGCGAAAAGTTTGACCTCATTAGAGTGATGTTGTTGAGTTGAGGTAAGGACGGAGTTGTCCAAATCAATTCACAGTTCAGGTGGGGCTGATGAAAACTTATCAATTGATGTAGAAGCTCAAGTTTGGAATTCATTTGCACACCTTCACTTGCAACACGGCCAACTAAAATACAAAGTTGATCGATGTAAAGGTGAGATGAGGTAACACAGATTACCTCATGCATATTTTGCTGTCATGGTGCCCTCAATGATTTTGGCATCTATGTCAACAATGTGGAATGTTAAGTGTTTTAAATGTATGTTGCAGACACATAGCATTTAAATTATTACCAACTATTATTTATATTTAATAAACTGTTAAAGGTGCACTATGTCACTTTTCTGTAACCAGGCCAAGTGGAGAATAGGCCACATGCTTGTTTCCATTTAGACGAATGTTCATCGGGATAGTATTAAACGAAACTTTACAGAACCATGCAAGTGGCACCACAAAGCAAAGTTAAAGGTCCAATATTATGCAAAAATTGAGTTGAGTTTTAGACCATGTACAATGTTGCTACCTTATCAGAAACATACCCAGAGATGTGTTTTGTTTCATTCACACGTTTGAGTAATCCTTAGTACTAGTCTGTCTACATCTCCAAATCTTGAAATGCTTTGTTCCACTTTGTGATGTCATGAAGTGGTAGTTTTCAAGTTAGCAGCCTTTATCTTTTACCTTTAGTTCAGTAGAGATTAGCAATTCCTGTGGTGAAATTGTCTAAATTATTCTAGTGAAGGTGGATGGAGCTTAGAAATACAGTGGTGCACTTTCTATTACCACATAACATCACGAGGTGTTTTCTGTCTCAGAAAAGAACTTCTTCTAAATATGCAGGGTTTGTGTGTTATTGTGTGAATGAAACAAAGCACATCTACGTTTTGATGAGGAAACAACATTAGAACATAGAACAGACAATAGTGTAACATGGGCCCTTTAAAGGTCAAATCTGTGGAGAGGCAAACCCACTCTCAAGTAACATTTTGTTTGGGATACATTGTACTTAAAGGCAAGACAATAGACAAGGGAGACAAAGGGGTCTGTTGTCCCATGCCTCAGGATTTTTGAGGACCAGAATTGGACCCTCTAACTACTCATTTATATTAAAGGGGGTGAGTCTTCTTGTCCTGGGCCCCCAAAATTCTGTGGATGGCATCTATGGAGAGACAACACTGCTCATAGTAACAATGCATGTTTTTAAGGTATTTTTGAGCAACAATCACTTTACTGTAAGTGAACAACATTCCAGGCAAAGCAAAAACATCTCCAGGGATACAGGCAGGTCAAACTTTTCTGGACACTCAAGACATTTTACAAAACTGACAGGTTAAAAACGAATATCACACTTTTACAAAACTCACAATGTTCAGCTTATTTTTGTCTTCAGGGAAGTATTATGAGGCACACTGCTGTCCATCATTTGTCAAAAAGGCCTGGTATGTTTCTACTCTGCTCATTCATATGCCTCACCTCACCCTTGCTCAATAGCTGCTGGGGGTGTGAAGTGTTCTTGAAATGGAAGGTACTAATAGAGCTGTTTAGATTCAAGATTGCTCCAGCTAGCATGAATGGAGCAGGTCTGTCTTACCAGGAATCAATGGTTATTAGGTTTGCATGTAGCCATTATGCAAACAATTTGAATTTAATTTTATTTAAACAGTCCAATGTCACAATAGCAGTTGCCTCAAAGAACATTTCCTGTCCTGAGAGAGAAAACACAGACAATGACACGAAAGGGTGAACAGTGTAACCTAACTAAATGAGGAGATGGGGTCACAGAAGGGTCGTGAGGGTCAAAGGTTAAGGCAGCAGAACAGATAAGAATAGCATGTGTTTAATAAACCACAGTAGGAATATTCAAATTGGGGTTTGTATTTGCATTTCACTTTTTCATCAGTGTGAGGACTTTGTCACAAGAAGCTATTAGCATTTTGACCACCACCTGTGTAAAATAAGACATTAGCCTAGCGCAACATGGTGCCCGTTTAGTAGAAAGGCACCAGGCTGACAAGATATTTTCTCTATACATCAAGACTGTAGAAAAGGACATAGTCATAATGCATTTAAAACTAAACAAAACAATAATGGCTCATACAGTAGGTTTGACTTATTCCCAAATCTAACTACTACAAAATTCAGCCATGTTTAACTAGAAGCTGCCAGCATTACAATAATAATGAATTTGTAATCTATTTTGCAACCTTGACAACTGCAACTTTTGAATACAAATTTATGTCAGATTCAGCAAAATTATCCGAGAGGCATTGAAAAGCAGAACCAAGTCATTTCAGCCAATCATTGGAAAAGTAAAACCTACCAAAGCTTCCACATGCTTATTTGTGCTGCAGCGAGTAAATTATTTGTGGATAACATATTTCCTATAGCATGCTCACAGTAGGGTAATGAAGTTGTCACTTATGTATGTTTGCATAAATAATTATGAATGTTAGCTGTTTTTATTATTATTATTTTTTTATTATTTAATTAATTCTCATCGGGGAAATGAGACAAGATCTGATCAAGTGTAATTTATCTGTCCATGTAAAGGAATGACTCAAAACAAACAATTTTATTTAGTTATTTAAAATAAGGACAGCGTCAATTAATCTCAAGGAGAAAGGATTCTCCACCCAAGCTACAGCTATATTCCATCTGTAATCCACAACTTTCTCAGAGGAAACAAAACAAATCAAAGCAACAACATAAAACTAATTTAAATTTTTCAATAGCTTTAAAATATGCTTAAAAAAAAAAGTGTTGTCACGTACTTACGATACTCATCGGCAAGGCGAAGGCCAAGCTGTTAATATTATAACTCATAATGAAAAGATAATGAACTTGATAAAATGAAGCAGTTTATTCAGTGCTCTGTGTTGCTTTAAATGTGCTTTTGCTGCACTGGTACAATATGTTCATTATAAACATTAAGCTCTGTGATTTCACCAGATTACAGGTTGATAAGAGAACCACCTGCTTACAGTTTACATGCTGTCCTCACATCAACTCATTTTCAATGGAGAAAGTGTAGAATAAAATCACGCTGCACGTTTTTGGCTAAGATTATATGGCAGATCACCAGATTTCTAAATCAGACTGTTGCATTTCTAAATCAGAACGTTGCATGCAACGTTGACCGGGCCATCGGGCCAGCAGTCTAAGCAGGGACTACCAGATTTTCCTCACCCCAGACACTTCCTACAACTCCTGCGGTGGCACACCAAGGCCTTCCCAGGCCAGCTGAGGGACATAGTCCATCTAGGGCATCTTGGACCTTCCCTGGGGCCTCCTCCCAGTGGGAGTCCAAAGGGAGGTGTCCAGAAGGCATCGGAAATAGCAGCGGCTGTACTCCAAGGTCCTCTCTAAAGGGGCACCCAGTCATCCTGCAAAGGAAATTCTTTTCAACTGCTTGTATCAGCAATCTTGTCCTTTTGGCCATTACCCAAAGTTAATGACCATAGGTGATGGGAAGGAAGATTGACCAGTAAATCTAGAGATTTGCCTTTTGACTCAGCTCCTTCTTCAACACAATATTAGTATTTAATATAGTCTCACTGCTGGTGCTACCACTTTTTGGACTCGAACAGGTCTCTATGATAGACAGGGGGCGCTGCTGTAAAGTTTGAGGAGTTTGAGGTTACTTAAACTCACTGTAACCTGTTCAAATCACAGCCTTTCCTCTCGTCACAGCCTCACATTCTGTCTCTCATTTTGACAGTCATCTACAGACAAAACACCTGTTTAAAGGCCCTTTTAAGAGCTGTGATTATTGGCTTTAGTTAATATGTTTCTACTTCTCCATAGTAAAGGGGAGTACCGGTGGACATGTTCTCATTGGAGAAGAGGGGGTGCGGCTGTGTTATACTCGTATAATATATACTCGATTGTAATGAGTTCTTCATTCCCTCATAGGACGTTCTCACAGAAAAACTGGAGATCACTGACAACGTTGCTGGGGCAACCTTCATAGCGGCTGGCAGATACCTGCTACTGGGTTTCATGCAGCTCTGATCATAGTATTAATCGCTCACTCCAACTTCAAGATTGGGACCATCGTTGGTTTGGGCGTTTGTAACATCCTATTTGTCATTGGGATGTGAGGCATCTTCTCCTTGGAGATGCTGCATTTGACCTGGTGGCCGTTGTTGTGAAAGACCTGTCCTTTTACACCCTGGTCTTGATTATACTGACCGTGTTTTTCTGGACAACATCATTCAGTGGTGGGATAGTGCACTGCTGGTGTTATATGCACCGTATGAGGTGTTTATGAGGTTGACTGTTGAAGTTGAAAGAGCAGTGAAGGCGGCTGCATGAGATGCAAGAACATAGTGTATGTGAGGAGCACCAAGGACCTAGACAAGGTCAGGGCTGTATTTCATTTTAAAGCACATTCCCATACATAAACATTGAGCTGGGTGGCTTTAAAATCATTTGCTGACTGTGAATTAGCATCCCTAGCTTGTTCCACTCATTTCTAATCCCATTATGTCTCTTTGTGGTTTCTTTGAGGTTTGCTAAAAGAGATCAATACTTACATCAGGTTATCATTATTATTATGCTGTAACTTTATTTAACCAGGAAAGTCTTACTGAGATTAATAATGTTTTTTTTCAGGGACTATCTATTTAATGGTGTGTCACATGGTGTGTGACATATAGAGAGAGCAGGTAAACTCCTCTCAGAAAGGCACTGTGCCATTTGGGAATCAAATCCAGGACCTTATTGCTGTGAGGCTGGTGCAATAACTGCTGTGCCACTGCGTCATTCTGTTCTGCAGAGGCTATTTGAATGACTTGGGTGTACAGTGGTCCCTCGCTCTATCGCGGTTCACTTTTCGCGGCCTCGCTGTTTCGCAGATTTTTTTATTTTATTTTTTTCCAATTTTTTTTATAGTGTATCAGCGGAGACATGAGTCACTGGATCCGTAGGAAGTCCAGACCGGGACTAAGACATGAGGAGCAGACTGGGATCAGACCGGGACCAGACCGGGACCAGACCGGGACCAGACCGGGACCAGACCGGGACCAGACCGGCACTAGACCGGAACTAGATCAGGACTAGACCAAGACTAAACATGGACTAAACCAGGACTAAACCACGTCTAAACCAGGTCTAAACCAGGTCTAAACCAGGTCTAAACCAGGTCTAAACCAGGTCTAAACCAGATCTAAACCAGGACTAAACCAGGACTAGACCAGGTCTAAACCTGGGATGGTCACACAGGGTGAACACAGGACAATAGTTAACTGATATGTTATCCTGGCTTATGGTTAATATCTCTCTGATTACTGGGATTTTATGTTTGTCATTTATAATGCCTCAAAATATAAAGAAAAACTATCTGACTTTCTATACCAGAAAGTTGTCTTCTGGATGGAACGTCAAATTTCCAAAGCAGCTGACTGCGATTGGTCAAATTATTCTGTGTTCTGATTGGTTTAGTCAGATAGAACTTTGTAATACCAAGTGAATCTTAGATAGAACCATCTGTTTTTGCTCATAAAATCCTTAAACAAAATGATAGAGTGCATTGCGCACACACAACAAGAATATATGATGAATAACTCAATTTCAACGGCTAATGCAAGTTTGACATTTTTTCCAAGGCACACCTGGCAATACCTCAAGGCACACTAGTGTTACTCAGCACTCTGGTTAAAAAAGAAGGGAGCAGAGGATGTCAAGGTGCCAACACAACCTATCAACAACACATTAACGCATAGATCCAGTTTGACACATGCTAATGAACATAATTAACCCAATGACCACATGCTTCGGTCATGTGGACATTTCTGCTCCACTGTTACGCGTACATCAGTTGGATATGTAGCTCATGTTGTTACTACTATTGTGTATTATAGTTACCTTTAGCATACTTTACCTAATTGCTCCAACTACAAACCATCTATCTGCTAGTTTGTTGTTGCATAGATGTGCCTTCTCCTTTACCGTTTAAATATGCTTAATTACCCTAAGGTTCTCAGAAGACATAATATAAAATAATCCAAGCATACTCTGAGAAAGTGAAATAAAATCATTTTTCATACGTGCGTGTTATTGTGTTACATGAAATATCCATATCAAGTATTTCAGTATGTCTGAATAAAGCATAATATAGAATAAAATGTGGAATTCAATATTTATTTTGAATTTACTTATTTACACCATATGCCCTGTCTTTAATGAGGCAGCATTAAGTTTATGATATATGAGACCTTGTAGCAGGATTTGCACGTGAATATTAATATTGTGTGGTAATTTATAGCAAGCCTTATATTTTATTTCATTTTATTTTATATTATTTGTTCTTTTTGCGCTATCTTTCTTTCATTTAAAGTAGCAACAGATTATTATTATTTTAGGGCTGGGAATATTAACGCGTTAATCGCGATTAATCGCGATTAGAGTTATGATCGCGAACAGTGTTTTTTTAATCGCGATCAGAGTTTGCCAGCATTTTCCGCAATTCTACCATCCATATGCAGCTCATTTGGTTGTATTAATTAAACTCATTGTCGGTTAAACGCGCTATTTTGAGTTTGCTCGTATTTTGTTCCTTCTACGCATCCGTAGGCAGCTCGAGCGGGCTTCAATCATTTATTTACAATTTCTCAAAGTAAGCACTATTACTGGTTCATTGTTACTTTTTCCTTTCTCTGCACTTTTTTGAAATAAAAAAAATGGTGAGAAATACTTTGCATTGTGAGTTTAACTTTAGATTCGAACGGTCTTACTGCAAGATATCAATTTTAAACATGCAAAATAAATTGTGATTAATCGCGATTAACTATGAAATTTCTGAGATTAGTTGCGATCAAGAAAATTAATCGTTTGACAGCCCTAATATATATATATAACCCTAACCCTATATATATATATATATATATATATATATATATATATATATATATATATATATATATATATATATATATATATTTTTTTTTTAAACCTTCTCAAATACCTTATCTGCATAAACTTGGAGCATCCTTGGCTTACAAAATAAAACATTAATTAATATAATCTTTTCTGTTTTCCAATGATCACTCTAATACATTTATGTTCATTTAAATCTCTGTGGGTTTTTTAATAGAGAGAAATGCATTATTGTTTCCAAGACCTCTAGCAAATAATTTGGTTAGATTCCAGGACAGCTATTGGAAGTGCCGTGACACTGATCCAAGCTGACAATGTGCGCGAGTGTTCCGACTTTATGGGAATGCTTTTCTTTATTTAGCCCCTTATGAAATGTTGATGCAACCATCTCACATTGGAGGGCAAGAGAGCAGCCAGGAGTGGTAGAGATCTGATTTGTATTCTCAGGCGAGCCCAGAAAATCACTTCATGCCAATCTAAGTGATCCGCGGGGCAGCATTCACCCTGTTCCAAAATGTTATTGTTATGCTAATCAGAATAAATTAATCCAAAAGGGGTTGGATGGAGAACAAAAACAAAAGCTAAAAAATTCTGAAATTGCTCTACAAACCTGGTCGGACTGAAGTTTGCAAAATGTTAAACAGCATGAGAGACATCTAAGGCCTCTTCAAGAGCAAATTTGTTGGCTCGATCTCCCAGCGCTCAAAGATACAAACAAAGCGATTTCTTTGTAGTGATGGTCATGCACAAAACAAATGGTGCTTTATGAATACAGCAACAGATGGTACAGATGGTATGTAGACATTTTCTGAGAGGTTGTTGCACACACATTTTACAGACATTTCAAAGAGTCTTTGAAACAATCATGCAAGGGGACCAAAACGCTGCCATCATATATATTTGGCAGAGGAAAGTTAGCGCGGAAAGCCTGTGCCAGCTAGCAGCATAAAACCTGTTCTGCAATAAACATGGGCATTTCATTTCTCATTTTAATTTAATTATCTTCAGTGTGACTGAGAAAATTGCGTTGAGGTCCATGCTTGGAGTTGAACATGAGAATTCAGTCAAGATTTTACTTGTAAATGTGTATCAAACAATTAGATAGTGACACAACAACCTCCAATATCAACTAACTTCCAAGTATGTTATAGCTTTTGTAATAATTATAATTTGTTAAGGATGTAAATTTAGCAACTAATGTGTATCTAATATCTTGTATGGAGCTGTGTTTACATGTTAATCACAAATTAGTGGAATGGAATATAATCTTTTAAAAGTTATTTTAGAGTTAGGTCTTAATATAATCACTTATAGTCACAAAATGATATGTCTACTTGACTTTCTGAACAAAATCGTTTATTGTATTTCACCACATTGGACTGAATCGGAGATCTGGATGAGCACTTTTGCTATATATGATAGCTGTTATTACTGTAGACTTCTAAGTTTAATAGAGGACACTTGTAAACCAGTGTGGAATTTAAGGTTCTTTGGAGGGGAGTTTGCGACCTGACTGTCTGCATGAAGATGTTTGCCTGGAATCTGATCTTTCTTCCTTTACTGGTGTGTTTTTTGTTTTTTTTTCCATCAAAAATATCTTTACTGAGAGCGGTTTTGCCTCTTCTCAGATCTGACCTGTAACTTATCTTGGAGGTGTCATCTGCTTGTCTACAGAGAGATATAAGTCACTGCTATACATTCCAGGCAAAGCAATAAATATCTCCATGAATACAAGCAATTTACAAAATGAATCTTGAATTAGAATTCACAGCAGTCTGAAATAGAGCAAAGATGGTAGTAAGGATTCAACAGGTACCATATATTATTCCACAGCTGGTTAGTTTACTTATTTCCTTTGACATTTAATGAATTATGAGCCAAACCTCTATAAGCATCAATTTGTCTGGGTTTGTGGTGTATTTCCATTCAATGTTATTTCCTGACTGTCTTAGAGTTGGCTCACCTGTCCATGTCCTAAGCCAGCCGTTATTATTACTCACAGTCCAAAAAAGGATAGTGCAGTTCAAGTTGAGCTAGTGCAATTTTGGGTCATCAAAAAAGTTTAGAATCAATTCAAGAAGAGAAATGGCTTTCAAGTTAAAGGTCAAAAAAGTCTGTTTTCAAGGAATGAAAATCTTTTGTCCCAGTCAATTTAAAGGGCACATTACGCTATTTTTCTGATCTGTTGTAATGTTGTTTCCTCATTAAAAACCTACCGGGCGTGTTTTGTTTGATTCTCACATGTTTAACACACAAACCCTCCATATGTAGGCTTTTGGTAGAAAACAGTCTTGTAATGCCACCTTATGACATTATGTGGTAATATGGGAAGTGCTTCACTGTGTTTTTAAACTCCACACACCATACAGACATCCACTATAGTTGAATCAAATTTGTAGCTTTATCTAATAGCCTTCTTTCTTATCATCACACATATGTAAGGGAGTGTACTTTTGATATTTGATGAATGCAACTTGATCCAAAAGAACTTAATAACTCCAATTACCAGGAAAAAAAAAAATATATATATACATCTTAGAAATCTAATTAATAGTTAGTGCCACCATTTCTCAGAAACAAGTAATGTTTAATTTTAAATTTGCATCTCACCTACCCCACACATATGCTGGGCCCTGCCCACCACAGCGCCTGGCTCCTCTTGAACAGCACATTTTGTGTCGTGGGTGTGTCCTGCCCACACACCCCCTTTTCACAGTCACACTCAGCAATCAGCCCCTTTTATGTCTGTCTATCTGTCTGGAAAAATGGGCTGTTACCAAGGCGACTTGTCACCATGACGACATCCATCCAACCGCCCCATCTTCATCCCCTATACTACTTGTCATGTCAAGTCTCCCTAGCCCCCCCCCTTCCCTCCCTTGTTCATAATCCACCCCCCGTTTTGATTCAAGTCTGTCATCTCACCCCATTTGCACCCCACCAAGCGCCATCATCTCCTGGTCCCCTCAGTCTTTCACACTCAGTCTAGTAGTCGCTCCCTCAAAAAAGAAAAAAAAAATCCCCAGAGAGACCAGGCAGTAAGGGAGATAAAGAGGGGACCATCGTTGACATGATCCCCTTCTTTCTGGCACCCTGGCAAGTAATGAGAATAGCCGCAAGCCACTGGGGGGGTTGCTAGGAAATGGATAGCAGACCGAGGTGAGAGGTTGGCCAGGATGGATGGATTGACGGATGGGTGAATGGGAAGATGGGATGGGAGGATATGGTTGGAGGTAATCCCATGCACACCTCTGTAATGGTGACCGCGATTCCTTATCGGCTATAGGTGAGGTGAGTGTGATTCGTGCCAAGAAGCAGCCGACGTGGAGGTAGGTAGGTGGGGTGTGAGAGATGGCACCTCGACTCTAGCTGCGGGGCTTACATCTGGTAGGAACTGTGGATGGGTGGACACGTGCGGCAGAGGGGAAGATGAATCAGGTCGCACAACGGCGCCTAATGATCTCAGAGGGAATGAGGCAGGAAGCAAATATCCTTCATGTCAGTGTCATTAACCTAGGGGATGGACTGAGTGAGTGAGTGTGTGTGTGTGTGTGTGTGTGTGTGTGTGTGTGTGTGTGTGTGTGTGTGTGTGTGTGTGTGTGTGTGTGTGTCTGTGTGTGTGTGTGTGTGTGTGTGTGTGTCTACAAGGGGAGGGGGTTAACAGCTAATCTAGAGGCTCAGGTGCGCGGCCCGTTACCCCACCCATCGTACACACACACCCAGGGAAGCATGGGATTTCCCCCCTCTTGCGAGACAGATGATCAGAGCAGATAGAAGGGAAAGTAGGCCAAACAAACAGACTGGACTAGCGTTACATCACAGACAGAGGCACACGGTGAGTGTTCACATGTGCAAGAGCACACAGGGTTAGAGCTGGGATATCCTGTTTTTGTTTTGCTCACAAGGCTAAAAGGATGCAAAACAACAACAGAAGTGAACTTGTAATGCCACCAAGTGTCTAATGACTTAAGAGACAGTGTGCAGTGCCTAGATGCTTTTATGATGAGCCCTACTCCAGCTGCTTTCATTAACAACTGCTACAAATTGGACAATATATTTTCCAGTTTGTATTAATAATGGGTATGTAAGCCATTATTAATATTATAATATTAATAATGGCTTACATACCCATTACACTTTACAAGCTTGACAAACATTTCAAAATTGTATGCAAAAGTAATTATTCATTCATGTGTCCATGTGTTCATGAGGTGTCCCTAGATTACCCCATAAAAAACATATCACTCTAAATACTTAACTACTGTTACCCATTTATATTTATCTTTATTTTTCAATGCACATTCTATTGCACATTTTGATGCATACTGCACATTTTTGATCATCTGTAAATAGGTATTTATTTATTTATTTATTTATTTATTTGTTTGTTCTTTGCACTGCTTTAGAGTTTGTCGTAGATAGTTTTTGTATTGTCTTTATATTGTATTTTGTACAATGTCTTTTTTGCGCTGCTTGGCCAGGGAGAAACAGAATTTCGATTCACTGTATGTCAAACACATATGGCAAATTGACAATAAAGTTGACTTTGACTTTTGACTTTGACTTGATGTGTTACTATAGGTTCACTGGAGTAGATCCATGGATGTAAATCTGCACCATCAGCCCCTCGGACTACAAACACCTTGCCCAAGGAGCAGTCAGCGCTTGGTCTACACAATAATCTAACCATAAATCGGGGGAATTTAGGGAGTGTCTCAGACTAATACCATGGAAAATTTCCACAAAATCTACTAAGTAATATCACTTGTAAATGAGGGCCACCATAGAAAATTGTATACAATTATACAAGCCTTGGCATATGTTAAATATTTTGTAAGTGTACTTTTGATCCAAAGTTAATCCTCAAAGCAACATGTGATGTTATGTTATGTTTTATACATCTGAACCCTTATTAACTATACCTGAATTTGTATTTGGTCGTGATCGTGCACATCCTTTTCTCATTAAACTTTTATAAGACTTGCATTTTTGCAAGTACAATGTTTATAGCACACAAAATCAAGACTGTAGTTGCTCTAATATACTGTATATGCCACAGTAACCAGCCAATATTATGAGTGCCTGACAAAAGCCATACACTTTCAGGTTTTGACAGCACACTCACAAATAAAGAATAGAACAAAATGGAAGAGGAGAGCTTTTGAAATCATGTTGAATTCATGATGGGTCAATGGAGTGCAAACGCTTTTTTTTCTCTGTATTTTCTCACTAGTCTCCAACTGTCAGAATTTTATATTTTTATCCAAACGTAACAGTGTCTTTCCAAGAAACAACAGCATGTGAGGCAGACAGGAGAGGTGATCTGAGGAAAGAACAACATCAGACTGACTAAATAACCACAATGATCACCATGCTAAAAAAGGCTGGTGTGTAGAAGTGATTTGACAACGTGTGCCGGGTGTACGTGTTAGCTTGTGTGTTGATTAGAACTCAGAGCACATTCTGGCCTGTTTGGTGACTATGACTAGATTAGGCTGTGAGTGCGCCCCAGGGCCTAAAATTAGACTTCTATTTGACAGATTCGCCTTCCACTCCCACTAACCCTCTGTGCGACACAGTAACCTTGTTTTCAGACAAAAATGAATGATGGCGACTTTATTACAACCCGTGATTTGACCAGAGAAGGTGTACCAGAGAAGAGCTCATTTTGTGTTTCCCAAACTAATAGTTTTATACCTCTAAATACTGTGTTTATAAAAGATGAACTATTATGTGTTGAATTGCTATATGCTAAAAAGTCCAATAAACAAACAAGCTGACACTTACCTGCTGGATACAATGAGCCAACAAGGATCATAGTTGTGTCCATAAGTATAAAGTGGTTGCACCAGTTTGTTTCAGATTCTAACCTCTAGTGATGGGACAACACCACATTTTTTAACTGATGGCAATATTGTGAGGAAATTTTATTGATGCCGACTTTCAAGATTGGTCTAACCTCATGAATGAAGTATTACTGTTAATGTAGAGAAGGTTTCATCTGTACTCATCTGGATTGTGATCAAGATATTATGGCTCCCATCCCGAAGCCATTTTCAGTTGATAGAAATGGCTCTAAAACTCCTCTCTTTGGGGTTGGACTTACACTCAGAAAAAGATAAATTCCCCGTACTTCAAGCCAGTCCTAGCAATTGAAAATGGTTTCTGGATGGGAGTTGAAATGTTTTGGTCACAAAAAACAGATGACCACTGATGAAACCTTATCTACATTGCATCACTCCTGGACAAATAAAGGATTACACCGTCTAAGTATCACTGTTTTTATTCATAGATACACAGATGGATCACATAGATGGGTGTTTTGACATAAAACTACAAAAAAAAAATCCTAATAACTGATGTCTAGCCTTAAAATAAACATGTTTATTACTATCAATATTTGTAATTCCAAATATTACAACATCGGTACCCAAATTAGGACTGAAACAGTATCAGCACTCCTATTCCTGTGTTTTAGAAGTAACTTGTATACTGTACACACTATATAATGTACTTCATGCATAATACTGTATCACATATACCTATAACCCCAATATAAACCCAAATCCCAGTAAGTTTCACTATACCTCTCTTTGGTCTGTCACATATTTGGATGTAAGTACTTCAGACAGCGCAAACAATAAGACTTAAGAAACTCAATTTCGTCACCTATTTGTTGTTATTGTGCTTCAGTGATCTTGGGGCCCGGAGGCTATATTGTCTACGCGGGTTTGCCTGTCCCACTTGGATGACACTACTTTACCTGTGCATGCCTGGGGGAGCATTATTTGCCCTTGTATATGGAACACTACACTTCAATATCTGGGAAAGTATTTTGTTGCTTTCCAGCGCTAGAGGTTTATATTAATGATTCTGTCGTGCATGTATATTCTTACTTTGCGTGTGTCCAGTTCTTGTTTGCTACACGTATGTGTGTTCCCAGCAGGTCAGCTAAGGTAGCCAATAGAAGGAGCTGTCGGCTAGTTTCTGCTGTGTAAATCATCCTTAGGCTTTTTTCCTCTGTTCCTCTCTTGTGCTCATGTCCAGGCAGTTCTGTTTACATAATTACTTCCCTGAATACATTAGAGCTGGCCTTCCCCTTTTCTGTGCAGCTATCCGGGCTTTCTTTGTAGCGGCCTGGGCAGAGTTTGTTTATTAAAAGCAACTTGTTTTTGATTATTATCCAAATTAGCTGAGGTAGGGATATCAGTAGAGCGGTACTCTTGTTAATACAATCGCAGACTTAAGAGAGAGAGAGAGAGAGGTGTTCATGGTGTTTAACTATGATAATGATGGGCAATTTTCTAGCTACCTTCTCAGGACATCCTTGAATAACATGAGGTGTCCCTAGATTACCCAAAAGGTTTAAAATATGCACATACGACAAGGCTGATGAATGAAAATCTTAAGCACTGCGTCCATATGGAAACACTGACCTTTTAGGAGCAAGTGCAAGCGCGTGTGAGGAGCATTCATCTAAAGTAGTTTGAGCAGGTAGCTTTACTCGTTTATTCATTTTCCCTTGCTCATCCTGCTGAGGTCACAGGAGGCCACGTTCTCTCCCTTGCGGTGTCTTTAGGCATGGATTGTGGTAGACCTTAGATAATCACCAACTCACTGCTGAATTATCACACAGGCACAGATACATTCGTTCCAAATTGATTATTCTTGCTCTACGCAGCGATTGGTAGAAACTTCTTCCATCAGAATCCTATCTTAGTTAGCCTTGTGTGCTTTTCTACTCATAGTGCAAAGGAGAGTATATACCATAGACTGTAAAAACAAGTGGGGTCACGGGTTCAGCTCCAGTCAAATGAAGCTCACGAGGTTAACAGTTATAAGAGCAAATTTGGAGCCAAATTACATATTAGGAATTTATTTACAGACAAAATAGTAAAATAAAAACACCATGTAGAGCGGGTAAATATGAACATTTTAAGACCAAAATGTCGAGGCTCACAGCTGCACTTATGGGGAGAAAGGTGACAGTTTTTCAGTGTAAATTGGAGCCAATTTGATGAAGCCAGAAGTGCCCCCCCATACTCACTACCTTTTTGGCACATGGCACTAGCAGGTTAGCTATGTTCATTTATATATACAATTTATGGGATATACACAATGTGAAGATACAGTAGTGAACTGTGCACCATGGAAAATTTGTTGACGGTGAGAGTGTGGTTTTTAGCATGATCCACATTCACAATTAGAAATTTTAGCTCTATAAAAGCTGTAAGAGGTCTGCCAGAACAGTAGAAGACAATAGGCAACACACCTGTAAGTGTCACACCATTTTGACTCATTAGTCTGCTCAAAAAGGGCACTCAAAGAATGGGGCAGTGCAAAAAAATAGCGATATCGGCCAATACAGTAAACTTACACAGATCGGTCAATTACAATACTGCAACCAATATATCACTCATTCCTAATAGCAATAGGACAGCTCATCTTTTCTTTAGTAAAATTATTGAATTTGTACATGGTCCCTGACAAATAAAGAATCAACTAAACTTTACAACACATGTTTAAGGAAGATCAGGACTCAGTTTGTTAAATTACACCTCTTACATACACTACATTGGCAAAAGTATTCACTCGCCCATCCAAATAATGGAAATCAGGTGTTCTAATCACTTCCATGGCCACAGGTATATAAAATCAAGCACCTAGCCACAAAGTGGTAGGCCACGTAAAATGATGAAGTGAGGTCAGTGGATGCTGATGAGCATAGTGCGCAGAGTCAATCGCTACAGACCTCCAAACTTTATGTGGTCTTCAGATTAGCTCAAGAACAGTGCGTAGAGAGCTTCATGGAATGGGTTTCCATGGCCAAGCAGCTGCATCCAAGCCATACATAACCAAGTGCAATGCAAAGCGTCGGATGCAGTGGTGTAAAGCATGACGACACTGGACTCCAGAGCAGTGGAGTCATGTTCTCTATATTGATGAATCATGCTTTTCCATCAATCTGATGGATGAATCTGGGTTTGGTGGTTGCCAGGAGAATGGTACTTGTCTGACTGCATTATGCCAAGTGTAAAGTTTGGTGAAGGGGGGATTATGGTGTGGGGTTTCACTTGCCCCTTAGTTCCAGTGAAAGGAACTCTGAATGCCTCAGCATACCAAGAGATTTTGGACAATTCCATGCTCCCAACTTTGTGGGAACAGTTTGGAGATGGCCCCTTCCTCTTCAACATGACTGTGCACCAGAGCACAAAGCAAGGTCCATGAAGACATGGATGGTAGAGCTTGGTGTGGAGGAACTTGACTGGCCTGCACAGAGTCCTGACCTCAACCCCACAGAACACCTTTGGGATGAATTAGAGCGGAGACTGAGAGCCAGGCCTTCTTGTGCAGTATCAGTGTGTGACTTCACAAATGCGCTGAGTTGAAGCTGTTATAGCTCCACGGGGTGGACCATATGGATGAAGAATGGCATGTTACTTAAAGGGATAGTGCATTTTTTTATGTTAATCTGTATGGGTTTCCTTCTAAAAGTTACGTGTGTTGACACCGGCTTACCTCTGACATTCTCAGCTGATCCCGGTTCGGCTCGCTTTCTGGAGCCCACGTAAGTAGGTCCGGTAACTTCCCTGGAACATGAAATAAAGCTTGTTTTTCTTCTCAAAACAAAACATTTGTTAGAAAGGTGATATATTTGCGTCCGAATCAGTTGTCCACGAAACATCCAGCAGCGTATTTCGCATTCGCCTATTGTCTCTCTCCACTCATATCACTACGCCCATGTTAACTCTATCAAACTGTTCACTTGTAAACTTCGGCGTAGACATCCGCTGAAGGTGAACAGTTTTGTGAACAGGTGTTTTGTTTTGAGAAGAAAAACAAGCTTTATTTCATGTTCCAGGGAAGTTACCGGACCTACTTACGTGGGCTCCAGAAAGCGAGCCGAACCGGGATCAGCTGACACTGTCAGAAGTAAGCCGATGTCAACACATGTAACTTTTAGAAGGAAACCCATACAGATTAACATAAAAAAAAACACGCATTATCCCTTTAAGTTCATATGAGAGTCAAGCAGGTGAGCGAATACTTTTAGCAACATACTGTGATGTAGCTCCTCTTCCTTAACTTTTGAGGGCTACATCAACAATAAAAGTACAGCCATTCTAACCCTGTGGTGGAAACAACACTTCAAAATGGAGCCCATTCCATTGTGGACAAACACATCAATGCTCATGCAAAGTTGTTCAAAACTGATTTCCAAAAGCTTGCAAAACCACTTCCAGCTGTATCCCAGTGCCTGTGCAGTCCCAAACACAATATCATCTCTTTTCTCACCCCTTTTCACATCTAAATTACATAGATGTATAATCAGATGTGTGAGGCACTTGACAGCACGCTGCAGCTGAATCCAATGTATACAAAAATAAACAACATGATTTAACATTGAATCACCAAACACACACTGCATATCAGCATAGTCAACTAAATGTGCTTGGCCCAAATGTCAAGGCTTTGGGCCTTGGCAAGGACAATGGACCTGAGTCTTATACAATGCATACACAGATAATAAAAGTGATTTGGCACTGAGCAGAATGACAAACACAATTCATCAAGTATCTTTACAGGAAGCGATGGGCCCAAATGTCCATGGATCTGGCCTTTGGAATGTGGGAATGACAATAGTTCATGTTCACAAGTTTGAATACACAGAGAGTTAGAATTTTTCGGAAGAACTTGGACTTCCCGTTTCGAGCCAGTGACAGTTGCTCACCAACATCCTGGCATTCATACACCCGCAGTGACAGATGTAAACAACTTTGCATGCAATCGACAGCTGGTCACATAACCCACAGTGACTTGGCATGCTATAAAAACTTCAAAAGAGCAACAAAAAAAAAAAATCACTCAGCCGGTGGGGTTGGTAGTTAAAATCTCCAGTATCGAAGTCGATGTTTGTTCTCCCGGTACTTTGACATGCAGCGCTTGTCGACCAATCAGAAAGGCAACAGACAACAACACCAGGGTGCCAGGGCAGGGAAGCGCGGGGCTTGCTGAGAGGGAAATGAGGGGGCATTGTAGAATGGATGTTGTGGAGAAGTGCGAGGGGGGGTTGGAGGAGTGGGGCCAGTGTACCGACCCTGACCTCCTGTTGAGAAGCGCAGGTTAGGGATTAGGACTGATAGATGAGGGTGGAATGGGGCGCACGGAAGCCCCGCTGGGGTACGGAGAGCCAGGACAGAGGAAACAGCTGGGACGAGGAGGAAGGGGGGTGGTTGGTGTTTGGTGGAGGGGCCGGCAGCGGTGGTGGTGGTAGTAGTGGTGGGGGGGTATGGCAGCATTTTGTTCAAACTTCCTGGAGAGGCAAACACAAACAAACACATTTGGGCAGCTCAAGGGGAGTTAGGGAGGGAGTGAGAAAGAGAGAGGGGGAAAGTTTGTTGGGAAAGTAAAGCATGTCCAGACAGGGTTTTATGGTCCAGGCTGTGCTGTCTAATTGGGTACAGTGAACCCTCGCTGTATCGCGGTTCACTCTTCGCGGCCTCGCTGTTTCGCGGATTTTTTTTTCCAATTTTTTTTTTTTTTTTTTTTCAATTTTTTTTATAGTGTAACTTTTTTTTTACAGTGTAACATTCTGTCCTGCGCCCTGATTAGCTAAGAGACTAGACCAGGACTAAACCAGGTCTAAAGCAGGTCTAAACCAGGACTAAACCAGGTCTAAACCAGGACTAAACCAGGTCTAGACCAGGGATGGTAGGGACAGAGTCTCAGATTTCCTTCACGAGAGCGCCTGGGTGACAGGAGGTGTGGCCTTTGTTTACTTGCACGAGCCATGGAAGAGACTGAGTGCGAGCCGGACAAATGGAAGAGCCAAGAATCAACATGGAGCGTCCGGGAGCCGCAGCGGGGGAGGACACTCGCGCGCACAGAGGAGACAGTGGCTCTTCCCCGTGAGAGGACGAGAGGACGAACCCAATACTCCACAATACTCCACAGCTCTGTGGAGTATTGGCGACGCATTGATAGCGGACTGATTTTGGAGCCGGGGTGAAATGCAACCAACTCTTGTGAGCGCAGGTTGGTCTTACCTGGTCTTGTGGTGCACAGAGGCGTCTGTTAGCGGTTTGGCACTGTTAGCATTGGCTTGAGTCTTGCCCAAAATGATATCCAGGTCGCTTTCCACTCGACTTTCGCACATGGCATGGATATGTGGTACCAAAACAAACGCACGTGTCCGCGCGCACGTGCCCGCGCGCACGTGCCCGCGTGTCACGTGCCCCCGCCCCACTATTAATATATTTTAATGAAAATCTACAAAAGTTTGAGTGTTTAAACAAGAGAAAAATGTGAGAAAATGTTAATACCAGTCTCAGAAAGGTGTATAATGTGTCTGGTGAAGCGTTTTCAGCCTTAAAACATGTAGAATAATTGTAAAATATAAAATTGTCCTACTTCGCGGATTTCACTTATTGCGGGCTATTTCTGGAACCTAACCCCCGCGATAAACGAGGGTTCACTGTATTGCTGTTTTTAATGGCTCTTACATAACTCAGATATCCTGCTGACTGCTAAACATACAAAATGAAACAAGATCCTGCTAGCAAAAATCTTACCCAAACTCATGGCTTTTTTTTTTTATAGCAAATTAAATAGAGGCTGAAGTGAGACTGCTTTCCCACATTTAGACCATGAATAAATAGCACAAAAATTACTCAACTACTATCTCTAAAAATGAATTTTCCATGTTACACTTTCATTAATTCAATCCAGAGCCACATTCACACATACAACCTGACCAGGGAATTTACCAACCATTTTGCCAGAACAGGGCCATGTGCTATAACGTTCCTTCATCAAAAACATGCCTGAAGAGGTTTTAGATGTTATTTATGCATTTTTTGAGTATTTTAGTGATCTCTCTCGGGACCTTTTCAGACCCTTCTTATGGTTAGCTGTAAGATTCTGATGCAATGTGCTGTAATTTGATTAGAGGGATGCACGCTGATTGTGTTGTGATTGGCTCTCTGAATGGGGAGTAACTTAGCATGGGGAGCAAAGGGAGGGGAGATGCATAACATCAAAAATAAGTGAAACTTAAAAACATGTTCATATTTTTCCATATTACACCTTCATAAGTTCATCACCCATATAGCCTGACCAGGGATTTTACCTACATTTTGCCAGAAATGTTATTTTCTGGCTGTATTCATGTGATACAGCCAGAAAATTGCCAGTACCACTCCTTGGTTCCCTGGTTACATTCCATTCTCATTCGATTTAAATGATAAAGCAGTGCGTTGCAATGTAGAGAGGAAAATTCCAGGTGTGAACAGAGCAGAGCCGGCAATGTTCTGGGACTGAGGCATGGTGTTTTGTACCCAGCAATTTACTCATCTATGTGTGAATGGGTTCAGGTATACACATAGAATACACAAAAGTTATCATCAAACAAGCCAAGGCTATATCCAAACTTCACATGGTCAGCAACATTTCCAAGTCAAATCAATTTATTCCTAGAGGAACACTATTGTTTTCTTTTAGACCATTTTACACAGTCTTTAAAATGAAACGTGTGCAATCAAAAGTTTCTTTATAGGCATTTAATGGGGCCTTGGCTGATTAATGAGTTGCCAACTGTGGCTTTGAAAGTAAGAAGTGAACTGCTAGGAATAATACTAGTTCTTATAGAAAATCTTTATTAATACACCGAATGGAGTTTGATAGATATTGTGTGAATAATGCATGCATTAGTATTGATATTGTCAGTCAATACAATTTCCAGCAGCCATTTTGCAAAGAACTCTTAAGATTGTATTCTATGCAACAGAAACACATTTGAACAAAGCAGCTTTGTTGTACAAGGCCATTACTGTCAGAATTTGAATGACTAAATTGTAACATCCATACTGATTGCATGATTGTATAACCTGATGTTAGCATTGCTTCCATGTTGCTGTATGTGTATGTGCTAGCATGTTAATTAGCACAAAGATAAATAAACACAGTAATTGGCTCACGTGTTTGAATAGTAGTACATTTTATCATATTACATCATTTCTACAAGCAATGTTAATAAAGGTGTATTTTGTAACTTTTCTAGTGGAGGGTCCATCAAATGCTTTTCTCCTTGGAGACGTTATTGCTTGATCTGGAATGGTTCACAGTATGGCATTAAACTTTTCTATCTTTATGGAGACCAGTGTTGTGCAGTAACGCGTTACTAATAACGCGTTACTGTAACGCCGTTACTGTTGACAGTAACTAATACTATAACGCGTTACTTTTAAAATAAAGGAACTCAATTACCGTTACTAAACGGCGCATTACCGCGTTACTGAACCTGCTCATTTTGAAACTGGCATCATGTGCGCGACTCGCATAGGCACAGGGGAAGTTTTTTCTCCCTTTGGTAAGGGCGGGATAAGTAATGATGATTGGCTAAAGCAGAATAAGATTTCATGTTGAGCCAATCAGAGACACCCAGTGGGCGGTGGGCGGGTTCTACACACAATCCCAGCACACAGTAGTAGCGCACACACACAATCCACACACCCCGTGTCAGATGGCGAGTCCCGAGTCGAAGACAGAAGTATAGGCAGTATTTTAACCTCGTCGAGGTAAAAGGTAAAAACGTACATGTTACGTGCACATTGTGTCAAAGACCAAATACTTTGTCCACATCCAATATAAGCAACTCGAATTTAATGAAGCATCTCTGGACGGTGCACGCTTCTGTTAAACTAGTGGCCCCCAGCAGGCCCCATGATGATAATCGCATGCTAGTTGCTGTTAACAATGGAGGAGAGAGGAGTAGGAGGAGAGGAGGAAGAGGAAAGGAGGAGGAAGAGGAGAGGAGGAGGAGAGGAAGGGGCAGAAGAAGCAGGCCCCATGATGATAATCGCATGCTCGGTGCCGTTAACAATGAAGTCCACGGTGACGGAGCCACGTCAGCCAAACAGCAAAAGCTGTATAATGCACTGTCAAAAAAATCAAAATTATTTGACATTTTTTTAAATAAAAAAAAAAGTAATGCATTAGTTACTTTCCTAGGTAACTAGTTACTTTTACAGTGTAGTAACTCAGTTACTAACTGGGTTTTACTTTTTTGGGTTAGTAACTAGTAACTGTAACTAATTACTTTTTCAATGTAACGTGCATAACACTGATGGAGACCAAACCAGGTTATAGGTCAGAACTGTGGAGAGGCAACACTGCTCACAGTTTTTTTTAGGCATTTTTAGCTATAAAATCACCTGTAATTGACTAAATGTAAGGTAGAGCTGCTTAATGTCATACTGTGGAACATTCCAGGCAGAGCAATGAGATATCCACAGAAACAGGCAAGTGACAAAACCCTAACCAAAAAGTCACACAGTGTAAAGTTAAAATTTTAAGATTTTTGTAAGAAGCACAGTAAGTCTGCATTATAAAAAAATCAAAATATATTTTTAATGTATATTTCCTTATAATGGTAAAGAATCCTTACATATCAGTGAATCTAAATGATGTGAATAGATTCTTGAGTAAAGTATAGTCAATATAAAAATCAATCAAGTTAAAATCAAATATTTATTGTTCCTATATGGTTGGATTGAAGATGAATCACTGTGCCTGATTCATTATTTTTAAATAGACCGGATATTGACAAAAATATGGAATAAATAATTGGATTGCAATCAGTTTTTCGACTGATGTCAATTTTATTGCTATTCCAAAAATAAAGACTTGCAATGTGCTCAAATGGTTTGATAAAATGAAATTAGACAAAAGCATTGTGTTAATAATTTTTTTTAGTAATCTTATTCTACAGAATACAGTTACTTTTTCATTTGGTTATATTCAGAATACAGTTGCTTTTCTAAAATCAAAGGAATACATTGCTGTACTTGATTAGACAATTTAGACTTCAAACTGTACAGGATTACTGAGAAAATAATGGAAAACATTGCTCTTAAAGTGTGCATTTGTGTGATTTTGCCTTCTCCAATTAGGCAGCGTTCAGACTGCAGGGCTTAATGCTCAGTTCTGACTTTTTTGTGGAATAAGATTTTTTTGCGAGGTCGTTCACATTTCGAATTAGATGCGACTTGTATGTGATCTCCAGTGTGAACTTAATCGCCCCAAAAATGTCCCCCATGCGCCTTGGAGGACACGCCAACGTTACACACACAGCGAGCGTGCTCAGTGTTTACGGAAGTAGCCTAAACATCGACGCTAGCATTGATCACCTGGAGATTTTAAAGTTGCCGTCGTATCGGAGCCAGAACAGCTTATTTGTTTTATGGAGGAGATTGAGAAGGAGAAGGACAAGGTTTTTGGTGATGGTGTTTTGTGGGGTAGTGGCAGCAATGTCTGTAGAAAGGAACGTGTGGGTGCGGTGTCACAGCCAAGAGTGGTGGGATTGCTATGTGCTTCGCTGCTTCACTGGCAGACTTCATACACTATTTTCATATATGACGAGAAGAACGTTTGTGTACATTTGTGAGCTCCCACTTGTACCTCGCTTGTTGATGATGTGTAGGTGAGATGAATGCAACCTGGCTGTTCAGAATGAAGTCGGATAATGTATCGGTTTTAGGACCACATATCCAAGTGACCTGGGTCGCATTTGAAAAATTCAGATCTGTGTTATTCAGACTGTCATTAAAAGATCTGATACAGGTCGTATAGAGGCGCAAAATCTGATTTGGCCACTTCAGGCTGCAGTCTAAACATAGCCTTAGTGAT
Organism: Paratrypauchen microcephalus; assembly: GCA_036785185.1. NCBI lineage: Eukaryota > Metazoa > Chordata > Actinopteri > Gobiiformes > Gobiidae > Paratrypauchen > Paratrypauchen microcephalus. The sequence goes on from JAVJIX010000109.1 coordinate 2,784,444, forward strand.
AAGAAATACATAAACGGTGAAACAAATATAAAGTTGTTTTTAATACTATTTTGTGTCTTTATAATTTATATGCAGCTCTATGTGAAAGCATTCTAAGTATTCAGAATACAGTACTCTGATTGGACCATGTAACAGAATTACAAAATAGATTTTAATTCAGTTATTCAGTATTCTGTAACTACACATTTTCAAAGTATTCTTTCCAAATCCACTCCTCTGACAGAACCAACTGAGATTTCAGAAATCCATCGCTCACAGCCATAGTGTCTCCCTCCCCTTTCATTGTACAGTGTTGGAATTTGACACCCTGGCCTCAACATGACATGATCCAGACATGACATTTCCCATTCTCTAATCTTAGACGAGATCTGCCGCGACACATCTGTTAAGTCATAAAATGTCACAAAATTTTGGAAATTGTCAGCTAAGTATGCGCTGTGGGAAAGAGGAGCTAGTCCAGTTGACGGATGGTGCTTGACAGGGGGGACTGGGGCTGAATTGCAGGGTTGCCGGGGTCAGGGAGGTCTCTGTGAGCTGAGGAGGTGTTGTATGTCAAACACAGGCAGATTTAATTAGGGAAAATCTAATTAACTGACCCCTATGTGTCCTCTTAGCATGTAACAGGCTTTCTAAATATATGCTTCCATTTACCTGTAGTGTATTCCCTAGCATGGTGCCACTGGGGAGGTGTATTTGTGGTCCAACACTTGTTATGTCGGAGTTATTCCCGTAGATGCTGATGAGGCTGCATTTTCCTTGATTAACTCCCTGTATGTGGCTTGGAGAGACACACATGGCAGCACAGGCAGATTAAACCCAGGCAAAAACTGTATTCTACCTGTGATGAAAATAATGCTGCTTATATAGGACTTTCAGGGACTTCAGAATAAGGAATATGGATAAATCTTGGGATCACATGGCTAAAACCCAAAATGCACTGTCCACCCTGTGATGTCATGAAGTGGAAGTTTTCAAGTTAACAGCTTCTTTTTACCTTTAGTTCAATAGAGATTGGCAATTTCAGGGCTGAAATTATTTAATTCTCTATCTTTTTTTTTTTTTTTTTTTCAAATTCCACGCCCAGACCTCCTTCACCCCGGACACTTCCTCCAGCTCCTCCGGGGGGACCCCAAGGCGTTCCCAGGCCAGCCGGGAGACATAGTCCCTCCAGCGTGTTCTGGGTCTTCCCCGGGGCCTCCTCCCGGTGGGACATGCCCGGAACACCTCCTGAGAGAGGCGACCAGGAGGCATCCGGAACAGATGCTCGATCCACCTCAGCTGGCTCCTCTCAACTTGGAGAAGCAGCGGCTCTACTCCGAGCTCCTCCCGTGTGACTGAGCTCCTCACCCTATCTCTAAGGGTGCGCCCAGCCACTCTGCGGAGGAAACTCATTTCGGCCGCTTGTATTTGCGATCTTGCCCTTTTGGTCATTATCCAGAGCTCATGACCATAGGTGAGGGTAGGAACGTAGATTGACCGGTAAATTGAGAGTTTCGCCTTTTGGCTCAGCTCCCTCTTCAGTGGGATCTTGCTGGGATTACATGGTTTATTTACGATTCTCACGCATTCCACATACGCAAGACGCTGTTTACTAAACCATCTTAGTGACTTTTTCCAACTGTAGCTTCCTCACAGCACAAAGTTTGTTGCAATGGCAGACACGAATCCACAGCCATTTAGCCGCAAAAGAAAGTCCGTTTTTGAGCTCGCTGAAAGAAGAAGAGAAGGAGAAAAGGAGCGAAGCCAAACTAATGTGATACTTGGAGATTCCTTCCAGCAACAGCGTCCACTGAAGCAGATGAAGGCTCTAAAGACTGAAGCTAAATTACTTCGGAACAGATAACTTCAACAGCAGTTCGTTCAGCAATTCTGAATCACACCGGCAGTAAACAAACATGTTTTCTAGCGTGGGGGGGTGGGGGGGTCACGCATGTGCAACATTTGAAAAAGGACAAACAGGTGCTGTATTTATCTTTCCTTGGAAAATCCTCTAAACCAGAGGTCTTCAACGGGGGGGTCGCGACCCCAGGAGGGTCGCGGAGGTACTGCAGGGGGGTCGTGAAATCTTTTGATTTCACTTTAAAATAATATCATTTTATATTTTAATATTTTTAAAAACAATATTTTTTTTTTTTTTTTCATTTTTCCCCAATCAATTTCTCCCTTGTTCCTCCACCCTCTTTGATGTCTTAAAATGCCATGTTTATACATGACACTAGCTCAATTTAATATAAAACACAATTCTATGCCGTGTATATAGTAGGGGGTCCCTGGCCCAGTTCGCCATCTGTTTGGGGGTCCCTGGCCTGAAAAACATTGAAGACCCCTGCTCTAAACAACCTTTAAAAACACAGTGGAGCACTTCCTGTACTACAACATGACATCACACTGTGGAATAGTGTTTTCTGTTTGAGAGAAGAATGCAGCCTAAATATGCAGGATTTATGTGTTAAACATGTGTGAATGAAACAAAACACAACTCCGGGTGTGTTTGTGATGAGTTAATATCAACATTATATAACATAGATCAGGATATAGCGTAATATGGGCCCTTTAATGGAACAATACTATAACACTGTAAACATTTTGTATGCTACTTCGCCTTTAAACCTCACCCAAGTCTCATAAAGTCACTACATCCCTACATTATATAAAGCTGCCAGTAACACAATCATTCCATTCCCTTAGATGCTGATGAGGCTGTGTTTTCCTTGATTAACTCTCTCTTTATGTGGTTCTTCTCACACGCACACTAGCGCATAGGCAGATTAAACCTACACCGTGTCAACAGGGTCAGTGCTTATAGTATATCCATTTAACTACTCGCCAGTGGCTGAATAACAGTGACTCATCCCCTACCCTACTATCCCACCTCCCCATCCCTGTCTCACTCCCCCTCCGCTCCTCGCTCACCTCAAACCAGACCAATCAGGGGCTAAATCCAAGACTCATCAGTCGAATGCCCCGAATTCATCCCCCTAGGATAAATATATACAATGTGTTTAACGGCTTAACAGGGCCTTTGCAAGCTGCACATAAGCAGACATACACACACATAGACACGCACACTAGTGGACTGCTGCTGTTGTGTGTACATTTAGCAGTGCTGGCTGGAGACAGGAGAGACAGTAAACAAGGCTGAGAGAACATACTGACCTCCATCAAGCGCTCCCTCTCTCATCGTCCTCTTTTTACTGCCAGTGCCCCGACCCCAATTAGTAATATAACAGCCAATAAATCAGGTAAAAACCATAGTAGCTCAGTGCTGTTGAAGAATACGTTGCTCATATGCTCTTAGGGCCTTTGGTTTAGCATGTACACAAATACTGGGATGTAAGGGCAAAGCAGTATTCTTAGCTTTCATTGGATTTTTCAAAGCACTGACTGCTTACAGGAGATGTAGCATGTTGCTATTGCGGTAGCAGGGATTTTGATATTGGGGTTACTAGGGCTAAACGCATCTTGATATTGCGTTTTGTTATTTTATTTTATTTTAAGAATGTGTTTTGGAACAATGAATCCAGAATTTATTTCTCTAACATTGTGGTGAGCAGTCACTGTTGACCTCCATCTAGTCACCCAACCCTAGCCACAAGAGCTAAAGATGGGTCCCTGAAACACTGCACATCTCCTGACAGACTGAAGGATGGTTTGAATTTCCCTATGGGGGCATTAAAGTGTTCCTTAACCTAAGAGTTAGCGTCTCATTATCCTTTAGCACAAGCAGTGTACAAGACCTTCATACTGTCACATTTTCATCTTATAAAACCTATAAGTCTTTGGCTCATTACACTGCACCATTAGTTTATTTCAATATAAGACCAGGACTTGGATAGCGTCCCTTTGTGCATGTCCTATCTATGCACGTCCTTTCTCTATGCATTAAGTCTAGCCTGTGTCTCCCTATAGTGTCATCATTGTGTTAATGCTCGTTCTGGCTCATGTGATGGCTTTAGCTCAGCCCCCCTACTGCATAACCTTCTATCAGTGTTAAGATCCCCCACAGGCACCTAAAACTGCTAACACAAAGATCCAGGCCTAACACTCTTTCACACTCTTCCAACCTCACAGGCTGGACATGTTCTGGCAAAGAGTCAAAACACAAGATTGGATGACTTGCTCCTATTGGGCTAAAAGCAATTCGGGATTAAATTGTTTGTGAATGGCTGGCCAGGCAACAGAAACGATGATCAACTTTGCTTTATAGGGCTTTGGATAATAATGAAGGATACTGTATGCATGCTGTATGTTACCACCATAAGAAGGTCTGGTCTCAAAAGCAGAGGTTGGGCTTAGGGATGGAGACCAATACAGTACACACTGAGCCTCATTCATGACATGTTCTTATGACACATTTGTGCTTAAGGCCTTCATGAACATTTTTGCAATTTGGAAATTTTTGTTTGGAAATTTTGTCATGAGCACATCTGGGCCCGAGCAAGAATGTATGAGAGGGGGCTTCAGCAACTTAGCCACCTTGCAGTCATTCGAGTGGAAATATTATCATATATATAAAAAATTAAAACTATTTATAGAAGAAAACATATTGAAAAATGTCTCAGTTGTGCCACCTCAAAATCTAATTACATGGCTAGAATGGAAGCTTGGACATATGACACAGAAAAAAAGAAAAATTCCACCATATTGAATCAAACTTGGTACTGACTAAATAACAAATCATAATCTTTTGACATCTCCGCCAACACAAGGCAGTCTTTTGTGATGTCACCAAGCACTAGAAACTGCAGAGGCAACCCAAAACCCTGAAAATCGCAGAAATCAAGTAGTAAACAGTAACTGATATCAAAAATGAAAACTCTATGAGCTCTTTTTAAGGCTTTACTGAGCATATATGTACAGAAAATATTGATCATGCAATAGCCTTTTCATTTAACTACTCCTACTAATATTACATAAAGACCAAGTCCGGTCTGGAGTACTACGACACTAACAAAGACTATGCAGGAAAGTATTCTGCACTAACGGCACTCTGCTCACACAACATAAAAAGCACCAAAATATGTCACCATTCAGGAGCTCCAGGTTATATAGACATCATTCATGCGCCCAATCGATCATACAGCGGCAAGAAGTTATAAAAAGGCAACCAGCAAGAGGATTGGTTACAATACAGGTCAGAAAATGGTCACAGTCTGCCTTTTTAATTGTTCCCCATTATTTGCATGTTTCCAGATCCATATTAGGCCTATATCTTACCTATAACGCAATCCATACTATATAGTGCAGTGTCCATAAAGGAAGTTTGGACTTATTATCTATTAGACCTATTAACCACACGGTAGCCAGATTGAACCTCAAGTGAGTCATCATTTTGACTTTTTTTTTGACTGATGTTGCGTCCTAATGTAGGCTTGGTTTTGTCCTGTACTGGTCCAAGATTAGTCCTGTTTTAGTTGAGGTGTAATTACACATTTGCTCCCAGTTTAGAACCAATTTGGATGCACTGTTTGTGTGTGTGTGTTTGAACCATTTTTCTTAGTTACCATATAATTACACTAAAACATCTCTCATTTTTACTTTCTCCAAAATACAAAGCAAATAAATCTCCAAATGGAATAAAATGTGAACAAACCCAGGCCGCGGTGACAAACTTCCCACCGTGCCTCAATAACTACGGACTGCTCTAAATCAAATGCCCAGTCGATACATCTCATCAGGAAACCAGGGGCTATTTGTGGCCTTACAAAGAGCTGCGTTCCAATTCTCAACGGACATCAACGGCAGCAGGCTGTTTGCAGGCGAGACAGGGCCTATTGTCGCAGAGGCACCAGCGAATAGACAGCCAATAATGACGGGTGGAAATGGAAGCAAGCGCACTAAATGTCACAGCGCGTCTCTGGGGCGTTGCACAATGCTTTAGCCTGTTGGTATAGGAGCTGTTTATAAAAAAGGACCCACACAGAGAAGGAAACCAGAAAATAAGGTGGAGGAAATGAGAGAGGAGTTAGTCCCTGCCGATGTGCCAGCACGTCCATACATGGAGCCTTTTTGTGTTGGTCCACTGGGGACAGAAAATAGTACACTGTCCTTGGAGGAATTAGTGAAATACAAATTAGGAAAGATGGTTGGGACAATTTACAAGTTGACATCACTAAATGTTAGAAAGCATTGCTGTTTTATTTAAAGGACTCATAATATGCTGTTTTCTGATCTAAATTATAATGTTCCATCACAAACATACCTGAAGTTCTGTTTTGTTTCATTCACACACGATTAACACACAAACCATGGATATTTAGGCCAAGTTCTTCTCCAAAACAGAAAACACTCTGTTCCACCTTGTGATGTCATGTGGAAATACAGGAAGTGCTCTATTGTGTCTTTAAAGATCCCATGACATGGTACTTCTTGATGCTTTTATATGGCTCCTTAATGGTTCCCTAATACTGTAAATGAATCCTTCTTCAAAATCAACACTCATGAGAAAGAAGAAAGAAAGCTATGTCCCACAGTGGGGAAATTCCAGTTCTGCATTTAACCCATCCTGTTATCAGGAGCAGTGAGCAGCACATTACTGCGCCCGGGGACCATCTCCATGATCTTCTTGCTTCGGCTTGGTCAGGACCAAAGCTGGAGGTACCTATGGTGCATGTTTTGGGTTGGTGGGGGAAACCGGAGTGCCCGGAGGAAACCCACCCAGACACGGGGAGAACATGCAAACTCCACACAGAAAGGCTCGGGTGACCCGGGGATCGAACCCAGACCATGCATGCAAACTCCACACAGAACACACACAGAAAGGTCTGGGCGACCCGGGGATCGAACCCGGAACCTTCTTGCTGTGAAGCATGAGTGCTACCCACTCAGCCACCGTGCCGCCAGAGATAAGATGAGAAAGAGTCATAAATATCTCTCTCAAACACTTTATTCTGGGCGTTGTTGCTTGAATGCAAATGAGGAGAAAAGAGCTGGCCTATAGTAGAGGGTGGGGGCGTGGCCAAACTCTCCGCTCTCCCGCTGTCAGCTCTCAGCTGATCCATTTCCGTGTTTTTGCACGGAGGAGAGATTAGAAGCGTTCCACTGAAAAATAAACACATTTCCACAGAAAATAAAATTAAACCACTGCTGTTCAAAGGTCCAGAGGCTCAGATAAAGGACTTCCGAGCCTAGAAACACTCGGACGTGCCTCCAGGCAAATAAAAAAAACGTATTTCGCATTGCGTAGCTCCTCCACAGTCCAAACTCTCTGGGCGTGATTTACAGAGACGCTGAGTACAGACAGACGGGGGTGGAACTGCATTTGCATTTCTTTTTTCGATCTGACGTCAATAAGGTGCCTTGTTCAAAATCGCCCGTTTGAGCTCTGATTTTTTCTAATGCAGAAAAGGATCGCAAATGCTCAGTTTAGACATTTCGCAACTTTTAACCATGGGGGGGGGGGCTAAACAGGGTAGGGGAGCTCACATTAACGTTCAAAAACCTCAGAAAGTGAACATTTCATGCCATGGGACCTTTAAACTACATATGGATAATAACAGCCTTGGAATTTCCAATCTTTATTGGACTAAATGTAAAAAGTTGCCATTATCTTGAAAACGACCACTTCATGGAATCACAAGGTGGAAGGAGGAGCATTTTGGGCTTTGGAGATGTAAACTAATTTTTAAAAGCATTACTCAAACATGTGTGAATGAAACAATCCCCGGGTTGCCCTTGCCTTTCTGTGTAGAGTTTGCATGTTCTCCCCGTGTCTGGGTGGGTTTCCTCTGGGCACTCCAGTTTCCCCCATCAACCCAAAAACATACACCATAGATAAAATCCTCCATTGAGGTCCTGACCAAGCCTAGGAGATGGGTCATGGAGATGGGTCCCCGGGTACCTTCATGTGCTGCCCACTGCCCCGGAAGAATGGGTGGGATATTACCCTACAGGGATAAATAAAGGATAAATTAAAATAAATAAAGTCAATTTTGCATAATATAGGACCTTTAATATTAACTACACAGTTATTGTCAATGTAAAAAAATTTAACTGAAAAGTAATTCAGTTGAAACTACAAACAGGAAACATGTAATTGGATTGCAATAGTACAAATTTAATTTGATGTGTGATAGCTATGTCTTTGGGTGACAAGTCTGTTTCATCTGGCTGCCTCTAGGCTAGGCTTGCTGATCAGGGCCCTTGAACTGTTTGGTGTCTGATCAGATGCTGATCAGATTGGCGCCTCTCTTCAGTATCAAGACACTGTCCACCTTCAGGCTGGTCTTTTAATTGTTGTTGAAGCCCTGCCATTTTCCCCAACAGGGCACCACACTGCAGCTCCTGGGAGATCTTGTGGTTGTTGGTCAGGAGTACCTAATCCTGTAGTTAATCTTCCAGGGCTCTCAAGTCTCACGCATTGAGAGTGTGGCACACGCAATTCGATTCACGCTCACACGCCACACATGGCATTTCTCACACTGATTTTTATTTTTTATTTTTTTTGTGCCCAGAAAATCGGTCTGTGTGGCTCAGTTTATGCAGGCACCGCGCGTTTTCAGCGAAAAAAAAACTCTCCCCCTCCTCCCCGTCCCGCTCCCCGGAAAAAAATCAGCCAATCAGAAAATAGATTGTTCTGTTGTTGGGCAGACTGTAGAGTGTCGTTTCAGCTGCTAAGCGCACACTGCGGTGATGATAAAACAAACTGAGAACCATCAGGTAATAACTTCATTTATATAACTCTCATTAGTTGCTTTGTAGTTTAAGTTTGCTCTTTAGACAAACATTAACAGCAGGGCTCTCAAGTCTCACGCATTGAGAGAGACAATTCGACGCGGAAATTACGCAGTCTCAAGCACGACCCCGCTCAAAACTTGAGAGCCCTGAACTTAACCAATTTTGCATATGTTAAAGGTCCTACACTATGCAAAATTGACCCATGTGAGATTTTAGCCATGTTAGAATGCTGCTAATGCCTCAAAACATACTGTGGAGTTGTGTTTTGTTTCATTCACACATTTTTGAGTAATCCTTTATTATTACCCTAGCTACAGCTCCAAAGCTTAAAATGTTAACTTTTGTTCAGTAGAGATTGGTCATTCTAGAGCTGAAATTATTAAAATGATTCTAGTGAAGATGTATGGAATTAAACACAGTGGAGCACTTCCTGTATTACCACATGGCGTCATAAGGTGAAAGGTGGAGTGTTTTCTACAAAATATGCAGGATTTGTGTGAATGGAAAAAAAAACACGATTTCAGGTATGTTTTTGGTGAGGAAACAACATTATAACAGTTGTCCAGTTGACAAATTGAATTTCTCCTTTTGCCATTATAACAGCACATCAGAAAATATTGTAATATGGACCCTTAAAGTTGATTAAGGTAATCTCACCATGCAAATTCCACACATTCCTGACAAATCCTTCTTTGATGAACTTTGACAACTTGACGTGATTAGATCTGGTTGTTATCAGTTCAAAAACATTTTACTAGATTTACAACATTCCTTCTGCCCCAAAGTGTCAACATTCATATTTTGCTTGTGGACAAAACAGAACGGCGCTCTTGTCTCTAAACTAGAAATGCATCACTTGTGGAAGGGTCCATTGTGTGTTGTCAAGAACACTCCAGTCTCCCAAACGTGTGCATGGCTCTAATTCACAGTGACCCACCCCATTGTTAGAAGTGGGGAGAGCAGATGAGCTATAGGTCCGACTTTGGGCTTGATTGAATGGGAAGTCCACCACTGGAGCCGTCTTTCTCTGCATTTTTCACAACACTATTCCCCTGGCTGTCTGCCTTCATTCTCATCGCGGCTGCATTGTTAGAACACAAGTGCCCGGGCAACACATACACACAAATATATAGTTAGGGAACAGCCTTGGGCGAAGAGATTTCTTTATTGCTCTGATCAAAACATTCATCCGTCCTATCTCCCTTCCTCCCTCTAATACTGCCTGCTTATTAAATCATTCCTGCTCCTATTTCGCGTGGACTTATCCGATGGTATTACCTTGCCCCTAGACTCAAGTGCGAAGCTTCCAACATGCATGGGCCTCGATTTAAGTTTTTTTTTTTCTTTTCTTGGAGATCAATTAGATGGAAATGGGAATACGCAAAAGGTTGTATTAAACAAGTGTTGACCTTGACATGGGAGCCAAAAGATATCTGAATTGTGCGGACAGCTTTCAGCAAGGGTCAGTGTGCTGATGCAATAACACCAAGAGGGATGTTAACATTGGAAGGAGGGGGTTTTATAATAAGAAATGGGTCAGTAGAAGTAGAATTACAGTCATATGGTGTTACTAGTCCTTGTCAGCAGTACTTGTTAAGAAAAAAAAATCGACAGGGTGTCTTTTGTGAATGTCTTGGGGAAAGTTAAAATGAGAGCAAGAAGATGGGGTAGGGAGCATTGGAGGTTGCTGAGGAGGCATAAAATAGTACTCCGGGGTCCTCTGCTGAGCGCGTTTGAGAAATTCACTAATCCAATTACGCAGAAAAGAACATATACTACTTTAGGGCTTCCACAGATGTTTGCACTCACACATTGAACACACATATGCTAAAGCACAACACTTCAAAGACGCCAAGTTCCCAAAGCTAGATAATGGTCCACTTGCTCCCCGTGCTGTTTGAAATGCACATGATAACGGCATTCCGCTAAGAGATAGGAGACGTTCATTGTTTGGATCACAATTATTATCGGGCAAGTTAGCGTACTGGGACTTAGTTGAAGCTCTGGTACTTTGAGGTAACTTTAAAACAGTAAATGATAAAGAACTGATGACGAGATGGAATCTATAATGTATGCATGTGTTTGGAATGTTGCTTTGAATCCGGTCTCAACTAAAATTAGCTTCAGGACTTAAGTGCATAGAAAGTTCAGGCAATCAAGAGGATGTTTGCACAACACCGCATGGTGCCAAAAAACAGGGGAAAACATATAAGTGTGTGTTTACATGTGGAGGGTAGTCTCAACAAATAGAACATCATCCATGAGTTGCTAAGAGAGATAGTTCACTCCATATAAGTAATCCAAAAAGCAGTGTTGAATCTAAAAGCACTACTCAGTTCAATGTAAATACAAATGTAATTTTGATATGTTTACAACCAAATGTTCATTACAGATGAACCAACTTTCTTCAATGTATCCAATGATGCATCTTTAAAGGTGGGGTGCTTGTAATAAAGAAATTCCCCCATAGGCTTTGCAGTAAAAGCCACACAAAAATCTGACTGCTGTGTGTATTTTATGATCTGCAAACCCAGAATAAAGAACTGAATGTTGAGAGTGGAATGAGACAGAGAATGGAGTCAAAGGATTTATACACCTCTATTGGCCTGGCTGACTAACTACACATGTTTCAACAGTTAAAGTGGAACTTAACACTAAATTAACTATTTTTCTGCTATAACTGTGTATATGGTGTCTGAATACCATTGTCAACTGTCCCTAGTGATTTTTGTTCATTTTAGTGCAAACTAAGGCTACGTTCACACTGCAGGGCTTAATGCTCAATTCCGATTTTCTTGTGAAATCCGATTTTTTTGCGAGGCCGTTCACATTTCCAGTTAAATGCGAATTGTATGAGATCTCCAGTGTGAACGCTAAACTCCCCAAAAGTGTCCCGCATGCGCCTTGGAGGACACGATGACGTCACACGCAGCGAACGCGCTCAATGTTTACGGAAGTAGCCTAAAGTTGCTTTCGTACCGGAGCCAAAACATGTACAGCTTATTTGTTTTAAGGAGGAAACGGAGAAGGACGAGGTTTTTGGCCACAGCGTTTTGCGGGGCAGCGGCAGCAACGTGTGCAGAAAGGAACATGTGGGTGCGGAGTCACAGGCAGGAGGGGTGGGATTGCTACGTGCTTCGCCGCTTCACTGATATACTATTTTCGCCGCTTCACTGATATACTATTTTCGCATGATGAGAAGAACGTTTGTGCACATTTGTGAACGCCTACTTGTACCACTCTCATTGGAGGAAACACACTCAGGTCGGATGAATGCGACCTGGCCGTTCAGACTGCAGTCGCATGTCAAAAGTTCGGATATGTATCGGATTTAGGACCACATATCCAAGTGGCCTGGATCGCATTTGAAAAAATCGGATCTGTGTCGTTCACACTGTCATTAGAAGATCAGATACAGGTCGCATAGAGGCAAAAAAATCGGATTTGGGTCGTTTCAGGCTGCAGTGTGAACGTAGCCTAAGTAACGCTGCAATATCAGTTAAAAACATCACCAAAGACTGCCCTGATTACAGCCATTACAAGCACTTAGATGCAGGGGTGGAGTTTGAAGTGGAGATGCCTCTCTGACCAATCACAGTGTTCCTCTTTCCCCCAGACCCCGCCCCTCCTCCACCTACTCTCCCCTTTAGGCTGCGTCTCATTACTCTGTCTTACCCCTTGCCCTTTATCTATGTCTTTGTCTTGCCCCTCGATACTGAGTTGAGAGGGCTCGAGGTACGAACGTTCCCCTATGAAATGGGACACCACTCGATGACTGTTTGCCTCATCATCCCTCGGCTCTACCTGGCTGCTACGTCTACAGAGGCGACAACAATTGACGCAAACAAACGTAAACAAAATGTGAAGGATTATCAGGCACCTCAACTCTACAAAAAACGAGCTTGTTTATACATGAAAGTTCGATGAAAACGATAACGTCGGCTAAACAGTCACCGCAACAACAGTTCACTAAAAGTAACATAGAACATAAGAGTCATAATTGTAAACCATGCTAAACTATTAATAGATAATTATGACTGCTGAAAACACATTTATGGTCAATGTGACGCTGCCATCCTGATCCCACAACCTACCTGAGCTTGTAGGTGTACCCCTTCGTTCCAAGTTTGGTCAAGAGCTTACTTCATTTCAAGGGGTATGTAGCGCTCAGTCATGGCCCTAGCCCTTGATCAAAATTAGAATCGGGACACCCCTTGCCCTCACATGAACGTGCAAAACCAAGGGGTAGGGGTAAGGCGAAGGGGTAAGAGAGAGTAATGGGACACAGACTTAGTTCTCCAGGTGTGGCCCAGTTTAGCAGCTCTATTTGAAATGTGGTTGTGGGCGGAGTTTAGGTGTTTACTGTAGAATGTGCACTTTAAGAATTATGACATGAATGAACAATTTTTTATTAAATTACCGCTCTTTTTTTTTTTTTTTTTGAGCTCCAGAGTTTAGGTGTTTTACAATTAAACCAGCAAAGAAATTATCATCTTAAGGCATACTCTTTTTATTGCAAGATGCCAAACACAATGTCATATTGTCCCAAAGAGCCTTCACACAATGTACTTTTAGACATTTTGATGTTTATAATGTTCCTGCAAAAGGTTATTCAGTGCATTGTGCTCCCATTCCTCCTGAGAATGTTTGGATAGTGGACATAAATGATACTACCTTTCTTCCATTTTACGTGTCCTTGAAGAAAACCATTCCTTATCTTTTCACACAATAAAATATAATATCGATTATCAAACTAAAACTTCAATAGCGAGAACTCTTAACACTCAAAAACAGCAAGAACAACAACAAGAGTATAGCTATGTAAAAATCGAGCACGGCGCACCATCCCCAGATAAACTTTAGCTAAGTGCATTGATTTTAAAGGGATAATGGCGGAGGTGAGGTCACATTGATTCAATACATTTTTAAAGGAGGTTGTTGCTGCAGTCGTGGATCAAGTACGGGCGAATTACTAAACGATACTGGTGTCCTTACAGTCGTGCACAAATGTCTCAGTTCAATCCATTCAATAAGCATCATTATATCCAGGCCTAATCATCATTATTGACTGCTATTAATTTGAGGGCAGCATTACGGGCCTGTAACTGCACTCGGCCGGCCACAGCAGATGCTTTCCATAGGCCAGCGCTAACAGCTGCGGCGGCAGGATTAGTTTACCGCTGCGCTCTGACACACACATGCACTCTTCTTGACTGACACATGTGCTTCCCCCATTCTCTCCCTCTCTCTCTCCCTCTATATCTATACCATGGCTCAAATCAGAGAGAGGTGACTAATCTTATCACGTCGGGCTCATCTCTGTATTGTAGACGCATCTGTCACACCTAAATGAATCACTCCCACACCATTTCCCTGAGTCATACATATAGTAATATTGACTGGTGCAAGGGAAAAGACAACGGTCGATAGAAAATGTCACTGATCGATCTCTTAAACATGTGCTTTCCATTCACTAAAGGCCAGACGTTAGCCAAAACACACTCCAAATCTACACAGCAGATTTAAAGTCAATTGGAGCTGACCATATGATGCAATCAGACCTTTTATACTAATCCAGGCCTGGTCATTACATTATGGGCTGATGAGAACCTTGCACGGTACATCCCTTAACCCCTGGGACGCAGCTCAATCTATAGCTATCTGCATAGAATTATCCACTACGGTCTCCCAAGTGTTAGCCTATATTACCGTAATATAGGATTTGGTATAAAAACAAGGATTGGAGGAAATCCCGAAGTCTTATATGATTCAATCCTATACGTTGGGATCCAAAACATGCTCTGTTTAGTACGTGTATTACAGAGTTCTCATATAGAGAGGAGGGGGTTGGGGGAATGTACAGATTTTGAAAAGCTGCAGCTAGTAAAGTAGAAAAGAGCATTTAGACTGTTGAAAGGCAAAAAATAATGAGCTACGTGAGGGCAGATCAAGTTTAATTACAAAATGACCCCTTTAGAGAGCCTCTGCTCCACTTTCTAGACTGACACACTGGTATTAACCATGTCACTTTTTAGGATTTACATCTAATATAGGACATCTTCATTTGCCCATTAGCAAGCCATCATGCGACTCTTAATATGTCATATTATAATTGAAGTCTGAAGAGCTATACTTGATATATGAAAAGCGGTTATGTCTAATCAATATTATAAGTGTATCTCAAATCAATATATAAAATACATTTACTTAATACTTTTTTGAACAAAACATAAAATACAACAAGCAATAATTCTGGTCTGATTCTTGTTCCCATCTCTCTTTTTTTTTAACTCTCTTTTTCTTTTTTAACAATTTTGAATCTTACACTGGACCTAATTTGACTCTCAACCTACTATTTGAGAATCATCACAGTGCCACAGGCCTACAGCTGTGAGCAGAACCCGTGCTTGCAGCTTTAAAATTCAGTTTGATGTTGGCCTTTGTATTTGGGGGGGGGGGACTTCTGCTTCAGCTTGACTTTTTAATTAAATAAAAGCAGCAGAGGTCACTGTGCCATGTCGGGAGCTGAGGTGTGGGGGTGGGACGGAGACAGGAGAAATCTGGGAAACATACGGTTTTACAATGTCCAGTCAACAGTACCATAAAATAATATTAATTTCCTGTGTTATGTCTTATAACCAGTGTTGGGAAGAATACTTTGAAAATGTCTTTAGTTACAGAATACTGAATACTGGAATTAAAATGTATTTTGTAACCTATTCCATTCCTATATTAAAACTTGTAATACTTCATATAATTACAAATATTTATGTTATGTATTTATTTATTTCTAAATGAAGAATTGCATATGCACACACTGGCAGAGCTATGTTTTCTATTGTTTTTAACCAATACCATGTTCAAAGCCAAAATTGCATGATGAACTAAAGTAAAAAGTAACTGTACCTGAATAAATTACTATAAATTAGTATTCAGAATATGTATTTATATAATATTCAGAATTTATATTTATATAATATTCTGAATTTATATATTTTAAAATACCTCCGGCGCTGGCGCGAGCTAGCTGCCCGTCACAGCTAATCATCTGAGTCACTTTATTGTAGTGATATTATATATTACTATACTGGAGTCACTTTAACTGCTGTTTGTTCACTGCTCAGAATCAAAGACATTTATTGTGCAGCGTTCCTGTGCCTTTTAACCTTACAGTGTTGTGTTTTTTAGTTGATTGTACATACTTATTATTATTATTATTAATCTTAATTTTGATGCATGCTCATATTTTCCAACTGTTTCTGAAACTTGCGTTGTGACACTGCAATTTCCCCATTGTGGGACAAATAAAGGATTATCTTATCTTATCTTTTCGGTATATACAGTTACTTCCCAACACTGCTTATAACCTAAAACGAAAACCCAAAACATCTTCTTTTGGGGAGTCTGTTGAGAATCATCAAAACATATAAATCTGAACTAAACCTGGACTAGACCATGATCCAGATAAACATTCCAGGCAAAATAACATCTCCATGAAAACAAGCAGGTGGCAGATCCATTACCATGAAAGTTTACTATTGAATCACACAGCAACAAAGAATATTTCACATTTCTGGGTGTAGCTTGTGTTTAAAAGTTACCCCATGTTTCTTTAACCTGAAATGAGCATCCCGATCATGCTGTGGTGACTTATCATTATGACAAGTGGGACACAGCCCAGTGGGTCGAGATGAGCCTTGCGTTCTCATTGGCCGCTCACGGTGAATGGGGTCATGGGATCCGTCACAGATGGTGCAGATGGGGTGCCCCTCTTCCCCCCGTTAACTCCCCTCTTCGCCTACCCCTGACCAAGCCTCGAACCCCAACCTACACCCCCACTACCCCATCCCATGTGAGCTCCAATCACACTATACACTGCCTTAATGGGAGGCATCATGGAGTATCGATCGGCCTGGGTTGACCATTTCATCAGATGGGGAACTGAGAAAAGAATTGTTAAGTAAACATCGTGGGCGGCTGCAAATGCGAGATTTATTCAATAGTTGTTTTTCCATTCTTAGAAGATTCAAAAAGCAGCATTCATTTGGTGTCTTTTGTCAACAATCCATTTTGCTAACAGCATTTGGGCACACAGCAGGAAACACATTTGACTTTTTTTTTTCTTTTGCAACTGTAAATGCCACGGAATTATAACAAGGGATTGAGGCTTTTAGCTCAGAGCTTCCTCAACGAAAACAACGCCTACTTTCGCCTGGATGTCGCAGGTGTTTCAATACAAACAGTATACTTATTTTTGTTTTATTTTACCAAATGACAACTTGTATATTCCCTGGACGGGCAATTTTACCTTTTTTAATTATAGCAAGGAAAGCCTAGAGGCGGCAAATGCTCATTACTTGACAGCTAAAACTCTGTTATTACCCAAGATTAAAAACAGAACAATTTTGCACAGTGGGGATATAGTTTTCCAAGTTCGATAAATCATCTTCTGCCTGTTCGTGAAAAATCCTACTGTGACCCCCCTCCGGTGAAGTGTTATTTGAAACAAGCTACAAGTCCAACTTTTTAGGGGGAAGCAAATTGTACGTGCATTCGCTTGGCAGGTTTTTAATCATGACAGAGGAATTTGAATTTCAACTCATCGACCAAGAGGGGGTCTGTTTCAAAATTCACCTCACTTGAACTGTTAAAAGCCCCCCTGCATAGGTCAGATTCATCGCCCCATCCTCGGCTTTCTTCCTATATCAATCCATGCGGCTAGCCCCCCTAGTGTACCAGGCCATCTGCTGTATAGGCCATGGCCACACCGGGCTTTTCATGTCTCATCTGATGTTACACCAATCGAGGTACTGCATCTAAATGAGATTTAATTTCAACTCGGCAAACAAAACAGAAGCCCGGCAGCATATAAATGATAGCAGCCAGCCAAACATTTGAGGGATTTGAAAGCCTCCAGTGATGCAAGTCTAATGGTAACTTTGGAAAATTCAATCTGCTTTTAAGGGGGAATTGTAAACATGAACCGTAAGCCAAGAGCTTTGGGAGTGTGAGTTACAATTTCAATATAATATTCACGTTCTTAATAAATGAGTACTGTGGTACACCACCTCTAGTGCAAGGATTTGATTATTTGTGCAAATCTGTTCATATTTTTTGCCTTTCTTTAGATACATTATTACTTAGAACTACCGTGGTTTTATTTAGACCTGATATAGTTCAGGTTTAGATTTGGTGATATTTGGAAGGCCAAATATTGTTTGATTGGTACTTGTTTAAGAACCACTAAATTGCTTTAAACTTCATGGAAACACACAGATGAAGCAACCAGGGCACGTCACAAGTCAGATCTGTTGAAGGGCGACCACGCTCACTGCAACAATGCATGTTTTTCAAGCGATTTTGAGCAATATAAGAGTAATCCCCTACTGTGGAACATTCAAGACAAAGTATTAGATCTCCATGGAGACAAGCAGGTGCCAAACTCTACACCAGAAAAGTTACATTGGGTTTCCATTGTAACCTGGTCACCTCTGGCTTACCTGCTCTAATCTGTATTGACTTTCGGGTTAAGAGTTCACCCGTGGAGGTTGAAATGGTCAGAGTAATTTCTAGGATCATCTGAGCCAACAAAGAAACACACAACAAAACAACATTCATCATCATTGGCAGAGGTAATTACACTCTCATAAGTGTCAATGGAAAAAAAGGGTAGTAACTATTAAGACATACAATGGACCACTCTCACTGTATCATATCGACATGAAGGCGCAGTGATGTTAGCTTAAAACATTTTTTTTTTTAAATGAAAAGGAAGAGGCGAATTAAAACAATACAACACGAGAGGAATCCGGTTTTATACGCTTTGATGAGTTTTAGTAACAAAACAAAAGATAAAACAAAGTCTTAAAAAGGAAGCACTGGTATAACACAAGCTTTTAATTTGTCAGCCTGATTAATTATTCATTTAGACTACAAAATAGTCAAACAAATACAAAGTGCTAGAATGTTAACGGCTAGTCAGCTAATTGTATTCATATTTTGTTTCTAGCATTAACTCATCTATCCAGTTTCTTATTCTTTAACCAGCATTCATGGACTTGTTTTGTGAAACATGTGAAAACAAAGGACTTTGTTGTTTGGTGCACTGATTCTGCAGAAATCCACAATGATGAAGCAACTCGGATGAGCTACGAAACGTTTTCGACCAAATAAACTTTTGAATTTCTCCTTTTACCACGTAACACTTGTAACAAAATGCACTCTTCTTTTACATGCTACTATACGCTACAAAACATGCTAATTATGTTTTACAGCAGTTCTAAATTAATTACAAAGAAATCCAGGCAAAAATGGTCAAGTGTAGGAATAATTTATAAAGTTTGACTTAAGATGAGAAAACATTGCAAAATACAGTGGTACCTCACCTTACGAAATTAATTCGTTCCAGAAGTGGTTTCGTAACGTGAAAAATTCGTAAGTTGAGTAGCGTTCCAAGGCCCCAATCCAAGGTTGTTTTTTTTTTTTAATAGTGTAACTTTTTTTATAGTGTGACATTGTGTTCTGCGTCCTGATTGGTTTCTCAGACTGGATTTAAACTTTTCTCACATTTGTCTCTCGTTTAAACACTCAAACTTTCATAGATTTTCAACAAAATTATTAACAGTGAAGTGTGGGGGGAAGGGGTAGTGGGGAGAAAACTGCGCTCTGACACGTGTGATAGCGCAGCATGACCCGGCGCGGAGCTGACAGCAGGTCTAGACCTGGACTAAACCAGGACTAAACCTGGACTAAACCTGGACTAAACCAGGACTAAACCTGGACTAAACCAGGACTAGACCAGGACTAGACCAGGTGGATTAAAGCGCCGCGCGCGGGTCTATTTCCTGGTTTCGTTTCGAGTCACAGCTGAGGGGAGCAGCGAGGAGGACCGCACGCAGTCTGAGCGCATGAACGAGACCCGTGCTGGTCTAGACCAGGTCTAGAGCAGGTCTAGACCACCGCGGCTCTTGCATGCGTTCGTGGGTCTCGTTCATGCGCTCATGCGCTCAGACTGCGTGCCGTCCCGAGGGGAGTCCTCGCTGCTCGCCTCAGCTGTGACTCGAAACGAAACCAGGAAATAGACCCGCGCGCGGCGCTTTAATCCACCTGGTCTAGTCCTGGTCTAGTCCTGGTCTAGTCCTGGTCTAGTCCTGGTCTAGTCCTGGTCTAGTCCTGGTTTAGTCGAGGTTTAGTCCAGGTTTAGTCCAGGTTTAGTCCAGGTTTAGTCCTGGTTTAGTCCAGGTCTAGACCTGCTGGCAGGCCCGCGCCGGGTCATGCTGCGCTATCACACGTGTCAGAGCGCAGTTTTCTCCCCCTTCCCCCCATGCTTCACTATTAATAATTTTGTTGAAAATCTATGAAAGTTTGAGTGTTTAAACGAGAGACAAATGTGAGAAAAGTTTAAATCCAGTCTGAGAAAAGTGTATAATGTGTGTGGCTGACCGCGCATTATTTGAATTTTTGAGATTTCGCGTTTCGTAACTTTAATTTTCTTTCGTATCTAGAGACCAAATTTACCGTGAAGGCGTTTCGTAACTTGAAATTTTCATTTGTTGGGTCATTCGTAAGGTGAGGTACCACTGTATTTCCCTTAACAGAAAACATTTTCTGTACTTAATAAACTATTTCCACAAATACAAATGATTTCTTATGCATTTGAAATGATGTCATTTTGTTATGTATCTTAAAAATGCATATACTTGAGGTTTTAATTTCCTTCAATTAAGCATTTACTAACTTAAAGGTGCACTGTGCAACTTTTCTTGTGGAATGTCCATCACCTGTTTCACACAATGGAAATAATTCCTGGAATGTTTCGCAATATGGCATTATTGTTATTTATCTCTACATAACCAGTCCATTCACAGTAAGAATTGAAGTTTTTAGGTAAATAAAAAACAATGTTACTGAGTAAATGCAGGATGAATATGTTTAGTGCAATACCAGAACATTTCAGGCACAACAATAACATCTCCATGGAGACAAGCAGGTCTGCACCCTCCACCAGAAAATTTACAAAGTACACCTTTAAAATAACGCCTTCACTTGGAAAAGACACTTTATAAACTACACTTCCGTTTCCAATTAGGGATATGTTGAGTTGAGCTCCCTCTGCTGTCAGCAGCAGGAATGAACAATACGAAAATAAACTAATGGCGTCTTTAACGTGAATGCTTTATTAATAGAGACACGCATTCATGAACACAATTTGACCACAGAACAGTCCAGTGATGGTGCCTTATGGACTTAAACACAGCACAAGAGAAGTCAAAATGTGTACTTGTATACAATCCAGGCAAAATACATTTTTTGAGTGCTCAGAAAGATGATTTTGAATTGATGAAACAAGCATTAATTAACTTAATATGTATGTGTTTTATGAGAGAACAACAATATGACATAGGTAAGAGCTCAAATATGTCAATTAGGCATGATAATATATGTCCAGCACTTTCAGATTGATAATGGCTCCTTGATTGTTAGCCAAAATCTCTTCAAAAACAAAAACACTGAAAACCTTAGATATCCTAAATGGACAAGGGATTACATTGGCTTGCTGAAAAAGTATGTTTGTAAAAGTAACATCAAAAGTTTCCTGCTTATCCTTTTCTCAACTATTCAATGAAAATACAAATTATGGCATTTGATAGTGAGGTGTGATTTGAGTTACAATCTGTTATCGCAGGCTGTAGGTAATGAAAATGTGTGATGATATGGAAATTTCACATCTCACCTTTTAGTGTTCAAAATGACAGTAAAATACACCTCTCATGTGTCAACTCCCTTCAGGCTTTCGCTGTTGGAATGTTTTGAAGATACAGTAATTATACATGCAAACATTTTTGCATGGTAATAAGTCCCAGGTTGCACCAACTTTACTCATTTAAAGGTATACTAACATTAACTGTAACTTTTCAGGCGGAAGGTCCCTCTGACAGCCTTGCCAGAAATTCTCGATTAGTCGAAACGGACCAGTCACAGTTACAGGACAGGACTGTGGACAATGTGGAAGCCAGTGATGAAAAAAGCAAAACAAACATGTCAACACCAACAGACATACAGTACTTTGGCCTATTTTATACAGACGAGCTTGCAGAGGGAAGTGCTTTGTGCATCTGTGGATGGGTCTGTGCTTTTATCTCTACGGGATTTAACCAAAGTTTGATGTTTTGGCTTGTTCCCTTGTTGTGACACGTCGACCAAGTCTTTGTTTGAACAATCTCGTCCCAAGCTGATAGAATTCAGAGTGCAAGTTTTATCAGAGTGGCAAGAGCCAAGTTACCCATCCCCTGCTTGTCTAAATGGAAGTGGAATTGCTTTGGTTAGAATGTTAAAGCAGTATGAAATTTACTCTATGCCCAGTACTCGAGTTGAGGGGGGATGGGGCGGGGGGGGGTGGCGTCCCCCCTGTGGGAAAAAATAGTCAAAATCATCCCTCTTCTAAAACGGGCATCCCTTCTTCTATCCCTTATGGCATTTTATCAACCAGGCATGAAAATCCCTAAACTTTTGGCGAATTTCGCCGTTTTTAAGTCAAAATGGCCAGTGCGCTCCAGCTTCCAATCATGTTGCAGCATAATTACGCACCGATACGCGTTCCCGCCAATCATGACGATTGCCGCTGTTGTGTTTGCGCCTGTTCGCCGATCAGCTGTGAGCCTGATATTTATGCGGCATTTCCAAGAGAAGAAGAAACCTTAACTTGCTACGTTAATGCTACGTAAGAAGGAACTCTCGCCTCGGGACACGGGATATGTTCGGGATTATGTCCTTTTCTCCGGAGCTCCGGATTATTAAAGACAACACGGCAAACTGTTAGAATGACCGCATTCTTATGGGTGAGTCATATTATCTGATTATTTCTGCATCTATTTCGGCACTAAACCAGGACTAAACCAGGACTAAACCAGGTCTAAACCAGGACTAAACCAAGACTAAACCAGGTCTAAACCAGGACTAAACCAGGACTAAACCGGGACTAAACCAAAACTAAACCAGGTCCAAACCAAGACTAAGCCAGGACTAAAACAGGTTTAAACCAGGTCTAAACCAGGTCTAAACCAGGACTAAGCCAGGACTAAACCGGGACTAAACCAGGACTAAACCAAGACTAAACCAGGACTAAGGTGTGTGTGTGTGTGTGTGTGTGTGTGTGATAACATATATCCTGTGTATTATTGAATTATTGAATGATTATATGGACTTTTTGTTATAAAAGCATTTCCATTTTAACAAAGTACCTTCTAATTCTGCCCTGCCCTGAAACACCACAGTCATGTCAGTGATGGGGAAGGGCTTAGCTTAATGCCCCCCCCCCCCCCCCCCCCCCCCGTTGGTGAAAAATTTCACCATCCCCACTGGTTTAATTTTACAACTCGACTACTGTCTATGCCTGTACTGTTTTAAAAGCCATCAGGCCAAGTTACAGGTCAGATCTGTGGAGAGGCAGCAGCCACACAGAGATAGAATAGATAGATTGATAAGTTCAATTGACAACAACATTTCAAGCAAAGCAATAATATGTCCATGGAGTGGCAGATCCTCCACCAGAAAATGTTACATGGTGCATCTTTAATTGTTTTCTGCCTCTCTTTTAATTCCCTGGACAAAATGTGATTTTATTCAACTGAATTTATCAAAGCAAGAAGCATAATGGGTTTAACCACAAGGTACATTTTAAGGGTTAATATGAGGGAAGATATGAATGGTTATGGATGGTACAGGGCTGTGGGATTGATATAACATTGTATTTATCATATTCATTAAATCTTTCAAAATTACACAAGCAAACAAAGAAATGAATAATCAAAATACAGTTGTGCAACGTCTGGGAGACTGACTTACAGAGGCAGACTTACATAATGAAATCCTATATCAAACTCATTCACGAATTCACAATGTAAAAACTGTCAGAACTGTTGTTTTGATTCTGACAAATTCCTTACTTCCAACACAAATCATTTCACCACATATCTCCCATGAATCAAAGTGACCCATATCCATCACCGTTGACGTATTGATGAATGATTTTTAATAAAACCGCCCCGAGAACTATAGCTCCAGACTGAGATTTTCTGGCCGTGAGACTGTCCACCCTCAAACTCCAATCACTCCACCCAATTCTCCTGGTCCGTTGGCCTCTTCCCCATCTTCTCCATCACTGTGTGCTCAAATCCCCTTTGTCAGTAAGGCTTAGCAGTTACAGTATCGACCCTTCTCATCAGCACCGTCATCAGGCCCAAGGGCGGGGTAGGGTGGGTGGTTATATAGGAGGAGAGGGGCACTAGAGACCCCCTCCTTCACAAGAGTGAATCTTCTAGAGACTGTTCATCTGATTATGACATTTTTTGATCCATACTAAACAAACAAGTGCGACAGCGGGAGGTCGGACGCACTTTTTCATCAAGTTAAGTGCTCTCCAAAAGCATCTGAACACGGGAGAAAATAAAAGTATTTGCAATAACCCCACTATATTATTATTTAATAATAATATAGTGGGGTTATTGTAAATACTTTAAGAACCTTAGTGGGTCCTTGCTAACATGGCCTTGATAATGCTGTTTCTAATCTTGTGGTAGTACAAGTACAATGTTTGAAAAGGAAGCATCCTTTTGAGGAGCTGAAGAATTTGCTCAAGTAATATTAAATCTATAATCTCCATATTTCAGGAATTTAACATAGCACAACATAAACCTTATGACCTTATTTGAGTTCATAAAACTACAGTGAATCTAGACTACATTTTTTAACTGTTTTTGCCACATGCACTGTTTCAGGACCATTGCATTTAGTGAAAAGAGAAGTGCATGCACAATTACCGTCTTGCTTTTGGGTTTGCGTAATCATATTGACAACTATTTAGCGTTAACATCATTAATCAAACTTGCTCCCACTGGCTTATAGTTTAGACTTAGACTGAGACAAACTTTATTGATCCACAAGGGAAATTGTTTTGGGTACAGTAGCTCACTTATCAAATATAATATATAACAGAGGGTAACAAAAAAATAGATGGAATAGATTGCAGTTTTTGTCTAAATATAACTTCCATAGTATAAAGTTAAGAAATTTAATACAAAATTAACTCTAGGACAGAGGGCACTGTGGAGTGAAGGAAATCGAACAAAAAAATAAGAGTCAATGAAACCAGTTAGATTATTGGAAAGAGTCTGGTGAACACACATGGACTTTAAAAAACATCAAGGAGCTTCTTTGACAGCCGCAAGAGTAGGTAAACGGAAAGAAAGAAGGTAGAAGGATTACTAAAACTGACACTATAGACTATTCAGTAAATTATAAATGTGTTAAAATCCAAATACAACAGCTAAGAAAGACCAAGGAAAAAACAACAACAGAGCATTGATTGGGTCATAGTTTGGATTGGGGACAGATTAGCGGACTATTAGGATGGGATTAACTGGCCAGGTTAAGCTATTTGATCGTCATCTAAATATGGCTTAGGAGCTGCAGACGGGCTGATGTCACATGGACCTAATCCCCCATGATTTCAGTATGATTCAGAAAATAATCCACTCACATGATTTTAACATGATGTCAAATGTGTGTGTGTGTGTGTGTGTGTGTGTGTGTGTGCGTGTGTGTGTGTGTGTGTGTGTGCGTGTGTGTGTGTGTGTGTGTGTGTGATTGTGGCTAATAGGAACAAATGTATTATGCTTTAATTGAGCTTTTAAATAGAGCTAATCCAGATTTGTTTGGTCTGGTTTCTAAACATGTTATGTAATTTAAGACACTAGAGGGCTTTCACCAAAAATATATAGTGTGAGGTATGTCCATATAATGTGATACAGTAGTGATATGGTGCCATTTTGCAGGAGGCTGACCATTCAAAAGATACAATGCTATGTTTTGATGAACGTTAATTTCTATGGCACAGTGGTTGCATTCTCTGCTTTGGAAAATATTCATACAAAGTAAACAGAGGAATTAATTTAAACCTTAGTTTTATCAACACATTTTACTAAGAAAAAGTCTCAATCAGAATCCCCAAACTCTATATATTGAAGAGCAAGAAAAATATGAATGATATAATAATAATGAAACATCCATAATACATAGAAACAGTCCATCCATGGATACTGTATAATGCCCATGGCCTATAGATTACTGCATATTGCAACACATATTGAGACAGGCCAGTGTTGATATCACTAGGTGCAGACTAAGCAGTTCACGGTTGAGTGTAAATCCTGTTATGTATGTAATATAGAGAAGCTTTACCGATCTGTCATTCCAAATATATATATATATATATATATACAGTACCGGACTGATTTTGATAACAATAATGTGTGGATAGCTGATCTCTTTAGTCAAATCCTTAAGAATGTGGGTTTCTAAAGGAAAATACTACAGGATTTCTAGCCTAAAAGCCTATGGATATTTTGCAAATTAAAAAAAAAAAAAAAGTATTTGGATTCTTAAATGTATACTTTTTTGTGGAGGGTGTCTTAAGCATATGGAAATGCCTTTGTCTAGAATGTTCCACAGTATGGCATTAAAGATCCCATGACATGGTACTTCTTGATGCTTTTATATGGCTCCTTAATGGTTCCCTAATACTGTAAATGAATCCTCCTTCAAAATCAACACTTAGTGCATGAGAAAGACACATGTACAGAGTCAGAGTCATAATCTCTCTGTCTGAACAACTCATTCTGGGCCTTGTTGCTTGAATGCAAATGAGAAGGACACAGATTGGTTAGAGGAGCGGGTGGGGGGTGGGGGGTGGGCAAATGCGCCGCTGGTTCCTTGTTTTAGCGCTGCGCTGTGCCTGGCCCCACTTCCGCGTGTGTAAGCGCGAAGGAGGAAAGGACAGCCTTTTCAATGAAAAAAACACATTTTCACAGAAAATAAAATTAAACCACTGCTGTTTCAGAGGTCCAGAGGGTTGGGTAAAGGACTTCCGAGTCTAGAAACACTCGCATGTGCCTCCAGGCAAATAAAAAAACGCATTTCGCATTGCGTAGCTCCTCCGCAGTCCAAACTCTCTGGGCGTGATTTACAGAGACAGGAGGTGGAGATCCAGACGGTGGTGGAACTGAATTTGCATTTCTTTTTTCGATCGACGTCAACGTTATTGACGTCAATAAGGTGCCTTGTCCAGAATCGCCCATTTGAGCTGTGTTTTTTTCAAACGCAGAAAAGGATCGCAAATGCTCAGTTTAGACATTTTGCAACTTTTAGCCATTGGGGGGGCCTAAACAGGGTAGGGGAGCTCACATTAACGTTCAAAAACCTCAGAAGGTGAAAATTTCATGCCATGGGACCTTTAAAGGAATCTATTTATTACATTACAGGTGTTTTTTTGTTTGTTTGTTTGTTTTTACCTTATAAAGATGCATTCTCAATGTGACCTACATCAATATAGATGTTAATATGTTCCATTGTAAAATAATACAACTTGCACAAAATATAATAATAATAATAATAATAATAATAATAATAATAATAATAATAATAATAATAATATAGTTATTAAGTATTTATTATTATTATTATTATTATTATTATTATTATTATTATTATTATTACTAACATTTAAATGCAATTTGAAGCAATGGTGTCATACTAAATACATACAGTGGAAATGTCAGTTATTGCTCTCACTAAGAAGACAGTATTATATAACCACCGCTTCTATTACATGACATATAACATAACTATATGTTCGAACTGACAGCCAGCCATAGCCCTAACAATATACCCCCACTATAATACCTTTAAAGGAAACATGCACAGGGCTGGAATGGTGGCAGTGCTCTTACAATAAAAGTCTCTGATTATGCAAATCCCACGTGTGAATGCCAAGGGTTTGCATATGCTGTTTTTGTTTTTCTATATCCACATCTGTGTCAGAGCCCCCACCGGACCCCCATCCCCCCACCGCCCCTCGCACATCCACATATAAACACACAGATACCAGCATCCCAGCTCCAAAATCCCCTGAAAGCTTTTGATCCTGGAGAAACTTTGCCCCTCCTCTTCTTCCTTTCACTCCGAAGCAGGATTAAAACTATTCCAATCTGAGGGAATTTGTTTATTTCTTGGTGGAAGTTTGACGGTGGTGAAGCATGCTGAAGATAGGTAATGTATACAATAGGTATTAAAATGTGAAGTGAAAATTTAGGCCTTGTTTTCCAGATGGGGTGAGGTTCTTTTAATCCTGCCTTTAATGTTATGGTAGTTTGAGTTTCAGTTTTAGGCAACAGGCCTTGATTAGACCATTATAATCTACTGTAGGTATAGTTAAGGTCTGGTTATGGTTGAGTAAACCTAATTAAGTCAAGGTCAGAACTAAATGTAGACCTGGTTTTGTCAAATTTTACTTGTTGTTTTGACATTTAGTCTTGGTTTGAATCTGATTTAGTTTCTATTCTATTCTATTCTATTATTCTATTCTATTCTATTCTATATTTTCTAATCTAAATTATAATGTTTCCTCATCAAAAGCATTCCTAGAGTTGTGTTTTGTTTCAGTGACATGTTTAACACACAAATCCTGCATGTTTACCCTGAGTTCCACCTTGTGATGTCATGTGGTAACACAGGAAGTGCTCCTATGTGATTTTAAACTCCTTACACCTTTACTAGAATCATTTGGGTGATTTAAACTCTGGAATTGCTAATGTCTTCTGAACTAAAGGTGAAGGAGAGCTGTTAACTTGAAAACTACTGCTTCATGACTTCATACGGTGGAACAGAGCATTTTGAGCCTTGGAGTAATAATAAAGGCTTACTTAAACATGTGTGAATGAAACAAAACACACCTCTGTGTATGTTCTTGAGGAGGTAACAGCATTGTTCCATGGTTTAAAGCTCACAAGAATCCATTTTGTGTAATAAAGGACTAACTGAAAAATATGCATCCTTATTGTGAGCAGGCTTGCATCCTCACAAACCTTGAAGACGGACCAAGATTGACTTTATCTTCATCATTTATACTTTTTATCATAGAACAGTTAACACCTGCGCATGTATGAGTGCGCACTCATCTAAAACCCTCCAGTTGGCAAAATCCCTTTACCTTTCATTTCTATAAACTTTGACAGCGGCTCCACATGCAAACACTATATGACAAGCCTTATAGGTGCTGAACTGTGCTATAGGTGTGTTTGTGACAGCTGTCTCCTTCCCCCACTAACACGGGCATCCCCAGCTTCAAACGAGAGCCAGCAGGAGCACGGAGGAACAACCGGCAAGATCATCGGGCTGAGATGATGCTCCCCAGAGGGTTTTTCCGGCACTGCATCCCACCATCCAGCAGCTCCAAGCCCCGCGCGCGCCGATGTGTGCCGCAGCTGTGCCACGCTACATGCCAGGCTCAAGATGATGAAAGTGAATGAGAGGGGTGACCTAAAAATGTCACCGCGGGAACTAGAGGAAAACACAGTATGCAAGCGCGACAGAAAGAAGCAGGAAAAGAAGGAATATTGAAGTATAGGGGGGATACTGATGGCATTACAAGTGTTTCCTTTTCGCAAATTATTCCCTAGGTGTGCACAGAAACTGAATTTGCACGCTCTGACTGGGGAAACGCGAAGTAAAATGACAGGTTTGTATCTTGGTATTGGTATACTTACATGGTACAGGGACATACGGAAATAATGAGGTGGATCTTCCAAATGTGTTAGTGTCATAATATCGGCATGGCATTTTCAAACAACAAACGAGACAGATTTGAATATTGACAAAAGAGAGGGTGTTGATTATTTGGATTTGTTTAATAGATTTGTAATATTCATCAGGAGACATACTTAGATTTTGTTGCAAATTAGCCTTCACTATTGGTTACATGTGACTTTTTGAGGATCAAAAGTTAAGTTGTCAAAAAGTCTCAAAAATATTACAAAAAAATAATAACTTACTACTACTACTACTGTACAATTAGATTTGTGCAATGAATCCTGATCGGTTAACATCTCTTGAAGTGAATATTTCTTTTGATATAGCATCTCTTACACTCAAAAAAATGGATTGTGTGTCTGCTAAATGAATCAAGGTGTAAAATGTAGCTTCTACCATATATAATCATGTTTTGTGGTTGAACATCATTAAGTTATGCTATTTTAGCATGATGTGCAATAACTTAACATTTGCTAAATTCAGTCATGCTGACAGAACCTAATGCTTTTGGGGTAAGACAGCAAATCGCGTGTACAACTCCAGAACAGAAGGTGGCAGTAGTGTGCGAGCAGGGAGTGTATGTACAAACTGGGAGTTTGCAGAAGAACACAGACAGGCGGGATTTGAAAGAAACGGGAGAGTGGACACTCTTGGTCAGCTGTGACAGGCTGGAGCGTATAGGTAAGTAATGATGACATGAAAAGGTGAAACTGTAATGTATCCAGACAGGCTTGGCTAAGCCTTACTCTAGACCAGGGACCCGCAGCTCTGGAGCCACATGCTGCTCTTTGATCCCTTTGATGCGGCTCAGTACAGTGGTGCCTCGTTTATCACGGGGGTTACGTTGTAAAAATAACCCGCGATAGGCGAAATCCGTGAAGTACTCAGCTTTATATTGCGTGTATAAATATGCGTGTATTTCACAGGTCCTCTGACCGAGCCTCTTGTCCTGGCGCCGTACACTATAAAATACACTACAAAAAAACTGAAACAAAAAAAAAATCCGTGAAACAGCGAGGCCACGAAAAGGGAACCGCGATATAGCAAGGCACCATTGTATTTAATTAAATGTATTTTATTTTAGCTCGTTCATTTTCTAAATGTAATTCTATGGCACAAAAGCAAAAAAAAAAGTTATATGTAGTATTATTTCATTTTAAATTCATTTAAATTTTGTGGCTCCCAGTGTTTTCTTTACTGTGTGAAACGGGTCCAAATGGCTATTTCAGCAATTATTTGACATTTTCTGTCTCTCTGAATAGATGTCTCCTTCACCCTAATTAATTGCTTTCTCTCTCTCTAATCATCACAGAAATTCAAGACATTCACCTCAACTGCCAACCCTTCGCAAAAGTGTCCCAGAAAAGGTGGTCATCTGCCAGTAATAGGCGTGAGCGTATAGATAAGTAAGGATGACATGAAAAGGGGGAACTGTGAGTCATGTGGAGATGCAAGGAGTGCATTGTGCGTTTTCAGAGTAGGAATGAGCTTCTCAAACATATAAGATTAATGCACCACAATAGGCTTCGCTACTCATGCCTGTATTCAAATTGCCCGTGTAATTTTAAGACGCTGAATGCCTTGCACATCCACATATCAAGAGTTCATCCCAAACCTGATTCTCAGAAGCCCCTGGAATTGACATCTATTTGTCCTTTGTGTGCTTGTGATAGTCTTTCTACTGAAAGAGATTTTTTCTCACATTTAGGTACCGTATTCATTTCAAGAGCCATGAAACCATAATCTGGCAGATGACTACCCTCTGGCTGACTACTATGTTGGATCTCTGAGAATGGTGACCCTCAAAAGACACAAGTATTTAAGGTGTGTTAACATTAAAATTTACATATCAGTGAACATAACGTGTGTAGAATCTCACAAAGCAAATTTCCATGGGCAAATTCTATGAAGCTGAAATATGGCTCCAACTGTGTGTGTATGCAAGTTCCAAACTTTTGACTGGTAGTGTGTTTATATAATATTCACATTTATGTCTGTTTTAATTGCATAATTACAAATTAATTGATGATTTTCCCATATTTACTGAGTGATGTTTTCTTTTTTCTCATTTTCAGAGTGGTGTGAAATGGCTGCTTCAGTAAAGTTCAGAATTATACTTGGGGAAATGGATTCCCAGAGACTGATCCTACCGGATGGGCTTCCAGCGACTGTTGCTGAACTTGTTGAGCACATTAAGAGGGAGTGTGGAGTCCAGTCTGACTTCAGGCTTCAATTCATGGATGCTGAGTTTGGCAATGCATTTACTAACTTGACTTCTATATCAGAGATTGAGGACAAAAGTACCATAAGGCTAATCTTTGATTCTGGCCTGCCTGGCACTCCACACCGTCACTCCACACCTCACTCAACGTCTGCTACATCATGCTCTAGCGATGACTCATCACTTTCATGTGCCTCATATGACACTGACATTTTGACATCTCCGGAATCTGCTGCCTCAAGATCATCTGGATGGCCTCTTGTTTTTGATGTTCCCAAATTCCCGTATGATTGTGAGCTGCAACTAGAAAAAGCCAATGCGGAATTCAAAGCAACTGGAACTTTGCTCAACCCTGACATCAGACTTAAAAGTGCTATTCTTGACAGTTTAGCTGAAGCAATTGTGCATTACAAAGTGTACCCCACTGATGGTGAGTTTGATGAAGTAGCAGAAGCCCTTGTATCATCAC
This sequence comes from Paratrypauchen microcephalus, assembly GCA_036785185.1. Lineage (NCBI taxonomy): Eukaryota > Metazoa > Chordata > Actinopteri > Gobiiformes > Gobiidae > Paratrypauchen > Paratrypauchen microcephalus. The sequence continues at coordinate 2,816,453 of JAVJIX010000109.1, forward strand.
ATCCATGTTTGAGAGAACCAGGCTCTGCCACTGGATATGCTGGCTGGAAAGTCAGTTTGAAGTATAAACTTGCCAACTACAGAAGGAAGCTCAAGCGGCTTGGATGCCCAGAAGTCGAAGTCAATTCCTTGACAAAAGAGAAGACCAGTCCTGCTTGTGGTGTGAAAAAACCCAAAAAAGCTGAAGTGAATTACTGCCCCTCTTACTCATCAGGTGAATCTGCAGAGACACTTGAAAAGATAAGAGAAACCCTTATTTCCGAAGCTAAGAAAAGAAACAATGAGGACACAGTGGCAGCAATGATGACCAAGACCTTCGCTCATAGAAGGCAAGAAGTGATTCGAGATGCACCCATGATTGCAGTTTTTAAAACCAGATGGCCAGCTCTGTTCAGTGTGCGCGAGGTAAATGATTAGAGTATGTTGTGTTTTAAAATTCAGAAATAGTTTGGAATATTTTTTGGTGGTAATAATACTAATTGCTGTTGTATCATATTGTTTCAAGCCTTTTTGTCACCTCTTTGCAAGACATAATTTCTAAGTATTGAGCAATACAGCTAAATGTGTAGCACCCAAAAAATGTTTAAAAACAATTTTTCCCAGATTTGGTGGAAAATTACGATTGTTAAATTAACACGTTGATATTTCTCTGTACCCATTTTCAAGTTAAGTGCTGAGTTCAAGAGGATAACAACGGTTGGTTTGCTGCCGAAGTTCTTCTCTGAGCTTGATGGCCAGTCATCAAAACTGCTCCAGGTCTTTGGCAGGAAGGGTGGTGCGCAAGGAAGAAAGATAAAGAGGATCCTGATACCCATGACACAGGTAAAACAAAGGGAGACACTGCCAAACACATCACTGTAATGTTGACATTTTAAGAGGAAATGTAATGGGGAGAAGAGAGAAGGAGGACATCTTGGAAAATGGAAACATTTTCACTGTAAGAATGATTTGATTATAATATATGACTTTTAGTAGATTTGACAAAGTGAACTCAAATAACTTAATCCCTTAAAACAATCCAGGCTGTGCCACTTATGCCGCTTTTTCACGACACATTCAGGGCATGGTACAGCATGGCACGGCACTGTAAAGGTGCTTTTCCATCACAGCTGAGTGCTGTGGGGTTGTAGCGGAGCGATCGCGGTGCGGCATTGTCTCTCTAATTTCAATCCTCTTGTCAGCTCTAAACTCGACTGCGTGGCTTGTCAGAACTAACCTAGAATGCTCCATTTTTGTTTTTGATTCTCATGTCGGACGTCGGCTCGCGATTCCTCCAGTGAAGACCCTCTGACCAATCAGTGGAACACAATCGGCTGATGTCACCTTTTTAGTATCGCTTCAGTTCATTTGGAACGGCTCAAGGTGTAAAATGTAGTCTGAGCAGGTACCAAAATAGTACCTGGTACCAGGTACTAGGGGCTAGTGGAAAAGCGTCAAAGCTGTGCCGCGCCGTGGTCTGCTGTACCATACCACTCCACTGCCAGTACCTACTCTACACTATACTGGATTTTGAGAGGGTTTTCACTACCTCTCCTCTGTATATCTATCATAAAAATGATTGATAGAGATGAAATAGGTTACATTTGGAAGAGAAAAATGTCTCCTTTTTTTAATGTGGCATTATGTGTGTGACATTTAGTCTACCTGTCGGTTAAAATGGTTTTCCTCATGTTTTTGTTTCCTGCATACATTGTGCGGCCCACATACTCAGACCGACAACATTGATGTGAAAAGAGAGTGCATCCTCAAGGCGCTGACGGTCTACCTGAATGAAGAGCCAGACAAAGTGATGAAAGAACGCCTGGTATGTAAACACACACACACACACACACACACAGTTTCCCCCAGTTTGTTAAGGCCACTTTGATTAGATCCCCTGAAAAGATAAAGATTTTGTATTGCAAATGTAGTTTCTAAACTTGCTTTACAAAAAGTGTATAAGCTAGTTATTTTCTGGCTACCAGCTAACCCCCCACCCATCTTGACTCACAAATGTTCTGCGGGAAACACTGCACACACTGTCACAAATGGATAGTCTGAAGTTTTAAATGTTGCAAACTGAACCGCTTTAAATGTAAACTTGATCTAAAGTTTGTCATGGAGATCTGGGTTGTGACACATTTGTGATTTGGCAGCTATGTAAACCTTTGAGTCGAGTCACAGTTTAGAAATGAGTTACAAGTGAAAATTCTCTTGTTCTGCCTGCTTAACTAGGAGAATGGGCCCTGTAGGACAGTGGGGAGTGGGTGTTTCTCGCTCGGACCTTAATATTTGGAAAAATATTTTCCATGAATGAGACCAGGTGTAGATGAAAGTTGTATTGTTTGAAAGACCATTGTCTTATTGATAAGACTGGGATGGTACACAGACATTATGGTATGCACTAGCCATGTGCCCATGTTTAATCTGTATATTTATGGTTTTATTTACTTTTTACAGGACACTGATGTTGACAACGGTCAAGCTGAAATGGAGACGCTCTTTGGTGTACTTGTGATTCGCAGAGAAGGTGCAGACGTTGATGATGGTCTCGAAGATGTTATCATCATTTTGGAGGGGGTGGAAGTCCTCAACGAGCTCCGTAATGTACCAATGGCAATTGCGATGCTGTTTGCTTTAGTTTATGCACTTAATCTCAGCTACCCTCCAGAGTGGAAATACACTTTTGAAGCTCTGCAGAAACTCATCATGGGGCTTGATGGACAGAGATTGTCTAAGAAAGTGCAGGTGCTGAAAACCCTACTTGAACGTTTGTAACATTGCGTTGCCAGTGCCGCTGCTAGGTTTAAAAGCAACTGGTCAGGGATAATAATTTCACACAGAAGTTCATGGAGTTAAAATGTTAAATAATAAAGTTAAAAGCAGCTCTCTTTAAGAAGAGCGGTGGAAATCTGTGGTTAATGGGGTTTCATATTTTTTTATTCAGATTTTGAGAGCCCTGGCAAACTTCTGTTTCATTGGGTTAGGGTCAATGTTTGTTTTGTTTTTTTTATTAGCAACTTGAATAAGTTTCTTAGTTCTTAGGCTCATATTTTATTTTGTAAATCTGAAACTAAGAAATAAACCTTTTATTAAATTAAAATAAATTAAATTCATCTTTTATTTCAACAATGTTCTGAAGTGGATTTGTTGCTGCTAGCCTAATGGATACTCTTAAATGGATTAGCTGCTTAGTGAACAGTAAGAATTTTTATTGCATCACATATCAAGATTTCAAACCTTTACACTGCTTACTGTCTAGTCGCATTTGAAAGTGCTTTTCCTGCTCTCTTCTGGTACTGGTTTGTTTTCAGCATACATAACCACAGACATATTCGTATTGATTTGGATAGTGCCTTAGAAAAAACCCGATCGATTTGTGAAAATGTTTAAATTGTTTAAAGTATTTTGATGTCAAAATTTACTTTTATTGCATTACTACTGTTGATTTTCAAATGATTGACATAAGATTGACAAGTCTTGTCTGATCTGCACGATTAATTAGTTGTGTTGGACACTCAAAAAAATAATTTGTTGGGGGAACATCAAAAAATTATGGAAAGTATTTCCATCCAATTACAACACGCTAATTTAGCAAGAAATTGTTTTGTTCAGTGTATCATTTTAAATACAGTTGTACCTACCCCACTAAATTGGGTCACCCACACTTAAATCAAACATGTTGAACCAACATGTAAAAGTTATGCTAGATTAACCCTTTTAAGTTGAAATAACCTTTAAAAGTTATGTTGGATTTACCCCTTGAAATTAAGTCGCAGTAACACAAATACATTATGTTGACCCAGCATATTTACATTTATAACACTCAACAAAAAAAATACTTGCTAAATTAGCGTGTTGTAATTGGATGGAAATACTTTCCATATTTTTTTTATGTTCCCCCAACAAATTATTTTTTTCAGTGTACTTAATCTCTTACTTAATCTTAATCTTTTTACAATCCTACCACCATAAATAAAGTAATATTGATTGACCGGCATGTATATCATGTAGAGATGCACTGACTCATCTTTTTCAGCAATTCCGACACTACAGTATGATAAAACTGATCCAAATGCCTTATACAGTTGTTTTTCCCTCAAGTAACTACTGAACAACTTTCTTTAAATAAAAAACAAACATTATGAAACGTTCTGGTCACACATCCATTAGTAAATAGTTTTATTGCAGCTATTGTATTTATATGTCCAACCAGGATATCGGCTGAACCAATATTTGGAAGCCGTAATCCGATCCAAAGTTTTCAAGATCAGTGCCGATATCTGATACCAGTAGTATTGTCACCTGTTTTCTCCCCTCCTTCATCCTGCCATTTTAGCTACAAACCCTCCTGCAGCAGCAGAAGTGTCAGCCTCCAGAGATGTCTGCCGTCTTCTTCCATTTTGACATCCTAGTCTACAATTTGCATACTAATTTGACAGTTTTACTATGGTCCTCCTTGGCTTGGGACACTAGGACTTCACAAAATGTTTTGCAACTTCACATCAGTGGCGCAAAAGCATTTATAGATTCTATGCAGGCCACCAAATCACCTGTAAGTATTTTATGTTTGAACCTCTGGGCGAAAACGCAGGCTCCCCAAAATTTCTTGATTTAAATTCATACGTTTTTTTTTTACCATTAATGTACTTTTTGATGTGCATATGGAAAAACGCTCTGCCATACTCGCGCTCATACATTTCTAGTACTTCTGCAGAATGAGTTTTCTTTTGCTGACTTTACATTTAAATGAGAGGAGGGATTATCCTAATGTTCAGTGCTTAGGGCATAAGTGTACCCCCACCCTCCCCTGCGCCACTGCCAGCAGCCCGCCCATTTTTCATCACTGCCTATAATGTGTCGTACGGGACGGGTGCGTGCATGTTTAGAAACCGTCTCCATGGAAACTGACTCTGTAAAGCGCACACAAAAAAACGGCAGGGCCAAAATTTCAGAGGGATGATTGGTGACAGTTTTTGGGTTCATTGGCAGTGTGAAGCGAAATGGGGCAAGCTGGCTGTTCTTATTAGTATACCCCCACCAGTTCTCTCCTCCATCTCTCACCACACAGAACGCACTGCTCGGGCCTTATCTCCGCCTTCCTCCTTCCTTCCTTCCTTCCTTCTCTCCCTCTCTCCTCCCATCCCTCTCTCTCTTAGGCACAGAGATGGGAGAGGAAAGTGGCGTGTAATTACATCCTAATCTTTGGCCGGTATCTACACAGCTACAGGCCCCACTACTTCACATTTACTGTCAGGCAAGGGGCGCACCCACATAGAAATCAAGCAGAACAGTCTTACACATAAAATCTGGTTTGAAATGACGGCATGTCCATCAGTGCAGAGCCTGACTGATAGAAAAAGATGCTCAGCGTGACAGATACTAGTCTCGCTGATTGCATTAGGCGTATGGATGTTTAGTTATATGAATGTAGCGCCAGTGATCATTATGGGGAAAAGGGTGGCTGCTGATAAAGTCGAGCTAGGCTAAAACATCTTTAACTGTTCACAAGCTTGTTATCGCACTGTTTTACAAGTCGTCAAGTGCTTCGTCTTATGTGTCTCAACTTGTGAGATGTGGAAGTCAAAAAGGGTCACAGTGGAAGATGGCATGTTTTTCATACTACTCCGAGTGAAGAATTCACTCAGAATTCTTCGCTCAGAGTTCTCATAGTGCATTTAAATCATTTTAGGACAATGGAAAAAATACACAAAAATGAAAGAATTTTGATTAGGGATGTCTTAGAGCAAATAGCTTTGGGCTTAAATTGGTGAAGGGTTTTTAAGTGAAATTTTTTTAACAACGTGAATTTGGGTTTTTGTTACAAATGGAGCAGCAGTAGCAAAGTAGGTCATGTTTTTGTTTCCCAACCAAAGGGTAGCCAGTTTAAACCATATGCAAGCTAGTGAGTTTTTGTGGTGTATTTTTACCATTATCGGGAGAAATATGACGGTAACTGATTTGTATGGGCTTAAAAATGTGATAAACAGAACAGTTTGCACGGCATCCTGAGCAGTGTTTTGCTGTGATGGTAAAGATAACAACTAGCATGCTAAGACACACTTTCTGATTATTGGACAATAAAAAGTGCTTTCTGATTAGTTGCAAATAGCCAGTGCATCTGCAGCCGACTTATTTTCACTCCAAGTACTGCTTTTTAAATATATCTATGCTAGGGCAAGACAGACTTTGCTCAAATACATGGGGAAAATAATGGCCCTTTGAGGTAGGAATGCATCAGCTCTACATTGTTAGAGTTTGTTTTTAAATGTCTAAATGACCTTGACCATACGTTAGTGAAATGCCCTCCCCTTATCCTCCAACTATAGAGATGAGGTCCACAAATGCTGCTTTTAAATGTCCCAAGAAACCACTTCAACTAGAGCTTTTTCTGTGGGTGCTCCCAAGTTATGGAACAAACTGCCACTAAATATAAGAGCTGCACAGTCCCTGGACACTTTTAAATTGTTATTAAAGACCCACTTTTTGGTAGTGACCTTCAGTAGCTAAAGAACCGAGTTGTATTTTATTGAAGACATGTTGTTATTTGTATTTTAGTTTGTGTTGGTGCTTCTTCCTGTCTTTGGAACAAGCACATATTTACTTATTCTTTGTCGCTCTTGTGTGAAGCACTTTGGGCAGCACTGGTTGTAAATTTCTATAATTCTATCTAGCCAATGGGGGCAGTGAAAGTAGTTAAAATTCAGATTTTTGCTGTAATATATACTTCTTGGATCTAGTTAATATTTAGACATGATCAGGTCCAACATCTGTGAATTTACCTTTTGGATTTTTCATGGCAAAATAAAGTTCTCAAGGGGGAAACAGTAGCTCTTCCCCCCATCTGAGAGTATGACATCACATTCACATTCCAGCATCTGCGACCTGCCAATAGAAATAACACGTAAGCTTGAATATTGAATACAGAATCAAATGGAGTGGGATGGAAATGTCTATGTGGAGACTCCTCTGACATACAAGTCACACATACAGGTTTCTCAGAGCATACACACTTCTAAGTACATCACCCTCCTCTTCCTCTCCCTCCTCGTCCTCTTCAGCGCTTCGCGATGTACAGCTCAGATCTATAGCCGGGGCCTTGTGCATTATACATGCAAAGCTAATTTGTTGTGCGCACATATCCAGTCAGTCATGGAGGCATTCACTTAACTGCGTTTAAAGTGCACTGAAGTTGTTCAAAGTAGGCCAGTGTAGCTTGACAGGGGCAGGGGAGTGGATAAACAAGTCGCGATCAGTTCAGTTCCATCCCAGTAGAAGGACTCTGAATTAAACATAACATAGGGCTGGATGGTGTTTTTGCCGAGGCCAGCAGTAGACCTCTAGGCTATGTTCAATCAATGTGGCGGCGAATCAAATCAAAGGGTTAGGCTTTCAATGGTATACTGTACAGCTGCTAGCGCTGCCAGGTAGGAGCGGAACAGGGAGTAGACAGGCAAAACTGTGTCAACATGATGGTAATTAGAATATATAAACATATGGAGGCAGAGAAATCAAGCCAGAAATTCTATAGTAGGGAAGTGTTTGAGAAATGGGAAGCATTCGGGGAGTTGTACAGCTGGACCACCCTCCAAAGCCAGTGTGTATGTTAATTGGTAACTGCAAATTTACCCAAAACTGGGAATGAATGAGACTGGACGGCTGGCTGCAACCCCCGTGATTTACATAGCGTACAGCTGAATAATTAACACATGAATAGCCTTAATTTTGATTGCAGAAAATTCTAGTCCTTTTCATGGCTAATTTCAGAGACAAAATAAGGAGTGTCTTTTCACTGCATGTGAAATAATATACCATGTATAATAAATTAATGAATTAATTAATTCAATACATTTTACATTACATTATTGGTTAGAGCTTCTGTCTGAACCAACAGGAGTCTCAGCACTGACATTTTGCTCTTGTTAGATACACACGGAAATAATCTATTGTGGCATGAATGTAAGCACGCCCAAGATCTGTTAGTGAACATTTGACTCATCAGGGGGCGGGACTATAATCTCAGGTGAAAATGAACTCTTCACACCAGGGCAGGGTTTAAAAGGGATTACCACTGGGACGATGCAAATTGAAGATGAGGAGAGATACAAAAGTGGCGCTTGTTAACCTGGTATAACATTCAAGCTGGTTAGCTCAACTGGTAAGTCACTGACTTTCCCCAAGCAATGAGCAAGCCAGTGTGGGTCCTTGGGCAAGACCCTTCACGGTACTGCCCCCCCGCCGAAAGATGGCTGCTCACTGCTCCTGAAAAGGATGGGTCAAATGCAGAAGTCAAATTTCTCCCATGTGTCACTATGCGTTATTCTGTGTGAGACCAAATAAAGGCTTAAGCTTTCTAAGTTTTTGTTTGGTTGTATTACTCATTGAAGCAAGCCAGTGTGGGTCCTTGGGCAAGACCCTTCACGGTACTGCCCCCCCGCCGAAAGATGGCTGCTCACTGCTCCTGAAAAGGATGGGTCAAATGCAGAAGTCAAATTTCTCCCATGTGTCACTATGCGTTATTCTGTGTGAGACCAAATAAAGGCTTAAGCTTTCTAAGTTTTTGTTTGGTT